>OW121789.1:0-1200000 GCA_933228815.1 Machimus atricapillus
AAGTGAAAACTGATAGCAATAACTCCGCATTTATCACAAGAAATAGTTTAAAAAAAAAAACAGAATGTGAAAAAGAAGTTTACAAAAGGTCCAAGATGCTATCAGTGCAATAAATATGGACACAAGAGTCCAGAATGCAGACCCAAACAAAAGGTGAAAAATGCTCCAAGACCAAATAGTTCTTATGCTGCTGCTTTTCTTACCGCCTCTGATAATGATAGTTCCGCATGGTACATCGACTCCGGAGCTACAATGCATATGACAAGACATGGTCACTTACTAATGAATGAAAGGTTGGCATAAAAGTTGCAAACAACAAAATACTAACTGTAACAAGCACTGGAGAAGTTAGTATTGAAACATTAAATGGTAAAGGGCAATCCAATAAAATAATGCTCAAAAATGTCCTGCATGTACCAGAACTTGCTGTAAATTTAATCTCGGTACATCAGATAACTGAGAATGGCGGACAAGTAAAATTTAACCATGATGGCTGTATTATTATGAATAGAGAAAAAGCTATTGTGGCGACTGGAAATAAGACTGATAACATGTACAGGCTTAATACAACAACAAGTTATGCATACATGTCTGATATCAAACAAGATGATATCTTTCTATGGCACCAAAGAATGGCTCATCTGAATTTCCGGTTTAAAGAAAATGACCGAATGCACTGAAGGTATTAAATTATCAGGCAAGAACAATAATTTAACATGCATTACATGTCAAGAGGGTAAGCAGACAAGATTACCATTCAAAAGTCAAGTGTCACATTCCACAAAACTATTGGAACTGGTGCACTCTGATCTCTGCGGCCCAATGGAAACAGAATCGTTAGGTGGAGCCAAATATTTTTTAACCTTTTTGGATGACTATTCAAAGAAGGTGTTTGTCTATACTCTACACAGAAAAAGTGAAGTATATGAAAAATTCAAAGAATTTAAATCAGAAGCGGAAAAATAAAAATTCTCCGTTCCGATAACGGACTGGAATATGATAATAAACCACTTTCTAATTATTTAAAAGATAATGGAATCATACATCAGACGACTACCCCTTACACACCTGAACAGAATGGTGCTGCGGAAAGGCTGAACAGGACACTCATCGAGAAAGCTATATGTATGGTATTGAATGCTAACTTAAGTATTACTGGGCTGAAGCCATAAAAACAGCTGCTTACTTATCAAATCGGTCTCCAATTAAATTATTAGCATTCCGAACACCTGAAGAGGTATGGTGTGGTCGAAGACCAGAAGTAAGTCATTTAAAAGTATTTGGATGTAAAGCTATGGTCCATCTACCAAAAGAAAAACGGAAAAAGTGGGATCCTAAAGCACAAAAGATGATATTCATAGGATATTGTGAAAACACAAAAGGATACAGATTTATAAACGTAAATGGGAGGGCAGTTATAAAAAGTCGTGATGCTATTTTTCTTGAATCCTCAGTAAAGAGAGATTATGCTGCACTGGAGTTATCTGAAACAGAAAAAGAAGAAAGTAGTAATTCAGATAACTCATGTAGTACAGTGAAAAATAAATCAGATTGTGACAGTGAAGAAATAGTTGAAACTCCTCCTCAGAGATATATATGCTTGAGACCTAGAAATAAAACAAAGACAAATGAACCTCTGCTGTGATGAATACCTACTACCTGATCAGATACCTGTTACCTATGAGGAAGCAATAAACTCAGCAGATGCTGAAAAATGGAAAAAGTCCATTAAAGAAGAACTTGATGCTCATGAAAAAAATGGAACATGGACACTAGTAAACAAGCCAACAAATGCCAAAGTCATCGGCTGTAAGTGGGTTTCCGAATTAAGGATGAGCCAACAGGTACACGCTTCAAGTCCAGACTGTGTGCAAAAGGGTTGGCACAAACAAAAGGTATAGACTACAAAGAAACTTTCTCACCAACTGTTAGGTATGATTCAATACGTTTGTTACTGTCTTTAACTGCCAAAAACAATTATCAAATGCTTCAACTTGATATAAAAACAGCATTTTTATATGGTGAAATAGAAGAAGTAATACATATTTATGAAACCACCTGAAGGCTTAACTTGTGAACCCAATATGGTGTGTAGATTAATAAAATCATTATACGGTCTTAAGCAAGCACCACGGTGCTGGAATAGAAAATTTAACTCAGTACTTCAAAAGTTTGGTTTTAACAATAGCAAAGTCGACATATTAATGGAATTAAATGTTATATGTGTCTGTATGTCGACGATGGACTACTATTTTCAAAATTAAAATCTGTACTAGAGACTGTAGAGAGATCTCCAAGGCATTTTTGATATGACAATATGTTCAACACCTAAAAATTTTGTCGGAATGGAAATAGAAAAGGATATGATGACTGTGTGTTCATACATCAAACTAAATATATTAAGCAGCTTCTTAATAAGTTTAATATGACAAATGCAAATTCTAACACTGTTCCGGTAGATCCTAACTCAAAGCTAGAGAAAAGCAACCAGGAACCAGACTGGAATATTCCCTACCGAGAAGCTGTAGGATCTTTAATGTATGCAGCCATAATAAGTAGGCCAGATATAATGTTTGCGAGTCGATTTTTAAATTGTTACAATGAGTCTCATTGGAATGCTGTGAAGAAGATTTTCAAGTACTTGAAGGATACCAAAAGCCTAGGCCTGTGCTACAAATCATCTGAACCTCCTGAGTTGATAGCACGATTATGCCAATGATGTAACAACAAGACGCTCAATCACAGGATACGTCCTTATTAAAAATGGAGCAGCTGTGACATGGTCAAGCCAACGACAGCACACTGTTGCTCTGTCAACAACAGAAGCCGAATTCATGGCAGCCTGCGCTGCCACCAAAGAGGCCATGTGGGTCCAAACAACTGCTGAGTGATCTTGGAGAATATAATCAACACAGTGTGTATCAACATAGATAACCAAAGTACTATCAGTGTAATAAAAAATACCAATTTTCATAAGAGGTGCAAACACATAGAATCTAAATATCATTTTATTAAAGATACATTTTATGAGAAAGTTATAGATATACAGCATGTTTCTAGCACTAATCAGCTTGCGGATTTGTTAACTAAAGAAAAATTTCAAATCTTGAGGGATAAACTTGGAATGTTAATCTTAAGCAATATATGTGCTCAGTAATTTTTTGGTAGCGATACTTGTGCTCAGTAATTTTTTTACTTGAATCTGTTTAATTCTGTTACTTATGTTATCTGTATGGGAGGGGTGGGTGGGAGTGTTGAATATTTAAATTAGTAGCCTTTTACTTTAGCACTGTTAATTTATAATTTAAGTTACCTCTGCCTTATTTTGTTTTTCTTGACGAATAGAGAATTAATTTGTTCTGTGTAATTTTGATTGTAAACGTGTATGCTGTTAATTTTCAATAATAAAACTTTAACAATAGTGATGTTTTGGATGTACCATACGAAAAGCAGAGTTCAGGAGAATACTTGACAACACCAGTACCTATTGATACAAATATAGAGAACTTGTCGGACTTTTTTACGGATATATTTTTTCAGACACCTGAAGAAAAGCGTAAACCTGATGCAATACTTTCAGAAATAAAAGAATCATTTAACACTGCAGGACTACGTCAAGAGCATATGTCAATTATTGATAAAATTAATGGTCTGGAAAGTACAATCAATGAATTAATACAAAGGTTCCCCCGAGAATCTATGGAGATGTCAAAAAGATGTTATGTTAAAAACTTGATTTTCATTTACACTGATATTATTAAACCAAGAATTATTGGTAATAAATTAGCTCGATACTTACGAGTGATACCGACACAATCGTGTGAGGGTGTACTAAGATTTGAACATGTACATAGAATACTGTCCTATCGAGAAAACATTTATAGAAGGTATTTCTATAAAAATAACTGATAGCCAGGGTGAATTGATTAATTTTAAACCAAGTTATATCCCAACTTATGTGATGCTTCATTTTAAAACACAATAAACTATAAATATATGTGCACCTTCAGCCATTTTTCAATTTGATAGCACTTTGCTTGACTTTAGCCCTTAATAAAAATGAAATCGTATTATACACGATACTACAAAGTGGCGGTAACTTGTCGGATATAGGAGAATTGTACCGAGCTCCGCTTGCTTACCAGCAGGGAAGAGGTATTGGTAGTTTCTTCAGCGGGCTATTTCGTTATTTACAGCTATTAGTTGCTTCAGGAGCTAAAGTTATAAAATAGCAAGCGCTGAAAACTGAAAAGACCAGGGAAAAGCTGCTGCACAAGACCTAGCCCAAAAGGGTATAAATAAACTCTTCGATAGAATGGCTGGTGCAGGTATAAATAATCGCACAATTGTTAAAAGGGCTAATCCATTTACGACGTTACGCTTAACTAAGTCTCCTAAACTGTTAATTTATAATTTAAGTTACCTCTGCCTTATTTTGTTTTTCTTGACGAACAGAGAATTAATTTGTGCTGTGTAATTTTGACTGTAAACGTGTGTGCTGTTAGTTCTCAATAATAAAACTTTAACAACTCGGAACAACCGCAACGGTTTTTCAAGCTGAAGTGTTCGCCATTCTCGAAGTGGCCAACTGGATAATTGCCCATAGGTGGCATAATAAGAGGATTGGCATCTGCAGCGATAGTAAGGCTGCTCTTGCCACCCTACTTAACCCAACCACCAGATCAAAGATAGTCCAGGAATGTAAGAATAGACTTAATTCTGCTGCCAAGCACAACCAGGTCAATCTTATATGGGTCCCCGGTCACCAGGGAATCGATGGCAATGTGGTCTCTGACGCTCTAGCGAAAGAGGGCGCAAGCTCTCCTCCCCTAGGACCGGAGCCCATTATTGGTGTCAGCTTTACAGAGTTGAAAAACTGGATAACTAGATTCATGGACTCAATACATGGTCAGAGATGGTCCAATATATCAACCTGTAAATTCACCAAATGGTTCATTAGTCGTCCAGACAGTAGCAATGCAAAACTTTTACTTCGCTTAGACAGAAAAGATTGCAGAACGCTTCTAGGGACGGTCACAGGACATAACACATGCGGCAAGCATCTGAACACCTTAGGGATAATCAGCGATTCAACGTGTCCTTCGTGTGGGGAGGACGAGGACAGCACGGAGCACTTCCTCTGTAACTGCCCGGCCTTCTCCCGCGCGCGCATGACTACGCTTGGCGCCGATGTAATGAGAATGGAAGACTTCAATTCTCAATCTCTATCTGATGTTCTTAGTTTCGTCAAGATGACTAAAAAATTCGGATAGGGTAGGGGACGAGTGCAATGGACCGTGGTCTGAAGAAGAATAATTAGAATAATTAAGAATAAGAATAATGCTGTGCTAAAGGAAAGCACTACTACTAAATTGCGAGTGGTGTTTGAAGCTTCGGCCAAAACCACGAATGGAAAATCATTAAATGATTACCAGTTGAAGGGACCGACAATCCAGCCAAAACTCTCGGCAACTCTCCTGAATTGGCGTAAGCATAGGTTTGCTATGCATGCTGACAGAAAAAATGTACCGGATATCAAGGTCCACCCAGATCATCAGGGTTTCCAGCGTATACTCTGGCAGCAGCCTGAAACAAAACAGATACAGGATTACAAGCTGACAACAGTTACGTTTGGTACAGCTTCGGCCCCATACCTGGCAGTACGGACCTACAGCAACTTGCACTGGACGAACGGCAAAACTGGCCTTTGGCTTCTAGTGCAACGTTAACAAGTTTCTATGTTGATGACTTGCTGACTGGAGCAGACAATGTTGCTGATGCAATTAAACTGCAAGGAGAGTTAATAAGTATGCTTGCTGGAGGAGGTTTCAAGTTGCGAAAATGGGCAAGCAATTCGCATGATTTGTTGGAAACCTTACCTGTGGAGTATCGGGAATTGAAGAGTACTCTACCAATTACAGATGGCGACTCCATATAAACTTTGGGAATCTGCTGGCATCCCTTATCTGATTTTTTCACATATGCCATTCATGTGAACAGAACATACGATGCAACGACAAAACGTAGTACATATTAACATTAACATTCATGATTGTGCCCAAATTTTGGTCTGTGCCAACATAGAGCCCCACGTGCTTATGCTGTATTCGCCTGTGCTGCAGCGGGACATAATCAACAGAGGCTGTCATCGGATCGGAGCAATAGGAGGAGTAGCATTATCTTTATGGAATCCTGGAATCCTGTGAGTTCGTTCCATTTCTTTCTTTAATACTAACATGCAACATGCATTTTGTCTTACTACATAATAAGACATTAATATAAGCATTCTATTGAATTCTACATTCTACATACATATATCTGAAAGTTATAAACTTGAATAACTAAGTTGAAAATTAAGCCTACTAAAACGGTGAACATTCAAACATTAACTTAGTTTCGAATATTGAGCACAACATAATTCATGCTATGCTGCTATGCATAGAAGTGAAGTGAGCTTTTGAAGCTTTCGAGGATCGTGGACTTTTCGGACAATTATTCCCACAGCTCCACAGCTTACTCTTTTTGGCTTTGGAACTTTTGTGGTTTCCTCAAAAAATTATATCGTGAACTTTTCGGGCTATTTCGTGACCAACTTTGATCATTTGCAGTGAGCTTTAGAGAACAAATTTACATTTTCGGGTTGTGCTAAAGAAGTGCGCGTCGAAATTGTTGCTGGTATTTACTTTCTTTAACACATTTGCTTTATATTATTACCCTTAAACATAATGGAAAAGCTCAAGAATAAAGTTAAATTAACTGCGGACAGAATCCATAATTTCACTGCAAATGCGAGTAAGACAGGCAAAGAAAAACGGACCGAAAACTTTCTAAAAACGCGTTTACAATTATTGCAAACTTATTGGCAACAATTTGTTAGAACCAAAGATTATGTAAAGTAAAAGATGCACTTCCCGAGAGCATGGGATCTGATATCAGATCCAACGACATGTTGCGATAACATTTGTGTCTGGAATCATGTAGATGGAGAGTATTAAAAATGAGCGAAGCAACTTTTGGGTTGCCTGTACAAGGGGTTCATTTGAATGTGTGCATGGGAGCTAGAGGACTTTTATCATATCCGTGGAGGCTTCTTGCACAGGCTTATGCGCCTATGACCTACCCTAACAGAATTCATTTGAAGGTTACATGCAAATCTTGGCCTTTTAAACCTAGCTCCTGGAGTTTGCTCTATTTCTTTCTATACCTAAGATAATTTTTCTTCCAATGTTGTCTAATATTGCCAGGGTCATTTTTCTTAAGAAGGATGAGATAATTACGTGCCGTTCTTAATTTTTTGTTTTCGCTCGTTGTTATGCGAAAAATTCCGACTTTGGTAAACTGCGTGCCCCGTCGGACTTATTATTTAACATTTGTAAAGCTCATTGCCAAATTTTTTATGAAGTTTTTAAAAAACACATGCGCTTAATTAAAAAAACACTAATTGAAAAATGCATTCGAATAACAAGCGAAGATAGTACTTATGGTTATTGGTTTAATAAGGATGATCCTTGCTATGAGGTTCGCAAGACTCTTTTAGATTTTATGTTACTAGTATTAATTCGGAAACATTGTGCATGGGAGGCTCGTAAATCTGCTAAAAGTACCTCATCCTCGCGTCTACGAATTTTAACATCATAAATTTTGAGTTTCCAGTTTTATGTTGAATTTCTACACTATGTTTTTTATTTCTTCGAAAATTTTGTAACGGTGTCCGTGAATTCGCTACTTTAATATTTGTTGAGCTTGAGTCCATCCCTTATTCTGTCTTTAAAGTAAAAATATAATAAAGGTTTCAGATTTGCAGGTGATCGGAGTAGCGTTGCGGAGCAATCAGACACTGAAAAATTCGTCCCTTTAATGTTTTTTTAAAAATGGAAAAAATACGGCCTTTTCACTTTTTTACCCTTTTTTTTACTGAAAACGGAAGAAAATTGAGTATTTTTCTTTTCGAATTCGTAATCTACGGAAAAAATCATATAGAAATGACCTACTATTTATTCGGGTGCTAATTTGGTGTTGACCTGTGCAACCAGAAGTTTTAATTCATTCACGCAATCTCAGCACCCACCCACCCCAAAGATAAATTCGAAGCGCCGCGCAGCTAATTCACAAACAATTCTCAGCTGAGTTCAATCCCCGTTCTCCCCCTTTGGTTTTTTTCATGGAATTTGTCATCTCTCTTCTAAATGTATCTTGTTGTGGCTTTTCGGCTCTCGCGGCTCCTGGTGATACTTTGGACCAAGAATGATAAGAGCAAGCGAAAGCAAAGGACTCTGTCTCCGTCCTACATACAGGACGTAAGCGCACACACAAATAAATCTCGTTTTCACCGACGTAGCTCACGGTCACAGCACTGAGAATGCAGTGACGTTAATATGTTGCTTCGCTCTGTGATGATGCCGAAAATAAATTTTACTGCAACATGTTATGGGATCTGATATCAAATACCAAAGGGAAGCGAAGTTTATTATTTCACGCTGTTAGATGTTCTTTATTTTAGGTGTAAAAGCACAACTAGAACTATTATACTTCTGATTAAGTTATTGTTAACTAAACAGTACACTCTGATATAATTAATCCTCTTCTAAGATTAAACACTCTTATAAAGTTTTCTATGTCTAAATTCACTGATGGCTCCGGGTTGGATGACTCTGCTGTTCACGTTCCGAACTGACAGCATCTGACAGTTCCACCATAAGTGGAATTAGTGGAATCGGTTCTTTGCAGAACCAACGAATATGGAGAGCACGAAGTCGATCATCTCAACACTCCCTCCCTTCGTGTCTCCGAGTTCGTTTTGCCTTCTATTTTCTCTTTACAAATCTGAAAAGAAAGAACAAAAAAACTTCTAATTGATTTCATCTGAACATTTTTAAGTCAATCATCTAAGTTCATCATTTTATCTCTGAGGTAATTATGGAGTTCTGAGGCAAAAGGTTTGGTCCTGATATCTGCTTCGTTTTCTGACATAGATATCCATATGATATGACTTTTACTTTTCCTTCAAGTGTACATTTTTTTTTTTTTTTTTTTTTTTTTTATATGTAGTCCCCATGGGTGGTTGCCATTTGATTTCTCTTTCCAGTATTTTCTCGTTTTTCCAGATTCCTTTGAATAGTGTTTGTCATCATCAAAATTCTTCAGTCGGTGATTTCCATCCATCTGAGTACACTTTACTGCTGATTCATTGTCACATCTGATAGTTATGGAATACATAGTTTTTCCTATCATATCTCTGATTGCCTTGTCTAATGAGACAAGCTCTTGACAAGCATCATTCATTGCAAGAGTTTCAGCCTGACATGTTGATAGTGAAACATAGTTCTGTTTACAGCTTCTTCAGGCAACAGCCTCTCCAAACAGTTTAATTACATATCCTCCTGTAGAAGATGGATCGTCACAATCTCTGAAACTGGCATCTGACATCGCTTGTAAGGTGTCTTCTTTTTCTCTAAATGATATTCCCAGATTCTGAGTGCCTTTCAGATACCTAAATATCCTCTTAGTTTTTTTTCAGTCTTCTTCTGAAGGTTCCAATTGTCTTCATGACAAATGGTTTACGTCGTAAGAAGTATCTGGTCGTGTTGCACCAGCCAGATATAAACTTCCTATAGCTCCTCAATAAGGAGCTTTAGTTTGCCTTTGACTTTCATCTGAGTTATTTTTGATTGTATTCTTAAATTCTCTTTTCGTGTATTCACCTACTTCTAAACCTTCAGGAATCTTCATGAAGATGTCTTCTTCTAAAGTTCCGTTTAAAAAAAATTTGATATCCATCTGACACGCTTCAGGACCATATTTATTAATTATCGCGAACACCGTTCTGATTATTGGCAACCTTGACACCGGTGCATAGGTTTCCATCAGTTCATATTCTTTAGTATCTTTGAATCCTCTGATTACTAGTCTCCCCTTGTATGAAACTTGTTTACAATAATCTAATTTCCTTTTGAATACCCATCTAGAATCTATAATCTGAACTCTCTTTCCATCTTCTGATTTATTAGGTCTATCAACTAGTTCCCAAACATTATTTTCCTTCATAGACTTAAGTTCCTCTTGAACTGCTTTGATCCACTCTGATCTTTCGTCTGATTCCAATGCTTCTCTACAGTTGGCCGGATCTCTGTTAATTTTTGCTATGAGCGCATGCATAAACTGATCTTCTGAATTTATATGTTCTTCTAAACTCTTGACAAAATTAATTCCAATATAACTTTTGCTTGCATCTTGTTTTGAATGTTCTGCAAAAGCAGGTCGTAGGTGTGTCCATGTTGGCCTATTTGTTTTGTCTGTCCTTTCTGGGTTTTTCCGCTTCTTACTTGAACAGTTCCTTGTAGTAATATCCTCCGATTTCCTTTTTCTGTGTCTGCCCAATTTTGTCTTAGTTGGTTCTTCTGATCCTTTTCCATCTGACTGTTTTTCATGACTTTTGATTTCTACCTCCTTTTCTTCTGAATCTTCTAGCCAACTTGCATCATTGATATCTTTCATTATTTCAGTAATCACATCTAAACTTCTTTCTTCAGACTTAGAATGATACAACTCCTTGTACACAATTTTCTCATTGAACCTCACGTTTCTTGAAGTAATCAACTCCTTTGTTTCTGGATGCCACAATACATATCCAGTTTTTGTGTACCCAATCATAATTGTTCTTATTGCTCTCTCTGAAAATTTAGTATAAGGAAAAGGTATTTTAGCATAAGCTATACATCCAAAACGTCTGACTTTGTCTATATTCAAGTTAACCTTTGGTGTAAACTTCTGAAGTGGTGATTCAAAATTATTAGCTCTGTGTGGAGTTCTATTGTACAAATGTACTGAGGCTTCTGAGGCGAACATCCACCTATTCTTTGGTAGCCCCGAATCTAACATTAACGTTCTGATTTTCCATTGTAGGATTTTATTAAATCTCTCTGAAGTTCCGTTGTGTTCAGGAGTATAAGGAGGAGCGAAGTCCGCTTCAATATTTTCTTTCATCCTAACTTCTGAAAAACTTTCCTCCGACAAATTCTTTGGCATTGCCTGTTCTGATAAAATTTACCTTCACACAATCATCTATTAAATTTCTTGCTGTTATTAAGAATTTTCCTAAGCAGTCACCTGCTTCACTCTTATTTTTAACAGCATATGCTTTTGCAAATCTTGAATAATCGTCAACGAATACTATTATGAACCTATTACCGCCAGGACTGGTAGCCGGTTTTATAGGTCCCATAACATCTGTATGTATCCTAGCTAATGGTCTATTTGCTCTGAGTCTAGTCTCTGAAAAAAACTTTTCCATCTTTGCCTTGATACAGATTTCACAGTCTAATATATCTTCGTCAAATCTTACATTTTTCAAAGTGTTTTCAGATCTCTGAAGCTTTTTCAAATAATTAATTGACACATGTCCCAATTTAATATGCCAAAGCATTGAATCTTTTATTTTGTTTTTGGGTTTGATATTTGACCCATTGTTGCTTCTTCCATCAACCAAGACATCTAAATCTTTTCCCTTACTCTGATCTAAGTTGATAGCATCGTACTTGATTATTTCTTCTGACTCAACCTCTGATTTCTCTGAATTGTTTTGATATCCCCCACTTTGGATTATCTCCTTGTTCTCCCTCCCAATCTCAGCTAGGATATCTTTATTATTACTGCTTATTTCCATAATATCCGTCTGAGATTGTTCCAGGAGTTCCTCCAAAGTACCTATTCGAGCACTACACGAGTACTTGTTGTATTTTCCACACTTATTTAATGAATTGTCTTCTGATTTTTCTGCTACTAATGTAACTTCCCAATTTGGTTTCTTGTAGTAGCCTTTTAAATATCTATTCCTGTTGTTTTGTCAAAAATTGTTAATCTCTGATTGTCTAAATAAATTACTAGCCCTATGTCTGCAAAACGTCTGAGTGATATTAAATTATCTGCCGCATCCTTTGCTACCAGGACATTTGACAATTTAATAACTTCATGTTCATTTGTATTTGACTTTATATATACGTCACCTTTCCCATTAACCATGATATTTGCAGATTTATTTTTGTTAGCACTTTTAATTATGTTTCCATAGCTGACTTTAAAGTTATGTAAGTAGATACCTCTACTAACCATATGTTCAGTTGCTCCTGAGTCAGCCATGAATTTAACTACACGGTGCCTGATATTGTTGCTTTTGTGCTTCTTTTTGTGATGCAACTATTGTTACCTCTGAATATGCCTTTACTTTTATTATAATTACCTCTGAATTCCGTCTTTATTTTTATGTTTAATTTCTATAGTTAGTTTTTATTTTTTATTTTTGTTAACTTACCCGTCTTTGGGGTGGTCTTTGTTAGGGCACTCATCCCCTTTGTGGTTTTCTATCTTCTGACAGAAGAAACAGTACCACAACCCGTATCCTTCTAATGGACACCCTCTGGATATATGTCCAAACTTGTTACACCTGAAGCATTTAATTGCTTCAGGTTTAGCTCCTACTCTGATTTTTTTTCTCCCTCTGATTTCATTTCTGCTTGTATCTGTAATATATTTTTAATATCATCTATAGTCATAACTGTATTATTTATTTGTTTCTTTTTGTAGTTTACTGATGTTAAATTTTTATGAACTTTTAATACTGTTCTAAACAAAACGATCTTTTTCCTCATCAGTCAGATGTATCATATCTTCACACGTCTGATATTCTCCTATAAAAGATTGTCTCCAAAGTGCAGACTCTTTCTCTGCAAATCCTCACAAATGCGATGTGATGTAACAACGCTATGGTTGCAGAAAACCAAAGAATATCAGATGTGTTTCTTCATTAATCCTGAGTAAGTTTATAAGATCTTTTTATATTGTATTTATTTGATTTATAATTAGTATTTAAAATACGTCTGAATTCCCTGAATGTCTCGCTCAGCTCATTCATTACGTTTGACCTAGACGACACATTTCTTTCTACATTCTGAGTTTTTATTGTATTTTCTAAATTTTTCATTTTTGCCTACTTTGATAGTAAAGTCAAGTAAAGACATATTATTTACCTCTGAACGTCTGATATTGAAGACATGAGTCATGTTTTCCATGGACTCCGCCATAAGCCTCGCTGACCTCTCCATGGACTCTGCAGTTTTCTTGTTAATTTCAGCTGTAATTTTCATTTGATTTATAACTTCTCTTAGATCACTCCGCAGCCTTCTCTCACTCGGAGCGATCTGGCACATTATGGGCAATTCTATATGCGTCTGACTTTCTTCCAAAACTTCTATATTTTAAATATTGCAATTATTCTGATTAGTGTTTGGATTTCAATACCCTTCTGATTTTGTTTCTTTTTCATTGAAAACAGAACAAAGAAACAAATTTCCAGATCTGGTTTCTCTGACTACTAATTGCATATATTCTGATTAAATAGAAACTATTTACCTTGATTATTATTTGATGGAGATTCGGACATCTCCCTTTCTTTGTCCTCTGACATCTTGTATCTCTAAATATACCAAACGTTTATTTAAATAATACATATATATTTTCATATACATATATGTATATATATATATAATCCTAGAGTCAGCAATTTTTATTTAACCGCACAGCAAGTTAAATTTTGCTTAACTCAAACCAGAATTGTTTGTCCTAGCTATACACACGTGCTCCCTCCCACTGTGAGTTGACGCACTGCAATCAACCCTAAGGCGTAGAAAGGGGCGATCGCACACGCATGCATCATTCAGACTTCACAAAAAACTGATTTTTATTTAACCGCACAGCAAGTTAAATTTTTTATTATTATTAATATTAACAACTATGTGATTCCCATGCACTGCCTGTTCATCACATAATTGTCTATTCAAGATGTTTTTATATTTTTATTATCTCCTCTTCTGATTTTAACTTTTATTTATAAAATTTTGTATAAAAATTTTATAACCATCTAGAAGAGTTTCTTTTCTATCTGAATTTATTTACTATACATAATTACACATACTCTTTTTTTTATAAAAAATTGTTATTAAACAATTTCAATTTACTTCTGATTATTTCCTTTTTGTTTTTCGAAGAAACGACACGTCGTCTTGCTTCTGCAAACACCGTTACGATGCCTTGTCATTTCATGAACCGTTATGACGCCTTGTCTTCCCGGAAAAACATTACGCCACTTTTTTATGAAAAAAAACACATGACGCCACCCTTCTTCTAAAGAAGATCACATGACGCCATTTTCTCCACCAAGGAATCCAAAAATTTTAAGTTTTTTTTTTTTTTTAAATCCACTTATGTACTTACAGTTTTCTCTGAGTAATGCTCCTCTGAATAAAACTTCCTTCTAAAAAAAATTTCTTCTGAACACAACTTCCTCTTAGTACACCTTATATTTTTAACGCGTGTTGGACCGATAACCTGTTAGATGTTCTTTATTTTAGGTGTAAAAGCACACCTAGAACTATTATACTTCTGATTAAGTTATTGTTAACTAAACAGTACACTCTGATATAATTAATCCTCTTCTAAGATTAAACACTCTTATAAAGTTTTCTATGTCTAAATTCACTGATGGCTCCGGGTTGGATGACTCTGCTGTTCACGTTCCGAACTGACAGCATCTGACAGTTCCACCATAAGTGGAATTAGTGGAATCGGTTCTTTGCAGAACCAACGAATATGGAGAGCACGAAGTCGATCATCTCAACACACGCAACATGTGAAATGTTCGTATATGTTGAGTTTGAAACAATTCATGAAAAATTCTTGATGCCATCACTTTGTACGTGATTGTGCATCTTTTACTTTACATAATCTTTGTTAGAACGCATGAAAGTTTATTCGAAGTTACTGACGGAGGAAACTCTTAAAACAGACGGGTTCCTTACTTCCGATTTTTATTCCGATGTGGAATGTACATATATTGCAGCAATCGGTTGGCTGCAGGAGGAGCTTGCAGCTTTTCAAGCTCCTGTTACTGGCGAGGCATCCAAGCTACTTAAACATTTTTCGGTTAGAAATTCTAATTATGCGGCTGCTTGGAACACAATCACCCTTATCATGAATTCCACTGGAATCGAATCCAAAGGAGCTTAGAAAAGCCCTTTTTAGTAAATCTTTTTGAACAACTTGCAAAATTTTTAAGAAATTTATTTGAGTTACCTTTGACTTCAATTAATTTCTTCGTTCAAAGTGTTTAAATAAATTCCACTAGAAAAATCCAATGGAATTATTTTGTCGTTAAGTGCGGAAAAACTTATCAAAATCAAAGGTAACTATAATGAATTAGTAAGAATTTTAGGACTCTATTAAGGAATTTTTATTCAAAATGAGCTTTATTAAGCTCCTTTGGATTCGATTCCACCGGAATTCATGATAGGGGTGAATATTATCTCGGTATGATAATAAAAGAGTATTAGTTAACTCGAATCTCAAAGAGCTCATTACTTTGCCTGCTATGTCGTCTGAAAATCCTAGCGAGCTTAGAAGAGTTCTCGAGAGATTTAATCAAGCAGTCAGAGCGCTTGAAAATCTGTCTCGGACTGTAAAGTATGGTTGGTGTATTTCTTGGCCAATAAATTAGATGCTTGTACTCGTAAAGACTGGGAAACATCCCTCGACTGTTCAAAGAATGTTCCAGCCTTTACTTCCCTTCAGACTTTTTTGGAAACCCGCCTACAAGCCTTAAGTTCTTTAAGGGAATTTCTGTGAAAGCTCCCTTCAGCCGAAAACCGTCCCCCAATGCAAAGTCATATGCTCATCATGCTTCATCAACACCGGTGTGTACCTGCTGCCAGGGAAAACATTTTATCTGGGGGCACGGCAGTGCCCGCGCCAAGTCGAGCAAGCACCGCCGTACCATCCTTTTCTCGAAGCATCTCGAAGCAGTTCAGGCCATTTTCGACCCCCCTATAACTTCTTTGTGGATAAAACTAGAAGTCTGAATTTTCACTAACCAAGCAGGCATTGTATAAACACGGTATATTTCAAATTTCATTCAATTTGAACCAGTAGTTTAAGAATTATAACTAATCAAAGTTTCCTAATTTTCTTAATTTTGTCACTCACTGACTGACCGATCATCAAAACTCTAAGGGACTTCTAGCAGACATAGAAGCTCCAAATTTTGAACACAGTTATTGTTTAGCCTACAAAGAAAGGAAAAACTTAAAAATCCCGAAATTTCATTATATTATTATATTATATGATTTTATTAAAATTTACGTGCGTATTCATATGTGCGTAAGTAAGAATAAGAATGTAAATGTCAAAAACATAACCTGTAGGAAAAACCAAGTCTCGCAACTCGGTACTTTTATCGTAAAAAGTTGTGAGATCCATGTAATACCGCCGACTGAAAGGCTTACTCATTCATTAGTTTACTGATATTATTTGTTTGTTTATACGATTGGGACGTTGTTTGGATAATTTTAAAATATATTAATACGTTTTAAGTACTTTAAAGTCACGTTTATCTGGGGGCACGGCAGTGCCCCCGCCAAGTCGAGCAAGCACCGCCGTACCATCCTTTTCTCGAAGCAGTTCAGGCCATTTTCGACCCTCTATAACTTCTTTGTAGATAAAACTGGAAGCCTAAATTTTCACTAACCAAGCAGACATTGTATAAACACGGTACATTTCAAATTTCATTCAATTTGAACCAGTAGTTTAAGAATTATAACTAATCAAAGTTTCTTAATTTTGTCACTCACTGACTGACCGATCATCAAAACTCTAAGGTACTTCTAGCAGACCCACAAGCTCCAAATTTTGAACACAGTTATTGTTTAGCCTACAAAGGAAAGAAAAACTGAAAAATCCCGAAATTTCATTATATTTAATGAAAAATAATGATTTTATTAAAAATTAGGTTCATTCAAAAAATAACGCATGCGTTTGTACTCATGCTTGCCACTGGCCGCGATTGAATTTTGAATGGGTTCATTCAAAAAATAACGCATGCGCTTGTACTCATGCTTGCCACTGGCCGCGATTGAATTTTGAAAGGAAGAATGTTTCGGGCAGTGCTGAAGCACTGGATTTTTTTTATTTATTATTTAGGGTGGATCTATTAAAAAAAATTTTGTTGTTGATTTCACTGCTTTTTATTGTTTATTCAAGAAATAATTATCCCATAAAAAACATAAAATGTAAAAAAATGCCAAGTCTCGCAACGCAGTTCTTCTGCCGTAAAAAGTTGTGAGATCTTATGTAAAACCAAGTCAGTTATATTAGTTAGTGTCTATGGAAGCACCTATTCAACAACTTTGTTATAAATTGTTATCTAATCAATTACCTATCAACATTTATAGTGACCGTATCAATATTAGACATCTTTATTTCTATAATAATTCTAATTACTTGGCAATTGCACGGTAACATATTCTACTAATTAAAATACTGGCCGTGCAATTGCCAAGTAATTATAATTATTATAGAAATAAAGATGTCTAATATTGATACGGTCACTATAAATGTTGATAGGTAATTGATTAGATAACAATTTATAACAAAGTTGTTGAATAGGTGCTTCCATAGACACTAACTAATATAACTGACTTGGTTTTACATAAGATCTCACAACTTTTTACGGCAGAAGAACTGCGTTGCGAGACTTGGCATTTTTTTACATTTTATGTTTTTTATGGGATATCATATCTTTTTGTTAGGTCATCCTCCTTTCTTTTTTTTCGGGTAATATATCTTGTCCGTCAGCTACTGATTTTCTTAAAGCCCACTCCCTGTCTCTATTGATTTTTCTCAGATGCTGTGATGTATTTTTCATTTACTATAATGCAATTTCGGGATTTTTGTTTTTTTCTTCCTCTATGAGCTTAACACTAACTAAAATTCAAAATTTGAACAAACTAATCGGCTTGGCGGGGGCACTACCGTGCCCACAGAACAATAGTCTACTACATTCATCCTTTCAAAATTCAATCGCGGCCAGTGGCAAGCATGAGTACAAGCGCATGCGTTATTTTTTGAATGAACCTAATTTTTAATAAAATCATTATTTTTCATTAAATATAATGAAATTTCGGGATTTTTCAGTTTTTCCTTCCTTTGTAGGCTAAACAATAACTGTGTTCAAAATTTGGAGTTTGTTTTGTGGGTCTGCTAGAAGTACCTTAGAGTTTTGATGATCGGTCAGTCATTGAGTGACAAAATTAAGAAATTTTGATTAGTTATAATTCTTAAACTACTGGTTCAAATTGAATGAAATTTGAAATATACCGTGTTTATACAATGCCTGCTTGGTTACTGAAAATTTAGGCTTCTAGTTTTATCCACAAAGAAGTTATAGGGGGGTCGAAAATGGCCTGAAATGCTTCGAGAAAAGGATGGTACGGCGGTGCTTGCTCGACTTGGCGGGGGCACTGCCGTGCCCCCAGATCTCCCATTACAAATTACAAGTTGAAATTCTTAGTGTGGCAACGGCATTCGATACCCAGGATTAGCCCGTGTGAATTTTTTCCAACCCCAAAGGTCATATAATTCACACTATTCACTGCCCCTGGTTTTCGAAAAGATAAAGATATTAGGTATACATTACATTCACAGGTTCTGTGGAACCAAGTCCAGAAATTTCTTGATGAATTCCAAAGTTGGGTTAAAGTTGATGAAGTCCAGAAGATTCTTGAAGATATCCAACGCTGGGTTAAAATTGATGAAGTCCAGAAGATTCTTGAAGATATCCAACGCTGGGTTAAAATTGATGAAGTCCAGAAGATTCTTGAAGATATCCAATGCTGGGTTAAAATTGATGAAGTCCAGAATATTAAGTTGAAGATGGCGCAGTCCAAAAATTTCAGCTGAAAAACACACGACGTTTAGGTGGCAAGCTAACACAAGAAAAAGAGCGCGAGTCGGCTTTGTGCGCGGTTTTTATACACTCATTTTCCAGCGGTGGCAGTCCTACCAGATAACATTCAAATTGACAGATTGCTGTGGAAATTAAACCAGTATTGTGGACATTTGAGTCTGGCAATACTCCTTTTTTTTGCTCCTGGAAATCCTTCCCATATCATGTGTGGTTATGTTTTCTTGTCGCAGGTGTTCGCAAGTTGACAGTTCGCGTGTGCCGGTTTCTTTTGTTTTTGTTTTGTTTTTTTTAAGCATCTGGGGCTCCAAGGACTGCTGTGGGTGGTGCTTCATCAACTCTGCAGCTTCTGTGCAGATTTAATTTGGGGAGTATTCTGTATCTTTTCGATTTCAGGTTCCTCTTATTTTTGATTTGTTTACTTTTTAGGGCTAGAGTGATCCCTAAATTGAATCCTCCAAAGGACTTCGTTGGACCACTTATTAAAAAGGGACAATTAGTGAAATGTTTCTGATCTCTATATTTAGTAAGTTTTTTATTGTATTATTATTTCATTTTCATTATTAATTTATGATGTATTTTTTAGGAGGTGGCGCAGGGCATTCAACATTGGTCGCTGAACATTCTCCCGCCCGTTGAACACTCTGTTCAACAGCAGCAATTATGCGTTTAAGTCCCCGTTTGTGATGATGGTGAAATATCAGCTCCCCGTCTTCCATTATTTTCAGGCGAACTTGAAATTTGTCAGGTTTTATTAGAAAATCCCTTGTGCTTGCTTGTATTTGTTCGAAATTTAATCTTTTTAGTACATGTTGTTGGATAAATATGGTTTCGCCTTCTCTCGTCACGAAACGCTGAAGATCATTTTCAATCCGCATCTTTAACTCTGCTAATGTTGACGAGGGTCGAAGTATATCCAGATTTACTTCTTTGGCTCCGTTGATGTTTACTGGTAATGTGATGTTTTGTATCGACGGCCTTATATATGGTTTTCTTGGAGGGGTCTTATCTGCTGAAGTCCTGGTATGTACAGGTTCCTCTAATGTTGGCGGTTGTATTGAAGGCTGAGTTCCCTTGCATGGAAGTCCATTGAGGATATTTATGTTCGGTTGAACGAAATACTGCAACATTTCCTCATCGATAGGCTGGAAGTCACCATCGCAGTCAAACAGATCCAACACATCATCGTCGTCGGCTTGCATCTAGTACAATGGAATTTGATATTTATGTTAAAATTAATAAGTATTTATGTCTAGGAAAAGAAAAATATAGGACTCCGGAACCCACAACATGACACTATGTCACATTACATTAGTTCATTGATGTTTTTGTTGCTGCTTCTATCGGCAGCCGACAAATCTTGGTAATTGGTCTTGTAAGTGTAGCATTATACTTTAATCCAATTTTCACTACACGCACTAGACCGTCTCTGCCAGGATAGACTTCCTTAATTATTCCAAGTGGCCAACAGGTAGGCGGGGCATTCTCGTCCTTGACGAGTACCACATCATTAACATTGATATTGTTTTCAACCTTGGACCATTTGTATCTTTGTTGAAGTCTATGTAAATATTCATCCTTCCATTTTTTCCAGAAATTGTGTATGAGGAGTTGCACATATTTCGATCGTTGCGAAGGCAAAGCATCAACTTGCAGTGATTCAGGTACAGCATTCATGCGTTGACCTATAAGGAAGTGTGCTGGTGTTAAAACTTCTAAATCCTCAATAGAATTTTCTATTGGGCACAACGGCCGCGAATTAAGGCAAGCTTCTATCTGTGCTAAGAGGGTTGACAATTCTTCATAGGTACAGGATGAATTTGCTAGTGTCCGGCGCAGATGGAATTTAACTGATTTTACACCAGCTTCCCATAATCCGCCGTGATGTGGTGAAGCTGGAGGGTTGAAGTGCCATGAAATGCCCTTCATTGCGAGGTGCTCTCCTGCCTCATTGTTTTGAGCTTTTATAACTTGCATCAAATCTTTTTCCAGCTGATTTCTTCCACCAACAAAGTTCGTGCCGCACTCCGAATAAATATCGGAACATAATCCTCTCCTGGATACAAATCTTTTTAGAGCTGCCAGGAATGCAGGCGTAGTCAAATCGGACACGGCTTCAAGATGTATGGCCTTGGTTGCCATGCATACAAAGATACAAATGTAGCCCTTGTATTTTCTTGTGGACCTATGCGCTGAAGTTTTTAATAGTATGGGTCCAGCATAATCCAATCCGACATGAGAAAATGGTTTTGATATATTAATTCTTGCTGATGGAAGCTCCCCCATCAGCTGAACATTATTTTGTTTTTTCTGACGAACACAGACTAAGCATCGCTGAATTCGCCTTGAAATTACACGCTTTCCATTTAGTATCCAGAACTCAGTTCGGCTTGCATTTAAAGTTAAGGACGGTCCACCATGCAAAGTCTCCACATGAATTTTATCAATTATTAAATTGGTGACATGGTGATCACTTGGCAATATTACAGGATGTCTTCTGGTGTACGTCATTAAGGCCTTATTAAGCCTGCCTCCAACCCGGATAAGTCCATCTTCACTTAGGAAAGTAGGCATTTTGTAAATGGAAAATCACTCCAGTAGGCATTTTGTGGAAGGAAAATCACTCCAGTAGGCATTTTGTAAAAGGAAAATCACTCCAGTAGGTATTTCAGGTAAGTGTTTTGACGTTTAATAATAAAGATTGGATTTTTTGCAGATTTTTCCATTTTAAAGTGTTACTAAGTGTAGGAAATGAAGTGAATAGTGCAGTGGGGACATGATCCCAGAGTGCAGTGAAATTTTCGCGGTAGAAAGGAGTTTTGGGGTGGGAAATATTAATTTTTAATTTTGACAGATTGTCAAAATTAAAAATTAAATATCTCGGAAATTATAGCCGAGCACGGCAAAATTTCTTCAGATCCTTTCGTTTTAGCCAAAACGGAAGGAGCCTGCAAAATTTCATGGCCCTGGGGCCATTGTCGCCAAAGTAAAATTATACCTGGTTCTGTGGGCACGGTAGTGCCCCCGCCAAGTCGATTAGATTGTTCAATTTTTGAATTTTAGTTGGTGTTAAGCTCATAGAGGAAGAAAAAAAAAAAAATCCCGAAATTGCATTATAGTAAATGAAAAATACATCCCACCAAAAACATTTTCATGTAAAAATGTTGCCAAGACGAGTCTACGTAGCTTACCCTGTGAAAAAGTTATCAGATCTCGTATAAAGCCAAGCTCTAAAGACTGCACGCTCTAAACCTACAAGCTCTACACTACACCTTACTCAAAATATATGAAAAAGTGGTCAGATCTCATGTAGAGCCAAGATTTTTGATCTATGCGCCCTAACTTTACCAGGCCTACCTTCACAAATTCTACATTTTAGTCAAAACGTGTGGCTTGGCCGTTTTGCTACCGTCACGAAGATTTCATAGGCATTCGTTCATTGGGTGTGAAATAAAACGGCCAAGCCACACGCCAGTATTTTAATTAGTAGAATATGTTACCGTGCAATTGCCAAGTCATTGTAGTTATTATAGAAATAAAGATGTCTAATATTGATACGGTCACTATAAATGTTGATAGGTAATTGATTAGATAACAATTTATAACAAAGTTGTTGAATAGGTGCTTCCATAGACACTAACTAATATAACTGACTTGGTTTTACATAAGATCTCACAACTTTTTACGGCAGAAGAACTGCGTTGCGAGACTTGGCGTTTTTTTACATTTTATGTTTTTCATGGGATCCTATTTTGCCCAAAATTTAGAGCAAAATCAATTGAGGATCGGTGCGCATTTCTGAAAGCCAAAAAGATATGCACCAATTGTCTCAAGCCAAATCATACTGTTGAAGCCTGTACATCTATAAAGCGATGTCAAAAATGTAACGAGCAACATCATACCATGATCCATAAGCCAACATCTGAAAATGCAGTTCCAGCTATGGTCGTTGCACAGTCAACTCCGACTACTCAGTCCGTTCCACAAAATATGCAACAACGCTTAACTAACACTACAATTTCGCACGTTGCAAATAATAGGAAATCTTCTGTTCTACTCGCCACGGCACTCTTACATCCAGTCTTGTGATGGTCGTCTATTTCGCATTAGGGCTCTACTAGATCAAGGATCAGAATCGTCATTTATAACTGAAAGTGTGGCGAACATTTTATGCTTACGTAAACATCGAGCGAATATATCCGTACTAGGTGTAGGACAATGTACTGCAGGTGTTGTGCAAGCCATCGTTACTCACAACATTGTATCGAGCATCGATTCAACAGCCAAATATCAAGTGCAATCCTTAGTCTTGCCCACACTTACACATCTAATACCCTCAAAAGTAGTTGATCGTAAAGACTGGCCTCACGTCATAGGACTACCACTCGCTGATCCTGATTTTGACAAGCCTTCGGGTATAGACCTTATTCTGGGAGCTGATGTTTATAGTAGAGTTCTCAAAGCTGGTGTTCGTCATGGGCCTATGGGTACCCCTGTAGCTCAAAACACTACACTGGGTTGGATTCTCTCCGGAGAAATCGATAGTAATCTCACTAAAACGACAACTACCTTTAGCTTACATACATCAACCATAGAACTTAATTCGCTACTTAAGAAATTTTGGGAGACAGAAGAGCCACCAAAGGCTATATTCTACACACCAGATGAAGCAGAGTGCGAAGCTATCTATGCAAACACCTATTCTAGAGATGCTGAGGGAAGATATATAGTAAAACTTCCATTCAAATCAAACCATCCTTCACTTGGTAATTCTCGCGAGGCAGCTATGAGCTCTCTGCTTCGTATGGAGAAAAGATTTGCTCGAGACCCTACACTCTTTCGGGAATATTCAATGTTCATCGAGGAATACCTTTCTCTGAAGCATATGGAATTGGTACAGGATGAAACTAAGGACCCTGCAAATTGCTATTATCTGCCACACAATGCTGTCTTAAAGCCTAGTAGTACTACTACTAAATTGCGGGTTGTCTTTAATGCTTCTCAGAGTTCTTCGAATGGTCGTGGCCCTCATTCTTATCAGATGGCGACTTTACCCTTTTGTTTATACCGCGGACATTGCCAAGATGTTTAGACAAATTTTGGTTGATTATTCGGATACAGATTTTCAAAGAATACTTTGGAGAAATTCAACTACTGAACCTGTACAATGTTACCGACTTCTGTAAAGCTCTACAGCAATTGGCTAATGACTACAGAGATCAATTCAGCAGCGCTTCAAAAGTATTACGGGAAAACATTTACGTCGATGATGCTCTTTTTGGCGCTTTTCATGATAAAGAAGCTATAGACCTACGCATTGAACTTAACACTCTACTTCTGCAAGGAGGTTTTAAACTCCGGAAATGGCTTTCCAATTTTGCACAACTACTCGATGGCATTCCATTGGAAGATCGAGAGCTAACTTCTTCTGAAAAAATAGTTAGCGATTCACAAATAAAGGCATTAGAAATCATCTGGAGCCCTACACTTGATTGCTTCAAATTCACTATCACTCTCCCTTCTTCGCCTGTCACAACCAAGAGATCCGTTTTGGCCGATATTAGTCGACTGTATGACCCCTGTGGATGGCTTTCGCCTATCACAATAATGGCCAAGATATTCCTTCAAACTCTTTGGAAAAATCAGCTTGATTGGGATGAAGAATTACCGTCGAATTTGACTACTGAATGGCTTACTTTCAAAGAGCAACTTCAGGATATGAACTTAAAAATTCCCCGGTGGATTGGATTAAAAACTCCGTCAGAAAAGCTTGAACTGCACGGCTTTTGCGATGCTGTTTACTTGCGAATTGCCCACGACGCTGATGACTTCGAAATACATCTTCTCGCTGCCAAAACTCGTGTGAGCCCTATACGCACCGTATCGTTGCCGAGATTGGAGTTATGCGGCGCCGCCTTACTAGCCGAACTACTGGCTTACGTACAGACTAATCTAGAGCTTTCTGATGTTCCTATACATACTTGGACTGATTCGACCATAGTCCTAGCTTGGTTGCGTGCACATCCTTCTAAATGGCAGGTTTTTGTCGCAAACAGGGTTTCATTAGTCCAAGAGAAACTACCTAATGCAGTATGGCACCATATATCGTCCGCTGAAAACCCCACTGATTGCATTACGCGTGGCATACCAGCCTCAGAACTGCAGGAATTTAAGTTATGGTGGCAAGGTCCAACTTGGCTCAGTCTTTTACCGAGTCACTGGCCTGTAAATGAAGTATCTCTCTCCAAAGAACAACTTGAAGAAGTTATCATAAGCAATTCCGTATCTATATCGTCTGCATCTGCCAATCTTGCGACGGAAGACTTTCTCACCTCTCTTCTCCGCCGTTATTCAGATCTTATGAAGCTCTTTCGAATCACCGCTCTATGCTTTCGACTGTACTACAACTGCCAACGCAAATCTAATCTTCACAATTCAGGAAAACTGAAAGCCGACGAAATTCAGCGGGGACCTGAAGTACTGATTAGACTTGTACAACATCAATATTTTCCTCTGGAAATTAAGCTACTCACAAAGGATAAAACTGCGATCTTACCGCCTAGTAGCAAATTACGTATGTAAAATCCGAAGTTGGACGACAAACTATTACTCCGCGTAGGTGGACGCTTGAAGCACGCCTTGCTATCTGAGGATGAGAAATACCCTCTCATTTTGCCTGCTGATAGTCATCTTACTCAGCTGGTAATAGCTTACTCTCATACAAGGACATTACACGGTGGAACACAAGCTACTCTACAACATATTCGTACTAAATATTGGCTTATAAATGGCCGTAATAAAGTAAGACAATTTATCCGTCGATGTGTTGTTTGCTGCCGGTTTAAAGGAAGCTCACGTCCTCCATTGATGGGAAATCTACCGGTTGATAGAATACGCTCTGCTAAACCCTTTCTACATTGCGGAGTCGACTTTGCGGGCCCATTCGTCGTCAAACTCAGAAAAGGTCGTTGTCGCTTGCAGACAAAAACTTTCGTTCATATGCTTCGTAACTCGTGCCATTCACTTAGAACTCGTAATGGATCTTACGGCTGAAGCTTTTATTGCTGCTTTTCGTCGCTTCGTCAGTCGCCGTGGTCATTGCGCTCGCATATACAGCGATAATGGTCGAACTTTTGTAGCTGCTGATAAGCAACTTTCGCAACATCTCCAGCAGCTTATCAACGAGGCAACTATTCCTCAACTCACTGTGAAGGACGGCACCGAATGGCATTTTATCCCTCCTCGTTCACCACACTTTGGAGGATTGTGGGAGGCGGGTGTTAAAGCCATGAAACATCACCTTAGACGAGTCGTCGGAAAACATCTACACTTTCCATGGAGGAAATGCTCACCTTGTTGGTTCAAATCGAGGCCTGTCTCAACTCTCGCCCGTTGCAAGCACTATCTGACGATCCATTAGATCTCAACGCACTAACTCCTCGACATTTTTTGGTTGGCGAAAACCTAGCTGTACCTGAGCCTAGCCTCCTTGAGGTACCTACCAATCGCTGAAATCGCTGGAAAATGGTGCAGCATATGTACCAAAGTTTTTGGAAACGCTGGCACAAGGATCTATAATCTCCAATTGAGGTACAAGTGGCAACATTCGTCAGATCCTATAAAAATCAACAAAATTGTGTTGATTAAGGAAGACAATTTACCACCCCAGTGTTGGCTATTGGGTAGAATTGTCGCTCTTCATCCGGGCTCAGACGGACAAATCCGTGTAGCCACGGTCCGGCATAAATATGGTCATTTCAAGCGACCGGTTGTGAAGCTATGTATATTGCCTATCGATACGCGAGAGAATGAAGGCTAACTTAACTCTGAAATTGCAACCTACTAATCTAATAAGATTCACCTAGCATCTACTTACATATTATTCTGCGTTTTTTCCTTAACAGATTCTGTCCTTTTCTGTAAGGCACTCCTTCATGGCGGGCGGTTTACCTACTTCTTCAACATAGCGAGCAGCTTATTTCCTGCAAGGCGGGCGGCGTGTTTCTTTTCATGCGCAGCGGGTCGTGATACACACGAGGCAGGCGGAATGTTAAGAGTCAACATCAAATCAACTTTAATTGTTATACACTCTTGTAAACTAATATGAATTCATTCTAATTGTATTTAGTTAATTTCATAAGCCACTGTATTTTACTACCATGTACTTTGCCTCTGCTCTCAAAATTCTGTACGGGCTATGTACCGGCAATTGTAACTGCTCGTCGCTCACTTTCTTGTTAACCGCGGCATTGTGAAGATCGAAAAATACACTTTTTTTACTACTAAGAACCAGCGCAGTTTCATTTCTTTTGCTAAAACTTAAACAGTTCTCAGCCTTGGGAAAGAATATATGACTATCCATCTGTCGACGACAAGATAACTATCTTTAATCATTTATTAATAGAACTCTTTAACCTGCACTTTCCACTTCGCAAGAAGACGGTACGTAATGGTAGATGCCCATGGTTGTCAAAGCAAATACACGCTGCCATGGTTGAGCGAGACCTTCTCCTTCAACGATGTAACATAAGTCCACTCGCTCTAAAGAAATGCTCTTCAGATATAAAAAAGCTCGCAATAAAGTGAACTGCTTAATAAAATCTGCGAAGAGCGCTTTCTTTGCGAATAAATTAGGCCCTGAGCTGCCACCAAAGAAATTGTGGGATAATATACGGAAGCTGGGTATGGCAAGGGGGATACGTCTGTGGGTATTTATCCTAAAGAGCTCAACCGATTTTTCATAGTGAAAAGCTCTCCCTCCATATCCACTGATATTCCCCGAGAGGTCTCCTGTAGCGAGGGATTAACTTTCCAATGCGTTGATGAATGCGAAGTGTCGTTAGCAATGCTGTCCATAAAATCTAATGCTACTGGTCCTAATGAGCTCTCCCCTCGGTTCCTAAAAATGATATTGCCATGCATTCTCAGGGTCCTTACGCACATCATCAATCACTGCATCACGACATCCCGGTTTCCGATACAGTGGAAGCGGGCTTTGGTCATTCCTGTCCCTAAGAAACGCTCAGCTTCAGTCCCTAACAATTTCAGACCTATTAGCATACTTTGTTATCTTAGCAAAGCATTTCAAAAACTAATGTACTCGCAGATGACTGACTATTTCAGCGCCATGAAACTTATCTCACCTCACCAGTCTGGTTTTCACAGATGTCACAGCTGTGAAACTGCTGTGTTGAAAGTTACTACGGATGTTTGCAGTGCTCTGGATAAGGATCAGCTTACCGTTTGGACGCTGCTTTATTTTATTAAGGCTTTTGACACAATTGATCACTCAAAGTTGTTAAGTAAACTCTCAGATCAATTCGTATTTTCGACAACTGCGACTAGGCTTCTGGGTAATGACTTGTGTGGACGTAGTCAATTTGTGAAAATTGGGAACATTTCCTCCGTCCCTGAAAATGTTTAATGTGGTGTGCCGCAGGATTCCATCTTAGGTCCGCTGCTCTTCTGCCTATATATCAATGATCTTCCTAATGTAGTGAAAGATGTTTCTGTACATGTTTATGCTGACGACGTGCAGGTCTACTTGAGTCCTCCCATAGGCTTGATCGAGGACTGTGTATGTCGCGTCAATGATGATCTGAACCGCATACATATATGACTGGAGCGTATTCAATGGTCTTGTATTAAATCCATCTAAATGTAGTGCACTTGCTATCAATAGAAATGGAATTGCTGCTGACTCTTTGCCACCAATCACATGTAATGCTAGGCGCATTGACTACGTTAGTACGGTTAAGAGCCTTGGAGTAGTTCTGAATAATAAATTGACTTGTTGTAATCACGTTAGTTCCATTCTGCGTAAAGTGTATGGATGCTTACGCCAATTGTGGGTGAGGTCGAACATTCTTTCCGTAACCCTTCGTAAGCGACTGGCTAAAGCTCTAATCATGCCGCACTTCACATATGGCAATGTGATTTTCCCATCATTAGACGGGTCTTGTAAAAGAAGACCAGCTGTAGCCTTCAACGATGTAGTGCGCTTCATATATAAATTGACCAGGCACTGCCACATATCAGAGTACATCACTCAATTCTTGGGTTTTCCCCTGCTAGCCTATTTGAAGCATCTCAGGCTAAAATTCTTGCAAAAAGTAGTTCACGTTCAACAGCCGCCGTATCTTTGTGGGAAACTGAAATTTATGAATTCATTTCGGCATCTCAACTTGTTAATTCGTCATTTCCATTCTCGCTTCGGGGAGCGTTCTTTCTTTGTCCAGTGTGTTCGGGATTGGAGTCTGCTGCCTTCGAATATCCAGAGAACGACGTCCAACGGATCCTTCTTTAAATTGCTACAATCATCTGATCTATTTTAAAATTTGCACATTTAAGCATGGGAAGAATGATACATACCTATACATTGCCTAGTTCCTTTTCTCCTTAATTCTTTCTTCGAATTTATTTTAGTTCTATTTTTGTTTTTTTTACTTTTTTTTTCTCTTTTTGTCTATGTTTTTTTCTCTTTTTGCTTACTTTCACTCTTGTTTTATATTCATTTCCTGCTCTTAATTTTAACCTTGTTATATAAATATTAGTATTAGCTTATGAATGCTACCACTTGAATTTTGTACACATAAGATCTTAATCTTTGTACTTATCGAAATAAAATTACATATTTTTATTATTATTATTCTGGCAAATTAAGCTTAGCAATAAAAGCTCTGAATATGTTATTTACACATTTTGGTAGATTTAAATTTAAAGTTATGCCGTATGGAATCTCTTCTGCTACAGAAATTTTTCAATATTGCTTTGATCAAATTTTTGGTGACCTTGATGGTGTAATCATTTTGATTGATGATCTTTTCGTTTGGGGAACCACTCCTCAAGAAAATGATGTTAGACTTAAAAAAGTACTCGATAGAGCAAGAGACCGAAATGTCAAGTTTAATTTAAAAAAATTTCAGTTTAAAAAAAATGAAGTTAAATAAAGATATGAGCTACAATCTTTTCAGATAAGGGCATTACAGTTGACCCAGACAGAATAAGGGCTATTGTTGAAATGAAAGCACCAAAAAGTAAAGATGAATTGTTAACTTTTTTAGGAATGCTGGCGTATGTTGGAAGATTTGTTGCTAATTTATTTAAGTAAATTCACATTTAAGAAATTTAACAAAAAAAGATACTGTATGGACATGGTATGCAAATGTTGAAAAATAGTTCTTAAATTTAAAAAAACGTTTTAATAAACTCTCCCACTTTAAGATACTTATGTAAATAAATCAGTGGTTTAAAGTGTATGTAGATGCATCCCAACATGGTCTTGGAGCAGTAATACTGCAGGAAAATCTTCCAGTAGCATATGCTAGCAGACTTTAAATGAGACTGAGATTCAAATTAGATATGAGGTACTTTCGAATTAGTACCTATATTCTGATGAAAATTGCAGGCGACCGTACGCACAGTTATAAGAAAACTATAAAATGTATAAAATTCCAAATTTTTTCTTTATTTTGTACCATTATTTTGTATAATATTTTTTTATCTTGCTGTCCTCCCTTTTGGCAGCCCCATATTCCTTTTGCATCTAACATCTATATCACTAACGAAAATTAATTTATTGTATTTAAAACTTAATGAACACATCGTGTAAAAAATTTAGATACATAAAATATTATTGTTTGAGTGTTTAAAACTAGTAACAAAAACAATAATAATAATAAAAAATAGACATTTTGTTGATTTATGTTTCTAAAATATTTTAGGATAGAACATTTTCGCGCTATCTACCTACCTACTGAACTTCATCGTTACATTTCATTATTAACATTTTTGATGTTTTTAAAAAGTATATAAAACAAGAATTTGCTACTTACAAAAATAATGTACAAGAATAATTTCACTTCCTTTGATTTAAAACTTACTCTTTTTTGTATTGGACATTCAAAACTTATAATTTAGATCAGGAAAGTTTATCGATTACTTTGATAGCGATATTGAATATGTAAGGTACAGTTTCTTTTTTTAATCTTAATTCTATTTTGAGTTTCACATAAGACTCTAAACTTAATCAGACTATTCAGGTGCACAAAGTTTTAACGAAAGCTGAAGTGCAAAGCCAATAAACAGAAAACACATGTGCAAATAGCGCGAGCAACAGCTATAGTCGGAAAGGAAAAAAATTAGTATTTGATCATAATTTTGATTACACAACATCTAAATACAAGTTGAGTCCACCACAATTGATGGTGCACTTCTCAAAATTAGCATCTCTGTTTCCGAGGTGTACACTGTTTTTAATATGGTAAACAATGTTGGAAAGATTGAGACCGAAAACTCTGTAAGGATTATATACAATTCTAAAACCCCCCGACTTAAAGGAGGTAAGTAACTAAAGAAAATTCGTCAAGGGATGCCATTCCCTGCCCTGAATTAAGAATAGGAGAATATCAATTAAGACTACATGCAATATTTTAGTTCACTTCAGGCAGAGATTATAAAATACTATTTAATAATCTCTGCTTCAGGGCAGGTAATGAATGGTCTCCCCCGACGAATTTTCTTTGGTTACTTACCTCCTTTTAGTCGGGGGGTTCTAAAATTTTATTTAATCCTTTTTCTATTACGACGTTTACATCCGTCGCGGATTTTTTCAGAATTTTTAATTTTCTTTTTTTGATATATTAGGTACATCTACATATATCTATATCTCTACCTATCTATACATATTATAAAACAAAGTCCACCCGGCGCGTCTGTTCGCGATAAACTCAAAAACTACCGAACGGATTTGAAAAATTCTTTTTGCATTTGATAGCCCAATTCTTGAGGAAGGTTTTAGGCTATTTTACATCACGCTACGACCCCTAGGAGGGGACATTTGTCTCCCCTTTGGCTCCAGGCTCCAAAATGTGAGAAAAAACGTAACAAATTTTCACTTTTTTCTCAAAAACTGTAACACTTACAAATTTGCAAATTACACCACGTCAAAGCGCCATTCCTTCCGCAAATTTGCCCAACCTCAGCGATCCATTTTGCTGCATTTTTACAACTTTTAGGCCCCATAGCATCCCCAAAGGTCAAAATGTCGCAATTTTCATAAATTTTGTTCACTTTTTTTCAACTCAGTCGGAAATATACTAAAAGTGGTCCAAATTCTACCAAATTTCCACCAGATACTCTCTAGCTAGAGTATATAAGTGGTTTTGGTATAAAAATATTTTCATAAATCAACGTCATTTTCGCATAATTACTTTCTCATTTCATCGTAATTAATTCGCGACTTTCTGATTAACCATTTTCGCCCCTACCTTCAGACATTCTTTTCAACATTTCTCTGCTCTTAGAGCATATTATTTTAATAAAATTTAACTCACTAGAAAGGTAACAATTTTCTCTTGCGATTTCATGTAACGCTTTCGACCCTACTATTATTAACAACCCACACAGCCCCCGTGAATCTAATAAAATTAGCTGAAAATGATCTTTCGCTTCATTTGAATCACACCCAGCAGAGAGCTTCGTGTTAGCTACATACATATGTAGTAGGTGTGTGCATGACTTCAGCAGGCAGGCGACGTCAGGGTGAAGCGCGCGCACTATTTTTTGCTTAGTTGTGAACAGACTTCCGAAGCGAATGGTCACAATTGTGGAACGCACTATTTTTTGCTGATAGTTGTGAACATACTTTTGTTTGATTGAATTTTTTCAGAGGTCATTATTACTTATTTGTTTGAGTCAAAGGTCATTATTATTTATTTGTTTTGGTTTCTTTTCACGTAGTGAAACATTTTAAAATTAATTTTTTGCTGATAGTTGTGAACATACTTTTGTTTGATTGAATTTTTTCAGAGGTCATTATTACTTCTTTTGTTTGATTGAATTTTTTCAGAGGTCATTATTACTTATTTGTTTGAGTCAAAGGTCATTATTATTTATTTGTTTTGGTTTCTTTTCACGTAGTGAATCATTTTAAAATTAATTTTTTGCTGATAGTTGTGAACATATTTTTTGTTTGATTGAATTTTTTCAGAGGTCATTATTACTTCTTTTGTTTGATTAGCCGCAAACATTTTTTGGTGGTTCCATCCAGGAAGTGTGAGCTCATTTGGTTTTTCTCTCAAATTTTTGGTTTAGCGTTAACGTACTTTTTGATATCTTCGATATATTTTCCTTGTAAGACGGGACAATGACTACTCTAAAGCAGGCACTCACTAGTGAGAAAGTGCTTAGAAATCGGATAGACAAGATTATCGAAAACGGAAAAAAAACTGCAGTGGCAAAGCGTACATTGGGTTTTTACGAAACTAAGATAACAGATTTAAGAAAGGTATGGAGTGACAATAGTGAGGCTTATCAATCTGTTAGGGAATTGGTCTTGGCAACTGAAGATAAGGATACGCCGGAATGCATGTCGGCGGATCTTTTTGGTGTCACAGAATCAAAATATAGCGAATATATGGGGGAGGTACTGGAAGGCATGCGTAAGTGCTCACTTACGCAAGACGCCAATACAGGGGCTGGTACAGGTACCTCTACCGGCAATAACTCAACCATGATTCGCGAAGAGTCACTCTTACCTAGGATTGCGTTGCCAAAGTATAATGGCGATTACGACACCTGGCGATCATTCCATGATATATTTGTGTCATTGGTCCACGACAATGTTCGTTTAACCCCAGTACAGAAACTGCATCATCTTAAGGCATGTGTAATTGGAGAAGCCGAGAAATTCTTGCGACATATACCAATTACAAATGCAGATTATGAGCCTGCATGGAAAAAATTAAGGGAAAGATACGAGAATAAACGTATTCTCGTGAATCACCAGTTGAAGTTGCTCACAAACCAGATGAAGCTAACAACTGAAACAGCCAACGGGATTAAGTCACTTGTCGACACAACTGAGGAATGTATGCAACAGTTGAAGATCCTCAGCGTTGACATATCCTCATGGGATGTGATTCTCATTTATTTAATTGTTCAAAAGCTCCCCTTTTATACCCTAAAATTATGGGAGGAAGAACAAGGAGCATCCCAAAAGTTGCCCACTTACGAGCATTTCACTACATTTTTGAAAACTCGGATAAGGGTTTTAGAGTCAATTTCAGACACCATAATTCCAAGGCGAACTCCAACAACAAAAGAAACCACTAAGGCATATTATGCCATTAAAGCAACAAACAAATGCCCTGCATGCGATGGTATGCATTTCGTACAGAAATGTGCAAAATACCAAGCAATGGACGCTAAAGCAAGGCGAAGGATTATGCAATCGGCCGGGCGCTGCATCAATTGTTTGTCCAGCACTCATCTGGGTAATAAGTGCACAAGCAAATACAGATGTCTAAAATGCAAAGCAAGACATCATACTACGCTTCACGAGCACGTGAAGTCAGAGCAAACAAGCTCTCACTCAAATATGGGTACAAGGGGGTCAGAGCACTCTGCCTCTATTAAACAAAACCCATATTCAGAGCAATCAGCTTCGGATAGCTCAATTCAAAGGCCTGCGAATTATGAGCAACAAGCTCATACAGGAAACAGCTTGAAACAATTTCAAGGATCACCAAGCCTTCACACTGGCAAGGTAGATAATACTCAGAGCTTTGTTGCTGGGAAAAACCATGAAGCATTGCTCTCCACAGCATTGGTCCTGGCACAGACCGAACATGGTCAGGCCCAGGTCTTACGATGCCTAGTGGATACTGGCTCACAGTCCTCTTTCATTACTCAAGAGGCTTGTAAAAAATTGGATGCCATACGCACTGCTGCCTCAATTAAGGTCACAGGCTTAAACACTAGCCCAGCAGGAGTATCACACGAAAAAACTAACCTGATGCTACGATCTTGTGGTACAGATGCGGGCACCATTAAGGAAGAGTTTCTTATAATAAAGAAAATAACTGAATATCTGCCAACTAAAATGGTATCTACTCAGGATTGCAACCATTTACAAAAATTGCAACTGGCTGACCCAACATTTGGGCGACCTGGGAAAGTAGATGCATTATTGGGGGCTCGAGTTTGTGCTCAAATATTTCAAGAAGGAATAGAACGAGGTCCTGAAACAGCTCTGATAGCTGTAAATACCAAGTTTGGCTGGATAGTTTTAGGACCTACGAAAGATACAGCTGATGACAGCGTAGCAAGCTTCATCAGCATATCTGACGAATCCCTCAGCACACAGCTGACCAAATTTTGGGAATCAGAGGAAATTGGCGAGAACAAGATCCTTTCCAGGGATGATCAAGAATGTGAAGATTTGTACAGGGCTACCTATCAGCGCCTAGATTCTGGACTCTATCAGGTAAAACTGCCCTTTAAGGATAATAGCCTGCCAGAACTCGGAGAGTCGAGACCGCTGGCATTAAAACGAAGATTTTTGAAACAACCCGATTTGGAGAGGGATTATAGGCAATGTCTAAATGAGTACATTGAACTGGGCCATATGATCAAATCAGATCCCCAAAAACCAAACGAACAAAATAACTACATTCCTCACCATGCTGTGCTGCTTCTCCTTCGACCGGTACCCTCACCTTGCCGTGGTGAAGGAGCTTGCGTGCGTCGATGATCGACTGAGCTATGTCGACGGCAGCAGGGTGCTGCCGGCAGGGTCTCCCATGTCGAACAGGTCAGTCTTGAGGCGTCAGACGAAGAAGGGTAACCAAAAAGCATCATGGAAGGCAAGCCAGAGGAATTAGAGTCTGCACGGGGTAACCAGCCTGTTGCTGGGAATCCTCCCACTTTACAAGCGGCCGGGGCTAGGAATGTGCAGGTCCCACTTCCATGTACTGCCGAGGTGGCGAGTCCAGGCCAAGGAGGAAGTTCCCTTCTGGACTCCGATGGTAGAATGTCGGACCATCATCGATTGGCACATTGACACAGTCAATGGAGGGCCTTCTTTTGGAACAGGAAAGGACCGGAAAGTAGCCTGCTGTTACTCCGGTTAATCCTGCTCCCACTACGTACAAGATCACCCCCCCTCCAGCCAACACCGAGAAAAAGGAGGGGTTGTCCAAACGACAGCTGCGACGGCTGAGGAGCAAGAAGAACAGGGCTAAGACAGAGGAAGCGAAAGCCGACTTTGTCAAGGGCTCTGTTCCTTCCTCCTCAACTCCGGTGCCAACAGCCACCAAGAGAGGTAGGTCGGAGGTGGACTCGTCCACTCCGAGCACCTCGACTGGTGCGGATTGCACTGGAGCAGCCAAGGAAAAACCACCTACGCAGCCCTTGAGCAAAACCAAACGGAGGAAAGTCGCTAAGACCGGTCTCCCGGGACAAAGCTCACCGGACGAGGTAAAGGGGAAACCCGATCCTCGTACCGGGTCGTCAGAGGGTGCGGCTCCGTCGGGCTCAAGTGCGACGGCCGGGGGGGGGTGGGAAAAAGCTTCGCAGAGGCTGCTTCCCAAGTCCTGGACGTTGTAATTGAGGCCGACAACCCACAAAGGGAAATGTCACAACGCCACGTAACCTTTGTGGAGGACCACATTTGGAAGCTCTTGGGTGAAACCAAGGAGGTTCCCAGGTTTGAGGGAATGGTCTTTCGTGACGGAACCCTGAAAGTTCAATGCACGGATGAACATTCCCTCAAGTGGCTGCTTACAAATGTGGCAAACTTTCCAGCTCTTGACGGCATTAAATTTTCTGCTACAAAAGGTAGCGACATGCCTAAGCTGGTTCGGGCAGTTGTTTGGATCCCAGGCCCTCGCAAGGCACCTGGGGAGATACTTGCCCGCCTCCGTAACCAGAACCCAGGACTGGACACTAAGTACTGGCGGATAAGTGCGTTCAGTAGTAGCAAGAGGAAGAACCCCGGTGATCCCGAAGGCTCCACTCTTGCGCTGGGCATTGACACGGAGTCGCTGAAGGTCCTGGAGTCTGTTTACGGACTTCGTCCCCATTTAGGTTTTGGGAGGGTGAAATTTCACGTTTCCGGGAAATAAATGCGGACAACGAGTGTATTGCGGCAACGAGTGTATTGCGGAGCAGTCGATTGTTATGTCCACTGACTTGAATATCACTCAAATCAACCAGCACAGTAAATGTAAATCGGCCACTGCTATTCTCAGTGGAAGGTTAAATAAACTGCGGACATTCCCCCAAATAACACTAATACAGGAACCATGGATATGCAGAAAACGTATCTGCGGTTTCGGTATGGTCAACTGGGGGCAACTCTTTCATTACGAAAGGACGGAACGACCGCGAGCTTGCGTGTTCGTATCGAACACAATTGAGGCCACGATGTTAAGACAATTTTGCAGCCAAGACGTCGTTGCGGTGAAAGTATCCTACAAGATTGCGGGGGCCAGGCATGAGATCATTATTGTCTCAGCCTATTTACCCTATGACTCCATCAGTCCACCCCCTTCAAGGGAACTTATGGAAATTGTAAGATACACAGAATCTAATAATTTAGGTCTGGTGATTGGATGCGATGCCAATGCCCAGCACACCATATGGGGTAGCAGTAAATGCAACCCTAGAGGAGAAAAATTATTAAACTTCATTCTGTCGCACGATTAGGCGACAGGAGGTAATAGACCTGACACTTACTAATAGGAAGATGTCCAACCTTCTTACTAACTGGCGAGTTCTAGATGAGGAATCTCTCTCGGACCACAGATACCTAAATTACAGAATAGCCATTGATGATGTGGCGGTTAACGGTTAATTTTGAACAATTCCAAATTAATTTATGTGTATCTAAAGAACTTTACAAAATGAGGAACTAGTTTCAGATCAGAGTAGTTTCAGGAAAAAGTTTAACTTTGTAATAGAAAATTATTTTTTAATAATAAAGTTAGTCCGAGGCAGATAGCCAGTCAGTTGTTACAAAAAGTATAAAAAAGGAAAAGGCTGTAAATAAAAATATAAAATAAGAACTAAAAGAAAAGAAACTACCAAATAAATTTATTATTAAACTAATAACTAATCTAAAAGGAATCATTATTAACAACTAAATTATAACGCAATATCGAATTTACAATTCTGCGTTTTCCTTACTCGACAACACAATTAAGGAGGATTTTCCACACCTCCAGAGATTACACCCCAGCATTTGTGTGGTGTCTTGTTGGGTTAAAATCAAGAAAGCCCCAACAATGACATTTACATCCCGGCTGGACGTAATCCAAGGAAAACTGACTGGGAGAGGTACAAACAAATTCTTTCGGAGAAAGAAATATATGTACCCAAGCTCCGATCAACAAAAGACATTGAGGATGAGACTGAGAAATTGAGTCGGACCTTGATAGATTCTTTTGAGAGTGCTTGTCCCGTCAGAAAGAGCCGATGTGGCAAGAGCGTCCCCTGGTGGAACAGAAATCTTTCGAGGCTCAGGAGGAATACCAGGAAGCTTCTGAATAGGGCACTAAAAACTCAAAAAGAAGATGACTGGACGGCCTATCGAACCCTATATACCCGGCTATGCTAAAAGCAGGAGGCCATTCCCTAGTTTCAGCACTAAAGAAAATATTTAGGGCCTGTTTAACCTGGGGATATATTCCAACTGCATGGCGAAAGGTCAGAGTGGTTTTCATTCCCAAACCAGGCAAGGAAGACTATGCTCTGGCGAAAAGCTTCAGACCAATCAGCTTGACATCGTTCCTGCTGAAATGTCTGGAACGTCTGGTAGAAAAATACAATAGAGGAGAAACGTTGAGACGGCATCCCCTTAATGAGCACCAGCATGCCTATAGGAGTGGTAGATCCTGTGAGTCCGCATTGCACGATCTAGTCTCTAAGATAGAAAGTGCTTCTGACGAGGGGCTCTACGCTCTCGGGGTTTTTGTTGACATTGAGAGGGCCTTCGACAATGCCACGTTCCCATCGATGTGTAATGCTGCCACCGCATATGGTGTAGATACCGTGCTTGTAAGATGAATCTACTCTATGCTATCTCAGAGACTACTTTTCGCAGAATGCGACACCGACACGGTAATGAAAGTGGAGAAAGGCTGTCCGCAAGGAGAAGTACTCTCCCCATTACTGTGGTGCTTCGTAGTAGACTCCCTTTTAGACGAATTGCAAAGTCTAAATATACACATACAGGCGTACGCTGATGATGTGTGTGCACTCGTTTGTGGTAAGTCACTTAGGGTCGTCTGTAGTAAGATGCAGAAAACCCTAGACAAGATCCAGAACTGGTGTGAGAAACATGGCTTATCTGTGAATCCTTTGAAAACAACACTTGTGTTGTTCACTAGGAAAAGGAAACTCGATAACCTTAAGCTCGCAATTTTGAAAGGTGTAACCATTCAACTCTCCAAAGAAGTGAAATATCTAGGGGTAATTCTAGATAGCAAACTGACTTGGAAGGCTCATGTCGAACACAAAGCATCTCGAGCACTGAATGCTTTCTGGCAATGCAGGAGAGCTTTTGGGAAGACAAGAGGTCTAAAACCCGCTATTGTGCACTGGATGTACACAGCCATAATTGCGTCAGTGGTCTGGTGGAGTAGAACGGAGGACTACTTGTTTGTATTCTTAACAGAGTACAAAGGGAACTTTGCATAGGGATAACAGGAGCTTTTAGCTCGACCCCTGGTGCGGTCCTCAACGCATTGCTTAATTTGCAGCCCTTGGACCTCGCAATCCAGGAAGAGGCAATGAAAGCTATTTGTCGACTTAAAAAGTGTAGACTATGGCATGATGGATATGCCACCGGACATGGCGTCTTATCCCGAAGACTACTGGATGGGTTGGATGACATCATCTACAGAGACGGATCGAAAACCTTAATTGGTACGGGCGCTGGATGGTATTTTAACGAGGCAGTCAAATACAGTATATCACTCGTGTTGAATATTTATATTAGTAGCCTTTTACTTTAGCACTGTTAATTTATAATTTAAGTTACCTCTTATTTTGTTTTTCTTGACGTGTAATTTTGACTGTAAACGTGTGTGCTGTTAATTCTCAATAATAAACTTTAACAGGTTATGGGCCAAGGAAGCCTAATTAATAAAATATTGTTAAAAGAGAGTCAATAAAAGTAATCCCATTTAAAAGGTGAAAAACGTAACCGACATTTCTGCAAAAGTTTAACAAAAAAAAAAAAAAAAAAAAAAAGCTTAAAATGTCTGGAAGCAATCACTAATAGAAAAATTAACTGGTCGAGACAATTATGCCACATGGCAATTCGCAGTGAAAACGTATCTTCAACATGAAGAGTTATGGGATTGCGTAGAAGCTGAATGCAAAAATCTTAAGAGAGATACAAAGGCTAAAACAAAAATTATATTACTTGTCGACCCAGTTAATTATGTGCACATACAGGAAGCCGAAACGGCCAAAGAAGTCTGGGACAATCTGAGACGAGCTTTTGACGATTCAGGGCTTACACGCAGAGTAGGTTTACTACGTGATCTGTGCACCACCACGCTCTCCGGCAGTCAAAATATTGAAGAATATGTCACCAAAATAATGTCCACAGCACACAAATTGAGAAATATCGGCTTCTCGGTTGACGATAAATGGCTAGGAACAATGCTGCTCTCAGGTCTACCAGAGTCTTACAAGCCAATGATATTAGCTATCGAAAGCTCAGGAATGAAGATCAATGCCAGACTCTATAAAGACAAAGTTACTTCAAGAAGTGAAAACTGATAGCAATAACTCCGCATTTATCACAAGAAATAGTTTAAAAAAAAAAACAGAATGTGAAAAAGAAGTTTACAAAAGGTCCAAGATGCTATCAGTGCAATAAATATGGACACAAGAGTCCAGAATGCAGATCCAAACAAAAGGTGAAAAATGCTCCAAAACCAAATAGTTCTTATGCTGCTGCTTTTCTTACCGCCTCTGATAATGATAGTTCCGCATGGTACATCGACTCCGGAGCTACAATGCATATGACAAGACATGGTCACTTACTAATGAATGAAAGGTTGGCATAAAAGTTGCAAACAACAAAATACTAACTGTAACAAGCACTGGAGAAGTTAGTATTGAAACATTAAATGGTAAAGGGCAATCCAATAAAATAATGCTCAAAAATGTCCTGCATGTACCAGAACTTGCTGTAAATTTAATCTCGGTACATCAGATAACTGAGAATGGCGGACAAGTAAAATTTAACCATGATGGCTGTATTATTATGAATAGAGAAAAAGCTATTGTGGCGACTGGAAATAAGACTGATAACATGTACAGGCTTAATACAACAACAAGTTATGCATACATGTCTGATATCAAACAAGATGATATCTTTCTATGGCACCAAAGAATGGCTCATCTGAATTTCCGGTTTAAAGAAAATGACCGAATGCACTGAAGGTATTAAATTATCAGGCAAGAACAATAATTTAACATGCATTACATGTCAAGAGGGTAAGCAGACAAGATTACCATTCAAAAGTCAAGTGTCACATTCCACAAAACTATTGGAACTGGTGCACTCTGATCTCTGCGGCCCAATGGAAACAGAATCGTTAGGTGGAGCCAAATATTTTTTAACCTTTTTGGATGACTATTCAAAGAAGGTGTTTGTCTATACTCTACACAGAAAAAGTGAAGTATATGAAAAATTCAAAGAATTTAAATCAGAAGCGGAAAAATAAAAATTCTCCGTTCCGATAACGGACTGGAATATGATAATAAACCACTTTCTAATTATTTAAAAGATAATGGAATCATACATCAGACGACTACCCCTTACACACCTGAACAGAATGGTGCTGCGGAAAGGCTGAACAGGACACTCATCGAGAAAGCTATATGTATGGTATTGAATGCTAACTTAAGTATTACTGGGCTGAAGCCATAAAAACAGCTGCTTACTTATCAAATCGGTCTCCAATTAAATTATTAGCATTCCGAACACCTGAAGAGGTATGGTGTGGTCGAAGACCAGAAGTAAGTCATTTAAAAGTATTTGGATGTAAAGCTATGGTCCATCTACCAAAAGAAAAACGGAAAAAGTGGGATCCTAAAGCACAAAAGATGATATTCATAGGATATTGTGAAAACACAAAAGGATACAGATTTATAAACGTAAATGGGAGGGCAGTTATAAAAAGTCGTGATGCTATTTTTCTTGAATCCTCAGTAAAGAGAGATTATGCTGCACTGGAGTTATCTGAAACAGAAAAAGAAGAAAGTAGTAATTCAGATAACTCATGTAGTACAGTGAAAAATAAATCAGATTGTGACAGTGAAGAAATAGTAGAAACTCCTCCTCAGAGATATATATGCTTGAGACCTAGAAATAAAACAAAGACAAATGAACCTCTGCTGTGATGAATACCTACTACCTGATCAGATACCTGTTACCTATGAGGAAGCAATAAACTCAGCAGATGCTGAAAAATGGAAAAAGTCCATTAAAGAAGAACTTGATGCTCATGAAAAAAATGGAACATGGACACTAGTAAACAAGCCAACAAATGCCAAAGTCATCGGCTGTAAGTGGGTTTCCGAATTAAGGATGAGCCAACAGGTACACGCTTCAAGTCCAGACTGTGTGCAAAAGGGTTGGCACAAACAAAAGGTATAGACTACAAAGAAACTTTCTCACCAACTGTTAGGTATGATTCAATACGTTTGTTACTGTCTTTAACTGCCAAAAACAATTATCAAATGCTTCAACTTGATATAAAAACAGCATTTTTATATGGTGAAATAGAGGAAGTAATACATATTTATGAAACCACCTGAAGGCTTAACTTGTGAACCCAATATGGTGTGTAGATTAATAAAATCATTATACGGTCTTAAGCAAGCACCACGGTGCTGGAATAGAAAATTTAACTCAGTACTTCAAAAGTTTGGTTTTAACAATAGCAAAGTCGACATATTAATGGAATTAAATGTTATATGTGTCTGTATGTCGACGATGGACTACTATTTTCAAAATTAAAATCTGTACTAGAGACTGTAGAGAGATCTCCAAGGCATTTTTGATATGACAATATGTTCAACACCTAAAAATTTTGTCGGAATGGAAATAGAAAAGGATATGATGACTGTGTGTTCATACATCAAACTAAATATATTAAGCAGCTTCTTAATAAGTTTAATATGACAAATGCAAATTCTAACACTGTTCCGGTAGATCCTAACTCAAAGCTAGAGAAAAGCAACCAGGAACCAGACTGGAATATTCCCTACCGAGAAGCTGTAGGATCTTTAATGTATGCAGCCATAATAAGTAGGCCAGATATAATGTTTGCGAGTCGATTTTTAAATTGTTACAATGAGTCTCATTGGAATGCTGTGAAGAAGATTTTCAAGTACTTGAAGGATACCAAAAGCCTAGGCCTGTGCTACAAATCATCTGAACCTCCTGAGTTGATAGCACGATTATGCCAATGATGTAACAACAAGACGCTCAATCACAGGATACGTCCTTATTAAAAATGGAGCAGCTGTGACATGGTCAAGCCAACGACAGCACACTGTTGCTCTGTCAACAACAGAAGCCGAATTCATGGCAGCCTGCGCTGCCACCAAAGAGGCCATGTGGGTCCAAACAACTGCTGAGTGATCTTGGAGAATATAATCAACACAGTGTGTATCAACATAGATAACCAAAGTACTATCAGTGTAATAAAAAATACCAATTTTCATAAAAGGTGCAAACACATAGAATCTAAATATCATTTTATTAAAGATACATTTTATGAGAAAGTTATAGATATACAGCATGTTTCTAGCACTAATCAGCTTGCGGATTTGTTAACTAAAGAAAAATTTCAAATCTTGAGGGATAAACTTGGAATGTTAATCTTAAGCAATATATGTGCTCAGTAATTTTTTGGTAGCGATACTTGTGCTCAGTAATTTTTTTACTTGAATCTGTTTAATTCTGTTACTTATGTTATCTGTATGGGAGGGGTGGGTGGGAGAGTTGAATATTTAAATTAGTAGCCTTTTACTTTAGCACTGTTAATTTATAATTTAAGTTACCTCTGCCTTATTTTGTTTTTCTTGACGAATAGAGAATTAATTTGTTCTGTGTAATTTTGATTGTAAACGTGTATGCTGTTAATTTTCAATAATAAAACTTTAACAATAGTGATGTTTTGGATGTACCATACGAAAAGCAGAGTTCAGGAGAATACTTGACAACACCAGTACCTATTGATACAAATATAGAGAACTTGTCGGACTTTTTTACGGACATATTTTTTCAGACACCTGAAGAAAAGCGTAAACCTGATGCAATACTTTCAGAAATAAAAGAATCATTTAACACTGCAGGACTACGTCAAGAGCATATGTCAATTATTGATAAAATTAATGGTCTGGAAAGTACAATCAATGAATTAATACAAAGGTTCCCCCGAGAATCTATGGAGATGTCAAAAAGATGTTATGTTAAAAACTTGATTTTCATTTACACTGATATTATTAAACCAAGAATTATTGGTAATAAATTAGCTCGATACTTACGAGTGATACCGACACAATCGTGTGAGGGTGTACTAAGATTTGAACATGTACATAGAATACTGTCCTATCGAGAAAACATTTATAGAAGGTATTTCTATAAAAATAACTGATAGCCAGGGTGAATTGATTAATTTTAAACCAAGTTATATCCCAACTTATGTGATGCTTCATTTTAAAACACAATAAACTATAAATATATGTGCACCTTCAGCCATTTTTCAATTTGATAGCACTTTGCTTGACTTTAGCCCTTAATAAAAATGAAATCGTATTATACACGATACTACAAAGTGGCGGTAACTTGTCGGATATAGGAGAATTGTACCGAGCTCCGCTTACCTACCAGCAGGGAAGAGGTATTGGTAGTTTCTTCAGCGGGCTATTTCGTTATTTACAGCTATTAGTTGCTTCAGGAGCTAAAGTTATAAAATAGCAAGCGCTGAAAACTGAAAAGACCAGGGAAAAGCTGCTGCACAAGACCTAGCCCAAAAGGGTATAAATAAACTCTTCGATAGAATGGCTGGTGCAGGTATAAATAATCGCACAATTGTTAAAAGGGCTAATCCATTTACGACGTTACGCTTAACTAAGTCTCCTAAACTGTTAATTTATAATTTAAGTTACCTCTGCCTTATTTTGTTTTTCTTGACGAACAGAGAATTAATTTGTGCTGTGTAATTTTGACTGTAAACGTGTGTGCTGTTAGTTCTCAATAATAAAACTTTAACAACTCGGAACAACCGCAACGGTTTTTCAAGCTGAAGTGTTCGCCATTCTCGAAGTGGCCAACTGGATAATTGCCCATAGGTGGCATAATAAGAGGATTGGCATCTGCAGCGATAGTAAGGCTGCTCTTGCCACCCTACTTAACCCAACCACCAGATCAAAGATAGTCCAGGAATGTAAGAATAGACTTAATTCTGCTGCCAAGCACAACCAGGTCAATCTTATATGGGTCCCCGGTCACCAGGGAATCGATGGCAATGTGGTCTCTGACGCTCTAGCGAAAGAGGGCGCAAGCTCTCCTCCCCTAGGACCGGAGCCCATTATTGGTGTCAGCTTTACAGAGTTGAAAAACTGGATAACTAGATTCATGGACTCAATACATGGTCAGAGATGGTCCAATATATCAACCTGTAAATTCACCAAATGGTTCATTAGTCGTCCAGACAGTAGCAATGCAAAACTTTTACTTCGCTTAGACAGAAAAGATTGCAGAACGCTTCTAGGGACGGTCACAGGACATAACACATGCGGCAAGCATCTGAACACCTTAGGGATAATCAGCGATTCAACGTGTCCTTCGTGTGGGGAGGACGAGGACAGCACGGAGCACTTCCTCTGTAACTGCCCGGCCTTCTCCCGCGCGCGCATGACGACGCTTGGCGCCGATGTAATGAGAATGGAAGACTTCAATTCTCAATCTCTATCTGATGTTCTTAGTTTCGTCAAGATGACTAAAAAATTCGGATAGGGTAGGGGACGAGTGCAATGGACCGTGGTCTGAAGAAGAATAATTAGAATAATTAAGAATAAGAATAATGCTGTGCTAAAGGAAAGCACTACTACTAAATTGCGAGTGGTGTTTGAAGCTTCGGCCAAAACCACGAATGGAAAATCATTAAATGATTACCAGTTGAAGGGACCGACAATCCAGCCAAATCTCTCGGCAACTCTCCTGAATTGGCGTAAGCATAGGTTTGCTATGCATGCTGACAGAAAAAATGTACCGGATATCAAGGTCCACCCAGATCATCAGGGTTTCCAGCGTATACTCTGGCAGCAGCCTGAAACAAAACAGATACAGGATTACAAGCTGACAACAGTTACGTTTGGTACAGCTTCGGCCCCATACCTGGCAGTACGGACCTACAGCAACTTGCACTGGACGAACGGCAAAACTGGCCTTTGGCTTCTAGTGCAACGTTAACAAGTTTCTATGTTGATGACTTGCTGACTGGAGCAGACAATGTTGCTGATGCAATTAAACTGCAAGGAGAGTTAATAAGTATGCTTGCTGGAGGAGGTTTCAAGTTGCGAAAATGGGCAAGCAATTCGCATGATTTGTTGGAAACCTTACCTGTGGAGTATCGGGAATTGAAGAGTACTCTACCAATTACAGATGGCGACTCCATATAAACTTTGGGAATCTGCTGGCATCCCTTATCTGATTTTTTCACATATGCCATTCATGTGAACAGAACATACGATGCAACGACAAAACGTAGTACATATTAACATTAACATTCATGATTGTGCCCAAATTTTGGTCTGTGCCAACATAGAGCCCCACGTGCTTATGCTGTATTCGCCTGTGCTGCAGCGGGACATAATCAACAGAGGCTGTCATCGGATCGGAGCAATAGGAGGAGTAGCATTATCTTTATGGAATCCTGGAATCCTGTGAGTTCGTTCCATTTCTTTCTTTAATACTAACATGCAACATGCATTTTGTCTTACTACATAATAAGACATTAATATAAGCATTCTATTGAATTCTACATTCTACATACATATATCTGAAAGTTATAAACTTGAATAACTAAGTTGAAAATTAAGCCTACTAAAACGGTGAACATTCAAACATTAACTTAGTTTCGAATATTGAGCACAACATAATTCATGCTATGCTGCTATGCATAGAAGTGAAGTGAGCTTTTGAAGCTTTCGAGGATCGTGGACTTTTCGGACAATTATTCCCACAGCTCCACAGCTTACTCTTTTTGGCTTTGGAACTTTTGTGGTTTCCTCAAAAAATTATATCGTGAACTTTTCGGGCTATTTCGTGACCAACTTTGATCATTTGCAGTGAGCTCTAGAGAACAAATTTACATTTTCGGGTTGTGCTAAAGAAGTGCGCGTCGAAATTGTTGCTGGTATTTACTTTCTTTAACACATTTGCTTTATATTATTACCCTTAAACATAATGGAAAAGCTCAAGAATAAAGTTAAATTAACTGCGGACAGAATCCATAATTTCACTGCAAATGCGAGTAAGACAGGCAAAGAAAAACGGACCGAAAACTTTCTAAAAACGCGTTTACAATTATTGCAAACTTATTGGCAACAATTTGTTAGAACCAAAGATTATGTAAAGTAAAAGATGCACTTCCCGAGAGCATGGGATCTGATATCAGATCCAACGACATGTTGCGATAACATTTGTGTCTGGAATCATGTAGATGGAGAGTATTAAAAATGAGCGAAGCAACTCTTGGGTTGCCTGTACAAGGGGTTCATTTGAATGTGTGCATGGGAGCTAGAGGACTTTTATCATATCCGTGGAGGCTTCTTGCACAGGCTTATGCGCCTATGACCTACCCTAACAGAATTCATTTGAAGGTTACATGCAAATCTTGGCCTTTTAAACCTAGCTCCTGGAGTTTGCTCTATTTCTTTCTATACCTAAGATAATTTTTCTTCCAATGTTGTCTAATATTGCCAGGGTCATTTTTCTTAAGAAGGATGAGATAATTACGTGCCGTTCTTAATTTTTTGTTTTCGCTCGTTGTTATGCGAAAAATTCCGACTTTGGTAAACTGCGTGCCCCGTCGGACTTATTATTTAACATTTGTAAAGCTCATTGCCAAATTTTTTATGAAGTTTTTAAAAAACACATGCGCTTAATTAAAAAAACACTAATTGAAAAATGCATTCGAATAACAAGCGAAGATAGTACTTATGGTTATTGGTTTAATAAGGATGATCCTTGCTATGAGGTTCGCAAGACTCTTTTAGATTTTATGTTACTAGTATTAATTCGGAAACATTGTGCATGGGAGGCTCGTAAATCTGCTAAAAGTACCTCATCCTCGCGTCTACGAATTTTAACATCATAAATTTTGAGTTTCCAGTTTTATGTTGAATTTCTACACTATGTTTTTTATTTCTTCGAAAATTTTGTAACGGTGTCCGTGAATTCGCTACTTTAATATTTGTTGAGCTTGAGTCCATCCCTTATTCTGTCTTTAAAGTAAAAATATAATAAAGGTTTCAGATTTGCAGGTGATCGGAGTAGCGTTGCGGAGCAATCAGACACTGAAAAATTCGTCCCTTTAATGTTTTTTTAAAAATGGAAAAAATACGGCCTTTTCACTTTTTTACCCTTTTTTTTACTGAAAACGGAAGAAAATTGAGTATTTTTCTTTTCGAATTCGTAATCTACGGAAAAAATCATATAGAAATGACCTACTATTTATTCGGGTGCTAATTTGGTGTTGACCTGTGCAACCAGAAGTTTTAATTCATTCACGCAATCTCAGCACCCACCCACCCCAAAGATAAATTCGAAGCGCCGCGCAGCTAATTCACAAACAATTCTCAGCTGAGTTCAATCCCCGTTCTCCCCCTTTGGTTTTTTTCATGGAATTTGTCATCTCTCTTCTAAATGTATCTTGTTGTGGCTTTTCGGCTCTCGCGGCTCCTGGTGATACTTTGGACCAAGAATGATAAGAGCAAGCGAAAGCAAAGGACTCTGTCTCCGTCCTACATACAGGACGTAAGCGCACACACAAATAAATCTCGTTTTCACCGACGTAGCTCACAGTCACAGCACTGAGAATGCAGTGACGTTAATATGTTGCTTCGCTCTGTGATGATGCCGAAAAGAAATTTTACTGCAACATGTTATGGGATCTGATATCAAATACCAAAGGGAAGCGAAGTTTATTATTTCACGCTGTTAGATGTTCTTTATTTTAGGTGTAAAAGCACAACTAGAACTATTATACTTCTGATTAAGTTATTGTTAACTAAACAGTACACTCTGATATAATTAATCCTCTTCTAAGATTAAACACTCTTATAAAGTTTTCTATGTCTAAATTCACTGATGGCTCCGGGTTGGATGACTCTGCTGTTCACGTTCCGAACTGACAGCATCTGACAGTTCCACCATAAGTGGAATTAGTGGAATCGGTTCTTTGCAGAACCAACGAATATGGAGAGCACGAAGTCGATCATCTCAACACTCCCTCCCTTCGTGTCTCCGAGTTCGTTTTGCCTTCTATTTTCTCTTTACAAATCTGAAAAGAAAGAACAAAAAAACTTCTAATTGATTTCATCTGAACATTTTTAAGTCAATCATCTAAGTTCATCATTTTATCTCTGAGGTAATTATGGAGTTCTGAGGCAAAAGGTTTGGTCCTGATATCTGCTTCGTTTTCTGACATAGATATCCATATGATATGACTTTTACTTTTCCTTCAAGTGTACATTTTTTTTTTTTTTTTTTTTTTTTTTTTATATGTAGTCCCCATGGGTGGTTGCCATTTGATTTCTCTTTCCAGTATTTTCTCGTTTTTCCAGATTCCTTTGAATAGTGTTTGTCATCATCACAATTCTTCAGTCGGTGATTTCCATCCATCTGAGTACACTTTACTGCTGATTCATTGTCACATCTGATAGTTATGGAATACATAGTTTTTCCTATCATATCTCTGATTGCCTTGTCTAATAAGACAAGCTCTTGACAAGCATCATTCATTGCAAGAGTTTCAGCCTGACATGTTGATAGTGAAACATAGTTCTGTTTACAGCTTCTTCAGGCAACAGCCTCTCCAAACAGTTTAATTACATATCCTCCTGTAGAAGATGGATCGTCACAATCTCTGAAACTGGCATCTGACATCGCTTGTAAGGTGTCTTCTTTTTCTCTAAATGATATTCCCAGATTCTGAGTGCCTTTCAGATACCTAAATATCCTCTTAGTTTTTTTTCAGTCTTCTTCTGAAGGTTCCAATTGTCTTCATGACAAATGGTTTACGTCGTAAGAAGTATCTGGTCGTGTTGCACCAGCCAGATATAAACTTCCTATAGCTCCTCAATAAGGAGCTTTAGTTTGCCTTTGACTTTCATCTGAGTTATTTTTGATTGTATTCTTAAATTCTCTTTTCGTGTATTCACCTACTTCTAAACCTTCAGGAATCTTCATGAAGATGTCTTCTTCTAAAGTTCCGTTTAAAAAAAATTTGATATCCATCTGACACGCTTCAGGACCATATTTATTAATTATCGCGAACACCGTTCTGATTATTGGCAACCTTGACACCGGTGCATAGGTTTCCATCAGTTCATATTCTTTAGTATCTTTGAATCCTCTGATTACTAGTCTCCCCTTGTATGAAACTTGTTTACAATAATCTAATTTCCTTTTGAATACCCATCTAGAATCTATAATCTGAACTCTCTTTCCATCTTCTGATTTATTAGGTCTATCAACTAGTTCCCAAACATTATTTTCCTTCATAGACTTAAGTTCCTCTTGAACTGCTTTGATCCACTCTGATCTTTCGTCTGATTCCAATGCTTCTCTACAGTTGGCCGGATCTCTGTTAATTTTTGCTATGAGCGCATGCATAAACTGATCTTCTGAATTTATATGTTCTTCTAAACTCTTGACAAAATTAATTCCAATATAACTTTTGCTTGCATCTTGTTTTGAATGTTCTGCAAAAGCAGGTCGTGGGTGTGTCCATGTTGGCCTATTTGTTTTGTCTGTCCTTTCTGGGTTTTTCCGCTTCTTACTTGAACAGTTCCTTGTAGTAATATCCTCCGATTTCCTTTTTCTGTGTCTGCCCAATTTTGTCTTAGTTGGTTCTTCTGATCCTTTTCCATCTGACTGTTTTTCATGACTTTTGATTTCTACCTCCTTTTCTTCTGAATCTTCTAGCCAACTTGCATCATTGATATCTTTCATTATTTCAGTAATCACATCTAAACTTCTTTCTTCAGACTTAGAATGATACAACTCCTTGTACACAATTTTCTCATTGAACCTCACGTTTCTTGAAGTAATCAACTCCTTTGTTTCTGGATGCCACAATACATATCCAGTTTTTGTGTACCCAATCATAATTGTTCTTATTGCTCTCTCTGAAAATTTAGTATAAGGAAAAGGTATTTTAGCATAAGCTATACATCCAAAACGTCTGACTTTGTCTATATTCAAGTTAACCTTTGGTGTAAACTTCTGAAGTGGTGATTCAAAATTATTAGCTCTGTGTGGAGTTCTATTGTACAAATGTACTGAGGCTTCTGAGGCGAACATCCACCTATTCTTTGGTAGCCCCGAATCTAACATTAACGTTCTGATTTTCCATTGTAGGATTTTATTAAATCTCTCTGAAGTTCCGTTGTGTTCAGGAGTATAAGGAGGAGCGAAGTCCGCTTCAATATTTTCTTTCATCCTAACTTCTGAAAAACTTTCCTCCGACAAATTCTTTGGCATTGCCTGTTCTGATAAAATTTACCTTCACACAATCATCTATTAAACTTGCTGTTATTAAGAATTTTCCTAAGCAGTCACCTGCTTCACTCTTATTTTTAACAGCATATGCTTTTGCAAATCTTGAATAATCGTCAACGAATACTATTATGAACCTATTACCGCCAGGACTGGTAGCCGGTTTTATAGGTCCCATAACATCTGTATGTATCCTAGCTAATGGTCTATTTGCTCTGAGTCTAGTCTCTGAAAAAAACTTTTCCATCTTTGCCTTGATACAGATTTCACAGTCTAATATATCTTCGTCAAATCTTACATTTTTCAAAATGTTTTCAGATCTCTGAAGCTTTTTCAAATAATTAATTGACACATGTCCCAATTTAATATGCCAAAGCATTGAATCTTTTATTTTGTTTTTGGGTTTGATATTTGACCCATTGTTGCTTCTTCCATCAACCAAGACATCTAAATCTTTTCCCTTACTCTGATCTAAGTTGATAGCATCGTACTTGATTATTTCTTCTGACTCAACCTCTGATTTCTCTGAATTGTTTTGATATCCCCCACTTTGGATTATCTCCTTGTTCTCCCTCCCAATCTCAGCTAGGATATCTTTATTATTACTGCTTATTTCCATAATATCCGTCTGAGATTGTTCCAGGAGTTCCTCCAAAGTACCTATTCGAGCACTACACGAGTACTTGTTGTATTTTCCACACTTATTTAATGAATTGTCTTCTGATTTTTCTGCTACTAATGTAACTTCCCAATTTGGTTTCTTGTAGTAGCCTTTTAAATATCTATTCCTGTTGTTTTGTCAAAAATTGTTAATCTCTGATTGTCTAAATAAATTACTAGCCCTATGTCTGCAAAACGTCTGAGTGATATTAAATTATCTGCCGCATCCTTTGCTACCAGGACATTTGACAATTTAATAACTTCATGTTCATTTGTATTTGACTTTATATATACGTCACCTTTCCCATTAACCATGATATTTGCAGATTTATTTTTGTTAGCACTTTTAATTATGTTTCCATAGCTGACTTTAAAGTTATGTAAGTAGATACCTCTACTAACCATATGTTCAGTTGCTCCTGAGTCAGCCATGAATTTAACTACACGGTGCCTGATATTGTTGCTTTTGTGCTTCTTTTTGTGATGCAACTATTGTTACCTCTGAATATGCCTTTACTTTTATTATAATTACCTCTGAATTTCGTCTTTATTTTTATGTTTAATTTCTATAGTTAGTTTTTATTTTTTATTTTTGTTAACTTACCCGTCTTTGGGGTGGTCCTTGTTAGGGCACTCATCCCCTTTGTGGTTTTCTATCTTCTGACAGAAGAAACAGTACCACAACCCGTATCCTTCTAATGGACACCCTCTGGATATATGTCCAAACTTGTTACACCTGAAGCATTTAATTGCTTCAGGTTTAGCTCCTACTCTGATTTTTGTTTCTCCCTCTGATTTCATTTCTGCTTGTATCTGTAATATATTTTTAATATCATCTATAGTCATAACTGTATTATTTATTTGTTTCTTTTTGTAGTTTACTGATGTTAAATTTTTATGAACTTTTAATACTGTTCTAAACAAAACGATCTTTTTCCTCATCAGTCAGATGTATCATATCTTCACACGTCTGATATTCTCCTATAAAAGATTGTCTCCAAAGTGCAGACTCTTTCTCTGCAAATCCTCACAAATGCGATTGTGATGTAACAACGCTATGGTTGCAGAAAACCAAAGAATATCAGATGTGTTTCTTCATTAATCCTGAGTAAGTTTATAAGATCTTTTTATATTGTATTTATTTGATTTATAATTAGTATTTAAAATACGTCTGAATTCCCTGAATGTCTCGCTCAGCTCATTCATTACGTTTGACCTAGACGACACATTTCTTTCTACATTCTGAGTTTTTATTGTATTTTCTAAATTTTTCATTTTTGCCTACTTTGATAGTAAAGTCAAGTAAAGACATATTATTTACCTCTGAACGTCTGATATTGAAGACATGAGTCATGTTTTCCATGGACTCCGCCATAAGCCTCGCTGACCTCTCCATGGACTCTGCAGTTTTCTTGTTAATTTCAGCTGTAATTTTCATTTGATTTATAACTTCTCTTAGATCACTCCGCAGCCTTCTCTCACTCGGAGCGACCTGGCACATTATGGGCAATTCTATATGCGTCTGACTTTCTTCCAAAACTTCTATATTTTAAATATTGCAATTATTCTGATTAGTGTTTGGATTTCAATACCCTTCTGATTTTGTTTCTTTTTCATTGAAAACAGAACAAAGAAACAAATTTCCAGATCTGGTTTCTCTGACTACTAATTGCATATATTCTGATTAAATAGAAACTATTTACCTTGATTATTATTTGATGGAGATTCGGACATCTCCCTTTCTTTGTCCTCTGACATCTTGTATCTCTAAATATACCAAACGTTTATTTAAATAATACATATATATTTTCATATACATATATGTATATATATATATAATCCTAGAGTCAGCAATTTTTATTTAACCGCACAGCAAGTTAAATTTTGCTTAACTCAAACCAGAATTGTTTGTCCTAGCTATACACACGTGCTCCCTCCCACTGTGAGTTGACGCACTGCAATCAACCCTAAGGCGTAGAAAGGGGCGATCGCACACGCATGCATCATTCAGACTTCACAAAAAACTGATTTTTATTTAACCGCACAGCAAGTTAAATTTTTTATTATTATTAATATTAACAACTATGTGATTCCCATGCACTGCCTGTTCATCACATAATTGTCTATTCAAGATGTTTTTATTTTTTTATTATCTCCTCTTCTGATTTTAACTTTTATTTATAAAATTTTGTATAAAAATTTTATAACCATCTAGAAGAGTTTCTTTTCTATCTGAATTTATTTACTATACATAATTACACATACTCTTTTTTTTATAAAAAATTGTTATTAAACAATTTCAATTTACTTCTGATTATTTCCTTTTTGTTTTTCGAAGAAACGACACGTCGTCTTGCTTCTGCAAACACCGTTACGATGCCTTGTCATTTCATGAACCGTTATGACGCCTTGTCTTCCCGGAAAAACATGACGCCACTTTTTTATGAAAAAAAACACATGACGCCACCCTTCTTCTAAAGAAGATCACATGACGCCATTTTCTCCACCAAGGAATCCAAAAATTTTAAGTATTTTTTTTTTTTAAAATCCACTTATGTACTTACAGTTTTCTCTGAGTAATGCTCCTCTGAATAAAACTTCCTTCTAAAAAAAATTTCTTCTGAACACAACTTCCTCTTAGTACACCTTATATTTTTAACGCGTGTTGGACCGATAACCTGTTAGATGTTCTTTATTTTAGGTGTAAAAGCACACCTAGAACTATTATACTTCTGATTAAGTTATTGTTAACTAAACAGTACACTCTGATATAATTAATCCTCTTCTAAGATTAAACACTCTTATAAAGTTTTCTATGTCTAAATTCACTGATGGCTCCGGGTTGGATGACTCTGCTGTTCACGTTCCGAACTGACAGCATCTGACAGTTCCACCATAAGTGGAATCGGTTCTTTGCAGAACCAACGAATATGGAGAGCACGAAGTCGATCATCTCAACACACGCAACATGTGAAATGTTCGTATATGTTGAGTTTGAAACAATTCATGAAAAATTCTTGATGCCATCACTTTGTACGTGATTGTGCATCTTTTACTTTACATAATCTTTGTTAGAACGCATGAAAGTTTATTCGAAGTTACTGACGGAGGAAACTCTTAAAACAGACGGGTTCCTTACTTCCGATTTTTATTCCGATGTGGAATGTACATATATTGCAGCAATCGGTTGGCTGCAGGAGGAGCTTGCAGCTTTTCAAGCTCCTGTTACTGGCGAGGCATCCAAGCTACTTAAACATTTTTCGGTTAGAAATTCTAATTATGCGGCTGCTTGGAACACAATCACCCTTATCATGAATTCCACTGGAATCGAATCCAAAGGAGCTTAGAAAAGCCCTTTTTAGTAAATCTTTTTGAACAACTTGCAAAATTTTTAAGAAATTTATTTGAGTTACCTTTGACTTCAATTAATTTCTTCGTTCAAAGTGTTCAAATAAATTCCACTAGAAAAATCCAATGGAATTATTTTGTCGTTAAGTGCGGAAAAACTTATCAAAATCAAAGGTAACTATAATGAATTAGTAAGAATTTTAGGACTCTATTAAGGAATTTTTATTCAAAATGAGCTTTATTAAGCTCCTTTGGATTCGATTCCACCGGAATTCATGATAGGGGTGAATATTATCTCGGTATGATAATAAAAGAGTATTAGTTAACTCGAATCTCAAAGAGCTCATTACTTTGCCTGCTATGTCGTCTGAAAATCCTAGCGAGCTTAGAAGAGTTCTCGAGAGATTTAATCAAGCAGTCAGAGCGCTTGAAAATCTGTCTCGGACTGTAAAGTATGGTTGGTGTATTTCTTGGCCAATAAATTAGATGCTTGTACTCGTAAAGACTGGGAAACATCCCTCGACTGTTCAAAGAATGTTCCAGCCTTTACTTCCCTTCAGACTTTTTTGGAAACCCGCCTACAAGCCTTAAGTTCTTTAAGGGAATTTCTGTGAAAGCTCCCTTCAGCCGAAAACCGTCCCCCAATGCAAAGTCATATGCTCATCATGCTTCATCAACACCGGTGTGTACCTGCTGCCAGGGAAAACATTTTATCTGGGGGCACGGCAGTGCCCGCGCCAAGTCGAGCAAGCACCGCCGTACCATCCTTTTCTCGAAGCATCTCGAAGCAGTTCAGGCCATTTTCGACCCCCCTATAACTTCTTTGTGGATAAAACTAGAAGTCTGAATTTTCACTAACCAAGCAGGCATTGTATAAACACGGTATATTTCAAATTTCATTCAATTTGAACCAGTAGTTTAAGAATTATAACTAATCAAAGTTTCCTAATTTTCTTAATTTTGTCACTCACTGACTGACCGATCATCAAAACTCTAAGGGACTTCTAGCAGACATAGAAGCTCCAAATTTTGAACACAGTTATTGTTTAGCCTACAAAGAAAGGAAAAACTTAAAAATCCCGAAATTTCATTATATTATTATATTATATGATTTTATTAAAATTTACGTGCGTATTCATATGTGCGTAAGTAAGAATAAGAATGTAAATGTCAAAAACATAACCTGTAGGAAAAACCAAGTCTCGCAACTCGGTACTTTTATCGTAAAAAGTTGTGAGATCCATGTAATACCGCCGACTGAAAGGCTTACTCATTCATTAGTTTACTGATATTATTTGTTTGTTTATACGATTGGGACGTTGTTTGGATAATTTTAAAATATATTAATACGTTTTAAGTACTTTAAAGTCACGTTTATCTGGGGGCACGGCAGTGCCCCCGCCAAGTCGAGCAAGCACCGCCGTACCATCCTTTTCTCGAAGCAGTTCAGGCCATTTTCGACCCTCTATAACTTCTTTGTAGATAAAACTGGAAGCCTAAATTTTCACTAACCAAGCAGACATTGTATAAACACGGTACATTTCAAATTTCATTCAATTTGAACCAGTAGTTTAAGAATTATAACTAATCAAAGTTTCTTAATTTTGTCACTCACTGACTGACCGATCATCAAAACTCTAAGGTACTTCTAGCAGACCCACAAGCTCCAAATTTTGAACACAGTTATTGTTTAGCCTACAAAGGAAAGAAAAACTGAAAAATCCCGAAATTTCATTATATTTAATGAAAAATAATGATTTTATTAAAAATTAGGTTCATTCAAAAAATAACGCATGCCTTTGTACTCATGCTTGCCACTGGCCGCGATTGAATTTTGAATGGGTTCATTCAAAAAATAACGCATGCGCTTGTACTCATGCTTGCCACTGGCCGCGATTGAATTTTGAAAGGAAGAATGTTTCGGGCAGTGCTGAAGCACTGGATTTTTTTTATTTATTATTTAGGGTGGATCTATTAAAAAAAATTTTGTTGTTGATTTCACTGCTTTTTATTGTTTATTCAAGAAATAATTATCCCATAAAAAACATAAAATGTAAAAAAATGCCAAGTCTCGCAACGCAGTTCTTCTGCCGTAAAAAGTTGTGAGATCTTATGTAAAACCAAGTCAGTTATATTAGTTAGTGTCTATGGAAGCACCTATTCAACAACTTTGTTATAAATTGTTATCTAATCAATTACCTATCAACATTTATAGTGACCGTATCAATATTAGACATCTTTATTTCTATAATAATTCTAATTACTTGGCAATTGCACGGTAACATATTCTACTAATTAAAATACTGGCCGTGCAATTGCCAAGTAATTAGAATTATTATAGAAATAAAGATGTCTAATATTGATACGGTCACTATAAATGTTGATAGGTAATTGATTAGATAACAATTTATAACAAAGTTGTTGAATAGGTGCTTCCATAGACACTAACTAATATAACTGACTTGGTTTTACATAAGATCTCACAACTTTTTACGGCAGAAGAACTGCGTTGCGAGACTTGGCATTTTTTTACATTTTATGTTTTTTATGGGATATCATATCTTTTTGTTAGGTCATCCTCTTTTCTTTTTTTTCGGGTAATATATCTTGTCCGTCAGCTACTGATTTTCTTAAAGCCCACTCCCTGTCTCTATTGATTTTTCTCAGATGCTGTGATGTATTTTTCATTTACTATAATGCAATTTCGGGATTTTTGTTTTTTTCTTCCTCTATGAGCTTAACACTAACTAAAATTCAAAATTTGAACAAACTAATCGGCTTGGCGGGGGCACTACCGTGCCCACAGAACAATAGTCTACTACATTCATCCTTTCAAAATTCAATCGCGGCCAGTGGCAAGCATGAGTACAAGCGCATGCGTTATTTTTTCAATGAACCTAATTTTTAATAAAATCATTATTTTTCATTAAATATAATGAAATTTCGGGATTTTTCAGTTTTTCCTTCCTTTGTAGGCTAAACAATAACTGTGTTCAAAATTTGGAGTTTGTTTTGTGGGTCTGCTAGAAGTACCTTAGAGTTTTGATGATCGGTCAGTCATTGAGTGACAAAATTAAGAAATTTTGATTAGTTATAATTCTTAAACTACTGGTTCAAATTGAATGAAATTTGAAATATACCGTGTTTATACAATGCCTGCTTGGTTACTGAAAATTTAGGCTTCTAGTTTTATCCACAAAGAAGTTATAGGGGGGTCGAAAATGGCCTGAAATGCTTCGAGAAAAGGATGGTACGGCGGTGCTTGCTCGACTTGGCGGGGGCACTGCCGTGCCCCCAGATCTCCCATTACAAATTACAAGTTGAAATTCTTAGTGTGGCAACGGCATTCGATACCCAGGATTAGCCCGTGTGAATTTTTTCCAACCCCAAAGGTCATATAATTCACACTATTCACTGCCCCTGGTTTTCGAAAAGATAAAGATATTAGGTATACATTACATTCACAGGTTCTGTGGAACCAAGTCCAGAAATTTCTTGATGAATTCCAAAGTTGGGTTAAAGTTGATGAAGTTCAGAAGATTCTTGAAGATATCCAACGCTGGGTTAAAATTGATGAAGTCCAGAAGATTCTTGAAGATATCCAACGCTGGGTTAAAATTGATGAAGTCCAGAAGATTCTTGAAGATATCCAATGCTGGGTTAAAATTGATGAAGTCCAGAATATTAAGTTGAAGATGGCGCAGTCCAAAAATTTCAGCTGAAAAACACACGACGTTTAGGTGGCAAGCTAACACAAGAAAAAGAGCGCGAGTCGGCTTTGTGCGCGGTTTTTATACACTCATTTTCCAGCGGTGGCAGTCCTACCAGATAACATTCAAATTGACAGATTGCTGTGGAAATTAAACCAGTATTGTGAACATTTGAGTCTGGCAATACTCCTTTTTTTTGCTCCTGGAAATCCTTCCCATATCATGTGTGGTTATGTTTTCTTGTCGCAGGTGTTCGCAAGTTGACAGTTCGCGTGTGCCGGTTTCTTTTGTTTTTGTTTTGTTTTTTTTAAGCATCTGGGGCTCCAAGGACTGCTGTGGGTGGTGCTTCATCAACTCTGCAGCTTCTGTGCAGATTTAATTTGGGGAGTATTCTGTATCTTTTCGATTTCAGGTTCCTCTTATTTTTGATTTGTTTACTTTTTAGGGCTAGAGTGATCCCTAAATTGAATCCTCCAAAGGACTTCGTTGGACCACTTATTAAAAAGGGACAATTAGTGAAATGTTTCTGATCTCTATATTTAGTAAGTTTTTTATTGTATTATTATTTCATTTTCATTATTAATTTATGATGTATTTTTTAGGAGGTGGCGCAGGGCATTCAACATTGGTCGCTGAACATTCTCCCGCCCGTTGAACACTCTGTTCAACAGCAGCAATTATGCGTTTAAGTCCCCGTTTGTGATGATGGTGAAATATCAGCTCCCCGTCTTCCATTATTTTCAGGCGAACTTGAAATTTGTCAGGTAAATTTATTAGAAAATCCCTTGTGCTTGCTTGTATTTGTTCGAAATTTAATCTTTTTAGTACATGTTGTTGGATAAATATGGTTTCGCCTTCTCTCGTCACGAAACGCTGAAGATCATTTTCAATCCGCATCTTTAACTCTGCTAATGTTGACGAGGGTCGAAGTATATCCAGATTTACTTCTTTGGCTCCGTTGATGTTTACTGGTAATGTGATGTTTTGTATCGACGGCCTTATATATGGTTTTCTTGGAGGGGTCTTATCTGCTGAAGTCCTGGTATGTACAGGTTCCTCTAATGTTGGCGGTTGTATTGAAGGCTGAGTTCCCTTGCATGGAAGTCCATTGAGGATATTTATGTTCGGTTGAACGAAATACTGTAACATTTCCTCATCGATAGGCTGGAAGTCACCATCGCAGTCAAACAGATCCAACACATCATCGTCGTCGGCTTGCATCTAGTACAATGGAATTTGATATTTATGTTAAAATTAATAAGTATTTATGTCTAGGAAAAGAAAAATATAGTACTCCGGAACCCACAACATGACACTATGTCACATTACATTAGTTCATTGATGTTTTTGTTGCTGCTTCTATCGGCAGCCGACAAATCTTGGTAATTGGTCTTGTAAGTGTAGCATTATACTTTAATCCAATTTTCACTACACGCACTAGACCGTCTCTGCCAGGATAGACTTCCTTAATTATTCCAAGTGGCCAACAGGTAGGCGGGGCATTCTCGTCCTTGACGAGTACCACATCATTAACATTGATATTGTTTTCAACCTTGGACCATTTGTATCTTTGTTGAAGTCTATGTAAATATTCATCCTTCCATTTTTTCCAGAAATTGTGTATGAGGAGTTGCACATATTTCGATCGTTGCGAAGGCAAAGCATCAACTTGCAGTGGTTCAGGTACAGCATTCATGCGTTGACCTATAACGAAGTGTGCTGGTGTTAAAACTTCTAAATCCTCAATAGAATTTTCTATTGGGCACAACGGCCGCGAATTAAGGCAAGCTTCTATCTGTGCTAAGAGGGTTGACAATTCTTCATAGGTACAGGATGAATTTGCTAGTGTCCGGCGCAGATGGAATTTAACTGATTTTACACCAGCTTCCCATAATCCGCCGTGATGTGGTGAAGCTGGAGGGTTGAAGTGCCATGAAATGCCCTTCATTGCGAGGTGCTCTCCTGCCTCATTGTTTTGAGCTTTTATAACTTGCATCAAATCTTTTTCCAGCTGATTTCTTCCACCAACAAAGTTCGTGCCGCACTCCGAATAAATATCGGAACATAATCCTCTCCTGGATACAAATCTTTTTAGAGCTGCCAGGAATGCAGGCGTAGTCAAATCGGACACGGCTTCAAGATGTATGGCCTTGGTTGCCATGCATACAAAGATACAAATGTAGCCCTTGTATTTTCTTGTGGACCTATGCGCTGAAGTTTTTAATAGTATGGGTCCAGCATAATCCAATCCGACATGAGAAAATGGTTTTGATATATTAATTCTTGCTGATGGAAGCTCCCCCATCAGCTGAACATTATTTTGTTTTTTCTGACGAACACAGACTAAGCATCGCTGAATTCGCCTTGAAATTACACGCTTTCCATTTAGTATCCAGAACTCAGTTCGGCTTGCATTTAAAGTTAAGGACGGTCCACCATGCAAAGTCTCCACATGAATTTTATCAATTATTAAATTGGTGACATGGTGATCACTTGGCAATATTACAGGATGTCTTCTGGTGTACGTCATTAAGGCCTTATTAAGCCTGCCTCCAACCCGGATAAGTCCATCTTCACTTAGGAAAGTAGGCATTTTGTAAATGGAAAATCACTCCAGTAGGCATTTTGTGGAAGGAAAATCACTCCAGTAGGCATTTTGTAAAAGGAAAATCACTCCAGTAGGTATTTCAGGTAAGTGTTTTGACGTTTAATAATAAAGATTGGATTTTTTGCAGATTTTTCCATTTTAAAGTGTTACTAAGTGTAGGAAATGAAGTGAATAGTGCAGTGGGGACATGATCCCAGAGTGCAGTGAAATTTTCGCGGTAGAAAGGAGTTTTGGGGTGGGAAATATTAATTTTTAATTTTGACAGATTGTCAAAATTAAAAATTAAATATCTCGGAAATTATAGCCGAGCACGGCAAAATTTCTTCAGATCCTTTCGTTTTAGCCAAAACGGAAGGAGCCTGCAAAATTTCATGGCCCTGGGGCCATTGTCGCCAAAGTAAAATTATACCTGGTTCTGTGGGCACGGTAGTGCCCCCGCCAAGTCGATTAGATTGTTCAATTTTTGAATTTTAGTTGGTGTTAAGCTCATAGAGGAAGAAAAAAAAGAAAAATCCCGAAATTGCATTATAGTAAATGAAAAATACATCCCACCAAAAACATTTTCATGTAAAAATGTTGCCAAGACGAGTCTACGTAGCTTACCCTGTGAAAAAGTTATCAGATCTCGTATAAAGCCAAGCTCTAAAGACTGCACGCTCTAAACCTACAAGCTCTACACTACACCTTACTCAAAATATATGAAAAAGTGGTCAGATCTCATGTAGAGCCAAGATTTTTGATCTATGCGCCCTAACTTTACCAGGCCTACCTTCACAAATTCTACATTTTAGTCAAAACGTGTGGCTTGGCCGTTTTGCTACCGTCACGAAGATTTCATAGGCATTCGTTCATTGGGTGTGAAATAAAACGGCCAAGCCACACGCCAGTATTTTAATTAGTAGAATATGTTACCGTGCAATTGCCAAGTCATTGTAGTTATTATAGAAATAAAGATGTCTAATATTGATACGGTCACTATAAATGTTGATAGGTAATTGATTAGATAACAATTTATAACAAAGTTGTTGAATAGGTGCTTCCATAGACACTAACTAATATAACTGACTTGGTTTTACATAAGATCTCACAACTTTTTACGGCAGAAGAACTGCGTTGCGAGACTTGGCGTTTTTTTACATTTTATGTTTTTCATGGGATCCTATTTTGCCCAAAATTTAGAGCAAAATCAATTGAGGATCGGTGCGCATTTCTGAAAGCCAAAAAGATATGCACCAATTGTCTCAAGCCAAATCATACTGTTGAAGCCTGTACATCTATAAAGCGATGTCAAAAATGTAACGAGCAACATCATACCATGATCCATAAGCCAACATCTGACAATGCAGTTCCAGCTATGGTCGTTGCACAGTCAACTCCGACTACTCAGTCCGTTCCACAAAATATGCAACAACGCTTAACTAACACTACAATTTCGCACGTTGCAAATAATAGGAAATCTTCTGTTCTACTCGCCACGGCACTCTTACATCCAGTCTTGTGATGGTCGTCTATTTCGCATTAGGGCTCTACTAGATCAAGGATCAGAATCGTCATTTATAACTGAAAGTGTGGCGAACATTTTATGCTTACGTAAACATCGAGCGAATATATCCGTACTAGGTGTAGGACAATGTACTGCAGGTGTTGTGCAAGCCATCGTTACTCACAACATTGTATCGAGCATCGATTCAACAGCCAAATATCAAGTGCAATCCTTAGTCTTGCCCACACTTACACATCTAATACCCTCAAAAGTAGTTGATCGTAAAGACTGGCCTCACGTCATAGGACTACCACTCGCTGATCCTGATTTTGACAAGCCTTCGGGTATAGACCTTATTCTGGGAGCTGATTTTTATAGTAGAGTTCTCAAAGCTGGTGTTCGTCATGGGCCTATGGGTACCCCTGTAGCTCAAAACACTACACTGGGTTGGATTCTCTCCGGAGAAATCGATAGTAATCTCACTAAAACGACAACTACCTTTAGCTTACATACATCAACCATAGAACTTAATTCGCTACTTAAGAAATTTTGGGAGACAGAAGAGCCACCAAAGGCTATACTCTACACACCAGATGAAGCAGAGTGCGAAGCTATCTATGCAAACACCTATTCTAGAGATGCTGAGGGAAGATATATAGTAAAACTTCCATTCAAATCAAACCATCCTTCACTTGGTAATTCTCGCGAGGCAGCTATGAGCTCTCTGCTTCGTATGGAGAAAAGATTTGCTCGAGACCCTACACTCTTTCGGGAATATTCAATGTTCATCGAGGAATACCTTTCTCTGAAGCATATGGAATTGGTACAGGATGAAACTAAGGACCCTGCAAATTGCTATTATCTGCCACACAATGCTGTCTTAAAGCCTAGTAGTACTACTACTAAATTGCGGGTTGTCTTTAATGCTTCTCAGAGTTCTTCGAATGGTCGTGGCCCTCATTCTTATCAGATGGCGACTTTACCCTTTTGTTTATACCGCGGACATTGCCAAGATGTTTAGACAAATTTTGGTTGATTATTCGGATACAGATTTTCAAAGAATACTTTGGAGAAATTCAACTACTGAACCTGTACAATGTTACCGACTTCTGTAAAGCTCTACAGCAATTGGCTAATGACTACAGAGATCAATTCAGCAGCGCTTCAAAAGTATTACGGGAAAACATTTACGTCGATGATGCTCTTTTTGGCGCTTTTCATGATAAAGAAGCTATAGACCTACGCATTGAACTTAACACTCTACTTCTGCAAGGAGGTTTTAAACTCCGGAAATGGCTTTCCAATTTTGCACAACTACTCGATGGCATTCCATTGGAAGATCGAGAGCTAACTTCTTCTGAAAAAATAGTTAGCGATTCACAAATAAAGGCATTAGAAATCATCTGGAGCCCTACACTTGATTGCTTCAAATTCACTATCACTCTCCCTTCTTCGCCTGTCACAACCAAGAGATCCGTTTTGGCCGATATTAGTCGACTGTATGACCCCTGTGGATGGCTTTCGCCTATCACAATAATGGCCAAGATATTCCTTCAAACTCTTTGGAAAAATCAGCTTGATTGGGATGAAGAATTACCGTCGAATTTGACTACTGAATGGCTTACTTTCAAAGAGCAACTTCAGGATATGAACTTAAAAATTCCCCGGTGGATTGGATTAAAAACTCCGTCAGAAAAGCTTGAACTGCACGGCTTTTGCGATGCTGTTTACTTGCGAATTGCCCACGACGCTGATGACTTCGAAATACATCTTCTCGCTGCCAAAACTCGTGTGAGCCCTATACGCACCGTATCGTTGCCGAGATTGGAGTTATGCGGCGCCGCCTTACTAGCCGAACTACTGGCTTACGTACAGACTAATCTAGAGCTTTCTGATGTTCCTATACATACTTGGACTGATTCGACCATAGTCCTAGCTTGGTTGCGTGCACATCCTTCTAAATGGCAGGTTTTTGTCGCAAACAGGGTTTCATTAGTCCAAGAGAAACTACCTAATGCAGTATGGCACCATATATCGTCCGCTGAAAACCCCACTGATTGCATTACGCGTGGCATACCAGCCTCAGAACTGCAGGAATTTAAGTTATGGTGGCAAGGTCCAACTTGGCTCAGTCTTTTACCGAGTCACTGGCCTGTAAATGAAGTATCTCTCTCCAAAGAACAACTTGAAGAAGTTATCATAAGCAATTCCGTATCTATATCGTCTGCATCTGCCAATCTTGCGACGGAAGACTTTCTCACCTCTCTTCTCCGCCGTTATTCAGATCTTATGAAGCTCTTTCGAATCACCGCTCTATGCTTTTGTTACGTAACGGCTAGCACACCCCAAGCACAAGTGCATCGAACCATAAATCAAAGGTCACCAAACGCCGACTCAGCTGCAGAGACACCGATTCAGGTCAAAGTACGCGGCGCACTTACCAAGTGGCACGCGCAAAAATTAGAATCAGGTGTCGGCAAAAATTGGTAAACGCAGCATCGAGTGGCAAGTGCGGTGACCCGGTTCGATGACACCATGAAAGTGCTGCGATGAAAAAATCGCTGGGGAAAAGCCGAAAGTGATAAAAGGGAGTTCTTGATCGGAACCGGGAGATTCGAGACGAGACTAGACGTGAGAGCCGATGTAAGACCAGACTTCCTAAATAAGTGAATAATAAAGTTAAGTGCTAATGTACAACCAGATGTCGACATAAGTTAGTAATATGGTTAAGTGCTAAAGTTAAGTACCTTCAAAAAATAAAAGTTTTAAAGTGGAAAGAGTGGACTTTATATATCATTGGTTTCTGTTACAATTTCGCGAGATAAACAAAGCATAGTTTCCTCTATTTGTAGAGGTATAGCAATTACTACCTGGGATCGTTCGGGAACTGCAGTAGGTTGATCGAGTTTAATAATTACTGATCGTCTCTGCGTGTCGTTCTCGATGTCCTCAAGTTTAGTAGGACGTGATCCCTTCAAGCTTGGAGTATTACAGTCAGCTTGCAAAATAGGCAGTGCCTTAGAAACGTCGCACTCAACGACCGAAACTTCTTCGAGCTCTAGCGTTGTGTTATGTTTCACTTCGCTCGTGAACACTGCAGATTCTTCCGTTTCACGCTTTTGACTAGTTTGCATTGCCTCTGTTAGGTTTGTGTGGCTATCGAGTCTTTCTGGCGATTTTTTGATACCAGTGCAACTTGATTGTGGTGGTTTTTCTGACTCCTCAGGACCCCCGGAATAATTTGGTTGGCTGTGTTTTGTTTCGGCGCTTCCCATTATGGGAATGCTGAATTCGTTCGGATTAGTTCCCGTGCGAGGGAACTGTAGCTTCCGATTTGGCCCTTCAACATTACAGTTATTAGCAAGAAAGTCATTTCCCAATAACCCGTCGTTTATTAGTCCCGGTAGATTGTTTACCACTTGGAATGTGCAGGGGATCTTAGCTTCGAAATCTAAGTTTCCCTGACATTTACCTAGAGTGGTTCCGTCCCCGAAAGGCGTCTGTAATGTACATTTTTCGGTAGTGTTTATGTTATTCTTGTCTTTTAATACTTTCTTTTTTAGTATGCTGACCTCAGCGCCCGTGTCTACTACTAGTTGTACTTCCCCATGACGGGAAATGTCTAGCGGTAGTGTGACTGTGGGAACCCCCGATCGGGGCGGCTGAGTGCATTTTTGTTTGCCTTGTGATCGCTGGGGAAAAGCCGAAAGTGATAAAAGGGAGTTCTTGATCGGAACCGGGAGATTCGAGACGAGACTAGACGTGAGAGCCGATGTAAGACCAGACTTCCTAAATAAGTGAATAATAAAGTTAAGTGCTAATGTACAACCAGATGTCGACATAAGTTAGTAATATGGTTAAGTGCTAAAGTTAAGTACCTTCAAAAAATAAAAGTTTTAAAGTGGAAAGAGTGGACTTTATATATCATTGGTTTCTGTTACAATTTGGCGCAGCCGGTTAGTGAATCAAGGAAGCCAGGGGTACACAAAAATAAAACAAAACCGTAAGAGCTAATTAACCTTGGTTCAAAGTACCAAAGGGTTTTTGTTCTTTTTCAAAAAAAAGAAAAGACCCCAACGCTCGGGGAAATCAACTTAGGCGCCTCTGTCACAAGCAGACAAGCGTTTTCCCCTAAGATAGTGCAAAAAGGCACCAGCGGGGGACAATTTGGGGCTTCATCCCTGCCCACAGCTTTAAACAGACCTCCATGCCGGACAACATAACAACAACGGACAAAGAAGAAACACCAAGGCAAAACAACGATAACAACCAGCAGCAACAGGCATCGATCAACGAGGAACCAGAGGCTTCTTCAACCCCCAGCACATCAACACAACACGGAATCGATTCGGAATTTACACCGACGACAACTCGCAACTCACAGGAACCTTGGTCACCAAGAAGACTTCGCAGCGGGAAAATCCTACCTGATTCAAATCAAAATAAAGTAAGTTTAGAAGCGTATTTAAACAATTTATATGAGAAGGCGCGGGAATCCCAAATAACGGTTAACCAGTGTGACGCCCTTGAAAAAAAATTAGAAGAAGAACGGGCGCAGAGACTCGCGAAGATAGAACAATTTAGAATAAGCTCGGAAAAATTTAAAAACGAATTAATCCAGTTTCAGGGATTCTCACGCACTCTCAATTTAGAAGATAAGATTAATAATAGTGAAAGTGAGAGCCAAGTTAAGGATTCGGACAGTGTTTGCGAGACGACCGCGGGGGAAATAGTGCTTTCGTGGCTAAGTGTGTCCCTTACTGAGGCCGAGCACACGCTTTTAACGAAATTAGATCAAAGCAAGTATTCTAAGTTTACGATGGGAGACTATATTAAAGTAGCTAAGTTAGCGGCCCAACTAGTGCCTTTGTTCGCGGGCGGCCAAGGCGCCACGATACAGATAGAGCTGCAAACGTTCTTAGGGTGTTGTAGGCGCGTACTTGATTGCTTATCGGCCGACGAAAAAGCCTTATTCCTTCAAATTTTCCCAACCCGGTTGCGAGGCGAAGCGTACCAACTTATCGCATCTAGCCAACCAACCACTTTCGAGGAAGCAGAAAAGCTCCTAAACCGAACGTACCTGCCAAGGGAAACTTACCAAGAACTGGTAAATAAACTAATAGTGGCTCGACAGCATCCGGGGGAAACTTTAATGGCTTTTATGTGTAGAATTAAACATCAACTAGCTCTCTGTAGGGAAGCTGCAGATATAAAGTACGGGGCCGAAGCTGCGAGCGTTAAGTCACAATTAGAAGATTTCGCACAAAACACAATCAAAAGTGGCGTAGCCAATCCTCACCTTTGTCAGTATCTATTAACGCTGGGCAGTGAAACATTAGAAACATTAGTCCAAAAGGCATTAGACATGGAACGCTTACAACAGACGGCACTGAACATAAACCCTTACACAGGTCACAACCAAATCAGTCCGTCCCCTATTCAGTCTCAAATGTTAGCAACTCCACAATTCTCGATACCCCCAGGGTACTCAAGCCCAAGCATTCCTTCGGTACCCCATAATTTATACCGCCCTCAATCATCACCAGCAATAGCCTCGAATCTAACAAACCCATTTTATCCACAACCAAATACTACTTTAACACCTTTTCCGCCAAATGAACTCACCACAATTAACCAAAATTACAACCCCGCACAAGTGTTTACTAATCCCAGTCAGATCACGTCTCAAAACATAAACAAAGCAGATTCGCTTGCTAACATTATATGCAGCTATTGTAATAAGAGAGGGCACACTTATAGTGACTGTCTCAAACGGAAAAATACCCCGTTCTGTTCGGCGTGCAAGGCGTATGGTCACGACATCAGAGACTGCAGGAGAACACAAAATAACTCCTCGGGTTCACGCAGTGTAAATTCGGAAAACGACGCAAACAGGGTATATAATGTAAGCAAAAAATGCGACTTCTGTGCGCGTAGAGGGCATTTAATGAATGAATGCCACCAAAAGACACGATGGGAGGCTAAGCAGGGAAACTCGACGCAGTCGGGCCGAAACTCCCCGGCTCGACACTAAACTCCCGCAGATCACAAGGCAAACAAAAATGCACTCAGCCGCCCCGATCGGGGGTTCCCACAGTCACACTACCGCTAGACATTTCCCGTCATGGGGAAGTACAACTAGTAGTAGACACGGGCGCTGAGGTCAGCATACTAAAAAAGAAAGTATTAAAAGACAAGAATAACATAAACACTACCGAAAAATGTACATTACAGACGCCTTTCGGGGACGGAACCACTCTAGGTAAATGTCAGGGAAACTTAGATTTCGAAGCTAAGATCCCCTGCACATTCCAAGTGGTAAACAATCTACCGGGACTAATAAACGACGGGTTATTGGGAAATGACTTTCTTGCTAATAACTGTAATGTTGAAGGGCCAAATCGGAAGCTACAGTTCCCTCGCACGGGAACTAATCCGAACGAATTCAGCATTCCCATAATGGGAAGCGCCGAAACAAAACACAGCCAACCAAATTATTCCGGGGGTCCTGAGGAGTCAGAAAAACCACCACAATCAAGTTGCACTGGTATCAAAAAATCGCCAGAAAGACTCGATAGCCACACAAACCTAACAGAGGCAATGCAAACTAGTCAAAAGCGTGAAACGGAAGAATCTGCAGTGTTCACGAGCGAAGTGAAACATAACACAACGCTAGAGCTCGAAGAAGTTTCGGTCGTTGAGTGCGACGTTTCTAAGGCACTGCCTATTTTGCAAGCTGACTGTAATACTCCAAGCTTGAAGGGATCACGTCCTACTAAACTTGAGGACATCGAGAACGACACGCAGAGACGATCAGTAATTATTAAACTCGATCAACCTACTGCAGTTCCCGAACGATCCCAGGTAGTAATTGCTATACCTCTACAAATAGAGGAAACTATGCTTTGTTTATCTCGCGAAATCAGTACAGGAGTCTTCATAGCCAACTGTTTATTACAACCAAGACAGAACTCAGTGCTAATCGGCCTTCTCAACGTAAATTCCGAACCACAATCTCTAAGACAATTAGCTTTAGAAATCATTCCTATTAAGTATTACACGGTCACTTCACTAAAAAACAATCCTAAAACAACCCCCAACTCAATAAATCCACCAAAACTATTGCTAAGCCTAAACTCGACCTGCTGGCCAGCTAACTCACCCCGCCTGACCCAGTTGAAAAAAGAATTAAAATTGGACGAAAATGCCAATGCGGAAGAACTAAAGTCCATTTCAGATCTTTGCTACGAATACGCAGACATTTTCCATTTAAAAGGCGATAAGCTTACACACACGGGAGCCATATCCCACGAAATTCCCGTAGTACAAGATCAGGGGCCGATCAATCAAAAGATGTATAGGCTACCGGAATCACAACGACAAATTATTAATAATCAGTTGGAAGAAATGCTGGAAAATGATATTGTTACATCCAGTAAGAGCCCGTGGAACTCACCACTCCTTGTAGTTCCCAAGAAAGCGGGCCCGGATGGCACAAAGAGGTGGCGGGTGGTAGTTGATTTTCGTAAATTAAACGAGAAGACTGTAGGTGATGCCTACCCGTTACCTCGCATCGAAGATATCCTCGACCAACTTGGTCATTCTCGCTATTTCACCACTCTAGATTTAGCGAGTGGTTATCATCAAGTTCTTGTGAACCCAAGGGACCGGGCTAAAACGGCTTTCAGTACCAACTACGGGCACTATGAGTTTAAGCGTATGCCGTTCGGGTTAAAAGGAGCTCCGGCTACGTTTCAACGACTCATGAACTATGTTCTGACTGGTCTGCAAGGCCTCGAGTGTTTTGTTTATCTAGACGACATTGTCGTCTATGGAAAAAATCTCGAGGACCACAACAGCAAGCTAAGAAAAGTTTTCCAGAAACTTCGGGAGAATAATCTTAAGCTGCAACCAGAGAAGTGCCAGTTCTTAAAAAAGGAAGTTATCTATCTTGGACATATTCTATCGGAAATGGGGGCTCACCCAGATCCAAGCAAAACAGCCTGTGTCCAAAATTTCCCAACTCCACGGACTGTGAGACAAGTACAGTCTTTCTTGGGGCTCGCCAATTACTATAGAAAATTTATTCCTAACTTTTCTAGAATAGTACGTCCCCTAACGAACTTACTTCGCAAAGACGTTAGGTTCACCTGGACGGAAAAATGCCAGGAAGCATTTCAAGAAATTAAAAATAAGCTTATTGCACCCCCACTTCTTAAATTCCCGGATTTCACCCAACCGTTCATCTTGACAACTGACGCTAGTAATGAGGCACTAGGGGCAGTACTGTCCCAAGGGGAGATAGGCAACGATCGACCCATTGCCTATGCTAGCAGAACGCTCAATAGCGCGGAGCGCAGATACTCGACAACGGAAAAAGAATTGCTTGCCATTGTATGGGCAGTCAAGAATTTCCGATGCTACCTCCAAGGGAGGAAGTTTACAGTATATACGGATCACAAGCCCTTGAAGGGAGTTTTTAATGTCAAAGATCCCACTACTCGCCTGGTTCGGTTCCATCACAAATTATCGGAGTACGATTATCGCATTGAGTATAAACCGGGCAAATATAACACAAACGCTGATGCCCTCAGCCGTATCCCGCAAGAAATACCACCGGGAGCCACAGAAGAATCCTCAGCGGAATCTACAAGTACAAATGAAGCTTCTCCAGTAGTGCAGCAATGTCACGCAGTCACCCGATCACAAACAAGGGGGACATCGACCACCCCGAGCCAAAACGGAACTAAGAGCCGTGAAGAAGCAGAGGAAAACTTAAACGTTACATCAGAAAATCATGAAGAGTTGTTAGAGGCGCAAACTGTGGAGCAAGACCAAACAGTAGCGGAAATTACCAGAAGGAAGCCAAAAATAATCAACAATCCGGACGAAATCCGAATTATACTTAAAGATTATCACGACTCCGCCTTCGGTGGACACCAGGGAGTCGTAAAAACGTACAAACGAATCAGAAAGAAATATTGGTGGCGACACATGTTACGGGATATTAAAAATCACATCAAGAAATGCAGAAAATGCCAAATTATGAAAGCATCTCCATCTATTCGTATGCCAATGGTAATAACAGATATTGCGGAAAAACCTTTTGACAAGGTTTACTTAGATATCGTAGGGCCACTTGAAATAACTCCTTCAAATAATCAATACATTTTAACTTTCCAAGATAACCTTACGAAATTTATAGATTGCTATGCAATGCCGAACGCGGAAGCACTAACAGTTGCTCAAATTTTTTTTGATCAAATAATTACTCGCTACGGAATACCAAAACAGTTGGTCACCGACCAGGGTACGAATTTTCTTAGTGAATTGTTTAAAGGGTTATGTAGGTTACTCAAAATTAGGAAACTGCAGACATCAGCTTATCACCCGCAGTCCAACGGAGCACTTGAACGTGCCCATCGGCCGCTGGTGGAATATCTCCGCAGTATAGTGGACGAAAACTCAAGTTCATGGGACCAATATTTACGAACTGCGACATTCGTTTATAATAACAGCATACATGACAGTACAAAACTTACCCCTATGGATTGTCTGTACGGTTTTTCGCCGGAAGTCCCTTCTAATTTAAAGCGTGACCCGGAGCCCCTTTATAACCATGAGAGCTACCATCACATCATGAAATACAAACTACAGAAAAGTTACGCTCTGGCACGGCGAAACTTACTTGTTAGTAAACAGCGATCAAAAGCATATTATGACCGCACGGCTAGACCTTATGTGTTTCACGTGGGGGATCAAGTGCTGGTGAAATGTGAAAACCGTAAAGGAAAGTTGTCTCCCCTCTGGAGAGGACCTTATACCGTACTGAAAATAAACAGCGAAGTAAACTCAACAATAAAAGTAGGAAAAAAAAACGTAACAATACATAATAATCGGTTAAAGATTTTTAACGAATAAGAAGCAAAAAAAAAAATAGATAAAGTACATTACATATATATGTGTATATATTTTTATATCTAAAAAAAAAAAAAAAAAAAAAATAAATAATAAATAAATAAATAAATAAATAAGTAAATAAATAAATAAATAAATCAAATAAAATAAAAATAAAAGTATGTATTCATATATAACATAAATAAACTAACAAAATAAATAAATAAATAGATTAAAATATTACAATAAAATAAAATATAAATTATAAATAGATTAATAAAATAAAACAAGATCTAAATATTTAAGCATTAACTTTCTTTAAGTCAGGCATAGCTAATAATTCTGATCGAATGATTCTGATCTAATAACTCCCTTTCAACATCATTCCCCTCTACCGGAATGAAAAATAACGGTCTGACGACGATTCGCAAACATGACGTTCCTTTACTTACCCTCTCTTTCCAGTTAATCCGATATAATAAAAGAAACAGAAATAAATAAATTTTTTACCGCTTTATCATTTCTCCAAACAACTTCTAGACCCAAATCGTCATGCGGCTGACACTGATATTCTTAATCTTACAAACCACAACTACCCAAGCTTTGGAACAACCTTTTACTGTAACCCCGTTAAATGCAACGGGTTTAATGCTAGAAGAATTGGGAGATCTGTGGGTTTTCCACAATACGTGGCACATAATCACGGAAATAGACCTTTCGCAATTAGAAAATCAAACCATTTTGGCAGAATATGCGGAGCACTTAGTATTACAATTATGCAACAACACCGAAACAAGTCCTTGCCAGATGCAGCTAAAACATATTCATGTGGCCATAGAGCACATCAAACAACGCACTGATGTGGTCCGTGAACTAATCACCAAACAGAAATATACCCGGTCCATTTTTGATGGAATGGGTAGTGCAATGCACTATCTGTTTGGTACGATGGATAGTAATAACGAACGGGAAATTTACAGTAGATTAAGTGACCTCGAGGCAAGTGAACAAACCTTAAAGGAGCTTGAGAAGCAGCAAATTACTGTCGTAAAGACTACCCTCGATAAGATTCAAAAGCCACTAGCCATGATGAGAGACAGACAACAACAAATCGGATATCAAATCAATGACTTGAAAACCATAACTAGCAACATCTCGCTACTCCAACAAAGGCAAGAAATCATATCTAGTTTAGTGTTACAAGTAATCGAGATAGAATCCCGTCAGCAGACGTTACTTGATATAATCTTGGCGGCAAAGAATAATAAGATTCACCCTTTACTAATTTCCCCAAAAACACTTGCGAACATTTATGGAAAAACTAACTCTGTGTGCAAAAAGTGTCTACCAATGCTTTATCAAACGGCTGACGTAAAAGCGCACTTGAGGTTTAATAAATTAGTTGTAAAAATAACATTACCCATGTTCACGCTTCCTAAAATGCATTTCTTCCAAATTATATGTTTCCCTGTCCATAGCTCTAACAAGCCATCTCTCGTCCCAACTATTCCTTATAGCCACATGGCAACGTTATTGGAAACTCAGGAATTTATTCTACTAAAGCCAAAAGAGGCCCAAAAATTTGTAACTATAACTAAAGAATTAAATGTAACTACTTATGTAGGCCGTTTAGAAGTTCCTATAATCCGGGCAACACATACGAAGGAATGTGTGGTTAAGTTATTAATCAACCCTCGTAATGAGAGAGTCCAATGCCCTACCCGAATACAAATCCCCGCACAGAATACAATAGTCAAAATGAATAGACCAAACTCATGGTTATTCTCACTAGTAAACTCAACAATAATCCATGTAACATGCCCGAATAGATTTTTAACCCCTCAAATAACGGGACAAGGAATCTTGTCAATTCACCAGCCATGTCAAGTCCAAATAGAAGATCAGACAATATATTTCCAGGGAGTGGCCAACCAAGAAATCAAAATTTTACAACCCCAATATTTTCCAAGCCTCGACAGGGACATAACCAATTTCAACTTTTCCAGTATTATACCCCATTACCCTAACCATTCAATAACCAAAACCCAATTATTAACCGGAGACGATGCAAACGAAATTATTAAAGCCGGTACTGTGTCCCTAAATGAGATTGAGGGCAAACTAAATGAGTGGCAAAAGCTCAAAAATCAGAAAACTCCCAGAACCCTTTCCCTAACTTCTATATCGCTTAGCGGGATAGCTTTAATATGTGCCGCTATATATGTAATAGGTAAATCCATTTCCAAAATTTTAAATACATTTCGTTCAAAGCGCGTGCAACGCCAAAACAGGGAGAATTTAGAATTACAAGAGTCCCCAAGACCAGCGGAGGCATTGGAACGGCCCTCAAACCAGGAAATTAGATTAACACTAGAAACCCCTAAGGTTTTGACACCCATTCCGCAAACATTGCCCAGAACGGCCTCAATACAATTAGTAGATAGTGTATAGGTAAATAATAAAATCAATTCAATTTTGGTATTCTCTCAACTCAAGGTTACGCGTAACCATTTGTCTAGAAATTAAGCCTAATTAAGAAAATAATTTTTAAGCGCTATGTAAAGTAAAAATAAGTAAGAGACACGACATACATATGACGGACTGACTGACTGGAGAGCCCTCGCGACAAAACCGATCACAAGACTCTTAAAAGCAAACTCCAATCCCCAAGATTATTCCTCTTCAAAGAATAATCTTCTTTTCTAAGGGGGGGAGGAGTGTTACGTAACGGCTAGCACACCCCAAGCACAAGTGCATCGAACCATAAATCAAAGGTCACCAAACGCCGACTCAGCTGCAGAGACACCGATTCAGGTCAAAGTACGCGGCGCACTTACCAAGTGGCACGCGCAAAAATTAGAATCAGGTGTCGGCAAAAATTGGTAAACGCAGCATCGAGTGGCAAGTGCGGTGACCCGGTTCGATGACACCATGAAAGTGCTGCGATGAAAAAATCGCTGGGGAAAAGCCGAAAGTGATAAAAGGGAGTTCTTGATCGGAACCGGGAGATTCGAGACGAGACTAGACGTGAGAGCCGATGTAAGACCAGACTTCCTAAATAAGTGAATAATAAAGTTAAGTGCTAATGTACAACCAGATGTCGACATAAGTTAGTAATATGGTTAAGTGCTAAAGTTAAGTACCTTCAAAAAATAAAAGTTTTAAAGTGGAAAGAGTGGACTTTATATATCATTGGTTTCTGTTACACTTTCGACTGTACTACAACTGCCAACGCAAATCTAATCTTCACAATTCAGGAAAACTGAAAGCCGACGAAATTCAGCGGGGACCTGAAGTACTGATTAGACTTGTACAACATCAATATTTTCCTCTGGAAATTAAGCTACTCACAAAGGATAAAACTGCGATCTTACCGCCTAGTAGCAAATTACGTATGTAAAATCCGAAGTTGGACGACAAACTATTACTCCGCGTAGGTGGACGCTTGAAGCACGCCTTGCTATCTGAGGATGAGAAATACCCTCTCATTTTGCCTGCTGATAGTCATCTTACTCAGCTGGTAATAGCTTACTCTCATACAAGGACATTACACGGTGGAACACAAGCTACTCTACAACATATTCGTACTAAATATTGGCTTATAAATGGCCGTAATAAAGTAAGACAATTTATCCGTCGATGTGTTGTTTGCTGCCGGTTTAAAGGAAGCTCACGTCCTCCATTGATGGGAAATCTACCGGTTGATAGAATACGCTCTGCTAAACCCTTTCTACATTGCGGAGTCGACTTTGCGGGCCCATTCGTCGTCAAACTCAGAAAAGGTCGTTGTCGCTTGCAGACAAAAACTTTCGTTCATATGCTTCGTAACTCGTGCCATTCACTTAGAACTCGTAATGGATCTTACGGCTGAAGCTTTTATTGCTGCTTTTCGTCGCTTCGTCAGTCGCCGTGGTCATTGCGCTCGCATATACAGCGATAATGGTCGAACTTTTGTAGCTGCTGATAAGCAACTTTCGCAACATCTCCAGCAGCTTATCAACGAGGCAACTATTCCTCAACTCACTGTGAAGGACGGCACCGAATGGCATTTTATCCCTCCTCGTTCACCACACTTTGGAGGATTGTGGGAGGCGGGTGTTAAAGCCATGAAACATCACCTTAGACGAGTCGTCGGAAAACATCTACACTTTCCATGGAGGAAATGCTCACCTTGTTGGTTCAAATCGAGGCCTGTCTCAACTCTCGCCCGTTGCAAGCACTATCTGACGATCCATTAGATCTCAACGCACTAACTCCTCGACATTTTTTGGTTGGCGAAAACCTTCTAGCTGTACCTGAGCCTAGCCTCCTTGAGGTACCTACCAATCGCTGAAATCGCTGGAAAATGGTGCAGCATATGTACCAAAGTTTTTGGAAACGCTGGCACAAGGATCTATAATCTCCAATTGAGGTACAAGTGGCAACATTCGTCAGATCCTATAAAAATCAACAAAATTGTGTTGATTAAGGAAGACAATTTACCACCCCAGTGTTGGCTATTGGGTAGAATTGTCGCTCTTCATCCGGGCTCAGACGGACAAATCCGTGTAGCCACGGTCCGGCATAAATATGGTCATTTCAAGCGACCGGTTGTGAAGCTATGTATATTGCCTATCGATACGCGAGAGAATGAAGGCTAACTTAACTCTGAAATTGCAACCTACTAATCTAATAAGATTCACCTAGCATCTACTTACATATTATTCTGCGTTTTTTCCTTAACAGATTCTGTCCTTTTCTGTAAGGCACTCCTTCATGGCGGGCGGTTTACCTACTTCTTCAACATAGCGAGCAGCTTATTTCCTGCAAGGCGGGCGGCGTGTTTCTTTTCATGCGCAGCGGGTCGTGATACACACGAGGCAGGCGGAATGTTAAGAGTCAACATCAAATCAACTTTAATTGTTATACACTCTTGTAAACTAATATGAATTCATTCTAATTGTATTTAGTTAATTTCATAAGCCACTGTATTTTACTACCATGTACTTTGCCTCTGCTCTCAAAATTCTGTACGGGCTATGTACCGGCAATTGTAACTGCTCGTCGCTCACTTTCTTGTTAACCGCGGCATTGTGAAGATCGAAAAATACACTTTTTTTACTACTAAGAACCAGCGCAGTTTCATTTCTTTTGCTAAAACTTAAACAGTTCTCAGCCTTGGGAAAGAATATATGACTATCCATCTGTCGACGACAAGATAACTATTTTTAATCATTTATTAATAGAACTCTTTAACCTGCACTTTCCACTTCGCAAGAAGACGGTACGTAATGGTAGATGCCCATGGTTGTCAAAGCAAATACACGCTGCCATGGTTGAGCGAGACCTTCTCCTTCAACGATGTAACATAAGTCCACTCGCTCTAAAGAAATGCTCTTCAGATATAAAAAAGCTCGCAATAAAGTGAACTGCTTAATAAAATCTGCGAAGAGCGCTTTCTTTGCGAATAAATTAGGCCCTGAGCTGCCACCAAAGAAATTGTGGGATAATATACGGAAGCTGGGTATGGCAAGGGGGATACGTCTGTGGGTATTTATCCTAAAGAGCTCAACCGATTTTTCATAGTGAAAAGCTCTCCCTCCATATCCACTGATATTCCCCGAGAGGTCTCCTGTAGCGAGGGATTAACTTTCCAATGCGTTGATGAATGCGAAGTGTCGTTAGCAATGCTGTCCATAAAATCTAATGCTACTGGTCCTAATGAGCTCTCCCCTCGGTTCCTAAAAATGATATTGCCATGCATTCTCAGGGTCCTTACGCACATCATCAATCACTGCATCACGACATCCCGGTTTCCGATACAGTGGAAGCGGGCTTTGGTCATTCCTGTCCCTAAGAAACGCTCAGCTTCAGTCCCTAACAATTTCAGACCTATTAGCATACTTTGTTATCTTAGCAAAGCATTTCAAAAACTAATGTACTCGCAGATGACTGACTATTTCAGCGCCATGAAACTTATCTCACCTCACCAGTCTGGTTTTCACAGATGTCACAGCTGTGAAACTGCTGTGTTGAAAGTTACTACGGATGTTTGCAGTGCTCTGGATAAGGATCAGCTTACCGTTTGGACGCTGCTTTATTTTATTAAGGCTTTTGACACAATTGATCACTCAAAGTTGTTTAGTAAACTCTCAGATCAATTCGTATTTTCGACAACTGCGACTAGGCTTCTGGGTAATGACTTGTGTGGACGTAGTCAATTTGTGAAAATTGGGAACATTTCCTCCGTCCCTGAAAATGTTTAATGTGGTGTGCCGCAGGATTCCATCTTAGGTCCGCTGCTCTTCTGCCTATATATCAATGATCTTCCTAATGTAGTGAAAGATGTTTCTGTACATGTTTATGCTGACGACGTGCAGGTCTACTTGAGTCCTCCCATAGGCTTGATCGAGGACTGTGTATGTCGCGTCAATGATGATCTGAACCGCATACATATATGACTGGAGCGTATTCAATGGTCTTGTATTAAATCCATCTAAATGTAGTGCACTTGCTATCAATAGAAATGGAATTGCTGCTGACTCTTTGCCACCAATCACATGTAATGCTAGGCGCATTGACTACGTTAGTACGGTTAAGAGCCTTGGAGTAGTTCTGAATAATAAATTGACTTGTTGTAATCACGTTAGTTCCATTCTGCGTAAAGTGTATGGATGCTTACGCCAATTGTGGGTGAGGTCGAACATTCTTTCCGTAACCTTTCGTAAGCGACTGGCTAAAGCTCTAATCATGCCGCACTTCACATATGGCAATGTGATTTTCCCATCATTAGACGGGTCTTGTAAAAGAAGACCAGCTGTAGCCTTCAACGATGTAGTGCGCTTCATATATAAATTGACCAGGCACTGCCACATATCAGAGTACATCACTCAATTCTTGGGTTTTCCCCTGCTAGCCTATTTGAAGCATCTCAGGCTAAAATTCTTGCAAAAAGTAGTTCACGTTCAACAGCCGCCGTATCTTTGTGGGAAACTGAAATTTATGAATTCATTTCGGCATCTCAACTTGTTAATTCGTCATTTCCATTCTCGCTTCGGGGAGCGTTCTTTCTTTGTCCAGTGTGTTCGGGATTGGAGTCTGCTGCCTTCGAATATCCAGAGAACGACGTCCAACGGATCCTTCTTTAAATTGCTACAATCATCTGATCTATTTTAAAATTTGCACATTTAAGCATGGGAAGAATGATACATACCTATACATTGCCTAGTTCCTTTTCTCCTTAATTCTTTCTTCGAATTTATTTTAGTTCTATTTTTGTTTTTTTTACTTTTTTTTTCTCTTTTTGTCTATGTTTTTTTCTCTTTTTGCTTACTTTCACTCTTGTTTTATATTCATTTCCTGCTCTTAATTTTAACCTTGTTATATAAATATTAGTATTAGCTTATGAATGCTACCACTTGAATTTTGTACACATAAGATCTTAATCTTTGTACTTATCGAAATAAAATTACATATTTTTATTATTATTATTCTGGCAAATTAAGCTTAGCAATAAAAGCTCTGAATATGTTATTTACACATTTTGGTAGATTTAAATTTAAAGTTATGCCGTATGGAATCTCTTCTGCTACAGAAATTTTTCAATATTGCTTTGATCAAATTTTTGGTGACCTTGATGGTGTAATCATTTTGATTGATGATCTTTTCGTTTGGGGAACCACTCCTCAAGAAAATGATGTTAGACTTAAAAAAGTACTCGATAGAGCAAGAGACCGAAATGTCAAGTTTAATTTAAAAAAATTTCAGTTTAAAAAAAATGAAGTTAAATAAAGATATGAGCTACAATCTTTTCAGATAAGGGCATTACAGTTGACCCAGACAGAATAAGGGCTATTGTTGAAATGAAAGCACCAAAAAGTAAAGATGAATTGTTAACTTTTTTAGGAATGCTGGCGTATGTTGGAAGATTTGTTGCTAATTTATTTAAGTAAATTCACATTTAAGAAATTTAACAAAAAAAGATACTGTATGGACATGGTATGCAAATGTTGAAAAATAGTTTTAATAAACTCTCCCACTTTAAGATACTTATGTAAATAAATCAGTGGTTTAAAGTGTATGTAGATGCATCCCAACATGGTCTTGGAGCAGTAATACTGCAGGAAAATCTTCCAGTAGCATATGCTAGCAGACTTTAAATGAGACTGAGATTCAAATTAGATATGAGGTACTTTCGAATTAGTACCTATATTCTGATGAAAATTGCAGGCGACCGTACGCACAGTTATAAGAAAACTATAAAATGTATAAAATTCCAAATTTTTTCTTTATTTTGTACCATTATTTTGTATAATATTTTTTTATCTTGCTGTCCTCCCTTTTGGCAGCCCCATATTCCTTTTGCATCTAACATCTATATCACTAACGAAAATTAATTTATTGTATTTAAAACTTAATGAACACATCGTGTAAAAAATTTAGATACATAAAATATTATTGTTTGAGTGTTTAAAACTAGTAACAAAAACAATAATAATAATAAAAAATAGACATTTTGTTGATTTATGTTTCTAAAATATTTTAGGATAGAACATTTTCGCGCTATCTACCTACCTACTGAACTTCATCGTTACATTTCATTATTAACATTTTTGATGTTTTTAAAAAGTATATAAAACAAGAATTTGCTACTTACAAAAATAATGTACAAGAATAATTTCACTTCCTTTGATTTAAAACTTACTCTTTTTTGTATTGGACATTCAAAACTTATAATTTAGATCAGGAAAGTTTATCGATTACTTTGATAGCGATATTGAATATGTAAGGTACAGTTTCTTTTTTTAATCTTAATTCTATTTTGAGTTTCACATAAGACTCTAAACTTAATCAGACTATTCAGGTGCACAAAGTTTTAACGAAAGCTGAAGTGCAAAGCCAATAAACAGAAAACACATGTGCAAATAGCGCGAGCAACAGCTATAGTCGGAAAGGAAAAAAATTAGTATTTGATCATAATTTTGATTACACAACATCTAAATACAAGTTGAGTCCACCACAATTGATGGTGCACTTCTCAAAATTAGCATCTCTGTTTCCGAGGTGTACACTGTTTTTAATATGGTAAACAATGTTGGAAAGATTGAGACCGAAAACTCTGTAAGGATTATATACAATTCTAAAACCCCCCGACTTAAAGGAGGTAAGTAACTAAAGAAAATTCGTCAAGGGATGCCATTCCCTGCCCTGAATTAAGAATAGGAGAATATCAATTAAGACTACATGCAATATTTTAGTTCACTTCAGGCAGAGATTATAAAATACTATTTAATAATCTCTGCTTCAGGGCAGGTAATGAATGGTCTCCCCCGACGAATTTTCTTTGGTTACTTACCTCCTTTTAGTCGGGGGGTTCTAAAATTTTATTTAATCCTTTTTCTATTACGACGTTTACATCCGTCGCGGATTTTTTCAGAATTTTTAATTTTCTTTTTTTGATATATTAGGTACATCTACATATATCTATATCTCTACCTATCTATACATATTATAAAACAAAGTCCACCCGGCGCGTCTGTTCGCGATAAACTCAAAAACTACCGAACGGATTTGAAAAATTCTTTTTGCATTTGATAGCCCAATTCTTGAGGAAGGTTTTAGGCTATTTTACATCACGCTACGACCCCTAGGAGGGGACATTTGTCTCCCCTTTGGCTCCAGGCTCCAAAATGTGAGAAAAAACGTAACAAATTTTCACTTTTTTCTCAAAAACTGTAACACTTACAAATTTGCAAATTACACCACGTCAAAGCGCCATTCCTTCCGCAAATTTGCCCAACCTCAGCGATCCATTTTGCTGCATTTTTACAACTTTTAGGCCCCATAGCATCCCCAAAGGTCAAAATGTCGCAATTTTCATAAATTTTGTTCACTTTTTTTCAACTCAGTCGGAAATATACTAAAAGTGGTCCAAATTCTACCAAATTTCCACCAGATACTCTCTAGCTAGAGTATATAAGTGGTTTTGGTATAAAAATATTTTCATAAATCAACGTCATTTTCGCATAATTACTTTCTCATTTCATCGTAATTAATTCGCGACTTTCTGATTAACCATTTTCGCCCCTACCTTCAGACATTCTTTTCAACATTTCTCTGCTCTTAGAGCATATTATTTTAATAAAATTTAACTCACTAGAAAGGTAACAATTTTCTCTTGCGATTTCATGTAACGCTTTCGACCCTACTATTATTAACAACCCACACAGCCCCCGTGAATCTAATAAAATTAGCTGAAAATGATCTTTCGCTTCATTTGAATCACACCCAGCAGAGAGCTTCGTGTTAGCTACATACATATGTAGTAGGTGTGTGCATGACTTCAGCAGGCAGGCGACGTCAGGGTGAAGCGCGCGCACTATTTTTTGCTTAGTTGTGAACAGACTTCCGAAGCGAATGGTCACAATTGTGGAACGCACTATTTTTTGCTGATAGTTGTGAACATACTTTTGTTTGATTGAATTTTTTCAGAGGTCATTATTACTTATTTGTTTGAGTCAAAGGTCATTATTATTTATTTGTTTTGGTTTCTTTTCACGTAGTGAAACATTTTAAAATTAATTTTTTGCTGATAGTTGTGAACATACTTTTGTTTGATTGAATTTTTTCAGAGGTCATTATTACTTCTTTTGTTTGATTGAATTTTTTCAGAGGTCATTATTACTTATTTGTTTGAGTCAAAGGTCATTATTATTTATTTGTTTTGGTTTCTTTTCACGTAGTGAATCATTTTAAAATTAATTTTTTGCTGATAGTTGTGAACATATTTTTTGTTTGATTGAATTTTTTCAGAGGTCATTATTACTTCTTTTGTTTGATTAGCCGCAAACATTTTTTGGTGGTTCCATCCAGGAAGTGTGAGCTCATTTGGTTTTTCTCTCAAATTTTTGGTTTAGCGTTAACGTACTTTTTGATATCTTCGATATATTTTCCTTGTAAGACGGGACAATGACTACTCTAAAGCAGGCACTCACTAGTGAGAAAGTGCTTAGAAATCGGATAGACAAGATTATCGAAAACGGAAAAAAAACTGCAGTGGCAAAGCGTACATTGGGTTTTTACGAAACTAAGATAACAGATTTAAGAAAGGTATGGAGTGACAATAGTGAGGCTTATCAATCTGTTAGGGAATTGGTCTTGGCAACTGAAGATAAGGATACGCCGGAATGCATGTCGGCGGATCTTTTTGGTGTCACAGAATCAAAATATAGCGAATATATGGGGGAGGTACTGGAAGGCATGCGTAAGTGCTCACTTACGCAAGACGCCAATACAGGGGCTGGTACAGGTACCTCTACCGGCAATAACTCAACCATGATTCGCGAAGAGTCACTCTTACCTAGGATTGCGTTGCCAAAGTATAATGGCGATTACGACACCTGGCGATCATTCCATGATATATTTGTGTCATTGGTCCACGACAATGTTCGTTTAACCCCAGTACAGAAACTGCATCATCTTAAGGCATGTGTAATTGGAGAAGCCGAGAAATTCTTGCGACATATACCAATTACAAATGCAGATTATGAGCCTGCATGGAAAAAATTAAGGGAAAGATACGAGAATAAACGTATTCTCGTGAATCACCAGTTGAAGTTGCTCACAAACCAGATGAAGCTAACAACTGAAACAGCCAACGGGATTAAGTCACTTGTCGACACAACTGAGGAATGTATGCAACAGTTGAAGATCCTCAGCGTTGACATATCCTCATGGGATGTGATTCTCATTTATTTAATTGTTCAAAAGCTCCCCTTTTATACCCTAAAATTATGGGAGGAAGAACAAGGAGCATCCCAAAAGTTGCCCACTTACGAGCATTTCACTACATTTTTGAAAACTCGGATAAGGGTTTTAGAGTCAATTTCAGACACCATAATTCCAAGGCGAACTCCAACAACAAAAGAAACCACTAAGGCATATTATGCCATTAAAGCAACAAACAAATGCCCTGCATGCGATGGTATGCATTTCGTACAGAAATGTGCAAAATACCAAGCAATGGACGCTAAAGCAAGGCGAAGGATTATGCAATCGGCCGGGCGCTGCATCAATTGTTTGTCCAGCACTCATCTGGGTAATAAGTGCACAAGCAAATACAGATGTCTAAAATGCAAAGCAAGACATCATACTACGCTTCACGAGCACGTGAAGTCAGAGCAAACAAGCTCTCACTCAAATATGGGTACAAGGGGGTCAGAGCACTCTGCCTCTATTAAACAAAACCCATATTCAGAGCAATCAGCTTCGGATAGCTCAATTCAAAGGCCTGCGAATTATGAGCAACAAGCTCATACAGGAAACAGCTTGAAACAATTTCAAGGATCACCAAGCCTTCACACTGGCAAGGTAGATAATACTCAGAGCTTTGTTGCTGGGAAAAACCATGAAGCATTGCTCTCCACAGCATTGGTCCTGGCACAGACCGAACATGGTCAGGCCCAGGTCTTACGATGCCTAGTGGATACTGGCTCACAGTCCTCTTTCATTACTCAAGAGGCTTGTAAAAAATTGGATGCCATACGCACTGCTGCCTCAATTAAGGTCACAGGCTTAAACACTAGCCCAGCAGGAGTATCACACGAAAAAACTAACCTGATGCTACGATCTTGTGGTCCAGATTCGGGCACCATTAAGGAAGAGTTTCTTATAATAAAGAATAAACTGAATGACAACTCACACTTTTCTTTTAATTACAAACCGCTACACATCCCACCATCCAACAGCTGAACAACAAATACGACACGAATCGTAACCTGTTCAGGTCCTCTTTTCTATTTCAGCTTAACAGCCGCAAAAACGAGAGTGAGCCCTATTAAGACCGTGTCCTTGCCACGCTTGGAGCTATGTGGAGCAGCTCTTTTGGCCAACTTAGCTAGCTACCTTCAAAATGAACTTAACTTGACACGCGTCCCATTATACCTATGGACCGACTCGACGATTGTGCTTGCATGGCTGCGAGAGCATCCAACTAAGTGGAATGTTTATGTGGCGAATCGTGTGTCTCACATCCACCAACTGGTTCCTCATGCTACTTGGCTTCACATACGTTCTACCGACAATCCTGCGGACTGCATCAGCCGGGGTATTCCTGCTGCGCATCTGATGACCCATGAGTTGTGGTGGACTGGACCCCCCAACCTAAAGGATCAGACTTCTACTTGGACCCATTGCGTCATACCAGCAACAGTTGAGGAGTTGCGCCCTTCATCAGCACTCATTATTCAACAAACTAATTCCGATGGCAGCTTAGAACTGTTACATCGTTTCTCATCTTTATCAAAGTTGCTAGGGATTTTTCTTTAACTCAAAACAAAATATTTTTTTTAATTGTTTTTTTTTCTTCCCTCTTCTTAATAATCTGAACAGCCGATAAATTAATTTGTTCAGAGGAAGATATATATATATTTCAGGGCGGTGGTCGTATGATACTTGATGTACAGTATTGTATGACCGGCTGCCAGAGATGTCAAAGGACTCGGATTGGTGTCCCGTATGGGCGCGTGGCCAACCTCTTCCAACAGGTTTTCATTGTATAAAGAGGTGTGCATGTACGTGGTGGCACTGTCCGAGGACGAGATATCTCGTTTCGAGTTGTGACGAATTGTTGTACGTTTATCACGATTCAGAAGCACGAAGCAAATTTTTTGTTTATAACAACCTTGTGTTAGATGTTTTTGAGGAGGAAACATATACATAGAGTTGGGAAAATGCAATGCATGATAAACACTTTTATGTACATTGTAAATAATAATTTGTTTCAAAATCCTGAAATAGATGGCAGAAAAAGAGGTTCATGGGGAGGATGAAGGTAGAATGGTTCTGGTGGACTACTCAAGCGAGGAAGAGAACTCGGACGTAGATTCGCCAGTCTTAGAGCTAAACAACAGCGAGGATGAGTTTCTGAGAGAAGAGCCCAAAGAGGGTCTGAAGAGTAAAAAGGACCAAAAGAGTGAAGAAAGTAAGTTAAACTCACGGCAAGAGATAAAATAAAAATCTGTCTCTAATTAGTTCTCAAATTTGCCTCTCTGCCAAATGAATTCGAATAATCTAAGAGAGAACTGTACAATTTCATAAGAGGACAGAAGTTGAAGTTAGATGTTAAGATGAAATTAGAAGTAAAGTCTAGAGTAAAAAGGTCTTGTAAAATAGAGTTAGAGAGAATCCAGGTAACAATAACGATGTTTTTAATTTTACAGCTGCACTTAAGACGAATAAAACAAACAAAATCCATATAATAGAGGACGTAGTTATGCAGGCTCCTGATCGCCAAGATTTATCAAAAGTGACAAATCTGGCGATCGGAGAGAAGATGTTGATATGTAAATCAGCTTCAACAGCTCTTCAAGGGGAGTCAGAGGGTGGCAGAAGAAAATGTTAAGATGGCAAAGAATGTGGCTGCGGCGGCAGCCTCCTTAAGTAAAGTGATGGATGGAGCCAAGACAATGATGAAAACCTTGGCTCAAACATGCAAGGACAGTTTGGAGGCTCAGAAGCTACGGCTGAGAGAATTAGAGGTTAGAAAGGAAAATTCAATTTATCTTAATCCTACATTATCCTGTGACTCTGGTTGAATGGACAAGTTACTAATTCGACGTCCTTTTGAGTCTTTTGGCATTTTATTAAATGCGTCTCGAAGTGACTACGAAGCGGACGATGGGCCTTCACGTAGGAGCACTGGACCTCTTCGTCGCCAGTGACGGGAACCACGAATGCCATTTCAAATTACCTTTTTTACTGATGCTCAAAAAAAAGCGACTGATAACAGCGAAGAGACAACGGCATACAACAGTTCTCCTTCAGGTTAGGACAGCAACTGACTGACTGACTGACTGACTGACTGCAGTTTATTAATAATAGCATAAAAAAAATTGTTTTTTAATACAATTAAAATTGTAAAGCATCAGGAGCAGTGGCAAAATAAATGGAAAACCTTCCAGAACATTTTTTGCCTTCGAAAGTAAAGGACTAAAAAAATAGCGGATAAAGGAGAGAATACATCAGGAGCAGTAACAAAATAAATGAAAAACCTTTCAGAACATTTTTTGCATTCGAAAGTAAGAACTGAAAAAAATGGCGGATAAAGGAGAGAATACATCAGGAGCAGTGGCAAAATAAATGAAAAACCTTCCAGAACATTTTTTGCATTCGAAAGTAAGGACTGAAAAAAATGGCGGATAAAGGAGAGAATACATCAGGACCAGACTATGACGAAGAATTGATGCAGGAGATAAGGCGCCGAACGCAGGGGAAGAAAGAGAGTATTGGAATCTATGTGGCCATCATGAAGGGACTATTCGGACGGCTTACCGAACCCCTTCCAGAAAGTTCACAATTGCGCTTGGTGATGAGGAATCTTGACCCCTTTTATCAGATGCAGCTAGGCATGTTCCCGGTTAATACCTTTGAAGACCTCGTCGAGAAGGGAAGGAAATTGGAGTGCATCAGGTTGAGGACAGAATCTTTTCTTCCTCCACCCCAAAGGAAAAATAATCTCCTGGAGCCAGACTTGGCCTACGTTGGATCCACCAGCTGTCCAGAGACCGCCGCGACAACAGGAAGTGATCAGCGTGAGCAGCGAGGATATTCCAAGCTTATGTGTTCTAATTGTAAAAAACAAGGCCATACTTTCGCTCGATGCCAGGCTCCCAAGAAGTGTTTTGGTTGTGGCAAGCCGGATGTATTCAAAAGGAACTGCCCGAACTGCAGTTCGGGAAACGCCAAGGGGACTCACTAGAGGGCGGCGCAGTGAGTCCTAAAAACCACAATGTTAGTAACCCTAAGGCTGCCGAAAAGCAAAACTCACTATCGCACGTCGGTTAAGTTGATCATCTTACGCAAGTGAAGACCAGATGGTGAAGAGCTTGGGCAGGCAGTCGTCCACGAGCTGTTGATTGAGTAGGATCAAAACTCTGTATCTGTACTTTATGAAATATAATAAAAGTCTAATAGGTTATGGGCCCAGGGCACGCTTCCACTGCGCCATAAAGTTTTAAATAAGAGCATTCTCAGAATTAGAATTAGCGTCATAAAAGTAGGAAGCCGGCATGCAGGGTCGAACATGTTTGGTGGCAAGCGGTGCGAGCGTGGAAAACGTGCTGGTTTTTGTTTTTTCTCTTCTGTTCTGTTTTCTGCTGTTCGGCGAAGTTGCTTATGACGCCGGTCGTGCAGAGGGATATGGACATGCGTGTATATGTGTGCGCACGCGTATATATGGAGTTGGGATGTCTGATGAGGGAAATGGTAAATGCTGAAAATATCATTTCACGAAACTTTGTGAGTGCGTGTGTGTGTACATGCGTAAGTGGGGTAAGGTTTGATTTCCCAGAAAATTAGAGGGAGGCAATGAGAGAGATAAATTGAATTATTGAGAGTATATACATAGAGAGAAATTTCTTTAAAGACGATAATATAGATTTTTCTTTAACTCAAAACAAAATATTTTTTTTAATTGTTTTTTTTTCTTCTCTCTTCTTAATAATCTGAACAGCCGATAAATTAATTTGTTCAGAGGAAGATATATATATATATTTCAGGGCGGTGGTCGTATGATACTTGATGTACAGTATTGTATGACCGGCTGCCAGAAATGTCAAAGGACTCGGATTGGTGTCCCGTATGGGCGCGTGGCCAACCTCTTCCAACAGGTTTTCATTGTATAAAGAGGTGTGCATGTACGTGGTGGCACTGTCCGAGGACGAGATATCTCGTTTCGAGTTGTGACGAATTGTTGTACGTTTATCACGATTCAGAAGCACGAAGCAAATTTTTTGTTTATAACAACCTTGTGTTAGATGTTTTTGAGGAGGAAACATATACATAGAGTTGGGAAAATGCAATGCATGATAAACACTTTTATGTACATTGTAAATAATAATTTGTTTCAAAATCCTGAAAATCCTGAAATAGATGGCAGAAAAAGAGGTTCATGGGGAGGATGAAGGTAGAATGGGTCTGGTGGACTACTCAAGCGAGGAAGAGAACTCGGACGTAGATTCGCCAGTCTTAGAGCTAAACAACAGCGAGGATGAGTTTCTGAGAGAAGAGCCCAAAGAGGGTCTGAAGAGTAAAAAGGACCAAAAGAGTGAAGAAAGTAAGTTAAACTCACGGCAAGAGATAAAATAAAAATCTGTCTCTAATTAGTTCTCAAATTTGCCTCTCTGCCAAATGAATTCGAATAATCTAAGAGAGAACTGTACAATTTCATAAGAGGACAGAAGTTGAAGTTAGATGTTAAGATGAAATTAGAAGTAAAGTCTAGAGTAAAAAGGTCTTGTAAAATAGAGTTAGAGAGAATCCAGGTAACAATAACGATGTTTTTAATTTTACAGCTGCACTTAAGACGAATAAAACAAACAAAATCCATATAATAGAGGACGTAGTTATGCAGGCTCCTGATCGCCAAGATTTATCAAAAGTGACAAATCTGGCGATCGGAGAGAAGATGTTGATATGTAAATCAGCTTCAACAGCTCTTCAAGGGGAGTCAGAGGGTGGCAGAAGAAAATGTTAAGATGGCAAAGAATGTGGCTGCGGCGGCAGCCTCCTTAAGTAAAGTGATGGATGGAGCCAAGACAATGATGAAAACCTTGGCTCAAACATCCAAGGACAGTTTGGAGGCTCAGAAGCTACGGCTGAGAGAATTAGAGGTTAGAAAGGAAAATTCAATTTATCTTAATCCTACATTATCCTGTGACTCTGGTTGAATGGACAAGTTACTAATTCGACGTCCTTTTGAGTCTTTTGGCATTTTATTAAATGCGTCTCGAAGTGACTACGAAGCGGACGATGGGCCTTCACGTAGGAGCACTGGACCTCTTCGTCGCCAGTGACGGGAACCACGAATGCCATTTCAAATTACCTTTTTTACTGATGCTCAAAAAAAAGCGACTGATAACAGCGAAGAGACAACGGCATACAACAGTTCTCCTTCAGGTTAGGACAGCAACTGACTGACTGACTGACTGACTGACTGCAGTTTATTAATAATAGCATAAAAAAAATTGTTTTTTAATACAATTAAAATTGTAAAGCATCAGGAGCAGTGGCAAAATAAATGGAAAACCTTCCAGAACATTTTTTGCCTTCGAAAGTAAAGGACTGAAAAAAATAGCGGATAAAGGAGAGAATACATCAGGAGCAGTAACAAAATAAATGAAAAACCTTTCAGAACATTTTTTGCATTCGAAAGTAAGAACTGAAAAAAATGGCGGATAAAGGAGAGAATACATCAGGAGCAGTGGCAAAATAAATGAAAAACCTTCCAGAACATTTTTTGCATTCGAAAGCAAGGACTAAAAAAAATGGCGGATAAAGGAGAGAATACATCAGGACCAGACTATGACGATGAATTGATGCAGGAGATAAGGCGCCGAACGCAGGGGAAGAAAGAGAGTATTGGAATCTATGTGGCCATCATGAAGGGACTATTCGGACGGCTTGCCGAACCCCTTCCAGAAAGTTCACAATTGCGCTTGGTGATGAGGAATCTTGACCCCTTTTATCAGATGCAGCTAGGCATGTTCCCGGTTAATACCTTTGAAGACCTCGTCGAGAAGGGAAGGAAATTGGAGTGCATCAGGGTGAGGACAGAATCTTTTGTTCCCCCACCCTAAAGGAAAAATAATCTCCTGGAGTCAGACTTGGCCTACGTTGGATCCACCAGCTGTCCAGAGACCGCCGCGACAACAGGAAGTGATCAGCGTGAGCAGCGAGGATATTCCAAGCTTATGTGTTCTAATTGTAAAAAACATGGCCATACTTTCGCTCGATGCCAGGCTCCCAAGAGGTGTTTTGGTTGTGGCAAGCCGGATGTATTCAAAAGGAACTGCCCGAACTGCAGTTCGGGAAACGCCAAGGGGACTCACTAGAGGGCGGCGCAGTGAGTCCTAAAAACCACAATGTTAGTAACCCTAAGGCTGCCGAAAAACAAAACTCACTATCGCACGTCGGTCAAGTTGATCATCTTACGCAAGTGAAGGCCAGATGGTGAAGAGCTTGGGCAGGCAGTCGTCCACGAGCTGTTGATTGAGTAGGATCAAAACTCTGTATTTGTACTTTATGAAATATAATAAAAGTCTAATAGGTTATGGGCCCAGGGCACGCTTCCACTGCGCCATAAAGTTTTACATATGAGCATTCTCAGAATTAGAAGTAGCGTCATAAAAGTAGGGAGCCGGCATGCAGGGTCGAACATGTTTGGTGGCAAGCGGTGTGAGCGTGGAAAACGTGCTGGTTTTTGTTTTTTCTCTTCTGTTCTGTTTTCTGCTGTTCGGCGAAGTTGCTTATGACGCCGGTCGTGCAGAGGGATATGGACATGCGTGTATATGTGTGCGCACGCGTATATATGGAGTTGGGATGTCTGATGAGGGAAATGGTAAATGCTGAAAATATCATTTCACGAAACTTTGTGAGTGCGTGTGTGTGTACATGCGTAAGTGGGGTAAGGTTTGATTTCCCAGAAAATTAGAGGGAGGCAATGAGAGAGATAAATTGAATTATTGAGAGTATATACATAGAGAGAAATTTCTTTAAAGACGATAATATAGATTTTTCTTTAACTCAAAACAAAATATTTTTTTTAATTGTTTTTTTTTCTTCTCTCTTCTTAATAATCTGAACAGCCGATAAATTAATTTGTTCAGAGGAAGATATATATATATATTTCAGGGCGGTGGTCGTATGATACTTGATGTACAGTATTGTATGACCGGCTGCCAGAAATGTCAAAGGACTCGGATTGGTGTCCCGTATGGGCGCGTGGCCAACCTCTTCCAACAGGTTTTCATTGTATAAAGAGGTGTGCATGTACGTGGTGGCACTGTCCGAGGACGAGATATCTCGTTTCGAGTTGTGACGAATTGTTGTACGTTTATCACGATTCAGAAGCACGAAGCAAATTTTTTGTTTATAACAACCTTGTGTTAGATGTTTTTGAGGAGGAAACATATACATAGAGTTGGGAAAATGCAATGCATGATAAACACTTTTATGTACATTGTAAATAATAATTTGTTTCAAAATCCTGAAAATCCTGAAATAGATGGCAGAAAAAGAGGTTCATGGGGAGGATGAAGGTAGAATGGGTCTGGTGGACTACTCAAGCGAGGAAGAGAACTCGGACGTAGATTCGCCAGTCTTAGAGCTAAACAACAGCGAGGATGAGTTTCTGAGAGAAGAGCCTAAAGAGGGTCTGAAGAGTAAAAAGGACCAAAAGAGTGAAGAAAGTAAGTTAAACTCACGGCAAGAGATAAAATAAAAATCTGTCTCTAATTAGTTCTCAAATTTGCCTCTCTGCCAAATGAATTCGAATAATCTAAGAGAGAACTGTACAATTTCATAAGAGGACAGAAGTTGAAGTTAGATGTTAAGATGAAATTAGAAGTAAAGTCTAGAGTAAAAAGGTCTTGTAAAATAGAGTTAAAGAAAATCCAGGTAACAATAACGATGTTTTTAATTTTACAGCTGCACTTAAGACGAATAAAACAAACAAAATCCATATAATAGAGGACGTAGTTATGCAGGCTCCTGATCGCCAAGATTTATCAAAAGTGACAAGTCTGGCGATCGGAGAGAAGATGTTGATACGTAAATCAGCTTCAACAGCTCTTCAAGGGGAGTCAGAGGGTGGCAGAAGAAAATGTTAAGATGGCAAAGAATGTGGCTGCGGCGGCAGCCTCCTTAAGTAAAGTGATGGATGGAGCCAAGACAATGATGAAAACCTTGGCTCAAACATCCAAGGACAGTTTGGAGGCTCAGAAGCTACGGCTGAGAGAATTAGAGGTTAGAAAGGAAAATTCAATTTATCTTAATCCTACATTATCCTGTGACTCTGGTTGAATGGACAAGTTACTAATTCGACGTCCTTTTGAGTCTTTTGGCATTTTATTAAATGCGTCTCGAAGTGACTACGAAGCGGACGATGGGCCTTCACGTAGGGGCACTGGACCTCTTCGTCGGCAGTGACGGGAACCACGAATGCCATTTCAAATTACCTTTTTTACTGATGCTCAAAAAAAAGCGACTGATAACAGCGAAGAGACAACGGCATACAACAGTTCTCCTTCAGGTTAGGACAGCAACTGACTGACTGACTGACTGACTGACTGCAGTTTATTAATAATAGCATAAAAAAAAATTTTTTTTAATACAATTAAAATTGTAAAGCATCAGGAGCAGTGGCAAAATAAATGGAAAACCTTCCAGAACATTTTTTGCCTTCGAAAGTAAAGGACTGAAAAAAATAGCGGATAAAGGAGAGAATACATCAGGAGCAGTAACAAAATAAATGAAAAACCTTTCAGAACATTTTTTGCATTCGAAAGTAAGAACTGAAAAAAATGGCGGATAAAGGAGAGAATACATCAGGAGCAGTGGCAAAATAAATGAAAAACCTTCCAGAACATTTTTTGCATTCGAAAGTAAGGACTGAAAAAAATGGCGGATAAAGGAGAGAATACATCAGGACCAGACTATGACGATGAATTGATGTAGGAGATAAGGCGCCGAACGCAGGGGAAGAAAGAGAGTATTGGAATCTATGTGGCCATCATGAAGGGACTATTCGGACGGCTTACCGAACCCCTTCCAGAAAGTTCACAATTGCGCTTGGTGATGAGGAATCTTGACCCCTTTTATCAGATGCAGCTAGGCATGTTCCCGGTTAATACCTTTGAAGACCTCGTCGAGAAGAGAAGGAAATTGGAGTGCATCAGGGTGAGGACAGAATCTTTTGTTCCTCCACCCCAAAGGAAAAATAATCTCCTGGAGCCAGACTTCGCCTACGTTGGATCCACCAGCTGTCCAGCCATGATAATTCCGCAATTTCTAAGATTTTAAGTAATTTTAACTTTTGTAAGGCACGATGTTTACTTGTCAACGACATGTGAACGAAATGTGAATACCTTGTTGAAATAGGCTGCCCAGCACACATTGTTAACAATTGCATTCAGTTCGGAATGGATTCTTTACCAATAGAGATAGAGTGTTTAGTTATGGAGATATATGGACCTGTTTCCGAATATACATTACGAATAGGTTTGAAAACCTTTTGTAATTTAGTGGACAGTGAATACAGGCAGCTTTATTCTTGTATTAAAACTCGGTGGCTCTCTTTGTATCCATGTTTAAACAGCATATTGAATTCTTTTGAAGCTTTAAGGGCATACTTTTTATCTGCAGAAGTAACAGTCCCATTTATAATTAAGTTTTTTTTGAAAAAGACTTTAACGAATCATATATGTATTTGGTTTTCCCATTCACTAGCTTTCCTTTTTTATGAAAAGGTGAAGTCCATTGAAGCAGAAAATAATTCCATTCTAGAAATATCGGTACATGTAAGTGCTTTGATGGCTTCTTTAGTCGAAAGAAAAAATTATACATTTTTACCACTCAAAGTCAAAGAAATTTAAAAAAAAAAAACTATTTTCGAAGGATATGAAAAAGAAGCTAACATAATTAAAAATTATGACCATTGTATGCAATATCTTGAGTTATGGACAGATAAATTCAAACAATTTAATTGTTTTCATTGGATGAAACTTGATTGTGTTCCAAAGTGGGATGATATAGTGCTATTAACGAATAAAAACATTCAAATTAATGAAAAGAAATGCTTTGATCTATTCAGTAATTTGAAGTCTTTTGTTATTAATTATATGAAGAGTGATGAGTTTTCAAACCTTTTACCACATGAAAAGTGGATAAATTACTTTAAGTCTTTAACACAAGAATATTGTAATTCTGAATTTAAAATTCGCAGTTATTTTTTTTGCTAATTTAGAACCGCTTTCATCTGTCTTGTGAATAGTCAATTGACGGACAAATGGAATAAGTTTTTGGTAGAGTCAATAAAGTATGTATTTAATTATAACATAGTACAATTTCAAATCATATTCCTGCTCTAAATTTTACGATTACGTCTTGACGCAAAAAGAAGTCCTCTTAAAAATTAAAAAATCAGAGAAATATGAAAAGAAATCAGGAACTTAATAAATAGAGCTGTGTTTGTTATCTACGTATATATAAATAAGTTATATTTTATTCTTTTTACTTTTTGTACGAATTATAACACATTTAATAAATATTATTTACATAAGCGATTTTTATATGCATTTCGAGATTTCCTCTTCGAATATTCTACATGAGCTTATGTTGTGTCCTCTTTTTTTCTAAAAAGAAAAAGGGATCCCTAGATAACAGTCAATGAATTGAAAAAATTCGTTCAGTGAAATGACTCCTTTCAAATGCATCATTTCGTAGCTAATTTCTTAATTCTTAAAAGTGGAGAGAAAGTTTATCATACGAGATCAGATAAAGATAATAATTAATAAAACATATTTTGAATATGAATATCAGCTAATTCGTCGTAAATGACATAGCCTGTATATTGATTAGTCGACTATACCAAAGATTTGTTTGAGAAGGCATAAAATATTTATGATCAACTCTATTTGTAAATAAGCGCTGTAAATAATAATAAAAAAATTGTAAATGCCTCTACCGAATTGAAAAATAATTCAATTGTAATAAAATGTGTTAGAAATTGCTTATTGACTTTGCCTTGCATTTGTGTAGAAAACAATTAAGCTAATATTTTAAAGGAGTTCGAAAAATCCCTTTACTTTGCTCCCGTGAATAGTCTGATTAGTAACATGTTTCATATAAATAAAATAAAGGCTACTTTGAAAACGACTACAAAATGAAGTAATAGCTTCTTTTTCCCACCCCATCGTGCACGCACCTGGAGGTAGATGAAGCTTCTCGATGACAAACTTTTTTCTTCTCAGCTTGAACGCAAGATCAGTTGTCTCCGGTTTAAAAACTGCCAGTGAATTCAAAGCAGTCATCCTTTTCATGTGAAGAAGCCCATGATATTCCTTGAAGAACAGATTCGTTTCCTTCTCAGAGCCCGCAAACGCCTCTAGTTCGATAGATATATCAAACAAATTTCGAATCCTAGGCGCAAGCGTTGCATCCTAAAAAAAGTACAAGTTTATTAACTTGTGTACAAAAGATAAGTAAAGTACGAACCAGTACATTAATCAAATGCATCGGGATTGTTATAAAACACACTGCCGAGTGGTACCTCACAATCGACTTTAAAGTTAAGAATTTTATCAAGTCTAGTGAAAACCGTCTTGTACCAAAGTGGAGATCCCGGGGATGTTAAGCAAATCCTCAAGATATTCTTCTCATTGCCACTATCCTTGAGGCTGTACTTGTCGCTTTCCAACTTATCACTTAGCTCCTTAAGCACACTAATGTAAGCAGGGTTGCTAAAGATCTTTTAGTGGTTGCTAAGAGCATTTCCTGCTTGGTGCTCCGCCCCTTCCCATGATGAAATATCAGACGTACTTAAAGTTGCCTCGTCGATTTGTTCAGTTAAATAGGAGTACCGCGGTCACCGGTGATTGTTCTGAGTTTACACCGATCAAGTCACTGTACCGCCAAGCGATTCTAATTCCACCCCCTTCAAGATCTTGATTTATAAATTGATGGTTCCTCAGATCGGCCCTCTCCAACATTTTGATTTTCGACCGGTTTAGGGAGCTTTGTTACCTAAAATATATTTGTTTAATTCTGAAAGGCTTCTACAAACTTCAAAAAATTACGAATTCCTTCGGGTCGTCCGTCAACCAAGCTTGCCACAAAATTCGACTACCCAGAAAATGCGCCTTCCGTTAAAAAGTACTTCGCCAAAAGTTTCAAGTACACAGCGACTTTATTTTCCTCTGCAAAATTAAAAGGAAATCAATTCACTTTCTTGTTGTTGTTGTTGTTATTTTGATTTGCCACACGGGCCTCACACGAGGTGAATTTTTGGCCACGGCAGTATAAGCCACATTGACCACTGATCTCTTCAGTTTCAAGTGGATGTAATGAGCTGACGCTAGTTTTTGTACCGACGATGTTCTTTTGTTTGGTTCTTTTTCTAAAACTCGACATTTTACCCGACGCGACGCGCAAATATCAGAAAACGAATTACGAAAACAGTTGCGGCGTTCTACAGCACATGTGACAACAACGACAGCTGATCCCGTTGTGAATTCTTGGAGGAACAAACAAAAATGGAGAGGCTTTATCAAGAAGATTTTAAGCACTTCTCCACTAAGGCGGGGTCTCCACTAGCAATTTCTGTTATAACATTTCTGTTTTGACAGGTAAAAAACTAGCATGAACAGTAGTTTTATAACAGATTTTCTGTTGTAACAGAAAAGTTGAGATAATATTCCGGACAGAAATGTCTTAATAAAAATGTTTTCACTTGTCATTTGGTACGTTATAAAAATAGCCGGAGGATGCAATATGCAAATATAGTAAAAATGATAATTCGGCAATTTCTAAGATTTTAAGTAATTTTAACTTTTGTAAGGCACGATGTTTACTTGTCAACGACATGTGAACGAAATGTGAATACCTTGTTGAAATAGGCTGCCCAGCACACATTGTTAACAATTGCATTCAGTTCGGAATGGATTCTTTACCAATAGAGATAGAGTGTTTAGTTATGGAGATATATGGACCTGTTTCCGTATATACATTACGAATAGGTTTGAAAACCTTTTGTAATTTAGTGGACAGTGAATACAGGCAGCTTTATTCTTGTATTAAAACTCGGTGGCTCTCTTTGTATCCATGTTTAAACAGCATATTGAATTCTTTTGAAGCTTTAAGGGCATACTTTTTATCTGCAGAAGTAACAGTCCCATTTATAATTAAGTTTTTTTTGAAAAAGACTTTAACGAATCATATATGTATTTGGTTTTCCCATTCACTAGCTTTCCTTTTTTATGAAAAGGTGAAGTCCATTGAAGCAGAAAATAATTCCATTCTAGAAATATCGGTACATGTAAGTGCTTTGATGGCTTCTTTAGTCGAAAGAAAAAATTATACATTTTTACCACTCAAAGTCAAAGAAATTTAAAAAAAAAAACTATTTTCGAAGGATATGAAAAAGAAGCTAACATAATTAAAAATTATGACCATTGTATGCAATATCTTGAGTTATGGACAGATAAATTCAAACAATTTAATTGTTTTCATTGGATGAAACTTGATTGTGTTCCAAAGTGGGATGATATAGTGCTATTAACGAATAAAAACATTCAAATTAATGAAAAGAAATGCTTTGATCTATTCAGTAATTTGAAGTCTTTTGTTATTAATTATATGAAGAGTGATGAGTTTTCAAACCTTTTACCACATGAAAAGTGGATAAATTACTTTAAGTCTTTAACACAAGAATATTGTAATTCTGAATTTAAAATTCGCAGTTATTTTTTTTGCTAATTTAGAACCGCTTTCATCTGTCTTGTGAATAGTCAATTGACGGACAAATGGAATAAGTTTTTGGTAGAGTCAATAAAGTATGTATTTAATTATAACATAGTACAATTTCAAATCATATTCCTGCTCTAAATTTTACGATTACGTCTTGACGCAAAAAGAAGTCCTCTTAAAAATTAAAAAATCAGAGAAATATGAAAAGAAATCAGGAACTTAATAAATAGAGCTGTGTTTGTTATCTACGTATATATAAATAAGTTATATTTTATTCTTTTTACTTTTTGTACGAATTATAACACATTTAATAAATATTATTTACATAAGCGATTTTTATATGCATTTCGAGATTTCCTCTTCGAATATTCTACATGAGCTTATGTTGTGTCCTCTTTTTTTCTAAAAAGAAAAAGGGATCCCTAGATAACAGTCAATGAATTGAAAAAATTCGTTCAGTGAAATGACTCCTTTCAAATGCATCATTTCGTAGCTAATTTCTTAATTCTTAAAAGTGGAGAGAAAGTTTATCATACGAGATCAGATAAAGATAATAATTAATAAAACATATTTTGAATATGAATATCAGCTAATTCGTCGTAAATGACATAGCCTGTATATTGATTAGTCGACTATACCAAAGATTTGTTTGAGAAGGCATAAAATATTTATGATCAACTCTATTTGTAAATAAGCGCTGTAAATAATAATAAAAAAATTGTAAATGCCTCTACCGAATTGAAAAATAATTCAATTGTAATAAAATGTGTTAGAAATTGCTTATTGACTTTGCCTTGCATTTGTGTAGAAAACAATTAAGCTAATATTTTAAAGGAGTTCGAAAAATCCCTTTACTTTGCTCCCGTGAATAGTCTGATTAGTAACATGTTTCATATAAATAAAATAAAGGCTACTTTGAAAACGACTACAAAATGAAGTAATAGCTTCTTTTTCCCACCCCATCGTGCACGCACCTGGAGGTAGATGAAGCTTCTCGATGACAAACTTTTTTCTTCTCAGCTTGAACGCAAGATCAGTTGTCTCCGGTTTAAAAACTGCCAGTGAATTCAAAGCAGTCATCCTTTTCATGTGAAGAAGCCCATGATATTCCTTGAAGAACAGATTCGTTTCCTTCTCAGAGCCCGCAAACGCCTCTAGTTCGATAGATATATCAAACAAATTTCGAATCCTAGGCGCAAGCGTTGCATCCTAAAAAAAGTACAAGTTTATTAACTTGTGTACAAAAGATAAGTAAAGTACGAACCAGTACATTAATCAAATGCATCGGGATTGTTATAAAACACACTGCCGAGTGGTACCTCACAATCGACTTTAAAGTTAAGAATTTTATCAAGTCTAGTGAAAACCGTCTTGTACCAAAGTGGAGATCCCGGGGATGTTAAGCAAATCCTCAAGATATTCTTCTCATTGCCACTATCCTTGAGGCTGTACTTGTCGCTTTCCAACTTATCACTTAGCTCCTTAAGCACACTAATGTAAGCAGGGTTGCTAAAGATCTTTTAGTGGTTGCTAAGAGCATTTCCTGCTTGGTGCTCCGCCCCTTCCCATGATGAAATATCAGACGTACTTAAAGTTGCCTCGTCGATTTGTTCAGTTAAATAGGAGTACCGCGGTCACCGGTGATTGTTCTGAGTTTACACCGATCAAGTCACTGTACCGCCAAGCGATTCTAATTCCACCCCCTTCAAGATCTTGATTTATAAATTGATGGTTCCTCAGATCGGCCCTCTCCAACATTTTGATTTTCGACCGGTTTAGGGAGCTTTGTTACCTAAAATATATTTGTTTAATTCTGAAAGGCTTCTACAAACTTCAAAAAATTACGAATTCCTTCGGGTCGTCCGTCAACCAAGCTTGCCACAAAATTCGACTACCCAGAAAATGCGCCTTCCGTTAAAAAGTACTTCGCCAAAAGTTTCAAGTACACAGCGACTTTATTTTCCTCTGCAAAATTAAAAGGAAATCAATTCACTTTCTTGTTGTTGTTGTTGTTGTTATTTTGATTTGCCACACGGGCCTCACACGAGGTGAATTTTTGGCCACGGCAGTATAAGCCACATTGACCACTGATCTCTTCAGTTTCAAGTGGATGTAATGAGCTGACGCTAGTTTTTGTACCGACGATGTTCTTTTGTTTGGTTCTTTTTCTAAAACTCGACATTTTACCCGACGCGACGCGCAAATATCAGAAAACGAATTACGAAAACAGTTGCGGCGTTCTACAGCACATGTGACAACAACGACAGCTGATCCCGTTGTGAATTCTTGGAGGAACAAACAAAAATGGAGAGGCTTTATCAAGAAGATTTTAAGCACTTCTCCACTAAGGCGGGGTCTCCACTAGCAATTTCTGTTATAACATTTCTGTTTTGACAGGTAAAAAACTAGCATGAACAGTAGTTTTATAACAGATTTTCTGTTGTAACAGAAAAGTTGAGATAATATTCCGGACAGAAATGTCTTAATAAAAATGTTTTCACTTGTCATTTGGTACGTTATAAAAATAGCCGGAGGATGCAATATGCAAATATAGTAAAAATGATAATTCGGCAATTTCTAAGATTTTAAGTAATTTTAACTTTTGTAAGGCACGATGTTTACTTGTCAACGACATGTGAACGAAATGTGAATACCTTGTTGAAATAGGCTGCCCAGCACACATTGTTAACAATTGCATTCAGTTCGGAATGGATTCTTTACCAATAGAGATAGAGTGTTTAGTTATGGAGATATATGGACCTGTTTCCGTATATACATTACGAATAGGTTTGAAAACCTTTTGTAATTTAGTGGACAGTGAATACAGGCAGCTTTATTCTTGTATTAAAACTCGGTGGCTCTCTTTGTATCCATGTTTAAACAGCATATTGAATTCTTTTGAAGCTTTAAGGGCATACTTTTTATCTGCAGAAGTAACAGTCCCATTTATAATTAAGTTTTTTTTGAAAAAGACTTTAACGAATCATATATGTATTTGGTTTTCCCATTCACTAGCTTTCCTTTTTTATGAAAAGGTGAAGTCCATTGAAGCAGAAAATAATTCCATTCTAGAAATATCGGTACATGTAAGTGCTTTGATGGCTTCTTTAGTCGAAAGAAAAAATTATACATTTTTACCACTCAAAGTCAAAGAAATTTAAAAAAAAAAACTATTTTCGAAGGATATGAAAAAGAAGCTAACATAATTAAAAATTATGACCATTGTATGCAATATCTTGAGTTATGGACAGATAAATTCAAACAATTTAATTGTTTTCATTGGATGAAACTTGATTGTGTTCCAAAGTGGGATGATATAGTGCTATTAACGAATAAAAACATTCAAATTAATGAAAAGAAATGCTTTGATCTATTCAGTAATTTGAAGTCTTTTGTTATTAATTATATGAAGAGTGATGAGTTTTCAAACCTTTTACCACATGAAAAGTGGATAAATTACTTTAAGTCTTTAACACAAGAATATTGTAATTCTGAATTTAAAATTCGCAGTTATTTTTTTTGCTAATTTAGAACCGCTTTCATCTGTCTTGTGAATAGTCAATTGACGGACAAATGGAATAAGTTTTTGGTAGAGTCAATAAAGTATGTATTTAATTATAACATAGTACAATTTCAAATCATATTCCTGCTCTAAATTTTACGATTACGTCTTGACGCAAAAAGAAGTCCTCTTAAAAATTAAAAAATCAGAGAAATATGAAAAGAAATCAGGAACTTAATAAATAGAGCTGTGTTTGTTATCTACGTATATATAAATAAGTTATATTTTATTCTTTTTACTTTTTGTACGAATTATAACACATTTAATAAATATTATTTACATAAGCGATTTTTATATGCATTTCGAGATTTCCTCTTCGAATATTCTACATGAGCTTATGTTGTGTCCTCTTTTTTTCTAAAAAGAAAAAGGGATCCCTAGATAACAGTCAATGAATTGAAAAAATTCGTTCAGTGAAATGACTCCTTTCAAATGCATCATTTCGTAGCTAATTTCTTAATTCTTAAAAGTGGAGAGAAAGTTTATCATACGAGATCAGATAAAGATAATAATTAATAAAACATATTTTGAATATGAATATCAGCTAATTCGTCGTAAATGACATAGCCTGTATATTGATTAGTCGACTATACCAAAGATTTGTTTGAGAAGGCATAAAATATTTATGATCAACTCTATTTGTAAATAAGCGCTGTAAATAATAATAAAAAAATTGTAAATGCCTCTACCGAATTGAAAAATAATTCAATTGTAATAAAATGTGTTAGAAATTGCTTATTGACTTTGCCTTGCATTTGTGTAGAAAACAATTAAGCTAATATTTTAAAGGAGTTCGAAAAATCCCTTTACTTTGCTCCCGTGAATAGTCTGATTAGTAACATGTTTCATATAAATAAAATAAAGGCTACTTTGAAAACGACTACAAAATGAAGTAATAGCTTCTTTTTCCCACCCCATCGTGCACGCACCTGGAGGTAGATGAAGCTTCTCGATGACAAACTTTTTTCTTCTCAGCTTGAACGCAAGATCAGTTGTCTCCGGTTTAAAAACTGCCAGTGAATTCAAAGCAGTCATCCTTTTCATGTGAAGAAGCCCATGATATTCCTTGAAGAACAGATTCGTTTCCTTCTCAGAGCCCGCAAACGCCTCTAGTTCGATAGATATATCAAACAAATTTCGAATCCTAGGCGCAAGCGTTGCATCCTAAAAGAAGTACAAGTTTATTAACTTGTGTACAAAAGATAAGTAAAGTACGAACCAGTACATTAATCAAATGCATCGGGATTGTTATAAAACACACTGCCGAGTGGTACCTCACAATCGACTTTAAAGTTAAGAATTTTATCAAGTCTAGTGAAAACCGTCTTGTACCAAAGTGGAGATCCCGGGGATGTTAAGCAAATCCTCAAGATATTCTTCTCATTGCCACTATCCTTGAGGCTGTACTTGTCGCTTTCCAACTTATCACTTAGCTCCTTAAGCACACTAATGTAAGCAGGGTTGCTAAAGATCTTTTAGTGGTTGCTAAGAGCATTTCCTGCTTGGTGCTCCGCCCCTTCCTATGATGAAATATCAGACGTACTTAAAGTTGCCTCGTCGATTTGTTCAGTTAAATAGGAGTACCGCGGTCACCGGTGATTGTTCTGAGTTTACACCGATCAAGTCACTGTACCGCCAAGCGATTCTAATTCCACCCCCTTCAAGATCTTGATTTATAAATTGATGGTTCCTCAGATCGGCCCTCTCCAACATTTTGATTTTCGACCGGTTTAGGGAGCTTTGTTACCTAAAATATATTTGTTTAATTCTGAAAGGCTTCTACAAACTTCAAAAAATTACGAATTCCTTCGGGTCGTCCGTCAACCAAGCTTGCCACAAAATTCGACTACCCAGAAAATGCGCCTTCCGTTAAAAAGTACTTCGCCAAAAGTTTCAAGTACACAGCGACTTTATTTTCCTCTGCAAAATTAAAAGGAAATCAATTCACTTTCTTGTTGTTGTTGTTGTTGTTATTTTGATTTGCCACACGGGCCTCACACGAGGTGAATTTTTGGCCACGGCAGTATAAGCCACATTGACCACTGATCTCTTCAGTTTCAAGTGGATGTAATGAGCTGACGCTAGTTTTTGTACCGACGATGTTCTTTTGTTTGGTTCTTTTTCTAAAACTCGACATTTTACCCGACGCGACGCGCAAATATCAGAAAACGAATTACGAAAACAGTTGCGGCGTTCTACAGCACATGTGACAACAACGACAGCTGATCCCGTTGTGAATTCTTGGAGGAACAAACAAAAATGGAGAGGCTTTATCAAGAAGATTTTAAGCACTTCTCCACTAAGGCGGGGTCTCCACTAGCAATTTCTGTTATAACATTTCTGTTTTGACAGGTAAAAAACTAGCATGAACAGTAGTTTTATAACAGATTTTCTGTTGTAACAGAAAAGTTGAGATAATATTCCGGACAGAAATGTCTTAATAAAAATGTTTTCACTTGTCATTTGGTACGTTATAAAAATAGCCGGAGGATGCAATATGCAAATATAGTAAAAATGATAATTCGGCAATTTCTAAGATTTTAAGTAATTTTAACTTTTGTAAGGCACGATGTTTACTTGTCAACGACATGTGAACGAAATGTGAATACCTTGTTGAAATAGGCTGCCCAGCACACATTGTTAACAATTGCATTCAGTTCGGAATGGATTCTTTACCAATAGAGATAGAGTGTTTAGTTATGGAGATATATGGACCTGTTTCCGTATATACATTACGAATAGGTTTGAAAACCTTTTGTAATTTAGTGGACAGTGAATACAGGCAGCTTTATTCTTGTATTAAAACTCGGTGGCTCTCTTTGTATCCATGTTTAAACAGCATATTGAATTCTTTTGAAGCTTTAAGGGCATACTTTTTATCTGCAGAAGTAACAGTCCCATTTATAATTAAGTTTTTTTTGAAAAAGACTTTAACGAATCATATATGTATTTGGTTTTCCCATTCACTAGCTTTCCTTTTTTATGAAAAGGTGAAGTCCATTGAAGCAGAAAATAATTCCATTCTAGAAATATCGGTACATGTAAGTGCTTTGATGGCTTCTTTAGTCGAAAGAAAAAATTATACATTTTTACCACTCAAAGTCAAAGAAATTTAAAAAAAAAAACTATTTTCGAAGGATATGAAAAAGAAGCTAACATAATTAAAAATTATGACCATTGTATGCAATATCTTGAGTTATGGACAGATAAATTCAAACAATTTAATTGTTTTCATTGGATGAAACTTGATTGTGTTCCAAAGTGGGATGATATAGTGCTATTAACGAATAAAAACATTCAAATTAATGAAAAGAAATGCTTTGATCTATTCAGTAATTTGAAGTCTTTTGTTATTAATTATATGAAGAGTGATGAGTTTTCAAACCTTTTACCACATGAAAAGTGGATAAATTACTTTAAGTCTTTAACACAAGAATATTGTAATTCTGAATTTAAAATTCGCAGTTATTTTTTTTGCTAATTTAGAACCGCTTTCATCTGTCTTGTGAATAGTCAATTGACGGACAAATGGAATAAATTTTTGGTAGAGTCAATAAAGTATGTATTTAATTATAACATAGTACAATTTCAAATCATATTCCTGCTCTAAATTTTACGATTACGTCTTGACGCAAAAAGAAGTCCTCTTAAAAATTAAAAAATCAGAGAAATATGAAAAGAAATCAGGAACTTAATAAATAGAGCTGTGTTTGTTATCTACGTATATATAAATAAGTTATATTTTATTCTTTTTACTTTTTGTACGAATTATAACACATTTAATAAATATTATTTACATAAGCGATTTTTATATGCATTTCGAGATTTCCTCTTCGAATATTCTACATGAGCTTATGTTGTGTCCTCTTTTTTTCTAAAAAGAAAAAGAGATCCCTAGATAACAGTCAATGAATTGAAAAAATTCGTTCAGTGAAATGACTCCTTTCAAATGCATCATTTCGTAGCTAATTTCTTAATTCTTAAAAGTGGAGAGAAAGTTTATCATACGAGATCAGATAAAGATAATAATTAATAAAACATATTTTGAATATGAATATCAGCTAATTCGTCGTAAATGACATAGCCTGTATATTGATTAGTCGACTATACCAAAGATTTGTTTGAGAAGGCATAAAATATTTATGATCAACTCTATTTGTAAATAAGCGCTGTAAATAATAATAAAAAAATTGTAAATGCCTCTACCGAATTGAAAAATAATTCAATTGTAATAAAATGTGTTAGAAATTGCTTATTGACTTTGCCTTGCATTTGTGTAGAAAACAATTAAGCTAATATTTTAAAGGAGTTCGAAAAATCCCTTTACTTTGCTCCCGTGAATAGTCTGATTAGTAACATGTTTCATATAAATAAAATAAAGGCTACTTTGAAAACGACTACAAAATGAAGTAATAGCTTCTTTTTCCCACCCCATCGTGCACGCACCTGGAGGTAGATGAAGCTTCTCGATGACAAACTTTTTTCTTCTCAGCTTGAACGCAAGATCAGTTGTCTCCGGTTTAAAAACTGCCAGTGAATTCAAAGCAGTCATCCTTTTCATGTGAAGAAGCCCATGATATTCCTTGAAGAACAGATTCGTTTCCTTCTCAGAGCCCGCAAACGCCTCTAGTTCGATAGATATATCAAACAAATTTCGAATCCTAGGCGCAAGCGTTGCATCCTAAAAAAAGTACAAGTTTATTAACTTGTGTACAAAAGATAAGTAAAGTACGAACCAGTACATTAATCAAATGCATCGGGATTGTTATAAAACACACTGCCGAGTGGTACCTCACAATCGACTTTAAAGTTAAGAATTTTATCAAGTCTAGTGAAAACCGTCTTGTACCAAAGTGGAGATCCCGGGGATGTTAAGCAAATCCTCAAGATATTCTTCTCATTGCCACTATCCTTGAGGCTGTACTTGTCGCTTTCCAACTTATCACTTAGCTCCTTAAGCACACTAATGTAAGCAGGGTTGCTAAAGATCTTTTAGTGGTTGCTAAGAGCATTTCCTGCTTGGTGCTCCGCCCCTTCCCATGATGAAATATCAGACGTACTTAAAGTTGCCTCGTCGATTTGTTCAGTTAAATAGGAGTACCGCGGTCACCGGTGATTGTTCTGAGTTTACACCGATCAAGTCACTGTACCGCCAAGCGATTCTAATTCCACCCCCTTCAAGATCTTGATTTATAAATTGATGGTTCCTCAGATCGGCCCTCTCCAACATTTTGATTTTCGACCGGTTTAGGGAGCTTTGTTACCTAAAATATATTTGTTTAATTCTGAAAGGCTTCTACAAACTTCAAAAAATTACGAATTCCTTCGGGTCGTCCGTCAACCAAGCTTGCCACAAAATTCGACTACCCAGAAAATGCGCCTTCCGTTAAAAAGTACTTCGCCAAAAGTTTCAAGTACACAGCGACTTTATTTTCCTCTGCAAAATTAAAAGGAAATCAATTCACTTTCTTGTTGTTGTTGTTGTTATTTTGATTTGCCACACGGGCCTCACACGAGGTGAATTTTTGGCCACGGCAGTATAAGCCACATTGACCACTGATCTCTTCAGTTTCAAGTTGATGTAATGAGCTGACGCTAGTTTTTGTACCGACGATGTTCTTTTGTTTGGTTCTTTTTCTAAAACTCGACATTTTACCCGACGCGACGCGCAAATATCAGAAAACGAATTACGAAAACAGTTGCGGCGTTCTACAGCACATGTGACAACAACGACAGCTGATCCCGTTGTGAATTCTTGGAGGAACAAACAAAAATGGAGAGGCTTTATCAAGAAGATTTTAAGCACTTCTCCACTAAGGCGGGGTCTCCACTAGCAATTTCTGTTATAACATTTCTGTCTTGACAGGTAAAAAACTAGCATGAACAGTAGTTTTATAACAGATTTTCTGTTGTAACAGAAAAGTTGAGATAATATTCCGGACAGAAATGTCTTAATAAAAATGTTTTCACTTGTCATTTGGTACGTTATAAAAATAGCCGGAGGATGCAATATGCAAATATAGTAAAAATGATAATTCGGCAATTTCTAAGATTTTAAGTAATTTTAACTTTTGTAAGGCACGATGTTTACTTGTCAACGACATGTGAACGAAATGTGAATACCTTGTTGAAATAGGCTGCCCAGCACACATTGTTAACAATTGCATTCAGTTCGGAATGGATTCTTTACCAATAGAGATAGAGTGTTTAGTTATGGAGATATATGGACCTGTTTCCGTATATACATTACGAATAGGTTTGAAAACCTTTTGTAATTTAGTGGACAGTGAATACAGGCAGCTTTATTCTTGTATTAAAACTCGGTGGCTCTCTTTGTATCCATGTTTAAACAGCATATTGAATTCTTTTGAAGCTTTAAGGGCATACTTTTTATCTGCAGAAGTAACAGTCCCATTTATAATTAAGTTTTTTTTGAAAAAGACTTTAACGAATCATATATGTATTTGGTTTTCCCATTCACTAGCTTTCCTTTTTTATGAAAAGGTGAAGTCCATTGAAGCAGAAAATAATTCCATTCTAGAAATATCGGTACATGTAAGTGCTTTGATGGCTTCTTTAGTCGAAAGAAAAAATTATACATTTTTACCACTCAAAGTCAAAGAAATTTAAAAAAAAAAAAACTATTTTCGAAGGATATGAAAAAGAAGCTAACATAATTAAAAATTATGACCATTGTATGCAATATCTTGAGTTATGGACAGATAAATTCAAACAATTTAATTGTTTTCATTGGATGAAACTTGATTGTGTTCCAAAGTGGGATGATATAGTGCTATTAACGAATAAAAACATTCAAATTAATGAAAAGAAATGCTTTGATCTATTCAGTAATTTGAAGTCTTTTGTTATTAATTATATGAAGAGTGATGAGTTTCCAAACCTTTTACCACATGAAAAGTGGATAAATTACTTTAAGTCTTTAACACAAGAATATTGTAATTCTGAATTTAAAATTCGCAGTTATTTTTTTTGCTAATTTAGAACCGCTTTCATCTGTCTTGTGAATAGTCAATTGACGGACAAATGGAATAAGTTTTTGGTAGAATCAATAAAGTATGTATTTAATTATAACATAGTACAATTTCAAATCATATTCCTGCTCTAAATTTTACGATTACGTCTTGACGCAAAAAGAAGTCCTCTTAAAAATTAAAAAATCAGAGAAATATGAAAAGAAATCAGGAACTTAATAAATAGAGCTGTGTTTGTTATCTACGTATATATAAATAAGTTATATTTTATTCTTTTTACTTTTTGTACGAATTATAACACATTTAATAAATATTATTTACATAAGCGATTTTTATATGCATTTCGAGATTTCCTCTTCGAATATTCTACATGAGCTTATGTTGTGTCCTCTTTTTTTCTAAAAAGAAAAAGGGATCCCTAGATAACAGTCAATGAATTGAAAAAATTCGTTCAGTGAAATGACTCCTTTCAAATGCATCATTTCGTAGCTAATTTCTTAATTCTTAAAAGTGGAGAGAAAGTTTATCATACGAGATCAGATAAAGATAATAATTAATAAAACATATTTTGAATATGAATATCAGCTAATTCGTCGTAAATGACATAGCCTGTATATTGATTAGTCGACTATACCAAAGATTTGTTTGAGAAGGCATAAAATATTTATGATCAACTCTATTTGTAAATAAGCGCTGTAAATAATAATAAAAAAATTGTAAATGCCTCTACCGAATTGAAAAATAATTCAATTGTAATAAAATGTGTTAGAAATTGCTTATTGACTTTGCCTTGCATTTGTGTAGAAAACAATTAAGCTAATATTTTAAAGGAGTTCGAAAAATCCCTTTACTTTGCTCCCGTGAATAGTCTGATTAGTAACATGTTTCATATAAATAAAATAAAGGCTACTTTGAAAACGACTACAAAATGAAGTAATAGCTTCTTTTTCCCACCCCATCGTGCACGCACCTGGAGGTAGATGAAGCTTCTCGATGACAAACTTTTTTCTTCTCAGCTTGAACGCAAGATCAGTTGTCTCCGGTTTAAAAACTGCCAGTGAATTCAAAGCAGTCATCCTTTTCATGTGAAGAAGCCCATGATATTCCTTGAAGAACAGATTCGTTTCCTTCTCAGAGCCCGCAAACGCCTCTAGTTCGATAGATATATCAAACAAATTTCGAATCCTAGGCGCAAGCGTTGCATCCTAAAAAAAGTACAAGTTTATTAACTTGTGTACAAAAGATAAGTAAAGTACGAACCAGTACATTAATCAAATGCATCGGGATTGTTATAAAACACACTGCCGAGTGGTACCTCACAATCGACTTTAAAGTTAAGAATTTTATCAAGTCTAGTGAAAACCGTCTTGTACCAAAGTGGAGATCCCGGGGATGTTAAGCAAATCCTCAAGATATTCTTCTCATTGCCACTATCCTTGAGGCTGTACTTGTCGCTTTCCAACTTATCACTTAGCTCCTTAAGCACACTAATGTAAGCAGGGTTGCTAAAGATCTTTTAGTGGTTGCTAAGAGCATTTCCTGCTTGGTGCTCCGCCCCTTCCCATGATGAAATATCAGACGTACTTAAAGTTGCCTCGTCGATTTGTTCAGTTAAATAGGAGTACCGCGGTCACCGGTGATTGTTCTGAGTTTACACCCATCAAGTCACTGTACCGCCAAGCGATTCTAATTCCACCCCCTTCAAGATCTTGATTTATAAATTGATGGTTCCTCAGATCGGCCCTCTCCAACATTTTGATTTTCGACCGGTTTAGGGAGCTTTGTTACCTAAAATATATTTGTTTAATTCTGAAAGGCTTCTACAAACTTCAAAAAATTACGAATTCCTTCGGGTCGTCCGTCAACCAAGCTTGCCACAAAATTCGACTACCCAGAAAATGCGCCTTCCGTTAAAAAGTACTCCGCCAAAAGTTTCAAGTACACAGCGACTTTATTTTCCTCTGCAAAATTAAAAGGAAATCAATTCACTTTCTTGTTGTTGTTGTTGTTATTTTGATTTGCCACACGGGCCTCACACGAGGTGAATTTTTGGCCACGGCAGTATAAGCCACATTGACCACTGATCTCTTCAGTTTCAAGTTGATGTAATGAGCTGACGCTAGCTTTTGTACCGACGATGTTCTTTTGTTTGGTTCTTTTTCTAAAACTCGACATTTTACCCGACGCGACGCGCAAATATCAGAAAACGAATTACGAAAACAGTTGCGGCGTTCTACAGCACATGTGACAACAACGACAGCTGATCCCGTTGTGAATTCTTGGAGGAACAAACAAAAATGGAGAGGCTTTATCAAGAAGATTTTAAGCACTTCTCCACTAAGGCGGGGTCTCCACTAGCAATTTCTGTTATAACATTTCTGTCTTGACAGGTAAAAAACTAGCATGAACAGTAGTTTTATAACAGATTTTCTGTTGTAACAGAAAAGTTGAGATAATATTCCGGACAGAAATGTCTTAATAAAAATGTTTTCACTTGTCATTTGGTACGTTATAAAAATAGCCGGAGGATGCAATATGCAAATATAGTAAAAATGATAATTCGGCAATTTCTAAGATTTTAAGTAATTTTAACTTTTGTAAGGCACGATGTTTACTTGTCAACGACATGTGAACGAAATGTGAATACCTTGTTGAAATAGGCTGCCCAGCACACATTGTTAACAATTGCATTCAGTTCGGAATGGATTCTTTACCAATAGAGATAGAGTGTTTAGTTATGGAGATATATGGACCTGTTTCCGTATATACATTACGAATAGGTTTGAAAACCTTTTGTAATTTAGTGGACAGTGAATACAGGCAGCTTTATTCTTGTATTAAAACTCGGTGGCTCTCTTTGTATCCATGTTTAAACAGCATATTGAATTCTTTTGAAGCTTTAAGGGCATACTTTTTATCTGCAGAAGTAACAGTCCCATTTATAATTAAGTTTTTTTTGAAAAAGACTTTAACGAATCATATATGTATTTGGTTTTCCCATTCACTAGCTTTCCTTTTTTATGAAAAGGTGAAGTCCATTGAAGCAGAAAATAATTCCATTCTAGAAATATCGGTACATGTAAGTGCTTTGATGGCTTCTTTAGTCGAAAGAAAAAATTATACATTTTTACCACTCAAAGTCAAAGAAATTTAAAAAAAAAAAAACTATTTTCGAAGGATATGAAAAAGAAGCTAACATAATTAAAAATTATGACCATTGTATGCAATATCTTGAGTTATGGACAGATAAATTCAAACAATTTAATTGTTTTCATTGGATGAAACTTGATTGTGTTCCAAAGTGGGATGATATAGTGCTATTAACGAATAAAAACATTCAAATTAATGAAAAGAAATGCTTTGATCTATTCAGTAATTTGAAGTCTTTTGTTATTAATTATATGAAGAGTGATGAGTTTCCAAACCTTTTACCACATGAAAAGTGGATAAATTACTTTAAGTCTTTAACACAAGAATATTGTAATTCTGAATTTAAAATTCGCAGTTATTTTTTTTGCTAATTTAGAACCGCTTTCATCTGTCTTGTGAATAGTCAATTGACGGACAAATGGAATAAGTTTTTGGTAGAATCAATAAAGTATGTATTTAATTATAACATAGTACAATTTCAAATCATATTCCTGCTCTAAATTTTACGATTACGTCTTGACGCAAAAAGAAGTCCTCTTAAAAATTAAAAAATCAGAGAAATATGAAAAGAAATCAGGAACTTAATAAATAGAGCTGTGTTTGTTATCTACGTATATATAAATAAGTTATATTTTATTCTTTTTACTTTTTGTACGAATTATAACACATTTAATAAATATTATTTACATAAGCGATTTTTATATGCATTTCGAGATTTCCTCTTCGAATATTCTACATGAGCTTATGTTGTGTCCTCTTTTTTTCTAAAAAGAAAAAGGGATCCCTAGATAACAGTCAATGAATTGAAAAAATTCGTTCAGTGAAATGACTCCTTTCAAATGCATCATTTCGTAGCTAATTTCTTAATTCTTAAAAGTGGAGAGAAAGTTTATCATACGAGATCAGATAAAGATAATAATTAATAAAACATATTTTGAATATGAATATCAGCTAATTCGTCGTAAATGACATAGCCTGTATATTGATTAGTCGACTATACCAAAGATTTGTTTGAGAAGGCATAAAATATTTATGATCAACTCTATTTGTAAATAAGCGCTGTAAATAATAATAAAAAAATTGTAAATGCCTCTACCGAATTGAAAAATAATTCAATTGTAATAAAATGTGTTAGAAATTGCTTATTGACTTTGCCTTGCATTTGTGTAGAAAACAATTAAGCTAATATTTTAAAGGAGTTCGAAAAATCCCTTTACTTTGCTCCCGTGAATAGTCTGATTAGTAACATGTTTCATATAAATAAAATAAAGGCTACTTTGAAAACGACTACAAAATGAAGTAATAGCTTCTTTTTCCCACCCCATCGTGCACGCACCTGGAGGTAGATGAAGCTTCTCGATGACAAACTTTTTTCTTCTCAGCTTGAACGCAAGATCAGTTGTCTCCGGTTTAAAAACTGCCAGTGAATTCAAAGCAGTCATCCTTTTCATGTGAAGAAGCCCATGATATTCCTTGAAGAACAGATTCGTTTCCTTCTCAGAGCCCGCAAACGCCTCTAGTTCGATAGATATATCAAACAAATTTCGAATCCTAGGCGCAAGCGTTGCATCCTAAAAAAAGTACAAGTTTATTAACTTGTGTACAAAAGATAAGTAAAGTACGAACCAGTACATTAATCAAATGCATCGGGATTGTTATAAAACACACTGCCGAGTGGTACCTCACAATCGACTTTAAAGTTAAGAATTTTATCAAGTCTAGTGAAAACCGTCTTGTACCAAAGTGGAGATCCCGGGGATGTTAAGCAAATCCTCAAGATATTCTTCTCATTGCCACTATCCTTGAGGCTGTACTTGTCGCTTTCCAACTTATCACTTAGCTCCTTAAGCACACTAATGTAAGCAGGGTTGCTAAAGATCTTTTAGTGGTTGCTAAGAGCATTTCCTGCTTGGTGCTCCGCCCCTTCCCATGATGAAATATCAGACGTACTTAAAGTTGCCTCGTCGATTTGTTCAGTTAAATAGGAGTACCGCGGTCACCGGTGATTGTTCTGAGTTTACACCGATCAAGTCACTGTACCGCCAAGCGATTCTAATTCCACCCCCTTCAAGATCTTGATTTATAAATTGATGGTTCCTCAGATCGGCCCTCTCCAACATTTTGATTTTCGACCGGTTTAGGGAGCTTTGTTACCTAAAATATATTTGTTTAATTCTGAAAGGCTTCTACAAACTTCAAAAAATTACGAATTCCTTCGGGTCGTCCGTCAACCAAGCTTGCCACAAAATTCGACTACCCAGAAAATGCGCCTTCCGTTAAAAAGTACTTCGCCAAAAGTTTCAAGTACACAGCGACTTTATTTTCCTCTGCAAAATTAAAAGGAAATCAATTCACTTTCTTGTTGTTGTTGTTGTTATTTTGATTTGCCACACGGGCCTCACACGAGGTGAATTTTTGGCCACGGCAGTATAAGCCACATTGACCACTGATCTCTTCAGTTTCAAGTTGATGTAATGAGCTGACGCTAGTTTTTGTACCGACGATGTTCTTTTGTTTGGTTCTTTTTCTAAAACTCGACATTTTACCCGACGCGACGCGCAAATATCAGAAAACGAATTACGAAAACAGTTGCGGCGTTCTACAGCACATGTGACAACAACGACAGCTGATCCCGTTGTGAATTCTTGGAGGAACAAACAAAAATGGAGAGGCTTTATCAAGAAGATTTTAAGCACTTCTCCACTAAGGCGGGGTCTCCACTAGCAATTTCTGTTATAACATTTCTGTCTTGACAGGTAAAAAACTAGCATGAACAGTAGTTTTATAACAGATTTTCTGTTGTAACAGAAAAGTTGAGATAATATTCCGGACAGAAATGTCTTAATAAAAATGTTTTCACTTGTCATTTGGTACGTTATAAAAATAGCCGGAGGATGCAATATGCAAATATAGTAAAAATGATAATTCGGCAATTTCTAAGATTTTAAGTAATTTTAACTTTTGTAAGGCACGATGTTTACTTGTCAACGACATGTGAACGAAATGTGAATACCTTGTTGAAATAGGCTGCCCAGCACACATTGTTAACAATTGCATTCAGTTCGGAATGGATTCTTTACCAATAGAGATAGAGTGTTTAGTTATGGAGATATATGGACCTGTTTCCGTATATACATTACGAATAGGTTTGAAAACCTTTTGTAATTTAGTGGACAGTGAATACAGGCAGCTTTATTCTTGTATTAAAACTCGGTGGCTCTCTTTGTATCCATGTTTAAACAGCATATTGAATTCTTTTGAAGCTTTAAGGGCATACTTTTTATCTGCAGAAGTAACAGTCCCATTTATAATTAAGTTTTTTTTGAAAAAGACTTTAACGAATCATATATGTATTTGGTTTTCCCATTCACTAGCTTTCCTTTTTTATGAAAAGGTGAAGTCCATTGAAGCAGAAAATAATTCCATTCTAGAAATATCGGTACATGTAAGTGCTTTGATGGCTTCTTTAGTCGAAAGAAAAAATTATACATTTTTACCACTCAAAGTCAAAGAAATTTAAAAAAAAAAACTATTTTCGAAGGATATGAAAAAGAAGCTAACATAATTAAAAATTATGACCATTGTATGCAATATCTTGAGTTATGGACAGATAAATTCAAACAATTTAATTGTTTTCATTGGATGAAACTTGATTGTGTTCCAAAGTGGGATGATATAGTGCTATTAACGAATAAAAACATTCAAATTAATGAAAAGAAATGCTTTGATCTATTCAGTAATTTGAAGTCTTTTGTTATTAATTATATGAAGAGTGATGAGTTTTCAAACCTTTTACCACATGAAAAGTGGATAAATTACTTTAAGTCTTTAACACAAGAATATTGTAATTCTGAATTTAAAATTCGCAGTTATTTTTTTTGCTAATTTAGAACCGCTTTCATCTGTCTTGTGAATAGTCAATTGACGGACAAATGGAATAAGTTTTTGGTAGAATCAATAAAGTATGTATTTAATTATAACATAGTACAATTTCAAATCATATTCCTGCTCTAAATTTTACGATTACGTCTTGACGCAAAAAGAAGTCCTCTTAAAAATTAAAAAATCAGAGAAATATGAAAAGAAATCAGGAACTTAATAAATAGAGCTGTGTTTGTTATCTACGTATATATAAATAAGTTATATTTTATTCTTTTTACTTTTTGTACGAATTATAACACATTTAATAAATATTATTTACATAAGCGATTTTTATATGCATTTCGAGATTTCCTCTTCGAATATTCTACATGAGCTTATGTTGTGTCCTCTTTTTTTCTAAAAAGAAAAAGGGATCCCTAGATAACAGTCAATGAATTGAAAAAATTCGTTCAGTGAAATGACTCCTTTCAAATGCATCATTTCGTAGCTAATTTCTTAATTCTTAAAAGTGGAGAGAAAGTTTATCATACGAGATCAGATAAAGATAATAATTAATAAAACATATTTTGAATATGAATATCAGCTAATTCGTCGTAAATGACATAGCCTGTATATTGATTAGTCGACTATACCAAAGATTTGTTTGAGAAGGCATAAAATATTTATGATCAACTCTATTTGTAAATAAGCGCTGTAAATAATAATAAAAAAATTGTAAATGCCTCTACCGAATTGAAAAATAATTCAATTGTAATAAAATGTGTTAGAAATTGCTTATTGACTTTGCCTTGCATTTGTGTAGAAAACAATTAAGCTAATATTTTAAAGGAGTTCGAAAAATCCCTTTACTTTGCTCCCGTGAATAGTCTGATTAGTAACATGTTTCATATAAATAAAATAAAGGCTACTTTGAAAACGACTACAAAATGAAGTAATAGCTTCTTTTTCCCACCCCATCGTGCACGCACCTGGAGGTAGATGAAGCTTCTCGATGACAAACTTTTTTCTTCTCAGCTTGAACGCAAGATCAGTTGTCTCCGGTTTAAAAACTGCCAGTGAATTCAAAGCAGTCATCCTTTTCATGTGAAGAAGCCCATGATATTCCTTGAAGAACAGATTCGTTTCCTTCTCAGAGCCCGCAAACGCCTCTAGTTCGATAGATATATCAAACAAATTTCGAATCCTAGGCGCAAGCGTTGCATCCTAAAAAAAGTACAAGTTTATTAACTTGTGTACAAAAGATAAGTAAAGTACGAACCAGTACATTAATCAAATGCATCGGGATTGTTATAAAACACACTGCCGAGTGGTACCTCACAATCGACTTTAAAGTTAAGAATTTTATCAAGTCTAGTGAAAACCGTCTTGTACCAAAGTGGAGATCCCGGGGATGTTAAGCAAATCCTCAAGATATTCTTCTCATTGCCACTATCCTTGAGGCTGTACTTGTCGCTTTCCAACTTATCACTTAGCTCCTTAAGCACACTAATGTAAGCAGGGTTGCTAAAGATCTTTTAGTGGTTGCTAAGAGCATTTCCTGCTTGGTGCTCCGCCCCTTCCCATGATGAAATATCAGACGTACTTAAAGTTGCCTCGTCGATTTGTTCAGTTAAATAGGAGTACCGCGGTCACCGGTGATTGTTCTGAGTTTACACCCATCAAGTCACTGTACCGCCAAGCGATTCTAATTCCACCCCCTTCAAGATCTTGATTTATAAATTGATGGTTCCTCAGATCGGCCCTCTCCAACATTTTGATTTTCGACCGGTTTAGGGAGCTTTGTTACCTAAAATATATTTGTTTAATTCTGAAAGGCTTCTACAAACTTCAAAAAATTACGAATTCCTTCGGGTCGTCAACCAAGCTTGCCAAAAAATTCGACTACCCAGAAAGTGCGCCTTCCGTTAAAAAGTACTTCGCCAAAAGTTTCAAGTACACAGCGACTTTATTTTCCTCTGCAAAATTAAAAGGAAATCAATTCACTTTCTTGTTGTTGTTGTCGTTGTTATTTTGATTTGCCACACGGGCCTCACACGAGGTGAATTTTTGGCCACGGCAGTATAAGCCACATTGACCACTGATCTCTTCAGTTTCAAGTTGATGTAATGAGCTGACGCTAGTTTTTGTACCGACGATGTTCTTTTGTTTGGTTCTTTTTCTAAAACTCGACATTTTACCCGACGCGACGCGCAAATATCAGAAAACGAATTACGAAAACAGTTGCGGCGTTCTACAGCACATGTGACAACAACGACAGCTGATCCCGTTGTGAATTCTTGGAGGAACAAACAAAAATGGAGAGGCTTTATCAAGAAGATTTTAAGCACTTCTCCACTAAGGCGGGGTCTCCACTAGCAATTTCTGTTATAACATTTCTGTCTTGACAGGTAAAAAACTAGCATGAACAGTAGTTTTATAACAGATTTTCTGTTGTAACAGAAAAGTTGAGATAATATTCCGGACAGAAATGTCTTAATAAAAATGTTTTCACTTGTCATTTGGTACGTTATAAAAATAGCCGGAGGATGCAATATGCAAATATAGTAAAAATGATAATTCGGCAATTTCTAAGATTTTAAGTAATTTTAACTTTTGTAAGGCACGATGTTTACTTGTCAACGACATGTGAACGAAATGTGAATACCTTGTTGAAATAGGCTGCCCAGCACACATTGTTAACAATTGCATTCAGTTCGGAATGGATTCTTTACCAATAGAGATAGAGTGTTTAGTTATGGAGATATATGGACCTGTTTCCGTATATACATTACGAATAGGTTTGAAAACCTTTCGTAATTTAGTGGACAGTGAATACAGGCAGCTTTATTCTTGTATTAAAACTCGGTGGCTCTCTTTGTATCCATGTTTAAACAGCATATTGAATTCTTTTGAAGCTTTAAGGGCATACTTTTTATCTGCAGAAGTAACAGTCCCATTTATAATTAAGTTTTTTTTGAAAAAGACTTTAACGAATCATATATGTATTTGGTTTTCCCATTCACTAGCTTTCCTTTTTTATGAAAAGGTGAAGTCCATTGAAGCAGAAAATAATTCCATTCTAGAAATATCGGTACATGTAAGTGCTTTGATGGCTTCATATTCTATTGATGGTAACATATTCTACTAATTAAAATACTGGCCGTGCAATTGCCAAGTAATTAGAATTATTATAGGAATAAAGATGTCTAATATTGATACGGTCACTATAAATGTTGATAGGTAATTGATTAGATAACAATTTATAACAAAGTTGTTGAATAGGTGCTTCCATAGACACTAACTAATATAACTGACTTGGTTTTACATAAGATCTCACAACTTTTTACGGCAGAAGAACTGCGTTGCGAGACTTGGCATTTTTTTACATTTTATGTTTTTTATGGGATATCATATCTTTTTGTTAGGTCATCCTCCTTTCTTTTTTTTCGGGTAATATATCTTGTCCGTCAGCTACTGATTTTCTTAAAGCCCACTCCCTGTCTCTATTGATTTTTCTCAGATGCTGTGATGTATTTTTCATTTACTATAATGCAATTTCGGGATTTTTGTTTTTTTCTTCCTCTATGAGCTTAACACTAACTAAAATTCAAAATTTGAACAAACTAATCGGCTTGGCGGGGGCACTACCGTGCCCACAGAACAATAGTCTACTACATTCATCCTTTCAAAATTCAATCGCGGCCAGTGGCAAGCATGAGTACAAGCGCATGCGTTATTTTTTGAATGAACCTAATTTTTAATAAAATCATTATTTTTCATTAAATATAATGAAATTTCGGGATTTTTCAGTTTTTCCTTCCTTTGTAGGCTAAACAATAACTGTGTTCAAAATTTGGAGTTTGTTTTGTGGGTCTGCTAGAAGTACCTTAGAGTTTTGATGATCGGTCAGTCATTGAGTGACAAAATTAAGAAATTTTGATTAGTTATAATTCTTAAACTACTGGTTCAAATTGAATGAAATTTGAAATATACCGTGTTTATACAATGCCTGCTTGGTTACTGAAAATTTAGGCTTCTAGTTTTATCCACAAAGAAGTTATAGGGGGGTCGAAAATGGCCTGAAATGCTTCGAGAAAAGGATGGTACGGCGGTGCTTGCTCGACTTGGCGGGGGCACTGCCGTGCCCCCAGATCTCCCATTACAAATTACAAGTTGAAATTCTTAGTGTGGCAACGGCATTCGATACCCAGGATTAGCCCGTGTGAATTTTTTCCAACCCCAAAGGTCATATAATTCACACTATTCACTGCCCCTGGTTTTCGAAAAGATAAAGATATTAGGTATACATTACATTCACAGGTTCTGTGGAACCAAGTCCAGAAATTTCTTGATGAATTCCAAAGTTGGGTTAAAGTTGATGAAGTCCAGAAGATTCTTGAAGATATCCAACGCTGGGTTAAAATTGATGAAGTCCAGAAGATTCTTGAAGATATCCAACGCTGGGTTAAAATTGATGAAGTCCAGAAGATTCTTGAAGATATCCAATGCTGGGTTAAAATTGATGAAGTCCAGAATATTAAGTTGAAGATGGCGCAGTCCAAAAATTTCAGCTGAAAAACACACGACGTTTAGGTGGCAAGCTAACACAAGAAAAAGAGCGCGAGTCGGCTTTGTGCGCGGTTTTTATACACTCATTTTCCAGCGGTGGCAGTCCTACCAGATAACATTCAAATTGACAGATTGCTGTGGAAATTAAACCAGTATTGTGAACATTTGAGTCTGGCAATACTCCTTTTTTTTGCTCCTGGAAATCCTTCCCATATCATGTGTGGTTATGTTTTCTTGTCGCAGGTGTTCGCAAGTTGACAGTTCGCGTGTGCCGGTTTCTTTTGTTTTTGTTTTGTTTTTTTTAAGCATCTGGGGCTCCAAGGACTGCTGTGGATGGTGCTTCATCAACTCTGCAGCTTCTGTGCAGATTTAATTTGGGGAGTATTCTGTATCTTTTCGATTTCAGGTTCCTCTTATTTTTGATTTGTTTACTTTTTAGGGCTAGAGTGATCCCTAAATTGAATCCTCCAAAGGACTTCGTTGGACCACTTATTAAAAAGGGACAATTAGTGAAATGTTTCTGATCTCTATATTTAGTAAGTTTTTTATTGTATTATTATTTCATTTTCATTATTAATTTATGATGTATTTTTTAGGAGGTGGCGCAGGGCATTCAACATTGGTCGCTGAACATTCTCCCGCCCGTTGAACACTCTGTTCAACAGCAGCAATTATGCGTTTAAGTCCCCGTTTGTGATGATGGTGAAATATCAGCTCCCCGTCTTCCATTATTTTCAGGCGAACTTGAAATTTGTCAGGTTTTATTAGAAAATCCCTTGTGCTTGCTTGTATTTGTTCGAAATTTAATCTTTTTAGTACATGTTGTTGGATAAATATGGTTTCGCCTTCTCTCGTCACGAAACGCTGAAGATCATTTTCAATCCGCATCTTTAACTCTGCTAATGTTGACGAGGGTCGAAGTATATCCAGATTTACTTCTTTGGCTCCGTTGATGTTTACTGGTAATGTGATGTTTTGTATCGACGGCCTTATATATGGTTTTCTTGGAGGGGTCTTATCTGCTGAAGTCCTGGTATGTACAGGTTCCTCTAATGTTGGCGGTTGTATTGAAGGCTGAGTTCCCTTGCATGGAAGTCCATTGAGGATATTTATGTTCGGTTGAACGAAATACTGCAACATTTCCTCATCGATAGGCTGGAAGTCACCATCGCAGTCAAACAGATCCAACACATCATCGTCGTCGGCTTGCATCTAGTACAATGGAATTTGATATTTATGTTAAAATTAATAAGTATTTATGTCTAGGAAAAGAAAAATATAGGACTCCGGAACCCACAACATGACACTATGTCACATTACATTAGTTCATTGATGTTCTTGTTGCTGCTTCTATCGGCAGCCGACAAATCTTGGTAATTGGTCTTGTAAGTGTAGCATTATACTTTAATCCAATTTTCACTACACGCACTAGACCGTCTCTGCCAGGATAGACTTCCTTAATTATTCCAAGTGGCCAACAGGTAGGCGGGGCATTCTCGTCCTTGACGAGTACCACATCATTAACATTGATATTGTTTTCAACCTTGGACCATTTGTATCTTTGTTGAAGTCTATGTAAATATTCATCCTTCCATTTTTTCCAGAAATTGTGTATGAGGAGTTGCACATATTTCGATCGTTGCGAAGGCAAAGCATCAACTTGCAGTGGTTCAGGTACAGCATTCATGCGTTGACCTATAAGGAAGTGTGCTGGTGTTAAAACTTCTAAATCCTCAATAGAATTTTCTATTGGGCACAACGGCCGCGAATTAAGGCAAGCTTCTATCTGTGCTAAGAGGGTTGACAATTCTTCATAGGTACAGGATGAATTTGCTAGTGTCCGGCGCAGATGGAATTTAACTGATTTTACACCAGCTTCCCATAATCCGCCGTGATGTGGTGAAGCTGGAGGGTTGAAGTGCCATGAAATGCCCTTCATTGCGAGGTGCTCTCCTGCCTCATTGTTTTGAGCTTTTATAACTTGCATCAAATCTTTTTCCAGCTGATTTCTTCCACCAACAAAGTTCGTGCCGCACTCCGAATAAATATCGGAACATAATCCTCTCCTGGATACAAATCTTTTTAGAGCTGCCAGGAATGCAGGCGTAGTCAAATCGGACACGGCTTCAAGATGTATGGCCTTGGTTGCCATGCATACAAAGATACAAATGTAGCCCTTGTATTTTCTTGTGGACCTATGCGCTGAAGTTTTTAATAGTATGGGTCCAGCATAATCCAATCCGACATGAGAAAATGGTTTTGATATATTAATTCTTGCTGATGGAAGCTCCCCCATCAGCTGAACATTATTTTGTTTTTTCTGACGAACACAGACTAAGCATCGCTGAATTCGCCTTGAAATTACACGCTTTCCATTTAGTATCCAGAACTCAGTTCGGCTTGCATTTAAAGTTAAGGACGGTCCACCATGCAAAGTCTCCACATGAATTTTATCAATTATTAAATTGGTGACATGGTGATCACTTGGCAATATTACAGGATGTCTTCTGGTGTACGTCATTAAGGCCTTATTAAGCCTGCCTCCAACCCGGATAAGTCCATCTTCACTTAGGAAAGTAGGCATTTTGTAAATGGAAAATCACTCCAGTAGGCATTTTGTGGAAGGAAAATCACTCCAGTAGGCATTTTGTAAAAGGAAAATCACTCCAGTAGGTATTTCAGGTAAGTGTTTTGACGTTTAATAATAAAGATTGGATTTTTTGCAGATTTTTCCATTTTAAAGTGTTACTAAGTGTAGGAAATGAAGTGAATAGTGCAGTGGGGACATGATCCCAGAGTGCAGTGAAATTTTCGCGGTAGAAAGGAGTTTTGGGGTGGGAAATATTAATTTTTAATTTTGACAGATTGTCAAAATTAAAAATTAAATATCTCGGAAATTATAGCCGAGCACGGCAAAATTTCTTCAGATCCTTTCGTTTTAGCCAAAACGGAAGGAGCCTGCAAAATTTCATGGCCCTGGGGCCATTGTCGCCAAAGTAAAATTATACCTGGTTCTGTGGGCACGGTAGTGCCCCCGCCAAGTCGATTAGATTGTTCAATTTTTGAATTTTAGTTGGTGTTAAGCTCATAGAGGAAGAAAAAAAAGAAAAATCCCGAAATTGCATTATAGTAAATGAAAAATACATCCCACCAAAAACATTTTCATGTAAAAATGTTGCCAAGACGAGTCTACGTAGCTTACCCTGTGAAAAAGTTATCAGATCTCGTATAAAGCCAAGCTCTAAAGACTGCACGCTCTAAACCTACAAGCTCTACACTACACCTTACTCAAAATATATGAAAAAGTGGTCAGATCTCATGTAGAGCCAAGATTTTTGATCTATGCGCCCTAACTTTACCAGGCCTACCTTCACAAATTCTACATTTTAGTCAAAACGTGTGGCTTGGCCGTTTTGCTACCGTCACGAAGATTTCATAGGCATTCGTTCATTGGGTGTGAAATAAAACGGCCAAGCCACACGCCAGTATTTTAATTAGTAGAATATGTTACCGTGCAATTGCCAAGTCATTGTAGTTATTATAGAAATAAAGATGTCTAATATTGATACGGTCACTATAAATGTTGATAGGTAATTGATTAGATAACAATTTATAACAAAGTTGTTGAATAGGTGCTTCCATAGACACTAACTAATATAACTGACTTGGTTTTACATAAGATCTCACAACTTTTTACGGCAGAAGAACTGCGTTGCGAGACTTGGCGTTTTTTTACATTTTATGTTTTTCATGGGATCCTATTTTGCCCAAAATTTAGAGCAAAATCAATTGAGGATCGGTGCGCATTTCTGAAAGCCAAAAAGATATGCACCAATTGTCTCAAGCCAAATCATACTGTTGAAGCCTGTACATCTATAAAGCGATGTCAAAAATGTAACGAGCAACATCATACCATGATCCATAAGCCAACATCTGAAAATGCAGTTCCAGCTATGGTCGTTGCACAGTCAACTCCGACTACTCAGTCCGTTCCACAAAATATGCAACAACGCTTAACTAACACTACAATTTCGCACGTTGCAAATAATAGGAAATCTTCTGTTCTACTCGCCACGGCACTCTTACATCCAGTCTTGTGATGGTCGTCTATTTCGCATTAGGGCTCTACTAGATCAAGGATCAGAATCGTCATTTATAACTGAAAGTGTGGCGAACATTTTATGCTTACGTAAACATCGAGCGAATATATCCGTACTAGGTGTAGGACAATGTACTGCAGGTGTTGTGCAAGCCATCGTTACTCACAACATTGTATCGAGCATCGATTCAACAGCCAAATATCAAGTGCAATCCTTAGTCTTGCCCACACTTACACATCTAATACCCTCAAAAGTAGTTGATCGTAAAGACTGGCCTCACGTCATAGGACTACCACTCGCTGATCCTGATTTTGACAAGCCTTCGGGTATAGACCTTATTCTGGGAGCTGATGTTTATAGTAGAGTTCTCAAAGCTGGTGTTCGTCATGGGCCTATGGGTACCCCTGTAGCTCAAAACACTACACTGGGTTGGATTCTCTCCGGAGAAATCGATAGTAATCTCACTAAAACGACAACTACCTTTAGCTTACATACATCAACCATAGAACTTAATTCGCTACTTAAGAAATTTTGGGAGACAGAAGAGCCACCAAAGGCTATATTCTACACACCAGATGAAGCAGAGTGCGAAGCTATCTATGCAAACACCTATTCTAGAGATGCTGAGGGAAGATATATAGTAAAACTTCCATTCAAATCAAACCATCCTTCACTTGGTAATTCTCGCGAGGCAGCTATGAGCTCTCTGCTTCGTATGGAGAAAAGATTTGCTCGAGACCCTACACTCTTTCGGGAATATTCAATGTTCATCGAGGAATACCTTTCTCTGAAGCATATGGAATTGGTACAGGATGAAACTAAGGACCCTGCAAATTGCTATTATCTGCCACACAATGCTGTCTTAAAGCCTAGTAGTACTACTACTAAATTGCGGGTTGTCTTTAATGCTTCTCAGAGTTCTTCGAATGGTCGTGGCCCTCATTCTTATCAGATGGCGACTTTACCCTTTTGTTTATACCGCGGACATTGCCAAGATGTTTAGACAAATTTTGGTTGATTATTCGGATACAGATTTTCAAAGAATACTTTGGAGAAATTCAACTACTGAACCTGTACAATGTTACCGACTTCTGTAAAGCTCTACAGCAATTGGCTAATGACTACAGAGATCAATTCAGCAGCGCTTCAAAAGTATTACGGGAAAACATTTACGTCGATGATGCTCTTTTTGGCGCTTTTCATGATAAAGAAGCTATAGACCTACGCATTGAACTTAACACTCTACTTCTGCAAGGAGGTTTTAAACTCCGGAAATGGCTTTCCAATTTTGCACAACTACTCGATGGCATTCCATTGGAAGATCGAGAGCTAACTTCTTCTGAAAAAATAGTTAGCGATTCACAAATAAAGGCATTAGAAATCATCTGGAGCCCTACACTTGATTGCTTCAAATTCACTATCACTCTCCCTTCTTCGCCTGTCACAACCAAGAGATCCGTTTTGGCCGATATTAGTCGACTGTATGACCCCTGTGGATGGCTTTCGCCTATCACAATAATGGCCAAGATATTCCTTCAAACTCTTTGGAAAAATCAGCTTGATTGGGATGAAGAATTACCGTCGAATTTGACTACTGAATGGCTTACTTTCAAAGAGCAACTTCAGGATATGAACTTAAAAATTCCCCGGTGGATTGGATTAAAAACTCCGTCAGAAAAGCTTGAACTGCACGGCTTTTGCGATGCTGTTTACTTGCGAATTGCCCACGACGCTGATGACTTCGAAATACATCTTCTCGCTGCCAAAACTCGTGTGAGCCCTATACGCACCGTATCGTTGCCGAGATTGGAGTTATGCGGCGCCGCCTTACTAGCCGAACTACTGGCTTACGTACAGACTAATCTAGAGCTTTCTGATGTTCCTATACATACTTGGACTGATTCGACCATAGTCCTAGCTTGGTTGCGTGCACATCCTTCTAAATGGCAGGTTTTTGTCGCAAACAGGGTTTCATTAGTCCAAGAGAAACTACCTAATGCAGTATGGCACCATATATCGTCCGCTGAAAACCCCACTGATTGCATTACGCGTGGCATACCAGCCTCAGAACTGCAGGAATTTAAGTTATGGTGGCAAGGTCCAACTTGGCTCAGTCTTTTACCGAGTCACTGGCCTGTAAATGAAGTATCTCTCTCCAAAGAACAACTTGAAGAAGTTATCATAAGCAATTCCGTATCTATATCGTCTGCATCTGCCAATCTTGCGACGGAAGACTTTCTCACCTCTCTTCTCCGCCGTTATTCAGATCTTATGAAGCTCTTTCGAATCACCGCTCTATGCTTTCGACTGTACTACAACTGCCAACGCAAATCTAATCTTCACAATTCAGGAAAACTAAAAGCCGACGAAATTCAGCGGGGACCTGAAGTACTCATTAGACTTGTACAACATCAATATTTTCCTCTGGAAATTAAGCTACTCACAAAGGATAAAACTGCGATCTTACCGCCTAGTAGCAAATTACGTATGTAAAATCCGAAGTTGGACGACAAACTATTACTCCGCGTAGGTGGACGCTTGAAGCACGCCTTGCTATCTGAGGATGAGAAATACCCTCTCATTTTGCCTGCTGATAGTAATCTTACTCAGCTGGTAATAGCTTACTCTCATACAAGGACATTACACGGTGGAACACAAGCTACTCTACAACATATTCGTACTAAATATTGGCTTATAAATGGCCGTAATAAAGTAAGACAATTTATCCGTCGATGTGTTGTTTGCTGCCGGTTTAAAGGAAGCTCACGTCCTCCATTGATGGGAAATCTACCGGTTGATAGAATACGCTCTGCTAAACCCTTTCTACATTGCGGAGTCGACTTTGCGGGCCCATTCGTCGTCAAACTCAGAAAAGGTCGTTGTCGCTTGCAGACAAAAACTTTCGTTCATATGCTTCGTAACTCGTGCCATTCACTTAGAACTCGTAATGGATCTTACGGCTGAAGCTTTTATTGCTGCTTTTCGTCGCTTCGTCAGTCGCCGTGGTCATTGCGCTCGCATATACAGCGATAATGGTCGAACTTTTGTAGCTGCTGATAAGCAACTTTCGCAACATCTCCAGCAGCTTATCAACGAGGCAACTATTCCTCAACTCACTGTGAAGGACGGCACCGAATGGCATTTTATCCCTCCTCGTTCACCACACTTTGGAGGATTGTGGGAGGCGGGTGTTAAAGCCATGAAACATCACCTTAGACGAGTCGTCGGAAAACATCTACACTTTCCATGGAGGAAATGCTCACCTTGTTGGTTCAAATCGAGGCCTGTCTCAACTCTCGCCCGTTGCAAGCACTATCTGACGATCCATTAGATCTCAACGCACTAACTCCTCGACATTTTTTGGTTGGCGAAAACCTTCTAGCTGTACCTGAGCCTAGCCTCCTTGAGGTACCTACCAATCGCTGAAATCCCTGGAAAATGGTGCAGCATATGTACCAAAGTTTTTGGAAACGCTGGCACAAGGATCTATAATCTCCAATTGAGGTACAAGTGGCAACATTCGTCAGATCCTATAAAAATCAACAAAATTGTGTTGATTAAGGAAGACAATTTACCACCCCAGTGTTGGCTGTTGGGTAGAATTGTCGCTCTTCATCCGGGCTCAGACGGACAAATCCGTGTAGCCACGGTCCGGCATAAATATGGTCATTTCAAGCGACCGGTTGTGAAGCTATGTATATTGCCTATCGATACGCGAGAGAATGAAGGCTAACTTAACTCTGAAATTGCAACCTACTAATCTAATAAGATTCACCTAGCATCTACTTACATATTATTCTGCGTTTTTTCCTTAACAGATTCTGTCCTTTTCTGTAAGGCACTCCTTCATGGCGGGCGGTTTACCTACTTCTTCAACATAGCGAGCAGCTTATTTCCTGCAAGGCGGGCGGCGTGTTTCTTTTCATGCGCAGCGGGTCGTGATACACACGAGGCAGGCGGAATGTTAAGAGTCAACATCAAATCAACTTTAATTGTTATACACTCTTGTAAACTAATATGAATTCATTCTAATTGTATTTAGTTAATTTCATAAGCCACTGTATTTTACTACCATGTACTTTGCCTCTGCTCTCAAAATTCTGTACGGGCTATGTACCGGCAATTGTAACTGCTCGTCGCTCACTTTCTTGTTAACCGCGGCATTGTGAAGATCGAAAAATACACTTTTTTTACTACTAAGAACCAGCGCAGTTTCATTTCTTTTGCTAAAACTTAAACAGTTCTCAGCCTTGGGAAAGAATATATGACTATCCATCTGTCGACGACAAGATAACTATCTTTAATCATTTATTAATAGAACTCTTTAACCTGCACTTTCCACTTCGCAAGAAGACGGTACGTAATGGTAGATGCCCATGGTTGTCAAAGCAAATACACGCTGCCATGGTTGAGCGAGACCTTCTCCTTCAACGATGTAACATAAGTCCACTCGCTCTAAAGAAATGCTCTTCAGATATAAAAAAGCTCGCAATAAAGTGAACTGCTTAATAAAATCTGCGAAGAGCGCTTTCTTTGCGAATAAATTAGGCCCTGAGCTGCCACCAAAGAAATTGTGGGATAATATACGGAAGCTGGGTATGGCAAGGGGGATACGTCTGTGGGTATTTATCCTAAAGAGCTCAACCGATTTTTCATAGTGAAAAGCTCTCCCTCCATATCCACTGATATTCCCCGAGAGGTCTCCTGTAGCGAGGGATTAACTTTCCAATGCGTTGATGAATGCGAAGTGTCGTTAGCAATGCTGTCCATAAAATCTAATGCTACTGGTCCTAATGAGCTCTCCCCTCGGTTCCTAAAAATGATATTGCCATGCATTCTCAGGGTCCTTACGCACATCATCAATCACTGCATCACGACATCCCAGTTTCCGATACAGTGGAAGCGGGCTTTGGTCATTCCTGTCCCTAAGAAACGCTCAGCTTCAGTCCCTAACAATTTCAGACCTATTAGCATACTTTGTTATCTTAGCAAAGCATTTCAAAAACTAATGTACTCGCAGATGACTGACTATTTCAGCGCCATGAAACTTATCTCACCTCACCAGTCTGGTTTTCACAGATGTCACAGCTGTGAAACTGCTGTGTTGAAAGTTACTACGGATGTTTGCAGTGCTCTGGATAAGGATCAGCTTACCGTTTGGACGCTGCTTTATTTTATTAAGGCTTTTGACACAATTGATCACTCAAAGTTGTTAAGTAAACTCTCAGATCAATTCGTATTTTCGACAACTGCGACTAGGCTTCTGGGTAATGACTTGTGTGGACGTAGTCAATTTGTGAAAATTGGGAACATTTCCTCCGTCCCTGAAAATGTTTAATGTGGTGTGCCGCAGGATTCCATCTTAGGTCCGCTGCTCTTCTGCCTATATATCAATGATCTTCCTAATGTAGTGAAAGATGTTTCTGTACATGTTTATGCTGACGACGTGCAGGTCTACTTGAGTCCTCCCATAGGCTTGATCGAGGACTGTGTATGTCGCGTCAATGATGATCTGAACCGCATACATATATGACTGGAGCGTATTCAATGGTCTTGTATTAAATCCATCTAAATGTAGTGCACTTGCTATCAATAGAAATGGAATTGCTGCTGACTCTTTGCCACCAATCACATGTAATGCTAGGCGCATTGACTACGTTAGTACGGTTAAGAGCCTTGGAGTAGTTCTGAATAATAAATTGACTTGTTGTAATCACGTTAGTTCCATTCTGCGTAAAGTGTATGGATGCTTACGCCAATTGTGGGTGAGGTCGAACATTCTTTCCGTAACCCTTCGTAAGCGACTGGCTAAAGCTCTAATCATGCCGCACTTCACATATGGCAATGTGATTTTCCCATCATTAGACGGGTCTTGTAAAAGAAGACCAGCTGTAGCCTTCAACGATGTAGTGCGCTTCATATATAAATTGACCAGGCACTGCCACATATCAGAGTACATCACTCAATTCTTGGGTTTTCCCCTGCTAGCCTATTTGAAGCATCTCAGGCTAAAATTCTTGCAAAAAGTAGTTCACGTTCAACAGCCGCCGTATCTTTGTGGGAAACTGAAATTTATGAATTCATTTCGGCATCTCAACTTGTTAATTCGTCATTTCCATTCTCGCTTCGGGGAGCGTTCTTTCTTTGTCCAGTGTGTTCGGGATTGGAGTCTGCTGCCTTCGAATATCCAGAGAACGACGTCCAACGGATCCTTCTTTAAATTGCTACAATCATCTGATCTATTTTAAAATTTGCACATTTAAGCATGGGAAGAATGATACATACCTATACATTGCCTAGTTCCTTTTCTCCTTAATTCTTTCTTCGAATTTATTTTAGTTCTATTTTTGTTTTTTTTACTTTTTTTTTCTCTTTTTGTCTATGTTTTTTTCTCTTTTTGCTTACTTTCACTCTTGTTTTATATTCATTTCCTGCTCTTAATTTTAACCTTGTTATATAAATATTAGTATTAGCTTATGAATGCTACCACTTGAATTTTGTACACATAAGATCTTAATCTTTGTACTTATCGAAATAAAATTACATATTTTTATTATTATTATTCTGGCAAATTAAGCTTAGCAATAAAAGCTCTGAATATGTTATTTACACATTTTGGTAGATTTAAATTTAAAGTTATGCCGTATGGAATCTCTTCTGCTACAGAAATTTTTCAATATTGCTTTGATCAAATTTTTGGTGACCTTGATGGTGTAATCATTTTGATTGATGATCTTTTCGTTTGGGAACCACTCCTCAAGAAAATGATGTTAGACTTAAAAAAGTACTCGATAGAGCAAGAGACCGAAATGTCAAGTTTAATTTAAAAAAATTTCAGTTTAAAAAAAATGAAGTTAAATAAAGATATGAGCTACAATCTTTTCAGATAAGGGCATTACAGTTGACCCAGACAGAATAAGGGCTATTGTTGAAATGAAAGCACCAAAAAGTAAAGATGAATTGTTAACTTTTTTAGGAATGCTGGCGTATGTTGGAAGATTTGTTGCTAATTTATTTAAGTAAATTCACATTTAAGAAATTTAACAAAAAAAGATACTGTATGGACATGGTATGCAAATGTTGAAAAATAGTTCTTAAATTTAAAAAAACGTTTTAATAAACTCTCCCACTTTAAGATACTTATGTAAATAAATCAGTGGTTTAAAGTGTATGTAGATGCATCCCAACATGGTCTTGGAGCAGTAATACTGCAGGAAAATCTTCCAGTAGCATATGCTAGCAGACTTTAAATGAGACTGAGATTCAAATTAGATATGAGGTACTTTCGAATTAGTACCTATATTCTGATGAAAATTGCAGGCGACCGTACGCACAGTTATAAGAAAACTATAAAATGTATAAAATTCCAAATTTTTTCTTTATTTTGTACCATTATTTTGTATAATATTTTTTTATCTTGCTGTCCTCCCTTTTGGCAGCCCCATATTCCTTTTGCATCTAACATCTATATCACTAACGAAAATTAATTTATTGTATTTAAAACTTAATGAACACATCGTGTAAAAAATTTAGATACATAAAATATTATTGTTTGAGTGCTTAAAACTAGTAACAAAAACAATAATAATAATAAAAAATAGACATTTTGTTGATTTATGTTTCTAAAATATTTTAGGATAGAACATTTTCGCGCTATCTACCTACCTACCTACTGAACTTCATCGTTACATTTCATTATTAACATTTTTGATGTTTTTAAAAAGTATATAAAACAAGAATTTGCTACTTACAAAAATAATGTACAAGAATAATTTCACTTCCTTTGATTTAAAACTTACTCTTTTTTGTATTGGACATTCAAAACTTATAATTTAGATCAGGAAAGTTTATCGATTACTTTGATAGCGATATTGAATATGTAAGGTACAGTTTCTTTTTTTAATCTTAATTCTATTTTGAGTTTCACATAAGACTCTAAACTTAATCAGACTATTCAGGTGCACAAAGTTTTAACGAAAGCTGAAGTGCAAAGCCAATAAACAGAAAACACATGTGCAAATAGCGCGAGCAACAGCTATAGTCGGAAAGGAAAAAAATTAGTATTTGATCATAATTTTGATTACACAACATCTAAATACAAGTTGAGTCCACCACAATTGATGGTGCACTTCTCAAAATTAGCATCTCTGTTTCCGAGGTGTACACTGTTTTTAATATGGTAAACAATGTTGGAAAGATTGAGACCGAAAACTCTGTAAGGATTATATACAATTCTAAAACCCCCCGACTTAAAGGAGGTAAGTAACTAAAGAAAATTCGTCAAGGGATGCCATTCCCTGCCCTGAATTAAGAATAGGAGAATATCAATTAAGACTACATGCAATATTTTAGTTCACTTCAGGCAGAGATTATAAAATACTATTTAATAATCTCTGCTTCAGGGCAGGTAATGAATGGTCTCCCCCGACGAATTTTCTTTGGTTACTTACCTCCTTTTAGTCGGGGGGTTCTAAAATTTTATTTAATCCTTTTTCTATTACGACGTTTACATCCGTCGCGGATTTTTTCAGAATTTTTAATTTTGTTTTTTTGATATATTAGGTACATTTACATATATCTATATCTCTACCTATCTATACATATTATAAAACAAAGTCCACCCGGCGCGTCTGTTCGCGATAAACTCAAAAACTACCGAACGGATTTGAAAAATTCTTTTTGCATTTGATAGCCCAATTCTTGAGGAAGGTTTTAGGCTATTTTACATCACGCTACGACCCCTAGGAGGGGACATTTGTCTCCCCTTTGGCTCCAGGCTCCAAAATGTGAGAAAAAACGTAACAAATTTTCACTTTTTTCTCAAAAACTGTAACACTTACAAATTTGCAAATTACACCACGTCAAAGCGCCATTCCTTCCGCAAATTTGCCCAACCTCAGCGATCCATTTTGCTGCATTTTTACAACTTTTAGGCCCCATAGCATCCCCAAAGGTCTAAATGTCGCAATTTTCATAAATTTTGTTCACTTTTTTTCAACTCAGTCGGAAATATACTAAAAGTGGTCCAAATTCTACCAAATTTCCACCAGATACTCTCTAGCTAGAGTATATAAGTGGTTTTGGTATAAAAATATTTTCATAAATCAACGTCATTTTCGCATAATTACTTTCTCATTTCATCGTAATTAATTCGCGACTTTCTGATTAACCATTTTCGCCCCTACCTTCAGACATTCTTTTCAACATTTCTCTGCTCTTAGAGCATATTATTTTAATAAAATTTAACTCACTAGAAAGGTAACAATTTTCTCTTGCGATTTCATGTAACGCTTTCGACCCTACTATTATTAACAACCCACACAGCCCCCGTGAATCTAAGAAAATTAGCTGAAAATGATCTTTCGCTTCATTTGAATCACACCCAGCAGAGAGCTTCGTGTTAGCTACATACATATGTAGTAGGCGTGTGCATGACTCCAGCAGGCAGGCGACGTCAGGGTGAAGCGCGCGCACTATTTTTTGCTTAGTTGTGAACAGACTTCCGAAGCGAATGGTCACAATTGTGGAACGCACTATTTTTTGCTGATAGTTGTGAACATACTTTTGTTTGATTGAATTTTTTCAGAGGTCATTATTACTTATTTGTTTGAGTCAAAGGTCATTATTATTTATTTGTTTTGGTTTCTTTTCACGTAGTGAAACATTTTAAAATTAATTTTTTGCTGATAGTTGTGAACATACTTTTGTTTGATTGAATTTTTTCAGAGGTCATTATTACTTCTTTTGTTTGATTGAATTTTTTCAGAGGTCATTATTACTTATTTGTTTGAGTCAAAGGTCATTATTATTTATTTGTTTTGGTTTCTTTTCACGTAGTGAATCATTTTAAAATTAATTTTTTGCTGATAGTTGTGAACATATTTTTTGTTTGATTGAATTTTTTCAGAGGTCATTATTACTTCTTTTGTTTGATTAGCCGCAAACATTTTTTGGTGGTTCCATCCAGGAAGTGTGAGCTCATTTGGTTTTTCTCTCAAATGTTTGGTTTAGCGTTAACGTACTTTTTGATATCTTCGATATATTTTCCTTGTAAGACGGGACAATGACTACTCTAAAGCAGGCACTCACTAGTGAGAAAGTGCTTAGAAATCGGATAGACAAGATTATCGAAAACGGAAAAAAAACTGCAGTGGCAAAGCGTACATTGGGTTTTTACGAAACTAAGATAACAGATTTAAGAAAGGTATGGAGTGACAATAGTGAGGCTTATCAATCTGTTAGGGAATTGGTCTTGGCAACTGAAGATAAGGATACGCCGGAATGCATGTCGGCGGATCTTTTTGGTGTCACAGAATCAAAATATAGCGAATATATGGGGGAGGTACTGGAAGGCATGCGTAAGTGCTCACTTACGCAAGACGCCAATACAGGGGCTGGTACAGGTACCTCTACCGGCAATAACTCAACCATGATTCGCGAAGAGTCACTCTTACCTAGGATTGCGTTGCCAAAGTATAATGGCGATTACGACACCTGGCGATCATTCCATGATATATTTGTGTCATTGGTCCACGACAATGTTCGTTTAACCCCAGTACAGAAACTGCATCATCTTAAGGCATGTGTAATTGGAGAAGCCGAGAAATTCTTGCGACATATACCAATTACAAATGCAGATTATGAGCCTGCATGGAAAAAATTAAGGGAAAGATACGAGAATAAACGTATTCTCGTGAATCACCAGTTGAAGTTGCTCACAAACCAGATGAAGCTAACAACTGAAACAGCCAACGGGATTAAGTCACTTGTCGACACAACTGAGGAATGTATGCAACAGTTGAAGATCCTCAGCGTTGACATATCCTCATGGGATGTGATTCTCATTTATTTAATTGTTCAAAAGCTCCCCTTTTATACCCTAAAATTATGGGAGGAAGAACAAGGAGCATCCCAAAAGTTGCCCACTTACGAGCATTTCACTACATTTTTGAAAACTCGGATAAGGGTTTTAGAGTCAATTTCAGACACCATAATTCCAAGGCGAACTCCAACAACAAAAGAAACCACTAAGGCATATTATGCCATTAAAGCAACAAACAAATGCCCTGCATGCGATGGTATGCATTTCGTACAGAAATGTGCAAAATACCAAGCAATGGACGCTAAAGCAAGGCGAAGGATTATGCAATCGGCCGGACGCTGCATCAATTGTTTGTCCAGCACTCATCTGGGTAATAAGTGCACAAGCAAATACAGATGTCTAAAATGCAAAGCAAGACATCATACTACGCTTCACGAGCACGTGAAGTCAGAGCAAACAAGCTCTCACTCAAATATGGGTACAAGGGGGTCAGAGCACTCTGCCTCTATTAAACAAAACCCATATTCAGAGCAATCAGCTTCGGATAGCTCAATTCAAAGGCCTGCGAATTATGAGCAACAAGCTCATACAGGAAACAGCTTGAAACAATTTCAAGGATCACCAAGCCTTCACACTGGCAAGGTAGATAATACTCAGAGCTTTGTTGCTGGGAAAAACCATGAAGCATTGCTCTCCACAGCATTGGTCCTGGCACAGACCGAACATGGTCAGGCCCAGGTCTTACGATGCCTAGTGGATACTGGCTCACAGTCCTCTTTCATTACTCAAGAGGCTTGTAAAAAATTGGATGCCATACGCACTGCTGCCTCAATTAAGGTCACAGGCTTAAACACTAGCCCAGCAGGAGTATCACACGAAAAAACTAACCTGATGCTACGATCTTGTGGTACAGATGCGGGCACCATTAAGGAAGAGTTTCTTATAATAAAGAAAATAACTGAATATCTGCCAACTAAAATGGTATCTACTCAGGATTGCAACCATTTACAAAAATTGCAACTGGCTGACCCAACATTTGGGCGACCTGGGAAAGTAGATGCATTATTGGGGGCTCGAGTTTGTGCTCAAATATTTCAAGAAGGAATAGAACGAGGTCCTGAAACAGCTCTGATAGCTGTAAATACCAAGTTTGGCTGGATAGTTTTAGGACCTACGAAAGATACAGCTGATGACAGCGTAGCAAGCTTCATCAGCATATCTGACGAATCCCTCAGCACACAGCTGACCAAATTTTGGGAATCAGAGGAAATTGGCGAGAACAAGATCCTTTCCAGGGATGATCAAGAATGTGAAGATTTGTACAGGGCTACCTATCAGCGCCTAGATTCTGGACTCTATCAGGTAAAACTGCCCTTTAAGGATAATAGCCTGCCAGAACTCGGAGAGTCGAGACCGCTGGCATTAAAAAGAAGATTTTTGAAACAACCCGATTTGGAGAGGGATTATAGGCAATGTCTAAATGAGTACATTGAACTGGGCCATATGATCAAATCAGATCCCCAAAAACCAAACGAACAAAATAACTACATTCCTCACCATGCTGTGCTGCTTCTCCTTCGACCGGTACCCTCACCTTGCCGTGGTGAAGGAGCTTGCGTGCGTCGATGATCGACTGAGCTATGTCGACGGCAGCAGGGTGCTGCCGGCAGGGTCTCCCATGTCGAACAGGTCAGTCTTGAGGCGTCAGACGAAGAAGGGTAACCAAAAAGCATCATGGAAGGCAAGCCAGAGGAATTAGAGTCTGCACGGGGTAACCAGCCTGTTGCTGGGAATCCTCCCACTTTACAAGCGGCCGGGGCTAGGAATGTGCAGGTCCCACTTCCATGTACTGCCGAGGTGGCGAGTCCAGGCCAAGGAGGAAGTTCCCTTCTGGACTCCGATGGTAGAATGTCGGACCATCATCGATTGGCACATTGACACAGTCAATGGAGGGCCTTCTTTTGGAACAGGAAAGGACCGGAAAGTAGCCTGCTGTTACTCCGGTTAATCCTGCTCCCACTACGTACAAGATCACCCCCCCTCCAGCCAACACCGAGAAAAAGGAGGGGTTGTCCAAACGACAGCTGCGACGGCTGAGGAGCAAGAAGAACAGGGCTAAGACAGAGGAAGCGAAAGCCGACTTTGTCAAGGGCTCTGTTCCTTCCTCCTCAACTCCGGTGCCAACAGCCACCAAGAGAGGTAGGTCGGAGGTGGACTCGTCCACTCCGAGCACCTCGACTGGTGCGGATTGCACTGGAGCAGCCAAGGAAAAACCACCTACGCAGCCCTTGAGCAAAACCAAACGGAGGAAAGTCGCTAAGACCGGTCTCCCGGGACAAAGCTCACCGGACGAGGTAAAGGGGAAACCCGATCCTCGTACCGGGTCGTCAGAGGGTGCGGCCCCGTCGGGCTCAAGTGCGACGGCCGGGGGGGTGGGAAAAAGCTTCGCAGAGGCTGCTTCCCAAGTCCTGGACGTTGTAATTGAGGCCGACAACCCACAAAGGGAAATGTCACAACGCCACGTAACCTTTGTGGAGGACCACATTTGGAAGCTCTTGGGTGAAACCAAGGAGGTTCCCAGGTTTGAGGGAATGGTCTTTCGTGACGGAACCCTGAAAGTTCAATGCACGGATGAACATTCCCTCAAGTGGCTGCTTACAAATGTGGCAAACTTTCCAGCTCTTGACGGCATTAAATTTTCTGCTACAAAAGGTAGCGACATGCCTAAGCTGGTTCGGGCAGTTGTTTGGATCCCAGGCCCTCGCAAGGCACCTGGGGAGATACTTGCCCGCCTCCGTAACCAGAACCCAGGACTGGACACTAAGTACTGGCGGATAAGTGCGTTCAGTAGTAGCAAGAGGAAGAACCCCGATGATCCCGAAGGCTCCACTCTTGCGCTGGGCATTGACACGGAGTCGCTGAAGGTCCTGGAGTCTGTTTACGGACTTCGTCCCCATTTAGGTTTTGGGAGGGTGAAATTTCACGTTTCCGGGAAATAAATGCGGACAACGAGTGTATTGCGGCAACGAGTGTATTGCGGAGCAGTCGATTGTTATGTCCACTGACTTGAATATCACTCAAATCAACCAGCACAGTAAATGTAAATCGGCCACTGCTATTCTCAGTGGAAGGTTAAATAAACTGCGGACATTCCCCCAAATAACACTAATACAGGAACCATGGATATGCAGAAAACGTATCTGCGGTTTCGGTATGGTCAACTGGGGGCAACTCTTTCATTACGAAAGGACGGAACGACCGCGAGCTTGCGTGTTCGTATCGAACACAATTGAGGCCACGATGTTAAGACAATTTTGCAGCCAAGACGTCGTTGCGGTGAAAGTATCCTACAAGATTGCGGGGGCCAGGCATGAGATCATTATTGTCTCAGCCTATTTACCCTATGACTCCATCAGTCCACCCCCTTCAAGGGAACTTATGGAAATTGTAAGATACACAGAATCTAATAATTTAGGTCTGGTGATTGGATGCGATGCCAATGCCCAGCACACCATATGGGGTAGCAGTAAATGCAACCCTAGAGGAGAAAAATTATTAGACTTCATTCTGTCGCACGATTAGGCGACAGGAGGTAATAGACCTGACACTTACTAATAGGAAGATGTCCAACCTTCTTACTAACTGGCGAGTTCTAGATGAGGAATCTCTCTCGGACCACAGATACCTAAATTACAGAATAGCCATTGATGATGTGGCGGTTAACGGTTAATTTTGAACAATTCCAAATTAATTTATGTGTATCTAAAGAACTTTACAAAATGAGGAAGTAGTTTCAGATCAGAGTAGTTTCAGGAAAAAGTTTAACTTTGTAATAGAAAATTATTTTTTAATAATAAAGTTAGTCCGAGGCAGATAGCCAGTCAGTTGTTACAAAAAGTATAAAAAAGGAAAAGGCTGTAAATAAAAATATAAAATAAGAACTAAAAGAAAAGAAACTACCAAATAAATTTATTATTAAACTAATAACTAATCTAAAAGGAATCATTATTAACAACTAAATTATAACGCAATATCGAATTTACAATTCTGCGTTTTCCTTACTCGACAACACAATTAAGGAGGATTTTCCACACCTCCAGAGATTACACCCCAGCATTTGTGTGGTGTCTTGTTGGGTTAAAATCAAGAAAGCCCCAACAATGACATTTACATCCCGGCTGGACGTAATCCAAGGAAAACTGACTGGGAGAGGTACAAACAAATTCTTTCGGAGAAAGAAATATATGTACCCAAGCTCCGATCAACAAAAGACATTGAGGATGAGACTGAGAAATTGAGTCGGACCTTGATAGATTCTTTTGAGAGTGCTTGTCCCGTCAGAAAGAGCCGATGTGGCAAGAGCGTCCCCTGGTGGAACAGAAATCTTTCGAGGCTCAGGAGGAATACCAGGAAGCTTCTGAATAGGGCACTAAAAACTCAAAAAGAAGATGACTGGACGGCCTATCGAACCCTATATACCCGGCTATGCTAAAAGCAGGAGGCCATTCCCTAGTTTCAGCACTAAAGAAAATATTTAGGGCCTGTTTAACCTGGGGATATATTCCAACTGCATGGCGAAAGGTCAGAGTGGTTTTCATTCCCAAACCAGGCAAGGAAGACTATGCTCTGGCGAAAAGCTTCAGACCAATCAGCTTGACATCGTTCCTGCTGAAATGTCTGGAACGTCTGGTAGAAAAATACAATAGAGGAGAAACGTTGAGACGGCATCCCCTTAATGAGCACCAGCATGCCTATAGGAGTGGTAGATCCTGTGAGTCCGCATTGCACGATCTAGTCTCTAAGATAGAAAGTGCTTCTGACGAGGGGCTCTACGCTCTCGGGGTTTTTGTTGACATTGAGAGGGCCTTCGACAATGCCACGTTCCCATCGATGTGTAATGCTGCCACCGCATATGGTGTAGATACCGTGCTTGTAAGATGAATCTACTCTATGCTATCTCAGAGACTACTTTTCGCAGAATGCGACACCGACACGGTAATGAAAGTGGAGAAAGGCTGTCCGCAAGGAGAAGTACTCTCCCCATTACTGTGGTGTTTCGTAGTAGACTCCCTTTTAGACGAATTGCAAAGTCTAAATATACACATACAGGCGTACGCTGATGATGTGTGTGCACTCGTTTGTGGTAAGTCACTTAGGGTCGTCTGTAGTAAGATGCAGAAAACCCTAGACAAGATCCAGAACTGGTGTGAGAAACATGGCTTATCTGTGAATCCTTTGAAAACAACACTTGTGTTGTTCACTAGGAAAAGGAAACTCGATAACCTTAAGCTCGCAATTTTGAAAGGTGTAACCATTCAACTCTCCAAAGAAGTGAAATATCTAGGGGTAATTCTAGATAGCAAACTGACTTGGAAGGCTCATGTCGAACACAAAGCATCTCGAGCACTGAATGCTTTCTGGCAATGCAGGAGAGCTTTTGGGAAGACAAGAGGTCTAAAACCCGCTATTGTGCACTGGATGTACACAGCCATAATTGCGTCAGTGGTCTGGTGGAGTAGAACGGAGGACTACTTGTTTGTATTCTTAACAGAGTACAAAGGGAAGTTTGCATAGGGATAACAGGAGCTTTTAGCTCGACCCCTGGTGCGGTCCTCAACGCATTGCTTAATTTGCAGCCCTTGGACCTCGCAATCCAGGAAGAGGCAATGAAAGCTATTTGTCGACTTAAAAAGTGTAGACTATGGCATGATGGATATGCCACCGGACATGGCGTCTTATCCCGAAGACTACTGGATGGGTTGGATGACATCATCTACAGAGACGGATCGAAAACCTTAATTGGTACGGGCGCTGGATGGTATTTTAACGAGGCAGTCAAATACAGTATATCACTCGTGTTGAATATTTATATTAGTAGCCTTTTACTTTAGCACTGTTAATTTATAATTTAAGTTACCTCTTATTTTGTTTTTCTTGACGTGTAATTTTGACTGTAAACGTGTGTGCTGTTAATTCTCAATAATAAAACTTTAACAGGTTATGGGCCAAGGAAGCCTAATTAATAAAATATTGTTAAAAGAGAGTCAATAAAAGTAATCCCATTTAAAAGGTGAAAAACGTAACCGACATTTCTGCAAAAGTTTAACAAAAAAAAAAAAAAAAAAAAAGCTTAAAATGTCTGGAAGCAATCACTAATAGAAAAATTAACTGGTCGAGACAATTATGCCACATGGCAATTCGCAGTGAAAACGTATCTTCAACATGAAGAGTTATGGGATTGCGTAGAAGCTGAATGCAAAAATCTTAAGAGAGATACAAAGGCTAAAACAAAAATTATATTACTTGTCGACCCAGTTAATTATGTGCACATACAGGAAGCCGAAACGGCCAAAGAAGTCTGGGACAATCTGAGACGAGCTTTTGACGATTCAGGGCTTACACGCAGAGTAGGTTTACTACGTGATCTGTGCACCACCACGCTCTCCGGCAGTCAAAATATTGAAGAATATGTCACCAAAATAATGTCCACAGCACACAAATTGAGAAATATCGGCTTCTCGGTTGACGATAAATGGCTAGGAACAATGCTGCTCTCAGGTCTACCAGAGTCTTACAAGCCAATGATATTAGCTATCGAAAGCTCAGGAATGAAGATCAATGCCAGACTCTATAAAGACAAAGTTACTTCAAGAAGTGAAAACTGATAGCAATAACTCCGCATTTATCACAAGAAATAGTTTAAAAAAAAAAACAGAATGTGAAAAAGAAGTTTACAAAAGGTCCAAGATGCTATCAGTGCAATAAATATGGACACAAGAGTCCAGAATGCAGACCCAAACAAAAGGTGAAAAATGCTCCAAGACCAAATAGTTCTTATGCTGCTGCTTTTCTTACCGCCTCTGATAATGATAGTTCCGCATGGTACATCGACTCCGGAGCTACAATGCATATGACAAGACATGGTCACTTACTAATGAATGAAAGGTTGGCATAAAAGTTGCAAACAACAAAATACTAACTGTAACAAGCACTGGAGAAGTTAGTATTGAAACATTAAATGGTAAAGGGCAATCCAATAAAATAATGCTCAAAAATGTCCTGCATGTACCAGAACTTGCTGTAAATTTAATCTCGGTACATCAGATAACTGAGAATGGCGGACAAGTAAAATTTAACCATGATGGCTGTATTATTATGAATAGAGAAAAAGCTATTGTGGCGACTGGAAATAAGACTGATAACATGTACAGGCTTAATACAACAACAAGTTATGCATACATGTCTGATATCAAACAAGATGATATCTTTCTATGGCACCAAAGAATGGCTCATCTGAATTTCCGGTTTAAAGAAAATGACCGAATGCACTGAAGGTATTAAATTATCAGGCAAGAACAATAATTTAACATGCATTACATGTCAAGAGGGTAAGCAGACAAGATTACCATTCAAAAGTCAAGTGTCACATTCCACAAAACTATTGGAACTGGTGCACTCTGATCTCTGCGGCCCAATGGAAACAGAATCGTTAGGTGGAGCCAAATATTTTTTAACCTTTTTGGATGACTATTCAAAGAAGGTGTTTGTCTATACTCTACACAGAAAAAGTGAAGTATATGAAAAATTCAAAGAATTTAAATCAGAAGCGGAAAAATAAAAATTCTCCGTTCCGATAACGGACTGGAATATGATAATAAACCACTTTCTAATTATTTAAAAGATAATGGAATCATACATCAGACGACTACCCCTTACACACCTGAACAGAATGGTGCTGCGGAAAGGCTGAACAGGACACTCATCGAGAAAGCTATATGTATGGTATTGAATGCTAACTTAAGTATTACTGGGCTGAAGCCATAAAAACAGCTGCTTACTTATCAAATCGGTCTCCAATTAAATTATTAGCATTCCGAACACCTGAAGAGGTATGGTGTGGTCGAAGACCAGAAGTAAGTCATTTAAAAGTATTTGGATGTAAAGCTATGGTCCATCTACCAAAAGAAAAACGGAAAAAGTGGGATCCTAAAGCACAAAAGATGATATTCATAGGATATTGTGAAAACACAAAAGGATACAGATTTATAAACGTAAATGGGAGGGCAGTTATAAAAAGTCGTGATGCTATTTTTCTTGAATCCTCAGTAAAGAGAGATTATGCTGCACTGGAGTTATCTGAAACAGAAAAAGAAGAAAGTAGTAATTCAGATAACTCATGTAGTACAGTGAAAAATAAATCAGATTGTGACAGTGAAGAAATAGTTGAAACTCCTCCTCAGAGATATATATGCTTGAGACCTAGAAATAAAACAAAGACAAATGAACCTCTGCTGTGATGAATACCTACTACCTGATCAGATACCTGTTACCTATGAGGAAGCAATAAACTCAGCAGATGCTGAAAAATGGAAAAAGTCCATTAAAGAAGAACTTGATGCTCATGAAAAAAATGGAACATGGACACTAGTAAACAAGCCAACAAATGCCAAAGTCATCGGCTGTAAGTGGGTTTCCGAATTAAGGATGAGCCAACAGGTACACGCTTCAAGTCCAGACTGTGTGCAAAAGGGTTGGCACAAACAAAAGGTATAGACTACAAAGAAACTTTCTCACCAACTGTTAGGTATGATTCAATACGTTTGTTACTGTCTTTAACTGCCAAAAACAATTATCAAATGCTTCAACTTGATATAAAAACAGCATTTTTATATGGTGAAATAGAAGAAGTAATACATATTTATGAAACCACCTGAAGGCTTAACTTGTGAACCCAATATGGTGTGTAGATTAATAAAATCATTATACGGTCTTAAGCAAGCACCACGGTGCTGGAATAGAAAATTTAACTCAGTACTTCAAAAGTTTGGTTTTAACAATAGCAAAGTCGACATATTAATGGAATTAAATGTTATATGTGTCTGTATGTCGACGATGGACTACTATTTTCAAAATTAAAATCTGTACTAGAGACTGTAGAGAGATCTCCAAGGCATTTTTGATATGACAATATGTTCAACACCTAAAAATTTTGTCGGAATGGAAATAGAAAAGGATATGATGACTGTGTGTTCATACATCAAACTAAATATATTAAGCAGCTTCTTAATAAGTTTAATATGACAAATGCAAATTCTAACACTGTTCCGGTAGATCCTAACTCAAAGCTAGAGAAAAGCAACCAGGAACCAGACTGGAATATTCCCTACCGAGAAGCTGTAGGATCTTTAATGTATGCAGCCATAATAAGTAGGCCAGATATAATGTTTGCGAGTCGATTTTTAAATTGTTACAATGAGTCTCATTGGAATGCTGTGAAGAAGATTTTCAAGTACTTGAAGGATACCAAAAGCCTAGGCCTGTGCTACAAATCATCTGAACCTCCTGAGTTGATAGCACGATTATGCCAATGATGTAACAACAAGACGCTCAATCACAGGATACGTCCTTATTAAAAATGGAGCAGCTGTGACATGGTCAAGCCAACGACAGCACACTGTTGCTCTGTCAACAACAGAAGCCGAATTCATGGCAGCCTGCGCTGCCACCAAAGAGGCCATGTGGGTCCAAACAACTGCTGAGTGATCTTGGAGAATATAATCAACACAGTGTGTATCAACATAGATAACCAAAGTACTATCAGTGTAATAAAAAATACCAATTTTCATAAGAGGTGCAAACACATAGAATCTAAATATCATTTTATTAAAGATACATTTTATGAGAAAGTTATAGATATACAGCATGTTTCTAGCACTAATCAGCTTGCGGATTTGTTAACTAAAGAAAAATTTCAAATCTTGAGGGATAAACTTGGAATGTTAATCTTAAGCAATATATGTGCTCAGTAATTTTTTGGTAGCGATACTTGTGCTCAGTAATTTTTTTACTTGAATCTGTTTAATTCTGTTACTTATGTTATCTGTATGGGAGGGGTGGGTGGGAGTGTTGAATATTTAAATTAGTAGCCTTTTACTTTAGCACTGTTAATTTATAATTTAAGTTACCTCTGCCTTATTTTGTTTTTCTTGACGAATAGAGAATTAATTTGTTCTGTGTAATTTTGATTGTAAACGTGTATGCTGTTAATTTTCAATAATAAAACTTTAACAATAGTGATGTTTTGGATGTACCATACGAAAAGCAGAGTTCAGGAGAATACTTGACAACACCAGTACCTATTGATACAAATATAGAGAACTTGTCGGACTTTTTTACGGATATATTTTTTCAGACACCTGAAGAAAAGCGTAAACCTGATGCAATACTTTCAGAAATAAAAGAATCATTTAACACTGCAGGACTACGTCAAGAGCATATGTCAATTATTGATAAAATTAATGGTCTGGAAAGTACAATCAATGAATTAATACAAAGGTTCCCCCGAGAATCTATGGAGATGTCAAAAAGATGTTATGTTAAAAACTTGATTTTCATTTACACTGATATTATTAAACCAAGAATTATTGGTAATAAATTAGCTCGATACTTACGAGTGATACCGACACAATCGTGTGAGGGTGTACTAAGATTTGAACATGTACATAGAATACTGTCCTATCGAGAAAACATTTATAGAAGGTATTTCTATAAAAATAACTGATAGCCAGGGTGAATTGATTAATTTTAAACCAAGTTATATCCCAACTTATGTGATGCTTCATTTTAAAACACAATAAACTATAAATATATGTGCACCTTCAGCCATTTTTCAATTTGATAGCACTTTGCTTGACTTTAGCCCTTAATAAAAATGAAATCGTATTATACACGATACTACAAAGTGGCGGTAACTTGTCGGATATAGGAGAATTGTACCGAGCTCCGCTTGCTTACCAGCAGGGAAGAGGTATTGGTAGTTTCTTCAGCGGGCTATTTCGTTATTTACAGCTATTAGTTGCTTCAGGAGCTAAAGTTATAAAATAGCAAGCGCTGAAAACTGAAAAGACCAGGGAAAAGCTGCTGCACAAGACCTAGCCCAAAAGGGTATAAATAAACTCTTCGATAGAATGGCTGGTGCAGGTATAAATAATCGCACAATTGTTAAAAGGGCTAATCCATTTACGACGTTACGCTTAACTAAGTCTCCTAAACTGTTAATTTATAATTTAAGTTACCTCTGCCTTATTTTGTTTTTCTTGACGAACAGAGAATTAATTTGTGCTGTGTAATTTTGACTGTAAACGTGTGTGCTGTTAGTTCTCAATAATAAAACTTTAACAACTCGGAACAACCGCAACGGTTTTTCAAGCTGAAGTGTTCGCCATTCTCGAAGTGGCCAACTGGATAATTGCCCATAGGTGGCATAATAAGAGGATTGGCATCTGCAGCGATAGTAAGGCTGCTCTTGCCACCCTACTTAACCCAACCACCAGATCAAAGATAGTCCAGGAATGTAAGAATAGACTTAATTCTGCTGCCAAGCACAACCAGGTCAATCTTATATGGGTCCCCGGTCACCAGGGAATCGATGGCAATGTGGTCTCTGACGCTCTAGCGAAAGAGGGCGCAAGCTCTCCTCCCCTAGGACCGGAGCCCATTATTGGTGTCAGCTTTACAGAGTTGAAAAACTGGATAACTAGATTCATGGACTCAATACATGGTCAGAGATGGTCCAATATATCAACCTGTAAATTCACCAAATGGTTCATTAGTCGTCCAGACAGTAGCAATGCAAAACTTTTACTTCGCTTAGACAGAAAAGATTGCAGAACGCTTCTAGGGACGGTCACAGGACATAACACATGCGGCAAGCATCTGAACACCTTAGGGATAATCAGCGATTCAACGTGTCCTTCGTGTGGGGAGGACGAGGACAGCACGGAGCACTTCCTCTGTAACTGCCCGGCCTTCTCCCGCGCGCGCATGACTACGCTTGGCGCCGATGTAATGAGAATGGAAGACTTCAATTCTCAATCTCTATCTGATGTTCTTAGTTTCGTCAAGATGACTAAAAAATTCGGATAGGGTAGGGGACGAGTGCAATGGACCGTGGTCTGAAGAAGAATAATTAGAATAATTAAGAATAAGAATAATGCTGTGCTAAAGGAAAGCACTACTACTAAATTGCGAGTGGTGTTTGAAGCTTCGGCCAAAACCACGAATGGAAAATCATTAAATGATTACCAGTTGAAGGGACCGACAATCCAGCCAAAACTCTCGGCAACTCTCCTGAATTGGCGTAAGCATAGGTTTGCTATGCATGCTGACAGAAAAAATGTACCGGATATCAAGGTCCACCCAGATCATCAGGGTTTCCAGCGTATACTCTGGCAGCAGCCTGAAACAAAACAGATACAGGATTACAAGCTGACAACAGTTACGTTTGGTACAGCTTCGGCCCCATACCTGGCAGTACGGACCTACAGCAACTTGCACTGGACGAACGGCAAAACTGGCCTTTGGCTTCTAGTGCAACGTTAACAAGTTTCTATGTTGATGACTTGCTGACTGGAGCAGACAATGTTGCTGATGCAATTAAACTGCAAGGAGAGTTAATAAGTATGCTTGCTGGAGGAGGTTTCAAGTTGCGAAAATGGGCAAGCAATTCGCATGATTTGTTGGAAACCTTACCTGTGGAGTATCGGGAATTGAAGAGTACTCTACCAATTACAGATGGCGACTCCATATAAACTTTGGGAATCTGCTGGCATCCCTTATCTGATTTTTTCACATATGCCATTCATGTGAACAGAACATACGATGCAACGACAAAACGTAGTACATATTAACATTAACATTCATGATTGTGCCCAAATTTTGGTCTGTGCCAACATAGAGCCCCACGTGCTTATGCTGTATTCGCCTGTGCTGCAGCGGGACATAATCAACAGAGGCTGTCATCGGATCGGAGCAATAGGAGGAGTAGCATTATCTTTATGGAATCCTGGAATCCTGTGAGTTCGTTCCATTTCTTTCTTTAATACTAACATGCAACATGCATTTTGTCTTACTACATAATAAGACATTAATATAAGCATTCTATTGAATTCTACATTCTACATACATATATCTGAAAGTTATAAACTTGAATAACTAAGTTGAAAATTAAGCCTACTAAAACGGTGAACATTCAAACATTAACTTAGTTTCGAATATTGAGCACAACATAATTCATGCTATGCTGCTATGCATAGAAGTGAAGTGAGCTTTTGAAGCTTTCGAGGATCGTGGACTTTTCGGACAATTATTCCCACAGCTCCACAGCTTACTCTTTTTGGCTTTGGAACTTTTGTGGTTTCCTCAAAAAATTATATCGTGAACTTTTCGGGCTATTTCGTGACCAACTTTGATCATTTGCAGTGAGCTTTAGAGAACAAATTTACATTTTCGGGTTGTGCTAAAGAAGTGCGCGTCGAAATTGTTGCTGGTATTTACTTTCTTTAACACATTTGCTTTATATTATTACCCTTAAACATAATGGAAAAGCTCAAGAATAAAGTTAAATTAACTGCGGACAGAATCCATAATTTCACTGCAAATGCGAGTAAGACAGGCAAAGAAAAACGGACCGAAAACTTTCTAAAAACGCGTTTACAATTATTGCAAACTTATTGGCAACAATTTGTTAGAACCAAAGATTATGTAAAGTAAAAGATGCACTTCCCGAGAGCATGGGATCTGATATCAGATCCAACGACATGTTGCGATAACATTTGTGTCTGGAATCATGTAGATGGAGAGTATTAAAAATGAGCGAAGCAACTTTTGGGTTGCCTGTACAAGGGGTTCATTTGAATGTGTGCATGGGAGCTAGAGGACTTTTATCATATCCGTGGAGGCTTCTTGCACAGGCTTATGCGCCTATGACCTACCCTAACAGAATTCATTTGAAGGTTACATGCAAATCTTGGCCTTTTAAACCTAGCTCCTGGAGTTTGCTCTATTTCTTTCTATACCTAAGATAATTTTTCTTCCAATGTTGTCTAATATTGCCAGGGTCATTTTTCTTAAGAAGGATGAGATAATTACGTGCCGTTCTTAATTTTTTGTTTTCGCTCGTTGTTATGCGAAAAATTCCGACTTTGGTAAACTGCGTGCCCCGTCGGACTTATTATTTAACATTTGTAAAGCTCATTGCCAAATTTTTTATGAAGTTTTTAAAAAACACATGCGCTTAATTAAAAAAACACTAATTGAAAAATGCATTCGAATAACAAGCGAAGATAGTACTTATGGTTATTGGTTTAATAAGGATGATCCTTGCTATGAGGTTCGCAAGACTCTTTTAGATTTTATGTTACTAGTATTAATTCGGAAACATTGTGCATGGGAGGCTCGTAAATCTGCTAAAAGTACCTCATCCTCGCGTCTACGAATTTTAACATCATAAATTTTGAGTTTCCAGTTTTATGTTGAATTTCTACACTATGTTTTTTATTTCTTCGAAAATTTTGTAACGGTGTCCGTGAATTCGCTACTTTAATATTTGTTGAGCTTGAGTCCATCCCTTATTCTGTCTTTAAAGTAAAAATATAATAAAGGTTTCAGATTTGCAGGTGATCGGAGTAGCGTTGCGGAGCAATCAGACACTGAAAAATTCGTCCCTTTAATGTTTTTTTAAAAATGGAAAAAATACGGCCTTTTCACTTTTTTACCCTTTTTTTTACTGAAAACGGAAGAAAATTGAGTATTTTTCTTTTCGAATTCGTAATCTACGGAAAAAATCATATAGAAATGACCTACTATTTATTCGGGTGCTAATTTGGTGTTGACCTGTGCAACCAGAAGTTTTAATTCATTCACGCAATCTCAGCACCCACCCACCCCAAAGATAAATTCGAAGCGCCGCGCAGCTAATTCACAAACAATTCTCAGCTGAGTTCAATCCCCGTTCTCCCCCTTTGGTTTTTTTCATGGAATTTGTCATCTCTCTTCTAAATGTATCTTGTTGTGGCTTTTCGGCTCTCGCGGCTCCTGGTGATACTTTGGACCAAGAATGATAAGAGCAAGCGAAAGCAAAGGACTCTGTCTCCGTCCTACATACAGGACGTAAGCGCACACACAAATAAATCTCGTTTTCACCGACGTAGCTCACGGTCACAGCACTGAGAATGCAGTGACGTTAATATGTTGCTTCGCTCTGTGATGATGCCGAAAATAAATTTTACTGCAACATGTTATGGGATCTGATATCAAATACCAAAGGGAAGCGAAGTTTATTATTTCACGCTGTTAGATGTTCTTTATTTTAGGTGTAAAAGCACAACTAGAACTATTATACTTCTGATTAAGTTATTGTTAACTAAACAGTACACTCTGATATAATTAATCCTCTTCTAAGATTAAACACTCTTATAAAGTTTTCTATGTCTAAATTCACTGATGGCTCCGGGTTGGATGACTCTGCTGTTCACGTTCCGAACTGACAGCATCTGACAGTTCCACCATAAGTGGAATTAGTGGAATCGGTTCTTTGCAGAACCAACGAATATGGAGAGCACGAAGTCGATCATCTCAACACTCCCTCCCTTCGTGTCTCCGAGTTCGTTTTGCCTTCTATTTTCTCTTTACAAATCTGAAAAGAAAGAACAAAAAAACTTCTAATTGATTTCATCTGAACATTTTTAAGTCAATCATCTAAGTTCATCATTTTATCTCTGAGGTAATTATGGAGTTCTGAGGCAAAAGGTTTGGTCCTGATATCTGCTTCGTTTTCTGACATAGATATCCATATGATATGACTTTTACTTTTCCTTCAAGTGTACATTTTTTTTTTTTTTTTTTTTTTTTTTATATGTAGTCCCCATGGGTGGTTGCCATTTGATTTCTCTTTCCAGTATTTTCTCGTTTTTCCAGATTCCTTTGAATAGTGTTTGTCATCATCAAAATTCTTCAGTCGGTGATTTCCATCCATCTGAGTACACTTTACTGCTGATTCATTGTCACATCTGATAGTTATGGAATACATAGTTTTTCCTATCATATCTCTGATTGCCTTGTCTAATGAGACAAGCTCTTGACAAGCATCATTCATTGCAAGAGTTTCAGCCTGACATGTTGATAGTGAAACATAGTTCTGTTTACAGCTTCTTCAGGCAACAGCCTCTCCAAACAGTTTAATTACATATCCTCCTGTAGAAGATGGATCGTCACAATCTCTGAAACTGGCATCTGACATCGCTTGTAAGGTGTCTTCTTTTTCTCTAAATGATATTCCCAGATTCTGAGTGCCTTTCAGATACCTAAATATCCTCTTAGTTTTTTTTCAGTCTTCTTCTGAAGGTTCCAATTGTCTTCATGACAAATGGTTTACGTCGTAAGAAGTATCTGGTCGTGTTGCACCAGCCAGATATAAACTTCCTATAGCTCCTCAATAAGGAGCTTTAGTTTGCCTTTGACTTTCATCTGAGTTATTTTTGATTGTATTCTTAAATTCTCTTTTCGTGTATTCACCTACTTCTAAACCTTCAGGAATCTTCATGAAGATGTCTTCTTCTAAAGTTCCGTTTAAAAAAAATTTGATATCCATCTGACACGCTTCAGGACCATATTTATTAATTATCGCGAACACCGTTCTGATTATTGGCAACCTTGACACCGGTGCATAGGTTTCCATCAGTTCATATTCTTTAGTATCTTTGAATCCTCTGATTACTAGTCTCCCCTTGTATGAAACTTGTTTACAATAATCTAATTTCCTTTTGAATACCCATCTAGAATCTATAATCTGAACTCTCTTTCCATCTTCTGATTTATTAGGTCTATCAACTAGTTCCCAAACATTATTTTCCTTCATAGACTTAAGTTCCTCTTGAACTGCTTTGATCCACTCTGATCTTTCGTCTGATTCCAATGCTTCTCTACAGTTGGCCGGATCTCTGTTAATTTTTGCTATGAGCGCATGCATAAACTGATCTTCTGAATTTATATGTTCTTCTAAACTCTTGACAAAATTAATTCCAATATAACTTTTGCTTGCATCTTGTTTTGAATGTTCTGCAAAAGCAGGTCGTAGGTGTGTCCATGTTGGCCTATTTGTTTTGTCTGTCCTTTCTGGGTTTTTCCGCTTCTTACTTGAACAGTTCCTTGTAGTAATATCCTCCGATTTCCTTTTTCTGTGTCTGCCCAATTTTGTCTTAGTTGGTTCTTCTGATCCTTTTCCATCTGACTGTTTTTCATGACTTTTGATTTCTACCTCCTTTTCTTCTGAATCTTCTAGCCAACTTGCATCATTGATATCTTTCATTATTTCAGTAATCACATCTAAACTTCTTTCTTCAGACTTAGAATGATACAACTCCTTGTACACAATTTTCTCATTGAACCTCACGTTTCTTGAAGTAATCAACTCCTTTGTTTCTGGATGCCACAATACATATCCAGTTTTTGTGTACCCAATCATAATTGTTCTTATTGCTCTCTCTGAAAATTTAGTATAAGGAAAAGGTATTTTAGCATAAGCTATACATCCAAAACGTCTGACTTTGTCTATATTCAAGTTAACCTTTGGTGTAAACTTCTGAAGTGGTGATTCAAAATTATTAGCTCTGTGTGGAGTTCTATTGTACAAATGTACTGAGGCTTCTGAGGCGAACATCCACCTATTCTTTGGTAGCCCCGAATCTAACATTAACGTTCTGATTTTCCATTGTAGGATTTTATTAAATCTCTCTGAAGTTCCGTTGTGTTCAGGAGTATAAGGAGGAGCGAAGTCCGCTTCAATATTTTCTTTCATCCTAACTTCTGAAAAACTTTCCTCCGACAAATTCTTTGGCATTGCCTGTTCTGATAAAATTTACCTTCACACAATCATCTATTAAATTTCTTGCTGTTATTAAGAATTTTCCTAAGCAGTCACCTGCTTCACTCTTATTTTTAACAGCATATGCTTTTGCAAATCTTGAATAATCGTCAACGAATACTATTATGAACCTATTACCGCCAGGACTGGTAGCCGGTTTTATAGGTCCCATAACATCTGTATGTATCCTAGCTAATGGTCTATTTGCTCTGAGTCTAGTCTCTGAAAAAAACTTTTCCATCTTTGCCTTGATACAGATTTCACAGTCTAATATATCTTCGTCAAATCTTACATTTTTCAAAATGTTTTCAGATCTCTGAAGCTTTTTCAAATAATTAATTGACACATGTCCCAATTTAATATGCCAAAGCATTGAATCTTTTATTTTGTTTTTGGGTTTGATATTTGACCCATTGTTGCTTCTTCCATCAACCAAGACATCTAAATCTTTTCCCTTACTCTGATCTAAGTTGATAGCATCGTACTTGATTATTTCTTCTGACTCAACCTCTGATTTCTCTGAATTGTTTTGATATCCCCCACTTTGGATTATCTCCTTGTTCTCCCTCCCAATCTCAGCTAGGATATCTTTATTATTACTGCTTATTTCCATAATATCCGTCTGAGATTGTTCCAGGAGTTCCTCCAAAGTACCTATTCGAGCACTACACGAGTACTTGTTGTATTTTCCACACTTATTTAATGAATTGTCTTCTGATTTTTCTGCTACTAATGTAACTTCCCAATTTGGTTTCTTGTAGTAGCCTTTTAAATATCTATTCCTGTTGTTTTGTCAAAAATTGTTAATCTCTGATTGTCTAAATAAATTACTAGCCCTATGTCTGCAAAACGTCTGAGTGATATTAAATTATCTGCCGCATCCTTTGCTACCAGGACATTTGACAATTTAATAACTTCATGTTCATTTGTATTTGACTTTATATATACGTCACCTTTCCCATTAACCATGATATTTGCAGATTTATTTTTGTTAGCACTTTTAATTATGTTTCCATAGCTGACTTTAAAGTTATGTAAGTAGATACCTCTACTAACCATATGTTCAGTTGCTCCTGAGTCAGCCATGAATTTAACTACACGGTGCCTGATATTGTTGCTTTTGTGCTTCTTTTTGTGATGCAACTATTGTTACCTCTGAATATGCCTTTACTTTTATTATAATTACCTCTGAATTCCGTCTTTATTTTTATGTTTAATTTCTATAGTTAGTTTTTATTTTTTATTTTTGTTAACTTACCCGTCTTTGGGGTGGTCTTTGTTAGGGCACTCATCCCCTTTGTGGTTTTCTATCTTCTGACAGAAGAAACAGTACCACAACCCGTATCCTTCTAATGGACACCCTCTGGATATATGTCCAAACTTGTTACACCTGAAGCATTTAATTGCTTCAGGTTTAGCTCCTACTCTGATTTTTTTTCTCCCTCTGATTTCATTTCTGCTTGTATCTGTAATATATTTTTAATATCATCTATAGTCATAACTGTATTATTTATTTGTTTCTTTTTGTAGTTTACTGATGTTAAATTTTTATGAACTTTTAATACTGTTCTAAACAAAACGATCTTTTTCCTCATCAGTCAGATGTATCATATCTTCACACGTCTGATATTCTCCTATAAAAGATTGTCTCCAAAGTGCAGACTCTTTCTCTGCAAATCCTCACAAATGCGATGTGATGTAACAACGCTATGGTTGCAGAAAACCAAAGAATATCAGATGTGTTTCTTCATTAATCCTGAGTAAGTTTATAAGATCTTTTTATATTGTATTTATTTGATTTATAATTAGTATTTAAAATACGTCTGAATTCCCTGAATGTCTCGCTCAGCTCATTCATTACGTTTGACCTAGACGACACATTTCTTTCTACATTCTGAGTTTTTATTGTATTTTCTAAATTTTTCATTTTTGCCTACTTTGATAGTAAAGTCAAGTAAAGACATATTATTTACCTCTGAACGTCTGATATTGAAGACATGAGTCATGTTTTCCATGGACTCCGCCATAAGCCTCGCTGACCTCTCCATGGACTCTGCAGTTTTCTTGTTAATTTCAGCTGTAATTTTCATTTGATTTATAACTTCTCTTAGATCACTCCGCAGCCTTCTCTCACTCGGAGCGATCTGGCACATTATGGGCAATTCTATATGCGTCTGACTTTCTTCCAAAACTTCTATATTTTAAATATTGCAATTATTCTGATTAGTGTTTGGATTTCAATACCCTTCTGATTTTGTTTCTTTTTCATTGAAAACAGAACAAAGAAACAAATTTCCAGATCTGGTTTCTCTGACTACTAATTGCATATATTCTGATTAAATAGAAACTATTTACCTTGATTATTATTTGATGGAGATTCGGACATCTCCCTTTCTTTGTCCTCTGACATCTTGTATCTCTAAATATACCAAACGTTTATTTAAATAATACATATATATTTTCATATACATATATGTATATATATATATAATCCTAGAGTCAGCAATTTTTATTTAACCGCACAGCAAGTTAAATTTTGCTTAACTCAAACCAGAATTGTTTGTCCTAGCTATACACACGTGCTCCCTCCCACTGTGAGTTGACGCACTGCAATCAACCCTAAGGCGTAGAAAGGGGCGATCGCACACGCATGCATCATTCAGACTTCACAAAAAACTGATTTTTATTTAACCGCACAGCAAGTTAAATTTTTTATTATTATTAATATTAACAACTATGTGATTCCCATGCACTGCCTGTTCATCACATAATTGTCTATTCAAGATGTTTTTATTTTTTTATTATCTCCTCTTCTGATTTTAACTTTTATTTATAAAATTTTGTATAAAAATTTTATAACCATCTAGAAGAGTTTCTTTTCTATCTGAATTTATTTACTATACATAATTACACATACTCTTTTTTTTATAAAAAATTGTTATTAAACAATTTCAATTTACTTCTGATTATTTCCTTTTTGTTTTTCGAAGAAACGACACGTCGTCTTGCTTCTGCAAACACCGTTACGATGCCTTGTCATTTCATGAACCGTTATGACGCCTTGTCTTCCCGGAAAAACATGACGCCACTTTTTTATGAAAAAAAACACATGACGCCACCCTTCTTCTAAAGAAGATCACATGACGCCATTTTCTCCACCAAGGAATCCAAAAATTTTAAGTTTTTTTTTTTTTTTAAATCCACTTATGTACTTACAGTTTTCTCTGAGTAATGCTCCTCTGAATAAAACTTCCTTCTAAAAAAAATTTCTTCTGAACACAACTTCCTCTTAGTACACCTTATATTTTTAACGCGTGTTGGACCGATAACCTGTTAGATGTTCTTTATTTTAGGTGTAAAAGCACACCTAGAACTATTATACTTCTGATTAAGTTATTGTTAACTAAACAGTACACTCTGATATAATTAATCCTCTTCTAAGATTAAACACTCTTATAAAGTTTTCTATGTCTAAATTCACTGATGGCTCCGGGTTGGATGACTCTGCTGTTCACGTTCCGAACTGACAGCATCTGACAGTTCCACCATAAGTGGAATTAGTGGAATCGGTTCTTTGCAGAACCAACGAATATGGAGAGCACGAAGTCGATCATCTCAACACACGCAACATGTGAAATGTTCGTATATGTTGAGTTTGAAACAATTCATGAAAAATTCTTGATGCCATCACTTTGTACGTGATTGTGCATCTTTTACTTTACATAATCTTTGTTAGAACGCATGAAAGTTTATTCGAAGTTACTGACGGAGGAAACTCTTAAAACAGACGGGTTCCTTACTTCCGATTTTTATTCCGATGTGGAATGTACATATATTGCAGCAATCGGTTGGCTGCAGGAGGAGCTTGCAGCTTTTCAAGCTCCTGTTACTGGCGAGGCATCCAAGCTACTTAAACATTTTTCGGTTAGAAATTCTAATTATGCGGCTGCTTGGAACACAATCACCCTTATCATGAATTCCACTGGAATCGAATCCAAAGGAGCTTAGAAAAGCCCTTTTTAGTAAATCTTTTTGAACAACTTGCAAAATTTTTAAGAAATTTATTTGAGTTACCTTTGACTTCAATTAATTTCTTCGTTCAAAGTGTTTAAATAAATTCCACTAGAAAAATCCAATGGAATTATTTTGTCGTTAAGTGCGGAAAAACTTATCAAAATCAAAGGTAACTATAATGAATTAGTAAGAATTTTAGGACTCTATTAAGGAATTTTTATTCAAAATGAGCTTTATTAAGCTCCTTTGGATTCGATTCCACCGGAATTCATGATAGGGGTGAATATTATCTCGGTATGATAATAAAAGAGTATTAGTTAACTCGAATCTCAAAGAGCTCATTACTTTGCCTGCTATGTCGTCTGAAAATCCTAGCGAGCTTAGAAGAGTTCTCGAGAGATTTAATCAAGCAGTCAGAGCGCTTGAAAATCTGTCTCGGACTGTAAAGTATGGTTGGTGTATTTCTTGGCCAATAAATTAGATGCTTGTACTCGTAAAGACTGGGAAACATCCCTCGACTGTTCAAAGAATGTTCCAGCCTTTACTTCCCTTCAGACTTTTTTGGAAACCCGCCTACAAGCCTTAAGTTCTTTAAGGGAATTTCTGTGAAAGCTCCCTTCAGCCGAAAACCGTCCCCCAATGCAAAGTCATATGCTCATCATGCTTCATCAACACCGGTGTGTACCTGCTGCCAGGGAAAACATTTTATCTGGGGGCACGGCAGTGCCCGCGCCAAGTCGAGCAAGCACCGCCGTACCATCCTTTTCTCGAAGCATCTCGAAGCAGTTCAGGCCATTTTCGACCCCCCTATAACTTCTTTGTGGATAAAACTAGAAGTCTGAATTTTCACTAACCAAGCAGGCATTGTATAAACACGGTATATTTCAAATTTCATTCAATTTGAACCAGTAGTTTAAGAATTATAACTAATCAAAGTTTCCTAATTTTCTTAATTTTGTCACTCACTGACTGACCGATCATCAAAACTCTAAGGGACTTCTAGCAGACATAGAAGCTCCAAATTTTGAACACAGTTATTGTTTAGCCTACAAAGAAAGGAAAAACTTAAAAATCCCGAAATTTCATTATATTATTATATTATATGATTTTATTAAAATTTACGTGCGTATTCATATGTGCGTAAGTAAGAATAAGAATGTAAATGTCAAAAACATAACCTGTAGGAAAAACCAAGTCTCGCAACTCGGTACTTTTATCGTAAAAAGTTGTGAGATCCATGTAATACCGCCGACTGAAAGGCTTACTCATTCATTAGTTTACTGATATTATTTGTTTGTTTATACGATTGGGACGTTGTTTGGATAATTTTAAAATATATTAATACGTTTTAAGTACTTTAAAGTCACGTTTATCTGGGGGCACGGCAGTGCCCCCGCCAAGTCGAGCAAGCACCGCCGTACCATCCTTTTCTCGAAGCAGTTCAGGCCATTTTCGACCCTCTATAACTTCTTTGTAGATAAAACTGGAAGCCTAAATTTTCACTAACCAAGCAGACATTGTATAAACACGGTACATTTCAAATTTCATTCAATTTGAACCAGTAGTTTAAGAATTATAACTAATCAAAGTTTCTTAATTTTGTCACTCACTGACTGACCGATCATCAAAACTCTAAGGTACTTCTAGCAGACCCACAAGCTCCAAATTTTGAACACAGTTATTGTTTAGCCTACAAAGGAAAGAAAAACTGAAAAATCCCGAAATTTCATTATATTTAATGAAAAATAATGATTTTATTAAAAATTAGGTTCATTCAAAAAATAACGCATGCGTTTGTACTCATGCTTGCCACTGGCCGCGATTGAATTTTGAATGGGTTCATTCAAAAAATAACGCATGCGCTTGTACTCATGCTTGCCACTGGCCGCGATTGAATTTTGAAAGGAAGAATGTTTCGGGCAGTGCTGAAGCACTGGATTTTTTTTATTTATTATTTAGGGTGGATCTATTAAAAAAAATTTTGTTGTTGATTTCACTGCTTTTTATTGTTTATTCAAGAAATAATTATCCCATAAAAAACATAAAATGTAAAAAAATGCCAAGTCTCGCAACGCAGTTCTTCTGCCGTAAAAAGTTGTGAGATCTTATGTAAAACCAAGTCAGTTATATTAGTTAGTGTCTATGGAAGCACCTATTCAACAACTTTGTTATAAATTGTTATCTAATCAATTACCTATCAACATTTATAGTGACCGTATCAATATTAGACATCTTTATTTCTATAATAATTCTAATTACTTGGCAATTGCACGGTAACATATTCTACTAATTAAAATACTGGCCGTGCAATTGCCAAGTAATTATAATTATTATAGAAATAAAGATGTCTAATATTGATACGGTCACTATAAATGTTGATAGGTAATTGATTAGATAACAATTTATAACAAAGTTGTTGAATAGGTGCTTCCATAGACACTAACTAATATAACTGACTTGGTTTTACATAAGATCTCACAACTTTTTACGGCAGAAGAACTGCGTTGCGAGACTTGGCATTTTTTTACATTTTATGTTTTTTATGGGATATCATATCTTTTTGTTAGGTCATCCTCCTTTCTTTTTTTTCGGGTAATATATCTTGTCCGTCAGCTACTGATTTTCTTAAAGCCCACTCCCTGTCTCTATTGATTTTTCTCAGATGCTGTGATGTATTTTTCATTTACTATAATGCAATTTCGGGATTTTTGTTTTTTTCTTCCTCTATGAGCTTAACACTAACTAAAATTCAAAATTTGAACAAACTAATCGGCTTGGCGGGGGCACTACCGTGCCCACAGAACAATAGTCTACTACATTCATCCTTTCAAAATTCAATCGCGGCCAGTGGCAAGCATGAGTACAAGCGCATGCGTTATTTTTTGAATGAACCTAATTTTTAATAAAATCATTATTTTTCATTAAATATAATGAAATTTCGGGATTTTTCAGTTTTTCCTTCCTTTGTAGGCTAAACAATAACTGTGTTCAAAATTTGGAGTTTGTTTTGTGGGTCTGCTAGAAGTACCTTAGAGTTTTGATGATCGGTCAGTCATTGAGTGACAAAATTAAGAAATTTTGATTAGTTATAATTCTTAAACTACTGGTTCAAATTGAATGAAATTTGAAATATACCGTGTTTATACAATGCCTGCTTGGTTACTGAAAATTTAGGCTTCTAGTTTTATCCACAAAGAAGTTATAGGGGGGTCGAAAATGGCCTGAAATGCTTCGAGAAAAGGATGGTACGGCGGTGCTTGCTCGACTTGGCGGGGGCACTGCCGTGCCCCCAGATCTCCCATTACAAATTACAAGTTGAAATTCTTAGTGTGGCAACGGCATTCGATACCCAGGATTAGCCCGTGTGAATTTTTTCCAACCCCAAAGGTCATATAATTCACACTATTCACTGCCCCTGGTTTTCGAAAAGATAAAGATATTAGGTATACATTACATTCACAGGTTCTGTGGAACCAAGTCCAGAAATTTCTTGATGAATTCCAAAGTTGGGTTAAAGTTGATGAAGTCCAGAAGATTCTTGAAGATATCCAACGCTGGGTTAAAATTGATGAAGTCCAGAAGATTCTTGAAGATATCCAACGCTGGGTTAAAATTGATGAAGTCCAGAAGATTCTTGAAGATATCCAATGCTGGGTTAAAATTGATGAAGTCCAGAATATTAAGTTGAAGATGGCGCAGTCCAAAAATTTCAGCTGAAAAACACACGACGTTTAGGTGGCAAGCTAACACAAGAAAAAGAGCGCGAGTCGGCTTTGTGCGCGGTTTTTATACACTCATTTTCCAGCGGTGGCAGTCCTACCAGATAACATTCAAATTGACAGATTGCTGTGGAAATTAAACCAGTATTGTGGACATTTGAGTCTGGCAATACTCCTTTTTTTTGCTCCTGGAAATCCTTCCCATATCATGTGTGGTTATGTTTTCTTGTCGCAGGTGTTCGCAAGTTGACAGTTCGCGTGTGCCGGTTTCTTTTGTTTTTGTTTTGTTTTTTTTAAGCATCTGGGGCTCCAAGGACTGCTGTGGGTGGTGCTTCATCAACTCTGCAGCTTCTGTGCAGATTTAATTTGGGGAGTATTCTGTATCTTTTCGATTTCAGGTTCCTCTTATTTTTGATTTGTTTACTTTTTAGGGCTAGAGTGATCCCTAAATTGAATCCTCCAAAGGACTTCGTTGGACCACTTATTAAAAAGGGACAATTAGTGAAATGTTTCTGATCTCTATATTTAGTAAGTTTTTTATTGTATTATTATTTCATTTTCATTATTAATTTATGATGTATTTTTTAGGAGGTGGCGCAGGGCATTCAACATTGGTCGCTGAACATTCTCCCGCCCGTTGAACACTCTGTTCAACAGCAGCAATTATGCGTTTAAGTCCCCGTTTGTGATGATGGTGAAATATCAGCTCCCCGTCTTCCATTATTTTCAGGCGAACTTGAAATTTGTCAGGTTTTATTAGAAAATCCCTTGTGCTTGCTTGTATTTGTTCGAAATTTAATCTTTTTAGTACATGTTGTTGGATAAATATGGTTTCGCCTTCTCTCGTCACGAAACGCTGAAGATCATTTTCAATCCGCATCTTTAACTCTGCTAATGTTGACGAGGGTCGAAGTATATCCAGATTTACTTCTTTGGCTCCGTTGATGTTTACTGGTAATGTGATGTTTTGTATCGACGGCCTTATATATGGTTTTCTTGGAGGGGTCTTATCTGCTGAAGTCCTGGTATGTACAGGTTCCTCTAATGTTGGCGGTTGTATTGAAGGCTGAGTTCCCTTGCATGGAAGTCCATTGAGGATATTTATGTTCGGTTGAACGAAATACTGCAACATTTCCTCATCGATAGGCTGGAAGTCACCATCGCAGTCAAACAGATCCAACACATCATCGTCGTCGGCTTGCATCTAGTACAATGGAATTTGATATTTATGTTAAAATTAATAAGTATTTATGTCTAGGAAAAGAAAAATATAGGACTCCGGAACCCACAACATGACACTATGTCACATTACATTAGTTCATTGATGTTTTTGTTGCTGCTTCTATCGGCAGCCGACAAATCTTGGTAATTGGTCTTGTAAGTGTAGCATTATACTTTAATCCAATTTTCACTACACGCACTAGACCGTCTCTGCCAGGATAGACTTCCTTAATTATTCCAAGTGGCCAACAGGTAGGCGGGGCATTCTCGTCCTTGACGAGTACCACATCATTAACATTGATATTGTTTTCAACCTTGGACCATTTGTATCTTTGTTGAAGTCTATGTAAATATTCATCCTTCCATTTTTTCCAGAAATTGTGTATGAGGAGTTGCACATATTTCGATCGTTGCGAAGGCAAAGCATCAACTTGCAGTGATTCAGGTACAGCATTCATGCGTTGACCTATAAGGAAGTGTGCTGGTGTTAAAACTTCTAAATCCTCAATAGAATTTTCTATTGGGCACAACGGCCGCGAATTAAGGCAAGCTTCTATCTGTGCTAAGAGGGTTGACAATTCTTCATAGGTACAGGATGAATTTGCTAGTGTCCGGCGCAGATGGAATTTAACTGATTTTACACCAGCTTCCCATAATCCGCCGTGATGTGGTGAAGCTGGAGGGTTGAAGTGCCATGAAATGCCCTTCATTGCGAGGTGCTCTCCTGCCTCATTGTTTTGAGCTTTTATAACTTGCATCAAATCTTTTTCCAGCTGATTTCTTCCACCAACAAAGTTCGTGCCGCACTCCGAATAAATATCGGAACATAATCCTCTCCTGGATACAAATCTTTTTAGAGCTGCCAGGAATGCAGGCGTAGTCAAATCGGACACGGCTTCAAGATGTATGGCCTTGGTTGCCATGCATACAAAGATACAAATGTAGCCCTTGTATTTTCTTGTGGACCTATGCGCTGAAGTTTTTAATAGTATGGGTCCAGCATAATCCAATCCGACATGAGAAAATGGTTTTGATATATTAATTCTTGCTGATGGAAGCTCCCCCATCAGCTGAACATTATTTTGTTTTTTCTGACGAACACAGACTAAGCATCGCTGAATTCGCCTTGAAATTACACGCTTTCCATTTAGTATCCAGAACTCAGTTCGGCTTGCATTTAAAGTTAAGGACGGTCCACCATGCAAAGTCTCCACATGAATTTTATCAATTATTAAATTGGTGACATGGTGATCACTTGGCAATATTACAGGATGTCTTCTGGTGTACGTCATTAAGGCCTTATTAAGCCTGCCTCCAACCCGGATAAGTCCATCTTCACTTAGGAAAGTAGGCATTTTGTAAATGGAAAATCACTCCAGTAGGCATTTTGTGGAAGGAAAATCACTCCAGTAGGCATTTTGTAAAAGGAAAATCACTCCAGTAGGCATAGGTGGGCATTAACTCGTTAATCCGTTAATCGTTAATTAACGAAGTTAACATTCTGATTAACGGATTAACTTTTAAGTTAACTTCAAAAAGTATTAACGCTCTTGTTAACTTCCGTTAAATTGCACTTCCGTTAATTTAGTCCGTTAAGCCCGTCCTGACTCGAAAAGATTTGTTAAGACTTAATAGCTGCGTTATTTTCACATCGTATCAAGTTCTAGATTTGGCAAGAAATTTTGCATTGAATTGAAATTTTAAAGATTGTCACGTATATAAAGATTTTAAAATTTGCGAAAGCGTATCAAATTGCCATTATATTTATGCATTCAAACTTCATTCCCATACCTAAGCTTAAACAGATAAGTTTTTGGATTAAGTATTTGACGTGAAATGGGTATAAAATCCAGGCAACTTGATTTTATTTTCACTAATGCCATGTTTCCATCTCCCGAAAATCTCGATATTTAAAATAAGCGATTTAAAAAGTGTTTCCATCTGATAGCGCTATTTAATTTGATATTTCAACTGTCATATTTTAATTATTTTCAAAAAGTTTTGTGCATAAAAAGTCAGTTTTAAAATGAGTGAATATCAACAAATTCTTATTATCCAAAAGTTGGACATATACATACATATATGTGGTGGTGCTATATATGTATATTATTTTGCCACTACTTTTTCATTTTGAATCACTATTTGAAATGACAGTCATAAATTTGTCAATTTTAACGCCTGCTGAATAGTGCTAAATAAACTTTTAGGGGATGTCACAATGAATTTAGTCAATTCTGATTGAAGATTCTCTCGAAATCTCAAGACCTCAAAATCGACTACTTGAATGGGAAATCCAATAGATTGTCATATGGATTTCGCGAAATTTCACAAAATCCCGAGATTTTGGGGATATGAAATCATGGTATAAGTAAACATTTTTTGATATGTATACCTACTCATTAATTTCAATTCAGAGCAAAATTTCCTGCCAAATCTAGAACTGCATTCGATATGAAAAGAACTGCTATCCCGCCTAGGGCTGCAGTAGAACGTCTTTTTTCTACAGGCAAAGGTATTTTAAGGGCTAAACGATCATTGTTATCGCATGGCAATTTTAATATGCTAATTTTTATGAAAGGGAACATGCACCTAATGCAAAATTACGATGAAAAGTAAGTAGCCTTTTATTCTACCTACTTATTTTTATCTTATTTACCTATATATCCCAGCCCAAAAGTTTTGTACGGTTAACTTTTAACGATTAACTTTAACTTGCGTTAAATTTTAGAAAATTGAACGCTTTAACGATTAACGAAGCTAACTTTTTAATTAACGGATTAACGATTAACGAAGCTAACTTTTTGGTTAACTGTGCCCACCTATGCCAGTAGGTATTTCAGGTAAGTGTTTTGACGTTTAATAATAAAGATTGGATTTTTTGCAGATTTTTCCATTTTAAAGTGTTACTAAGTGTAGGAAATGAAGTGAATAGTGCAGTGGGGACATGATCCCAGAGTGCAGTGAAATTTTCGCGGTAGAAAGGAGTTTTGGGGTGGGAAATATTAATTTTTAATTTTGACAGATTGTCAAAATTAAAAATTAAATATCTCGGAAATTATAGCCGAGCACGGCAAAATTTCTTCAGATCCTTTCGTTTTAGCCAAAACGGAAGGAGCCTGCAAAATTTCATGGCCCTGGGGCCATTGTCGCCAAAGTAAAATTATACCTGGTTCTGTGGGCACGGTAGTGCCCCCGCCAAGTCGATTAGATTGTTCAATTTTTGAATTTTAGTTGGTGTTAAGCTCATATAGGAAGAAAAAAAAGAAAAATCCCGAAATTGCATTATAGTAAATGAAAAATACATCCCACCAAAAACATTTTCATGTAAAAATGTTGCCAAGACGAGTCTACGTAGCTTACCCTGTGAAAAAGTTATCAGATCTCGTATAAAGCCAAGCTCTAAAGACTGCACGCTCTAAACCTACAAGCTCTACACTACACCTTACTCAAAATATATGAAAAAGTGGTCAGATCTCATGTAGAGCCAAGATTTTTGATCTATGCGCCCTAACTTTACCAGGCCTACCTTCACAAATTCTACATTTTAGTCAAAACGTGTGGCTTGGCCGTTTTGCTACCGTCACGAAGATTTCATAGGCATTCGTTCATTGGGTGTGAAATAAAACGGCCAAGCCACACGCCAGTATTTTAATTAGTAGAATATTACCGTGCAATTGCCAAGTCATTGTAGTTATTATAGAAATAAAGATGTCTAATATTGATACGGTCACTATAAATGTTGATAGGTAATTGATTAGATAACAATTTATAACAAAGTTGTTGAATAGGTGCTTCCATAGACACTAACTAATATAACTGACTTGGTTTTACATAAGATCTCACAACTTTTTACGGCAGAAGAACTGCGTTGCGAGACTTGGCGTTTTTTTACATTTTATGTTTTTCATGGGATCCTATTTTGCCCAAAATTTAGAGCAAAATCAATTGAGGATCGGTGCGCATTTCTGAAAGCCAAAAAGATATGCACCAATTGTCTCAAGCCAAATCATACTGTTGAAGCCTGTACATCTATAAAGCGATGTCAAAAATGTAACGAGCAACATCATACCATGATCCATAAGCCAACATCTGACAATGCAGTTCCAGCTATGGTCGTTGCACAGTCAACTCCGACTACTCAGTCCGTTCCACAAAATATGCAACAACGCTTAACTAACACTACAATTTCGCACGTTGCAAATAATAGGAAATCTTCTGTTCTACTCGCCACGGCACTCTTACATCCAGTCTTGTGATGGTCGTCTATTTCGCATTAGGGCTCTACTAGATCAAGGATCAGAATCGTCATTTATAACTGAAAGTGTGGCGAACATTTTATGCTTACGTAAACATCGAGCGAATATATCCGTACTAGGTGTAGGACAATGTACTGCAGGTGTTGTGCAAGCCATCGTTACTCACAACATTGTATCGAGCATCGATTCAACAGCCAAATATCAAGTGCAATCCTTAGTCTTGCCCACACTTACACATCTAATACCCTCAAAAGTAGTTGATCGTAAAGACTGGCCTCACGTCATAGGACTACCACTCGCTGATCCTGATTTTGACAAGCCTTCGGGTATAGACCTTATTCTGGGAGCTGATGTTTATAGTAGAGTTCTCAAAGCTGGTGTTCGTCATGGGCCTATGGGTACCCCTGTAGCTCAAAACACTACACTGGGTTGGATTCTCTCCGGAGAAATCGATAGTAATCTCACTAAAACGACAACTACCTTTAGCTTACATACATCAACCATAGAACTTAATTCGCTACTTAAGAAATTTTGGGAGACAGAAGAGCCACCAAAGGCTATACTCTACACACCAGATGAAGCAGAGTGCGAAGCTATCTATGCAAACACCTATTCTAGAGATGCTGAGGGAAGATATATAGTAAAACTTCCATTCAAATCAAACCATCCTTCACTTGGTAATTCTCGCGAGGCAGCTATGAGCTCTCTGCTTCGTATGGAGAAAAGATTTGCTCGAGACCCTACACTCTTTCGGGAATATTCAATGTTCATCGAGGAATACCTTTCTCTGAAGCATATGGAATTGGTACAGGATGAAACTAAGGACCCTGCAAATTGCTATTATCTGCCACACAATGCTGTCTTAAAGCCTAGTAGTACTACTACTAAATTGCGGGTTGTCTTTAATGCTTCTCAGAGTTCTTCGAATGGTCGTGGCCCTCATTCTTATCAGATGGCGACTTTACCCTTTTGTTTATACCGCGGACATTGCCAAGATGTTTAGACAAATTTTGGTTGATTATTCGGATACAGATTTTCAAAGAATACTTTGGAGAAATTCAACTACTGAACCTGTACAATGTTACCGACTTCTGTAAAGCTCTACAGCAATTGGCTAATGACTACAGAGATCAATTCAGCAGCGCTTCAAAAGTATTACGGGAAAACATTTACGTCGATGATGCTCTTTTTGGCGCTTTTCATGATAAAGAAGCTATAGACCTACGCATTGAACTTAACACTCTACTTCTGCAAGGAGGTTTTAAACTCCGGAAATGGCTTTCCAATTTTGCACAACTACTCGATGGCATTCCATTGGAAGATCGAGAGCTAACTTCTTCTGAAAAAATAGTTAGCGATTCACAAATAAAGGCATTAGAAATCATCTGGAGCCCTACACTTGATTGCTTCAAATTCACTATCACTCTCCCTTCTTCGCCTGTCACAACCAAGAGATCCGTTTTGGCCGATATTAGTCGACTGTATGACCCCTGTGGATGGCTTTCGCCTATCACAATAATGGCCAAGATATTCCTTCAAACTCTTTGGAAAAATCAGCTTGATTGGGATGAAGAATTACCGTCGAATTTGACTACTGAATGGCTTACTTTCAAAGAGCAACTTCAGGATATGAACTTAAAAATTCCCCGGTGGATTGGATTAAAAACTCCGTCAGAAAAGCTTGAACTGCACGGCTTTTGCGATGCTGTTTACTTGCGAATTGCCCACGACGCTGATGACTTCGAAATACATCTTCTCGCTGCCAAAACTCGTGTGAGCCCTATACGCACCGTATCGTTGCCGAGATTGGAGTTATGCGGCGCCGCCTTACTAGCCGAACTACTGGCTTACGTACAGACTAATCTAGAGCTTTCTGATGTTCCTATACATACTTGGACTGATTCGACCATAGTCCTAGCTTGGTTGCGTGCACATCCTTCTAAATGGCAGGTTTTTGTCGCAAACAGGGTTTCATTAGTCCAAGAGAAACTACCTAATGCAGTATGGCACCATATATCGTCCGCTGAAAACCCCACTGATTGCATTACGCGTGGCATACCAGCCTCAGAACTGCAGGAATTTAAGTTATGGTGGCAAGGTCCAACTTGGCTCAGTCTTTTACCGAGTCACTGGCCTGTAAATGAAGTATCTCTCTCCAAAGAACAACTTGAAGAAGTTATCATAAGCAATTCCGTATCTATATCGTCTGCATCTGCCAATCTTGCGACGGAAGACTTTCTCACCTCTCTTCTCCGCCGTTATTCAGATCTTATGAAGCTCTTTCGAATCACCGCTCTATGCTTTCGACTGTACTACAACTGCCAACGCAAATCTAATCTTCACAATTCAGGAAAACTGAAAGCCGACGAAATTCAGCGGGGACCTGAAGTACTGATTAGACTTGTACAACATCAATATTTTCCTCTGGAAATTAAGCTACTCACAAAGGATCAAACTGCGATCTTACCGCCTAGTAGCAAATTACGTATGTAAAATCCGAAGTTGGACGACAAACTATTACTCCGCGTAGGTGGACGCTTGAAGCACGCCTTGCTATCTGAGGATGAGAAATACCCTCTCATTTTGCCTGCTGATAGTCATCTTACTCAGCTGGTAATAGCTTACTCTCATACAAGGACATTACACGGTGGAACACAAGCTACTCTACAACATATTCGTACTAAATATTGGCTTATAAATGGCCGTAATAAAGTAAGACAATTTATCCGTCGATGTGTTGTTTGCTGCCGGTTTAAAGGAAGCTCACGTCCTCCATTGATGGGAAATCTACCGGTTGATAGAATACGCTCTGCTAAACCCTTTCTACATTGCGGAGTCGACTTTGCGGGCCCATTCGTCGTCAAACTCAGAAAAGGTCGTTGTCGCTTGCAGACAAAAACTTTCGTTCATATGCTTCGTAACTCGTGCCATTCACTTAGAACTCGTAATGGATCTTACGGCTGAAGCTTTTATTGCTGCTTTTCGTCGCTTCGTCAGTCGCCGTGGTCATTGCGCTCGCATATACAGCGATAATGGTCGAACTTTTGTAGCTGCTGATAAGCAACTTTCGCAACATCTCCAGCAGCTTATCAACGAGGCAACTATTCCTCAACTCACTGTGAAGGACGGCACCGAATGGCATTTTATCCCTCCTCGTTCACCACACTTTGGAGGATTGTGGGAGGCGGGTGTTAAAGCCATGAAACATCACCTTAGACGAGTCGTCGGAAAACATCTACACTTTCCATGGAGGAAATGCTCACCTTGTTGGTTCAAATCGAGGCCTGTCTCAACTCTCGCCCGTTGCAAGCACTATCTGACGATCCATTAGATCTCAACGCACTAACTCCTCGACATTTTTTGGTTGGCGAAAACCTAGCTGTACCTGAGCCTAGCCTCCTTGAGGTACCTACCAATCGCTGAAATCGCTGGAAAATGGTGCAGCATATGTACCAAAGTTTTTGGAAACGCTGGCACAAGGATCTATAATCTCCAATTGAGGTACAAGTGGCAACATTCGTCAGATCCTATAAAAATCAACAAAATTGTGTTGATTAAGGAAGACAATTTACCACCCCAGTGTTGGCTATTGGGTAGAATTGTCGCTCTTCATCCGGGCTCAGACGGACAAATCCGTGTAGCCACGGTCCGGCATAAATATGGTCATTTCAAGCGACCGGTTGTGAAGCTATGTATATTGCCTATCGATACGCGAGAGAATGAAGGCTAACTTAACTCTGAAATTGCAACCTACTAATCTAATAAGATTCACCTAGCATCTACTTACATATTATTCTGCGTTTTTTCCTTAACAGATTCTGTCCTTTTCTGTAAGGCACTCCTTCATGGCGGGCGGTTTACCTACTTCTTCAACATAGCGAGCAGCTTATTTCCTGCAAGGCGGGCGGCGTGTTTCTTTTCATGCGCAGCGGGTCGTGATACACACGAGGCAGGCGGAATGTTAAGAGTCAACATCAAATCAACTTTAATTGTTATACACTCTTGTAAACTAATATGAATTCATTCTAATTGTATTTAGTTAATTTCATAAGCCACTGTATTTTACTACCATGTACTTTGCCTCTGCTCTCAAAATTCTGTACGGGCTATGTACCGGCAATTGTAACTGCTCGTCGCTCACTTTCTTGTTAACCGCGGCATTGTGAAGATCGAAAAATACACTTTTTTTACTACTAAGAACCAGCGCAGTTTCATTTCTTTTGCTAAAACTTAAACAGTTCTCAGCCTTGGGAAAGAATATATGACTATCCATCTGTCGACGACAAGATAACTATCTTTAATCATTTATTAATAGAACTCTTTAACCTGCACTTTCCACTTCGCAAGAAGACGGTACGTAATGGTAGATGCCCATGGTTGTCAAAGCAAATACACGCTGCCATGGTTGAGCGAGACCTTCTCCTTCAACGATGTAACATAAGTCCACTCGCTCTAAAGAAATGCTCTTCAGATATAAAAAAGCTCGCAATAAAGTGAACTGCTTAATAAAATCTGCGAAGAGCGCTTTCTTTGCGAATAAATTAGGCCCTGAGCTGCCACCAAAGAAATTGTGGGATAATATACGGAAGCTGGGTATGGCAAGGGGGATACGTCTGTGGGTATTTATCCTAAAGAGCTCAACCGATTTTTCATAGTGAAAAGCTCTCCCTCCATATCCACTGATATTCCCCGAGAGGTCTCCTGTAGCGAGGGATTAACTTTCCAATGCGTTGATGAATGCGAAGTGTCGTTAGCAATGCTGTCCATAAAATCTAATGCTACTGGTCCTAATGAGCTCTCCCCTCGGTTCCTAAAAATGATATTGCCATGCATTCTCAGGGTCCTTACGCACATCATCAATCACTGCATCACGACATCCCGGTTTCCGATACAGTGGAAGCGGGCTTTGGTCATTCCTGTCCCTAAGAAACGCTCAGCTTCAGTCCCTAACAATTTCAGACCTATTAGCATACTTTGTTATCTTAGCAAAGCATTTCAAAAACTAATGTACTCGCAGATGACTGACTATTTCAGCGCCATGAAACTTATCTCACCTCACCAGTCTGGTTTTCACAGATGTCACAGCTGTGAAACTGCTGTGTTGAAAGTTACTACGGATGTTTGCAGTGCTCTGGATAAGGATCAGCTTACCGTTTGGACGCTGCTTTATTTTATTAAGGCTTTTGACACAATTGATCACTCAAAGTTGTTAAGTAAACTCTCAGATCAATTCGTATTTTCGACAACTGCGACTAGGCTTCTGGGTAATGACTTGTGTGGACGTAGTCAATTTGTGAAAATTGGGAACATTTCCTCCGTCCCTGAAAATGTTTAATGTGGTGTGCCGCAGGATTCCATCTTAGGTCCGCTGCTCTTCTGCCTATATATCAATGATCTTCCTAATGTAGTGAAAGATGTTTCTGTACATGTTTATGCTGACGACGTGCAGGTCTACTTGAGTCCTCCCATAGGCTTGATCGAGGACTGTGTATGTCGCGTCAATGATGATCTGAACCGCATACATATATGACTGGAGCGTATTCAATGGTCTTGTATTAAATCCATCTAAATGTAGTGCACTTGCTATCAATAGAAATGGAATTGCTGCTGACTCTTTGCCACCAATCACATGTAATGCTAGGCGCATTGACTACGTTAGTACGGTTAAGAGCCTTGGAGTAGTTCTGAATAATAAATTGACTTGTTGTAATCACGTTAGTTCCATTCTGCGTAAAGTGTATGGATGCTTACGCCAATTGTGGGTGAGGTCGAACATTCTTTCCGTAACCCTTCGTAAGCGACTGGCTAAAGCTCTAATCATGCCGCACTTCACATATGGCAATGTGATTTTCCCATCATTAGACGGGTCTTGTAAAAGAAGACCAGCTGTAGCCTTCAACGATGTAGTGCGCTTCATATATAAATTGACCAGGCACTGCCACATATCAGAGTACATCACTCAATTCTTGGGTTTTCCCCTGCTAGCCTATTTGAAGCATCTCAGGCTAAAATTCTTGCAAAAAGTAGTTCACGTTCAACAGCCGCCGTATCTTTGTGGGAAACTGAAATTTATGAATTCATTTCGGCATCTCAACTTGTTAATTCGTCATTTCCATTCTCGCTTCGGGGAGCGTTCTTTCTTTGTCCAGTGTGTTCGGGATTGGAGTCTGCTGCCTTCGAATATCCAGAGAACGACGTCCAACGGATCCTTCTTTAAATTGCTACAATCATCTGATCTATTTTAAAATTTGCACATTTAAGCATGGGAAGAATGATACATACCTATACATTGCCTAGTTCCTTTTCTCCTTAATTCTTTCTTCGAATTTATTTTAGTTCTATTTTTGTTTTTTTTACTTTTTTTTTCTCTTTTTGTCTATGTTTTTTTCTCTTTTTGCTTACTTTCACTCTTGTTTTATATTCATTTCCTGCTCTTAATTTTAACCTTGTTATATAAATATTAGTATTAGCTTATGAATGCTACCACTTGAATTTTGTACACATAAGATCTTAATCTTTGTACTTATCGAAATAAAATTACATATTTTTATTATTATTATTCTGGCAAATTAAGCTTAGCAATAAAAGCTCTGAATATGTTATTTACACATTTTGGTAGATTTAAATTTAAAGTTATGCCGTATGGAATCTCTTCTGCTACAGAAATTTTTCAATATTGCTTTGATCAAATTTTTGGTGACCTTGATGGTGTAATCATTTTGATTGATGATCTTTTCGTTTGGGGAACCACTCCTCAAGAAAATGATGTTAGACTTAAAAAAGTACTCGATAGAGCAAGAGACCGAAATGTCAAGTTTAATTTAAAAAAATTTCAGTTTAAAAAAAATGAAGTTAAATAAAGATATGAGCTACAATCTTTTCAGATAAGGGCATTACAGTTGACCCAGACAGAATAAGGGCTATTGTTGAAATGAAAGCACCAAAAAGTAAAGATGAATTGTTAACTTTTTTAGGAATGCTGGCGTATGTTGGAAGATTTGTTGCTAATTTATTTAAGTAAATTCACATTTAAGAAATTTAACAAAAAAAGATACTGTATGGACATGGTATGCAAATGTTGAAAAATAGTTCTTAAATTTAAAAAAACGTTTTAATAAACTCTCCCACTTTAAGATACTTATGTAAATAAATCAGTGGTTTAAAGTGTATGTAGATGCATCCCAACATGGTCTTGGAGCAGTAATACTGCAGGAAAATCTTCCAGTAGCATATGCTAGCAGACTTTAAATGAGACTGAGATTCAAATTAGATATGAGGTACTTTCGAATTAGTACCTATATTCTGATGAAAATTGCAGGCGACCGTACGCACAGTTATAAGAAAACTATAAAATGTATAAAATTCCAAATTTTTTCTTTATTTTGTACCATTATTTTGTATAATATTTTTTTATCTTGCTGTCCTCCCTTTTGGCAGCCCCATATTCCTTTTGCATCTAACATCTATATCACTAACGAAAATTAATTTATTGTATTTAAAACTTAATGAACACATCGTGTAAAAAATTTAGATACATAAAATATTATTGTTTGAGTGTTTAAAACTAGTAACAAAAACAATAATAATAATAAAAAATAGACATTTTGTTGATTTATGTTTCTAAAATATTTTAGGATAGAACATTTTCGCGCTATCTACCTACCTACTGAACTTCATCGTTACATTTCATTATTAACATTTTTGATGTTTTTAAAAAGTATATAAAACAAGAATTTGCTACTTACAAAAATAATGTACAAGAATAATTTCACTTCCTTTGATTTAAAACTTACTCTTTTTTGTATTGGACATTCAAAACTTATAATTTAGATCAGGAAAGTTTATCGATTACTTTGATAGCGATATTGAATATGTAAGGTACAGTTTCTTTTTTTAATCTTAATTCTATTTTGAGTTTCACATAAGACTCTAAACTTAATCAGACTATTCAGGTGCACAAAGTTTTAACGAAAGCTGAAGTGCAAAGCCAATAAACAGAAAACACATGTGCAAATAGCGCGAGCAACAGCTATAGTCGGAAAGGAAAAAAATTAGTATTTGATCATAATTTTGATTACACAACATCTAAATACAAGTTGAGTCCACCACAATTGATGGTGCACTTCTCAAAATTAGCATCTCTGTTTCCGAGGTGTACACTGTTTTTAATATGGTAAACAATGTTGGAAAGATTGAGACCGAAAACTCTGTAAGGATTATATACAATTCTAAAACCCCCCGACTTAAAGGAGGTAAGTAACTAAAGAAAATTCGTCAAGGGATGCCATTCCCTGCCCTGAATTAAGAATAGGAGAATATCAATTAAGACTACATGCAATATTTTAGTTCACTTCAGGCAGAGATTATAAAATACTATTTAATAATCTCTGCTTCAGGGCAGGTAATGAATGGTCTCCCCCGACGAATTTTCTTTGGTTACTTACCTCCTTTTAGTCGGGGGGTTCTAAAATTTTATTTAATCCTTTTTCTATTACGACGTTTACATCCGTCGCGGATTTTTTCAGAATTTTTAATTTTCTTTTTTTGATATATTAGGTACATCTACATATATCTATATCTCTACCTATCTATACATATTATAAAACAAAGTCCACCCGGCGCGTCTGTTCGCGATAAACTCAAAAACTACCGAACGGATTTGAAAAATTCTTTTTGCATTTGATAGCCCAATTCTTGAGGAAGGTTTTAGGCTATTTTACATCACGCTACGACCCCTAGGAGGGGACATTTGTCTCCCCTTTGGCTCCAGGCTCCAAAATGTGAGAAAAAACGTAACAAATTTTCACTTTTTTCTCAAAAACTGTAACACTTACAAATTTGCAAATTACACCACGTCAAAGCGCCATTCCTTCCGCAAATTTGCCCAACCTCAGCGATCCATTTTGCTGCATTTTTACAACTTTTAGGCCCCATAGCATCCCCAAAGGTCAAAATGTCGCAATTTTCATAAATTTTGTTCACTTTTTTTCAACTCAGTCGGAAATATACTAAAAGTGGTCCAAATTCTACCAAATTTCCACCAGATACTCTCTAGCTAGAGTATATAAGTGGTTTTGGTATAAAAATATTTTCATAAATCAACGTCATTTTCGCATAATTACTTTCTCATTTCATCGTAATTAATTCGCGACTTTCTGATTAACCATTTTCGCCCCTACCTTCAGACATTCTTTTCAACATTTCTCTGCTCTTAGAGCATATTATTTTAATAAAATTTAACTCACTAGAAAGGTAACAATTTTCTCTTGCGATTTCATGTAACGCTTTCGACCCTACTATTATTAACAACCCACACAGCCCCCGTGAATCTAATAAAATTAGCTGAAAATGATCTTTCGCTTCATTTGAATCACACCCAGCAGAGAGCTTCGTGTTAGCTACATACATATGTAGTAGGTGTGTGCATGACTTCAGCAGGCAGGCGACGTCAGGGTGAAGCGCGCGCACTATTTTTTGCTTAGTTGTGAACAGACTTCCGAAGCGAATGGTCACAATTGTGGAACGCACTATTTTTTGCTGATAGTTGTGAACATACTTTTGTTTGATTGAATTTTTTCAGAGGTCATTATTACTTATTTGTTTGAGTCAAAGGTCATTATTATTTATTTGTTTTGGTTTCTTTTCACGTAGTGAAACATTTTAAAATTAATTTTTTGCTGATAGTTGTGAACATACTTTTGTTTGATTGAATTTTTTCAGAGGTCATTATTACTTCTTTTGTTTGATTGAATTTTTTCAGAGGTCATTATTACTTATTTGTTTGAGTCAAAGGTCATTATTATTTATTTGTTTTGGTTTCTTTTCACGTAGTGAATCATTTTAAAATTAATTTTTTGCTGATAGTTGTGAACATATTTTTTGTTTGATTGAATTTTTTCAGAGGTCATTATTACTTCTTTTGTTTGATTAGCCGCAAACATTTTTTGGTGGTTCCATCCAGGAAGTGTGAGCTCATTTGGTTTTTCTCTCAAATTTTTGGTTTAGCGTTAACGTACTTTTTGATATCTTCGATATATTTTCCTTGTAAGACGGGACAATGACTACTCTAAAGCAGGCACTCACTAGTGAGAAAGTGCTTAGAAATCGGATAGACAAGATTATCGAAAACGGAAAAAAAACTGCAGTGGCAAAGCGTACATTGGGTTTTTACGAAACTAAGATAACCGATTTAAGAAAGGTATGGAGTGACAATAGTGAGGCTTATCAATCTGTTAGGGAATTGGTCTTGGCAACTGAAGATAAGGATACGCCGGAATGCATGTCGGCGGATCTTTTTGGTGTCACAGAATCAAAATATAGCGAATATATGGGGGAGGTACTGGAAGGCATGCGTAAGTGCTCACTTACGCAAGACGCCAATACAGGGGCTGGTACAGGTACCTCTACCGGCAATAACTCAACCATGATTCGCGAAGAGTCACTCTTACCTAGGATTGCGTTGCCAAAGTATAATGGCGATTACGACACCTGGCGATCATTCCATGATATATTTGTGTCATTGGTCCACGACAATGTTCGTTTAACCCCAGTACAGAAACTGCATCATCTTAAGGCATGTGTAATTGGAGAAGCCGAGAAATTCTTGCGACATATACCAATTACAAATGCAGATTATGAGCCTGCATGGAAAAAATTAAGGGAAAGATACGAGAATAAACGTATTCTCGTGAATCACCAGTTGAAGTTGCTCACAAACCAGATGAAGCTAACAACTGAAACAGCCAACGGGATTAAGTCACTTGTCGACACAACTGAGGAATGTATGCAACAGTTGAAGATCCTCAGCGTTGACATATCCTCATGGGATGTGATTCTCATTTATTTAATTGTTCAAAAGCTCCCCTTTTATACCCTAAAATTATGGGAGGAAGAACAAGGAGCATCCCAAAAGTTGCCCACTTACGAGCATTTCACTACATTTTTGAAAACTCGGATAAGGGTTTTAGAGTCAATTTCAGACACCATAATTCCAAGGCGAACTCCAACAACAAAAGAAACCACTAAGGCATATTATGCCATTAAAGCAACAAACAAATGCCCTGCATGCGATGGTATGCATTTCGTACAGAAATGTGCAAAATACCAAGCAATGGACGCTAAAGCAAGGCGAAGGATTATGCAATCGGCCGGGCGCTGCATCAATTGTTTGTCCAGCACTCATCTGGGTAATAAGTGCACAAGCAAATACAGATGTCTAAAATGCAAAGCAAGACATCATACTACGCTTCACGAGCACGTGAAGTCAGAGCAAACAAGCTCTCACTCAAATATGGGTACAAGGGGGTCAGAGCACTCTGCCTCTATTAAACAAAACCCATATTCAGAGCAATCAGCTTCGGATAGCTCAATTCAAAGGCCTGCGAATTATGAGCAACAAGCTCATACAGGAAACAGCTTGAAACAATTTCAAGGATCACCAAGCCTTCACACTGGCAAGGTAGATAATACTCAGAGCTTTGTTGCTGGGAAAAACCATGAAGCATTGCTCTCCACAGCATTGGTCCTGGCACAGACCGAACATGGTCAGGCCCAGGTCTTACGATGCCTAGTGGATACTGGCTCACAGTCCTCTTTCATTACTCAAGAGGCTTGTAAAAAATTGGATGCCATACGCACTGCTGCCTCAATTAAGGTCACAGGCTTAAACACTAGCCCAGCAGGAGTATCACACGAAAAAACTAACCTGATGCTACGATCTTGTGGTACAGATGCGGGCACCATTAAGGAAGAGTTTCTTATAATAAAGAAAATAACTGAATATCTGCCAACTAAAATGGTATCTACTCAGGATTGCAACCATTTACAAAAATTGCAACTGGCTGACCCAACATTTGGGCGACCTGGGAAAGTAGATGCATTATTGGGGGCTCGAGTTTGTGCTCAAATATTTCAAGAAGGAATAGAACGAGGTCCTGAAACAGCTCTGATAGCTGTAAATACCAAGTTTGGCTGGATAGTTTTAGGACCTACGAAAGATACAGCTGATGACAGCGTAGCAAGCTTCATCAGCATATCTGACGAATCCCTCAGCACACAGCTGACCAAATTTTGGGAATCAGAGGAAATTGGCGAGAACAAGATCCTTTCCAGGGATGATCAAGAATGTGAAGATTTGTACAGGGCTACCTATCAGCGCCTAGATTCTGGACTCTATCAGGTAAAACTGCCCTTTAAGGATAATAGCCTGCCAGAACTCGGAGAGTCGAGACCGCTGGCATTAAAACGAAGATTTTTGAAACAACCCGATTTGGAGAGGGATTATAGGCAATGTCTAAATGAGTACATTGAACTGGGCCATATGATCAAATCAGATCCCCAAAAACCAAACGAACAAAATAACTACATTCCTCACCATGCTGTGCTGCTTCTCCTTCGACCGGTACCCTCACCTTGCCGTGGTGAAGGAGCTTGCGTGCGTCGATGATCGACTGAGCTATGTCGACGGCAGCAGGGTGCTGCCGGCAGGGTCTCCCATGTCGAACAGGTCAGTCTTGAGGCGTCAGACGAAGAAGGGTAACCAAAAAGCATCATGGAAGGCAAGCCAGAGGAATTAGAGTCTGCACGGGGTAACCAGCCTGTTGCTGGGAATCCTCCCACTTTACAAGCGGCCGGGGCTAGGAATGTGCAGGTCCCACTTCCATGTACTGCCGAGGTGGCGAGTCCAGGCCAAGGAGGAAGTTCCCTTCTGGACTCCGATGGTAGAATGTCGGACCATCATCGATTGGCACATTGACACAGTCAATGGAGGGCCTTCTTTTGGAACAGGAAAGGACCGGAAAGTAGCCTGCTGTTACTCCGGTTAATCCTGCTCCCACTACGTACAAGATCACCCCCCCTCCAGCCAACACCGAGAAAAAGGAGGGGTTGTCCAAACGACAGCTGCGACGGCTGAGGAGCAAGAAGAACAGGGCTAAGACAGAGGAAGCGAAAGCCGACTTTGTCAAGGGCTCTGTTCCTTCCTCCTCAACTCCGGTGCCAACAGCCACCAAGAGAGGTAGGTCGGAGGTGGACTCGTCCACTCCGAGCACCTCGACTGGTGCGGATTGCACTGGAGCAGCCAAGGAAAAACCACCTACGCAGCCCTTGAGCAAAACCAAACGGAGGAAAGTCGCTAAGACCGGTCTCCCGGGACAAAGCTCACCGGACGAGGTAAAGGGGAAACCCGATCCTCGTACCGGGTCGTCAGAGGGTGCGGCTCCGTCGGGCTCAAGTGCGACGGCCGGGGGGGGGTGGGAAAAAGCTTCGCAGAGGCTGCTTCCCAAGTCCTGGACGTTGTAATTGAGGCCGACAACCCACAAAGGGAAATGTCACAACGCCACGTAACCTTTGTGGAGGACCACATTTGGAAGCTCTTGGGTGAAACCAAGGAGGTTCCCAGGTTTGAGGGAATGGTCTTTCGTGACGGAACCCTGAAAGTTCAATGCACGGATGAACATTCCCTCAAGTGGCTGCTTACAAATGTGGCAAACTTTCCAGCTCTTGACGGCATTAAATTTTCTGCTACAAAAGGTAGCGACATGCCTAAGCTGGTTCGGGCAGTTGTTTGGATCCCAGGCCCTCGCAAGGCACCTGGGGAGATACTTGCCCGCCTCCGTAACCAGAACCCAGGACTGGACACTAAGTACTGGCGGATAAGTGCGTTCAGTAGTAGCAAGAGGAAGAACCCCGGTGATCCCGAAGGCTCCACTCTTGCGCTGGGCATTGACACGGAGTCGCTGAAGGTCCTGGAGTCTGTTTACGGACTTCGTCCCCATTTAGGTTTTGGGAGGGTGAAATTTCACGTTTCCGGGAAATAAATGCGGACAACGAGTGTATTGCGGCAACGAGTGTATTGCGGAGCAGTCGATTGTTATGTCCACTGACTTGAATATCACTCAAATCAACCAGCACAGTAAATGTAAATCGGCCACTGCTATTCTCAGTGGAAGGTTAAATAAACTGCGGACATTCCCCCAAATAACACTAATACAGGAACCATGGATATGCAGAAAACGTATCTGCGGTTTCGGTATGGTCAACTGGGGGCAACTCTTTCATTACGAAAGGACGGAACGACCGCGAGCTTGCGTGTTCGTATCGAACACAATTGAGGCCACGATGTTAAGACAATTTTGCAGCCAAGACGTCGTTGCGGTGAAAGTATCCTACAAGATTGCGGGGGCCAGGCATGAGATCATTATTGTCTCAGCCTATTTACCCTATGACTCCATCAGTCCACCCCCTTCAAGGGAACTTATGGAAATTGTAAGATACACAGAATCTAATAATTTAGGTCTGGTGATTGGATGCGATGCCAATGCCCAGCACACCATATGGGGTAGCAGTAAATGCAACCCTAGAGGAGAAAAATTATTAAACTTCATTCTGTCGCACGATTAGGCGACAGGAGGTAATAGACCTGACACTTACTAATAGGAAGATGTCCAACCTTCTTACTAACTGGCGAGTTCTAGATGAGGAATCTCTCTCGGACCACAGATACCTAAATTACAGAATAGCCATTGATGATGTGGCGGTTAACGGTTAATTTTGAACAATTCCAAATTAATTTATGTGTATCTAAAGAACTTTACAAAATGAGGAACTAGTTTCAGATCAGAGTAGTTTCAGGAAAAAGTTTAACTTTGTAATAGAAAATTATTTTTTAATAATAAAGTTAGTCCGAGGCAGATAGCCAGTCAGTTGTTACAAAAAGTATAAAAAAGGAAAAGGCTGTAAATAAAAATATAAAATAAGAACTAAAAGAAAAGAAACTACCAAATAAATTTATTATTAAACTAATAACTAATCTAAAAGGAATCATTATTAACAACTAAATTATAACGCAATATCGAATTTACAATTCTGCGTTTTCCTTACTCGACAACACAATTAAGGAGGATTTTCCACACCTCCAGAGATTACACCCCAGCATTTGTGTGGTGTCTTGTTGGGTTAAAATCAAGAAAGCCCCAACAATGACATTTACATCCCGGCTGGACGTAATCCAAGGAAAACTGACTGGGAGAGGTACAAACAAATTCTTTCGGAGAAAGAAATATATGTACCCAAGCTCCGATCAACAAAAGACATTGAGGATGAGACTGAGAAATTGAGTCGGACCTTGATAGATTCTTTTGAGAGTGCTTGTCCCGTCAGAAAGAGCCGATGTGGCAAGAGCGTCCCCTGGTGGAACAGAAATCTTTCGAGGCTCAGGAGGAATACCAGGAAGCTTCTGAATAGGGCACTAAAAACTCAAAAAGAAGATGACTGGACGGCCTATCGAACCCTATATACCCGGCTATGCTAAAAGCAGGAGGCCATTCCCTAGTTTCAGCACTAAAGAAAATATTTAGGGCCTGTTTAACCTGGGGATATATTCCAACTGCATGGCGAAAGGTCAGAGTGGTTTTCATTCCCAAACCAGGCAAGGAAGACTATGCTCTGGCGAAAAGCTTCAGACCAATCAGCTTGACATCGTTCCTGCTGAAATGTCTGGAACGTCTGGTAGAAAAATACAATAGAGGAGAAACGTTGAGACGGCATCCCCTTAATGAGCACCAGCATGCCTATAGGAGTGGTAGATCCTGTGAGTCCGCATTGCACGATCTAGTCTCTAAGATAGAAAGTGCTTCTGACGAGGGGCTCTACGCTCTCGGGGTTTTTGTTGACATTGAGAGGGCCTTCGACAATGCCACGTTCCCATCGATGTGTAATGCTGCCACCGCATATGGTGTAGATACCGTGCTTGTAAGATGAATCTACTCTATGCTATCTCAGAGACTACTTTTCGCAGAATGCGACACCGACACGGTAATGAAAGTGGAGAAAGGCTGTCCGCAAGGAGAAGTACTCTCCCCATTACTGTGGTGCTTCGTAGTAGACTCCCTTTTAGACGAATTGCAAAGTCTAAATATACACATACAGGCGTACGCTGATGATGTGTGTGCACTCGTTTGTGGTAAGTCACTTAGGGTCGTCTGTAGTAAGATGCAGAAAACCCTAGACAAGATCCAGAACTGGTGTGAGAAACATGGCTTATCTGTGAATCCTTTGAAAACAACACTTGTGTTGTTCACTAGGAAAAGGAAACTCGATAACCTTAAGCTCGCAATTTTGAAAGGTGTAACCATTCAACTCTCCAAAGAAGTGAAATATCTAGGGGTAATTCTAGATAGCAAACTGACTTGGAAGGCTCATGTCGAACACAAAGCATCTCGAGCACTGAATGCTTTCTGGCAATGCAGGAGAGCTTTTGGGAAGACAAGAGGTCTAAAACCCGCTATTGTGCACTGGATGTACACAGCCATAATTGCGTCAGTGGTCTGGTGGAGTAGAACGGAGGACTACTTGTTTGTATTCTTAACAGAGTACAAAGGGAACTTTGCATAGGGATAACAGGAGCTTTTAGCTCGACCCCTGGTGCGGTCCTCAACGCATTGCTTAATTTGCAGCCCTTGGACCTCGCAATCCAGGAAGAGGCAATGAAAGCTATTTGTCGACTTAAAAAGTGTAGACTATGGCATGATGGATATGCCACCGGACATGGCGTCTTATCCCGAAGACTACTGGATGGGTTGGATGACATCATCTACAGAGACGGATCGAAAACCTTAATTGGTACGGGCGCTGGATGGTATTTTAACGAGGCAGTCAAATACAGTATATCACTCGTGTTGAATATTTATATTAGTAGCCTTTTACTTTAGCACTGTTAATTTATAATTTAAGTTACCTCTTATTTTGTTTTTCTTGACGTGTAATTTTGACTGTAAACGTGTGTGCTGTTAATTCTCAATAATAAACTTTAACAGGTTATGGGCCAAGGAAGCCTAATTAATAAAATATTGTTAAAAGAGAGTCAATAAAAGTAATCCCATTTAAAAGGTGAAAAACGTAACCGACATTTCTGCAAAAGTTTAACAAAAAAAAAAAAAAAAAAAAAAAGCTTAAAATGTCTGGAAGCAATCACTAATAGAAAAATTAACTGGTCGAGACAATTATGCCACATGGCAATTCGCAGTGAAAACGTATCTTCAACATGAAGAGTTATGGGATTGCGTAGAAGCTGAATGCAAAAATCTTAAGAGAGATACAAAGGCTAAAACAAAAATTATATTACTTGTCGACCCAGTTAATTATGTGCACATACAGGAAGCCGAAACGGCCAAAGAAGTCTGGGACAATCTGAGACGAGCTTTTGACGATTCAGGGCTTACACGCAGAGTAGGTTTACTACGTGATCTGTGCACCACCACGCTCTCCGGCAGTCAAAATATTGAAGAATATGTCACCAAAATAATGTCCACAGCACACAAATTGAGAAATATCGGCTTCTCGGTTGACGATAAATGGCTAGGAACAATGCTGCTCTCAGGTCTACCAGAGTCTTACAAGCCAATGATATTAGCTATCGAAAGCTCAGGAATGAAGATCAATGCCAGACTCTATAAAGACAAAGTTACTTCAAGAAGTGAAAACTGATAGCAATAACTCCGCATTTATCACAAGAAATAGTTTAAAAAAAAAAACAGAATGTGAAAAAGAAGTTTACAAAAGGTCCAAGATGCTATCAGTGCAATAAATATGGACACAAGAGTCCAGAATGCAGATCCAAACAAAAGGTGAAAAATGCTCCAAAACCAAATAGTTCTTATGCTGCTGCTTTTCTTACCGCCTCTGATAATGATAGTTCCGCATGGTACATCGACTCCGGAGCTACAATGCATATGACAAGACATGGTCACTTACTAATGAATGAAAGGTTGGCATAAAAGTTGCAAACAACAAAATACTAACTGTAACAAGCACTGGAGAAGTTAGTATTGAAACATTAAATGGTAAAGGGCAATCCAATAAAATAATGCTCAAAAATGTCCTGCATGTACCAGAACTTGCTGTAAATTTAATCTCGGTACATCAGATAACTGAGAATGGCGGACAAGTAAAATTTAACCATGATGGCTGTATTATTATGAATAGAGAAAAAGCTATTGTGGCGACTGGAAATAAGACTGATAACATGTACAGGCTTAATACAACAACAAGTTATGCATACATGTCTGATATCAAACAAGATGATATCTTTCTATGGCACCAAAGAATGGCTCATCTGAATTTCCGGTTTAAAGAAAATGACCGAATGCACTGAAGGTATTAAATTATCAGGCAAGAACAATAATTTAACATGCATTACATGTCAAGAGGGTAAGCAGACAAGATTACCATTCAAAAGTCAAGTGTCACATTCCACAAAACTATTGGAACTGGTGCACTCTGATCTCTGCGGCCCAATGGAAACAGAATCGTTAGGTGGAGCCAAATATTTTTTAACCTTTTTGGATGACTATTCAAAGAAGGTGTTTGTCTATACTCTACACAGAAAAAGTGAAGTATATGAAAAATTCAAAGAATTTAAATCAGAAGCGGAAAAATAAAAATTCTCCGTTCCGATAACGGACTGGAATATGATAATAAACCACTTTCTAATTATTTAAAAGATAATGGAATCATACATCAGACGACTACCCCTTACACACCTGAACAGAATGGTGCTGCGGAAAGGCTGAACAGGACACTCATCGAGAAAGCTATATGTATGGTATTGAATGCTAACTTAAGTATTACTGGGCTGAAGCCATAAAAACAGCTGCTTACTTATCAAATCGGTCTCCAATTAAATTATTAGCATTCCGAACACCTGAAGAGGTATGGTGTGGTCGAAGACCAGAAGTAAGTCATTTAAAAGTATTTGGATGTAAAGCTATGGTCCATCTACCAAAAGAAAAACGGAAAAAGTGGGATCCTAAAGCACAAAAGATGATATTCATAGGATATTGTGAAAACACAAAAGGATACAGATTTATAAACGTAAATGGGAGGGCAGTTATAAAAAGTCGTGATGCTATTTTTCTTGAATCCTCAGTAAAGAGAGATTATGCTGCACTGGAGTTATCTGAAACAGAAAAAGAAGAAAGTAGTAATTCAGATAACTCATGTAGTACAGTGAAAAATAAATCAGATTGTGACAGTGAAGAAATAGTAGAAACTCCTCCTCAGAGATATATATGCTTGAGACCTAGAAATAAAACAAAGACAAATGAACCTCTGCTGTGATGAATACCTACTACCTGATCAGATACCTGTTACCTATGAGGAAGCAATAAACTCAGCAGATGCTGAAAAATGGAAAAAGTCCATTAAAGAAGAACTTGATGCTCATGAAAAAAATGGAACATGGACACTAGTAAACAAGCCAACAAATGCCAAAGTCATCGGCTGTAAGTGGGTTTCCGAATTAAGGATGAGCCAACAGGTACACGCTTCAAGTCCAGACTGTGTGCAAAAGGGTTGGCACAAACAAAAGGTATAGACTACAAAGAAACTTTCTCACCAACTGTTAGGTATGATTCAATACGTTTGTTACTGTCTTTAACTGCCAAAAACAATTATCAAATGCTTCAACTTGATATAAAAACAGCATTTTTATATGGTGAAATAGAGGAAGTAATACATATTTATGAAACCACCTGAAGGCTTAACTTGTGAACCCAATATGGTGTGTAGATTAATAAAATCATTATACGGTCTTAAGCAAGCACCACGGTGCTGGAATAGAAAATTTAACTCAGTACTTCAAAAGTTTGGTTTTAACAATAGCAAAGTCGACATATTAATGGAATTAAATGTTATATGTGTCTGTATGTCGACGATGGACTACTATTTTCAAAATTAAAATCTGTACTAGAGACTGTAGAGAGATCTCCAAGGCATTTTTGATATGACAATATGTTCAACACCTAAAAATTTTGTCGGAATGGAAATAGAAAAGGATATGATGACTGTGTGTTCATACATCAAACTAAATATATTAAGCAGCTTCTTAATAAGTTTAATATGACAAATGCAAATTCTAACACTGTTCCGGTAGATCCTAACTCAAAGCTAGAGAAAAGCAACCAGGAACCAGACTGGAATATTCCCTACCGAGAAGCTGTAGGATCTTTAATGTATGCAGCCATAATAAGTAGGCCAGATATAATGTTTGCGAGTCGATTTTTAAATTGTTACAATGAGTCTCATTGGAATGCTGTGAAGAAGATTTTCAAGTACTTGAAGGATACCAAAAGCCTAGGCCTGTGCTACAAATCATCTGAACCTCCTGAGTTGATAGCACGATTATGCCAATGATGTAACAACAAGACGCTCAATCACAGGATACGTCCTTATTAAAAATGGAGCAGCTGTGACATGGTCAAGCCAACGACAGCACACTGTTGCTCTGTCAACAACAGAAGCCGAATTCATGGCACCCTGCGCTGCCACCAAAGAGGCCATGTGGGTCCAAACAACTGCTGAGTGATCTTGGAGAATATAATCAACACAGTGTGTATCAACATAGATAACCAAAGTACTATCAGTGTAATAAAAAATACCAATTTTCATAAAAGGTGCAAACACATAGAATCTAAATATCATTTTATTAAAGATACATTTTATGAGAAAGTTATAGATATACAGCATGTTTCTAGCACTAATCAGCTTGCGGATTTGTTAACTAAAGAAAAATTTCAAATCTTGAGGGATAAACTTGGAATGTTAATCTTAAGCAATATATGTGCTCAGTAATTTTTTGGTAGCGATACTTGTGCTCAGTAATTTTTTTACTTGAATCTGTTTAATTCTGTTACTTATGTTATCTGTATGGGAGGGGTGGGTGGGAGAGTTGAATATTTAAATTAGTAGCCTTTTACTTTAGCACTGTTAATTTATAATTTAAGTTACCTCTGCCTTATTTTGTTTTTCTTGACGAATAGAGAATTAATTTGTTCTGTGTAATTTTGATTGTAAACGTGTATGCTGTTAATTTTCAATAATAAAACTTTAACAATAGTGATGTTTTGGATGTACCATACGAAAAGCAGAGTTCAGGAGAATACTTGACAATACCAGTACCTATTGATACAAATATAGAGAACTTGTCGGACTTTTTTACGGACATATTTTTTCAGACACCTGAAGAAAAGCGTAAACCTGATGCAATACTTTCAGAAATAAAAGAATCATTTAACACTGCAGGACTACGTCAAGAGCATATGTCAATTATTGATAAAATTAATGGTCTGGAAAGTACAATCAATGAATTAATACAAAGGTTCCCCCGAGAATCTATGGAGATGTCAAAAAGATGTTATGTTAAAAACTTGATTTTCATTTACACTGATATTATTAAACCAAGAATTATTGGTAATAAATTAGCTCGATACTTACGAGTGATACCGACACAATCGTGTGAGGGTGTACTAAGATTTGAACATGTACATAGAATACTGTCCTATCGAGAAAACATTTATAGAAGGTATTTCTATAAAAATAACTGATAGCCAGGGTGAATTGATTAATTTTAAACCAAGTTATATCCCAACTTATGTGATGCTTCATTTTAAAACACAATAAACTATAAATATATGTGCACCTTCAGCCATTTTTCAATTTGATAGCACTTTGCTTGACTTTAGCCCTTAATAAAAATGAAATCGTATTATACACGATACTACAAAGTGGCGGTAACTTGTCGGATATAGGAGAATTGTACCGAGCTCCGCTTACCTACCAGCAGGGAAGAGGTATTGGTAGTTTCTTCAGCGGGCTATTTCGTTATTTACAGCTATTAGTTGCTTCAGGAGCTAAAGTTATAAAATAGCAAGCGCTGAAAACTGAAAAGACCAGGGAAAAGCTGCTGCACAAGACCTAGCCCAAAAGGGTATAAATAAACTCTTCGATAGAATGGCTGGTGCAGGTATAAATAATCGCACAATTGTTAAAAGGGCTAATCCATTTACGACGTTACGCTTAACTAAGTCTCCTAAACTGTTAATTTATAATTTAAGTTACCTCTGCCTTATTTTGTTTTTCTTGACGAACAGAGAATTAATTTGTGCTGTGTAATTTTGACTGTAAACGTGTGTGCTGTTAGTTCTCAATAATAAAACTTTAACAACTCGGAACAACCGCAACGGTTTTTCAAGCTGAAGTGTTCGCCATTCTCGAAGTGGCCAACTGGATAATTGCCCATAGGTGGCATAATAAGAGGATTGGCATCTGCAGCGATAGTAAGGCTGCTCTTGCCACCCTACTTAACCCAACCACCAGATCAAAGATAGTCCAGGAATGTAAGAATAGACTTAATTCTGCTGCCAAGCACAACCAGGTCAATCTTATATGGGTCCCCGGTCACCAGGGAATCGATGGCAATGTGGTCTCTGACGCTCTAGCGAAAGAGGGCGCAAGCTCTCCTCCCCTAGGACCGGAGCCCATTATTGGTGTCAGCTTTACAGAGTTGAAAAACTGGATAACTAGATTCATGGACTCAATACATGGTCAGAGATGGTCCAATATATCAACCTGTAAATTCACCAAATGGTTCATTAGTCGTCCAGACAGTAGCAATGCAAAACTTTTACTTCGCTTAGACAGAAAAGATTGCAGAACGCTTCTAGGGACGGTCACAGGACATAACACATGCGGCAAGCATCTGAACACCTTAGGGATAATCAGCGATTCAACGTGTCCTTCGTGTGGGGAGGACGAGGACAGCACGGAGCACTTCCTCTGTAACTGCCCGGCCTTCTCCCGCGCGCGCATGACGACGCTTGGCGCCGATGTAATGAGAATGGAAGACTTCAATTCTCAATCTCTATCTGATGTTCTTAGTTTCGTCAAGATGACTAAAAAATTCGGATAGGGTAGGGGACGAGTGCAATGGACCGTGGTCTGAAGAAGAATAATTAGAATAATTAAGAATAAGAATAATGCTGTGCTAAAGGAAAGCACTACTACTAAATTGCGAGTGGTGTTTGAAGCTTCGGCCAAAACCACGAATGGAAAATCATTAAATGATTACCAGTTGAAGGGACCGACAATCCAGCCAAATCTCTCGGCAACTCTCCTGAATTGGCGTAAGCATAGGTTTGCTATGCATGCTGACAGAAAAAATGTACCGGATATCAAGGTCCACCCAGATCATCAGGGTTTCCAGCGTATACTCTGGCAGCAGCCTGAAACAAAACAGATACAGGATTACAAGCTGACAACAGTTACGTTTGGTACAGCTTCGGCCCCATACCTGGCAGTACGGACCTACAGCAACTTGCACTGGACGAACGGCAAAACTGGCCTTTGGCTTCTAGTGCAACGTTAACAAGTTTCTATGTTGATGACTTGCTGACTGGAGCAGACAATGTTGCTGATGCAATTAAACTGCAAGGAGAGTTAATAAGTATGCTTGCTGGAGGAGGTTTCAAGTTGCGAAAATGGGCAAGCAATTCGCATGATTTGTTGGAAACCTTACCTGTGGAGTATCGGGAATTGAAGAGTACTCTACCAATTACAGATGGCGACTCCATATAAACTTTGGGAATCTGCTGGCATCCCTTATCTGATTTTTTCACATATGCCATTCATGTGAACAGAACATACGATGCAACGACAAAACGTAGTACATATTAACATTAACATTCATGATTGTGCCCAAATTTTGGTCTGTGCCAACATAGAGCCCCACGTGCTTATGCTGTATTCGCCTGTGCTGCAGCGGGACATAATCAACAGAGGCTGTCATCGGATCGGAGCAATAGGAGGAGTAGCATTATCTTTATGGAATCCTGGAATCCTGTGAGTTCGTTCCATTTCTTTCTTTAATACTAACATGCAACATGCATTTTGTCTTACTACATAATAAGACATTAATATAAGCATTCTATTGAATTCTACATTCTACATACATATATCTGAAAGTTATAAACTTGAATAACTAAGTTGAAAATTAAGCCTACTAAAACGGTGAACATTCAAACATTAACTTAGTTTCGAATATTGAGCACAACATAATTCATGCTATGCTGCTATGCATAGAAGTGAAGTGAGCTTTTGAAGCTTTCGAGGATCGTGGACTTTTCGGACAATTATTCCCACAGCTCCACAGCTTACTCTTTTTGGCTTTGGAACTTTTGTGGTTTCCTCAAAAAATTATATCGTGAACTTTTCGGGCTATTTCGTGACCAACTTTGATCATTTGCAGTGAGCTCTAGAGAACAAATTTACATTTTCGGGTTGTGCTAAAGAAGTGCGCGTCGAAATTGTTGCTGGTATTTACTTTCTTTAACACATTTGCTTTATATTATTACCCTTAAACATAATGGAAAAGCTCAAGAATAAAGTTAAATTAACTGCGGACAGAATCCATAATTTCACTGCAAATGCGAGTAAGACAGGCAAAGAAAAACGGACCGAAAACTTTCTAAAAACGCGTTTACAATTATTGCAAACTTATTGGCAACAATTTGTTAGAACCAAAGATTATGTAAAGTAAAAGATGCACTTCCCGAGAGCATGGGATCTGATATCAGATCCAACGACATGTTGCGATAACATTTGTGTCTGGAATCATGTAGATGGAGAGTATTAAAAATGAGCGAAGCAACTCTTGGGTTGCCTGTACAAGGGGTTCATTTGAATGTGTGCATGGGAGCTAGAGGACTTTTATCATATCCGTGGAGGCTTCTTGCACAGGCTTATGCGCCTATGACCTACCCTAACAGAATTCATTTGAAGGTTACATGCAAATCTTGGCCTTTTAAACCTAGCTCCTGGAGTTTGCTCTATTTCTTTCTATACCTAAGATAATTTTTCTTCCAATGTTGTCTAATATTGCCAGGGTCATTTTTCTTAAGAAGGATGAGATAATTACGTGCCGTTCTTAATTTTTTGTTTTCGCTCGTTGTTATGCGAAAAATTCCGACTTTGGTAAACTGCGTGCCCCGTCGGACTTATTATTTAACATTTGTAAAGCTCATTGCCAAATTTTTTATGAAGTTTTTAAAAAACACATGCGCTTAATTAAAAAAACACTAATTGAAAAATGCATTCGAATAACAAGCGAAGATAGTACTTATGGTTATTGGTTTAATAAGGATGATCCTTGCTATGAGGTTCGCAAGACTCTTTTAGATTTTATGTTACTAGTATTAATTCGGAAACATTGTGCATGGGAGGCTCGTAAATCTGCTAAAAGTACCTCATCCTCGCGTCTACGAATTTTAACATCATAAATTTTGAGTTTCCAGTTTTATGTTGAATTTCTACACTATGTTTTTTATTTCTTCGAAAATTTTGTAACGGTGTCCGTGAATTCGCTACTTTAATATTTGTTGAGCTTGAGTCCATCCCTTATTCTGTCTTTAAAGTAAAAATATAATAAAGGTTTCAGATTTGCAGGTGATCGGAGTAGCGTTGCGGAGCAATCAGACACTGAAAAATTCGTCCCTTTAATGTTTTTTTAAAAATGGAAAAAATACGGCCTTTTCACTTTTTTACCCTTTTTTTTACTGAAAACGGAAGAAAATTGAGTATTTTTCTTTTCGAATTCGTAATCTACGGAAAAAATCATATAGAAATGACCTACTATTTATTCGGGTGCTAATTTGGTGTTGACCTGTGCAACCAGAAGTTTTAATTCATTCACGCAATCTCAGCACCCACCCACCCCAAAGATAAATTCGAAGCGCCGCGCAGCTAATTCACAAACAATTCTCAGCTGAGTTCAATCCCCGTTCTCCCCCTTTGGTTTTTTTCATGGAATTTGTCATCTCTCTTCTAAATGTATCTTGTTGTGGCTTTTCGGCTCTCGCGGCTCCTGGTGATACTTTGGACCAAGAATGATAAGAGCAAGCGAAAGCAAAGGACTCTGTCTCCGTCCTACATACAGGACGTAAGCGCACACACAAATAAATCTCGTTTTCACCGACGTAGCTCACAGTCACAGCACTGAGAATGCAGTGACGTTAATATGTTGCTTCGCTCTGTGATGATGCCGAAAAGAAATTTTACTGCAACATGTTATGGGATCTGATATCAAATACCAAAGGGAAGCGAAGTTTATTATTTCACGCTGTTAGATGTTCTTTATTTTAGGTGTAAAAGCACAACTAGAACTATTATACTTCTGATTAAGTTATTGTTAACTAAACAGTACACTCTGATATAATTAATCCTCTTCTAAGATTAAACACTCTTATAAAGTTTTCTATGTCTAAATTCACTGATGGCTCCGGGTTGGATGACTCTGCTGTTCACGTTCCGAACTGACAGCATCTGACAGTTCCACCATAAGTGGAATTAGTGGAATCGGTTCTTTGCAGAACCAACGAATATGGAGAGCACGAAGTCGATCATCTCAACACTCCCTCCCTTCGTGTCTCCGAGTTCGTTTTGCCTTCTATTTTCTCTTTACAAATCTGAAAAGAAAGAACAAAAAAACTTCTAATTGATTTCATCTGAACATTTTTAAGTCAATCATCTAAGTTCATCATTTTATCTCTGAGGTAATTATGGAGTTCTGAGGCAAAAGGTTTGGTCCTGATATCTGCTTCGTTTTCTGACATAGATATCCATATGATATGACTTTTACTTTTCCTTCAAGTGTACATTTTTTTTTTTTTTTTTTTTTTTTTTTTATATGTAGTCCCCATGGGTGGTTGCCATTTGATTTCTCTTTCCAGTATTTTCTCGTTTTTCCAGATTCCTTTGAATAGTGTTTGTCATCATCAAAATTCTTCAGTCGGTGATTTCCATCCATCTGAGTACACTTTACTGCTGATTCATTGTCACATCTGATAGTTATGGAATACATAGTTTTTCCTATCATATCTCTGATTGCCTTGTCTAATAAGACAAGCTCTTGACAAGCATCATTCATTGCAAGAGTTTCAGCCTGACATGTTGATAGTGAAACATAGTTCTGTTTACAGCTTCTTCAGGCAACAGCCTCTCCAAACAGTTTAATTACATATCCTCCTGTAGAAGATGGATCGTCACAATCTCTGAAACTGGCATCTGACATCGCTTGTAAGGTGTCTTCTTTTTCTCTAAATGATATTCCCAGATTCTGAGTGCCTTTCAGATACCTAAATATCCTCTTAGTTTTTTTTCAGTCTTCTTCTGAAGGTTCCAATTGTCTTCATGACAAATGGTTTACGTCGTAAGAAGTATCTGGTCGTGTTGCACCAGCCAGATATAAACTTCCTATAGCTCCTCAATAAGGAGCTTTAGTTTGCCTTTGACTTTCATCTGAGTTATTTTTGATTGTATTCTTAAATTCTCTTTTCGTGTATTCACCTACTTCTAAACCTTCAGGAATCTTCATGAAGATGTCTTCTTCTAAAGTTCCGTTTAAAAAAAATTTGATATCCATCTGACACGCTTCAGGACCATATTTATTAATTATCGCGAACACCGTTCTGATTATTGGCAACCTTGACACCGGTGCATAGGTTTCCATCAGTTCATATTCTTTAGTATCTTTGAATCCTCTGATTACTAGTCTCCCCTTGTATGAAACTTGTTTACAATAATCTAATTTCCTTTTGAATACCCATCTAGAATCTATAATCTGAACTCTCTTTCCATCTTCTGATTTATTAGGTCTATCAACTAGTTCCCAAACATTATTTTCCTTCATAGACTTAAGTTCCTCTTGAACTGCTTTGATCCACTCTGATCTTTCGTCTGATTCCAATGCTTCTCTACAGTTGGCCGGATCTCTGTTAATTTTTGCTATGAGCGCATGCATAAACTGATCTTCTGAATTTATATGTTCTTCTAAACTCTTGACAAAATTAATTCCAATATAACTTTTGCTTGCATCTTGTTTTGAATGTTCTGCAAAAGCAGGTCGTAGGTGTGTCCATGTTGGCCTATTTGTTTTGTCTGTCCTTTCTGGGTTTTTCCGCTTCTTACTTGAACAGTTCCTTGTAGTAATATCCTCCGATTTCCTTTTTCTGTGTCTGCCCAATTTTGTCTTAGTTGGTTCTTCTGATCCTTTTCCATCTGACTGTTTTTCATGACTTTTGATTTCTACCTCCTTTTCTTCTGAATCTTCTAGCCAACTTGCATCATTGATATCTTTCATTATTTCAGTAATCACATCTAAACTTCTTTCTTCAGACTTAGAATGATACAACTCCTTGTACACAATTTTCTCATTGAACCTCACGTTTCTTGAAGTAATCAACTCCTTTGTTTCTGGATGCCACAATACATATCCAGTTTTTGTGTACCCAATCATAATTGTTCTTATTGCTCTCTCTGAAAATTTAGTATAAGGAAAAGGTATTTTAGCATAAGCTATACATCCAAAACGTCTGACTTTGTCTATATTCAAGTTAACCTTTGGTGTAAACTTCTGAAGTGGTGATTCAAAATTATTAGCTCTGTGTGGAGTTCTATTGTACAAATGTACTGAGGCTTCTGAGGCGAACATCCACCTATTCTTTGGTAGCCCCGAATCTAACATTAACGTTCTGATTTTCCATTGTAGGATTTTATTAAATCTCTCTGAAGTTCCGTTGTGTTCAGGAGTATAAGGAGGAGCGAAGTCCGCTTCAATATTTTCTTTCATCCTAACTTCTGAAAAACTTTCCTCCGACAAATTCTTTGGCATTGCCTGTTCTGATAAAATTTACCTTCACACAATCATCTATTAAATTTCTTGCTGTTATTAAGAATTTTCCTAAGCAGTCACCTGCTTCACTCTTATTTTTAACAGCATATGCTTTTGCAAATCTTGAATAATCGTCAACGAATACTATTATGAACCTATTACCGCCAGGACTGGTAGCCGGTTTTATAGGTCCCATAACATCTGTATGTATCCTAGCTAATGGTCTATTTGCTCTGAGTCTAGTCTCTGAAAAAAACTTTTCCATCTTTGCCTTGATACAGATTTCACAGTCTAATATATCTTCGTCAAATCTTACATTTTTCAAAATGTTTTCAGATCTCTGAAGCTTTTTCAAATAATTAATTGACACATGTCCCAATTTAATATGCCAAAGCATTGAATCTTTTATTTTGTTTTTGGGTTTGATATTTGACCCATTGTTGCTTCTTCCATCAACCAAGACATCTAAATCTTTTCCCTTACTCTGATCTAAGTTGATAGCATCGTACTTGATTATTTCTTCTGACTCAACCTCTGATTTCTCTGAATTGTTTTGATATCCCCCACTTTGGATTATCTCCTTGTTCTCCCTCCCAATCTCAGCTAGGATATCTTTATTATTACTGCTTATTTCCATAATATCCGTCTGAGATTGTTCCAGGAGTTCCTCCAAAGTACCTATTCGAGCACTACACGAGTACTTGTTGTATTTTCCACACTTATTTAATGAATTGTCTTCTGATTTTTCTGCTACTAATGTAACTTCCCAATTTGGTTTCTTGTAGTAGCCTTTTAAATATCTATTCCTGTTGTTTTGTCAAAAATTGTTAATCTCTGATTGTCTAAATAAATTACTAGCCCTATGTCTGCAAAACGTCTGAGTGATATTAAATTATCTGCCGCATCCTTTGCTACCAGGACATTTGACAATTTAATAACTTCATGTTCATTTGTATTTGACTTTATATATACGTCACCTTTCCCATTAACCATGATATTTGCAGATTTATTTTTGTTAGCACTTTTAATTATGTTTCCATAGCTGACTTTAAAGTTATGTAAGTAGATACCTCTACTAACCATATGTTCAGTTGCTCCTGAGTCAGCCATGAATTTAACTACACGGTGCCTGATATTGTTGCTTTTGTGCTTCTTTTTGTGATGCAACTATTGTTACCTCTGAATATGCCTTTACTTTTATTATAATTACCTCTGAATTCCGTCTTTATTTTTATGTTTAATTTCTATAGTTAGTTTTTATTTTTTATTTTTGTTAACTTACCCGTCTTTGGGGTGGTCTTTGTTAGGGCACTCATCCCCTTTGTGGTTTTCTATCTTCTGACAGAAGAAACAGTACCACAACCCGTATCCTTCTAATGGACACCCTCTGGATATATGTCCAAACTTGTTACACCTGAAGCATTTAATTGCTTCAGGTTTAGCTCCTACTCTGATTTTTTTTCTCCCTCTGATTTCATTTCTGCTTGTATCTGTAATATATTTTTAATATCATCTATAGTCATAACTGTATTATTTATTTGTTTCTTTTTGTAGTTTACTGATGTTAAATTTTTATGAACTTTTAATACTGTTCTAAACAAAACGATCTTTTTCCTCATCAGTCAGATGTATCATATCTTCACACGTCTGATATTCTCCTATAAAAGATTGTCTCCAAAGTGCAGACTCTTTCTCTGCAAATCCTCACAAATGCGATGTGATGTAACAACGCTATGGTTGCAGAAAACCAAAGAATATCAGATGTGTTTCTTCATTAATCCTGAGTAAGTTTATAAGATCTTTTTATATTGTATTTATTTGATTTATAATTAGTATTTAAAATACGTCTGAATTCCCTGAATGTCTCGCTCAGCTCATTCATTACGTTTGACCTAGACGACACATTTCTTTCTACATTCTGAGTTTTTATTGTATTTTCTAAATTTTTCATTTTTGCCTACTTTGATAGTAAAGTCAAGTAAAGACATATTATTTACCTCTGAACGTCTGATATTGAAGACATGAGTCATGTTTTCCATGGACTCCGCCATAAGCCTCGCTGACCTCTCCATGGACTCTGCAGTTTTCTTGTTAATTTCAGCTGTAATTTTCATTTGATTTATAACTTCTCTTAGATCACTCCGCAGCCTTCTCTCACTCGGAGCGATCTGGCACATTATGGGCAATTCTATATGCGTCTGACTTTCTTCCAAAACTTCTATATTTTAAATATTGCAATTATTCTGATTAGTGTTTGGATTTCAATACCCTTCTGATTTTGTTTCTTTTTCATTGAAAACAGAACAAAGAAACAAATTTCCAGATCTGGTTTCTCTGACTACTAATTGCATATATTCTGATTAAATAGAAACTATTTACCTTGATTATTATTTGATGGAGATTCGGACATCTCCCTTTCTTTGTCCTCTGACATCTTGTATCTCTAAATATACCAAACGTTTATTTAAATAATACATATATATTTTCATATACATATATGTATATATATATATAATCCTAGAGTCAGCAATTTTTATTTAACCGCACAGCAAGTTAAATTTTGCTTAACTCAAACCAGAATTGTTTGTCCTAGCTATACACACGTGCTCCCTCCCACTGTGAGTTGACGCACTGCAATCAACCCTAAGGCGTAGAAAGGGGCGATCGCACACGCATGCATCATTCAGACTTCACAAAAAACTGATTTTTATTTAACCGCACAGCAAGTTAAATTTTTTATTATTATTAATATTAACAACTATGTGATTCCCATGCACTGCCTGTTCATCACATAATTGTCTATTCAAGATGTTTTTATTTTTTTATTATCTCCTCTTCTGATTTTAACTTTTATTTATAAAATTTTGTATAAAAATTTTATAACCATCTAGAAGAGTTTCTTTTCTATCTGAATTTATTTACTATACATAATTACACATACTCTTTTTTTTATAAAAAATTGTTATTAAACAATTTCAATTTACTTCTGATTATTTCCTTTTTGTTTTTCGAAGAAACGACACGTCGTCTTGCTTCTGCAAACACCGTTACGATGCCTTGTCATTTCATGAACCGTTATGACGCCTTGTCTTCCCGGAAAAACATGACGCCACTTTTTTATGAAAAAAAACACATGACGCCACCCTTCTTCTAAAGAAGATCACATGACGCCATTTTCTCCACCAAGGAATCCAAAAATTTTAAGTTTTTTTTTTTTTTTAAATCCACTTATGTACTTACAGTTTTCTCTGAGTAATGCTCCTCTGAATAAAACTTCCTTCTAAAAAAAATTTCTTCTGAACACAACTTCCTCTTAGTACACCTTATATTTTTAACGCGTGTTGGACCGATAACCTGTTAGATGTTCTTTATTTTAGGTGTAAAAGCACACCTAGAACTATTATACTTCTGATTAAGTTATTGTTAACTAAACAGTACACTCTGATATAATTAATCCTCTTCTAAGATTAAACACTCTTATAAAGTTTTCTATGTCTAAATTCACTGATGGCTCCGGGTTGGATGACTCTGCTGTTCACGTTCCGAACTGACAGCATCTGACAGTTCCACCATAAGTGGAATCGGTTCTTTGCAGAACCAACGAATATGGAGAGCACGAAGTCGATCATCTCAACACACGCAACATGTGAAATGTTCGTATATGTTGAGTTTGAAACAATTCATGAAAAATTCTTGATGCCATCACTTTGTACGTGATTGTGCATCTTTTACTTTACATAATCTTTGTTAGAACGCATGAAAGTTTATTCGAAGTTACTGACGGAGGAAACTCTTAAAACAGACGGGTTCCTTACTTCCGATTTTTATTCCGATGTGGAATGTACATATATTGCAGCAATCGGTTGGCTGCAGGAGGAGCTTGCAGCTTTTCAAGCTCCTGTTACTGGCGAGGCATCCAAGCTACTTAAACATTTTTCGGTTAGAAATTCTAATTATGCGGCTGCTTGGAACACAATCACCCTTATCATGAATTCCACTGGAATCGAATCCAAAGGAGCTTAGAAAAGCCCTTTTTAGTAAATCTTTTTGAACAACTTGCAAAATTTTTAAGAAATTTATTTGAGTTACCTTTGACTTCAATTAATTTCTTCGTTCAAAGTGTTTAAATAAATTCCACTAGAAAAATCCAATGGAATTATTTTGTCGTTAAGTGCGGAAAAACTTATCAAAATCAAAGGTAACTATAATGAATTAGTAAGAATTTTAGGACTCTATTAAGGAATTTTTATTCAAAATGAGCTTTATTAAGCTCCTTTGGATTCGATTCCACCGGAATTCATGATAGGGGTGAATATTATCTCGGTATGATAATAAAAGAGTATTAGTTAACTCGAATCTCAAAGAGCTCATTACTTTGCCTGCTATGTCGTCTGAAAATCCTAGCGAGCTTAGAAGAGTTCTCGAGAGATTTAATCAAGCAGTCAGAGCGCTTGAAAATCTGTCTCGGACTGTAAAGTATGGTTGGTGTATTTCTTGGCCAATAAATTAGATGCTTGTACTCGTAAAGACTGGGAAACATCCCTCGACTGTTCAAAGAATGTTCCAGCCTTTACTTCCCTTCAGACTTTTTTGGAAACCCGCCTACAAGCCTTAAGTTCTTTAAGGGAATTTCTGTGAAAGCTCCCTTCAGCCGAAAACCGTCCCCCAATGCAAAGTCATATGCTCATCATGCTTCATCAACACCGGTGTGTACCTGCTGCCAGGGAAAACATTTTATCTGGGGGCACGGCAGTGCCCGCGCCAAGTCGAGCAAGCACCGCCGTACCATCCTTTTCTCGAAGCATCTCGAAGCAGTTCAGGCCATTTTCGACCCCCCTATAACTTCTTTGTGGATAAAACTAGAAGTCTGAATTTTCACTAACCAAGCAGGCATTGTATAAACACGGTATATTTCAAATTTCATTCAATTTGAACCAGTAGTTTAAGAATTATAACTAATCAAAGTTTCCTAATTTTCTTAATTTTGTCACTCACTGACTGACCGATCATCAAAACTCTAAGGGACTTCTAGCAGACATAGAAGCTCCAAATTTTGAACACAGTTATTGTTTAGCCTACAAAGAAAGGAAAAACTTAAAAATCCCGAAATTTCATTATATTATTATATTATATGATTTTATTAAAATTTACGTGCGTATTCATATGTGCGTAAGTAAGAATAAGAATGTAAATGTCAAAAACATAACCTGTAGGAAAAACCAAGTCTCGCAACTCGGTACTTTTATCGTAAAAAGTTGTGAGATCCATGTAATACCGCCGACTGAAAGGCTTACTCATTCATTAGTTTACTGATATTATTTGTTTGTTTATACGATTGGGACGTTGTTTGGATAATTTTAAAATATATTAATACGTTTTAAGTACTTTAAAGTCACGTTTATCTGGGGGCACGGCAGTGCCCCCGCCAAGTCGAGCAAGCACCGCCGTACCATCCTTTTCTCGAAGCAGTTCAGGCCATTTTCGACCCTCTATAACTTCTTTGTAGATAAAACTGGAAGCCTAAATTTTCACTAACCAAGCAGACATTGTATAAACACGGTACATTTCAAATTTCATTCAATTTGAACCAGTAGTTTAAGAATTATAACTAATCAAAGTTTCTTAATTTTGTCACTCACTGACTGACCGATCATCAAAACTCTAAGGTACTTCTAGCAGACCCACAAGCTCCAAATTTTGAACACAGTTATTGTTTAGCCTACAAAGGAAAGAAAAACTGAAAAATCCCGAAATTTCATTATATTTAATGAAAAATAATGATTTTATTAAAAATTAGGTTCATTCAAAAAATAACGCATGCGTTTGTACTCATGCTTGCCACTGGCCGCGATTGAATTTTGAATGGGTTCATTCAAAAAATAACGCATGCGCTTGTACTCATGCTTGCCACTGGCCGCGATTGAATTTTGAAAGGAAGAATGTTTCGGGCAGTGCTGAAGCACTGGATTTTTTTTATTTATTATTTAGGGTGGATCTATTAAAAAAAATTTTGTTGTTGATTTCACTGCTTTTTATTGTTTATTCAAGAAATAATTATCCCATAAAAAACATAAAATGTAAAAAAATGCCAAGTCTCGCAACGCAGTTCTTCTGCCGTAAAAAGTTGTGAGATCTTATGTAAAACCAAGTCAGTTATATTAGTTAGTGTCTATGGAAGCACCTATTCAACAACTTTGTTATAAATTGTTATCTAATCAATTACCTATCAACATTTATAGTGACCGTATCAATATTAGACATCTTTATTTCTATAATAATTCTAATTACTTGGCAATTGCACGGTAACATATTCTACTAATTAAAATACTGGCCGTGCAATTGCCAAGTAATTATAATTATTATAGAAATAAAGATGTCTAATATTGATACGGTCACTATAAATGTTGATAGGTAATTGATTAGATAACAATTTATAACAAAGTTGTTGAATAGGTGCTTCCATAGACACTAACTAATATAACTGACTTGGTTTTACATAAGATCTCACAACTTTTTACGGCAGAAGAACTGCGTTGCGAGACTTGGCATTTTTTTACATTTTATGTTTTTTATGGGATATCATATCTTTTTGTTAGGTCATCCTCCTTTCTTTTTTTTCGGGTAATATATCTTGTCCGTCAGCTACTGATTTTCTTAAAGCCCACTCCCTGTCTCTATTGATTTTTCTCAGATGCTGTGATGTATTTTTCATTTACTATAATGCAATTTCGGGATTTTTGTTTTTTTCTTCCTCTATGAGCTTAACACTAACTAAAATTCAAAATTTGAACAAACTAATCGGCTTGGCGGGGGCACTACCGTGCCCACAGAACAATAGTCTACTACATTCATCCTTTCAAAATTCAATCGCGGCCAGTGGCAAGCATGAGTACAAGCGCATGCGTTATTTTTTCAATGAACCTAATTTTTAATAAAATCATTATTTTTCATTAAATATAATGAAATTTCGGGATTTTTCAGTTTTTCCTTCCTTTGTAGGCTAAACAATATATTATTATTATTATATGTTGGTGGGGACCGCTCAAGCGGAAGGCACTGCGACCAGACGGTCTTTTGTGCCAGAACCCCATTAGTGGAGTAGACGATCCGCTACCCTAAGGAAAGCCAGAAGGTCACCCTCAGAAGAATTACGGACCTCAGCCGGGCTTAGAAACCCTTTACCAAAGGTCCTACTTCTAATCCGAGCCAGTGCCGGACAGTCACACAGTATGTGAGCTGTGGTTTCTTCGTCCTCTAGACAAAGTCTACATTCTGTCTCAGTTGACAAACCTAACTTGTTGAGGTGATTTCTGACCCCATGATGGCCAGATAAGTAACCCACCAGCAGCCTGAGATCCGATTTGCTCAGGTCAGTGGCGTTGGTATACGCATAGGGTTTGATAAACTTCTTAGTTTGTCGTAACCCTGAAGCATCGTTCCAGTACGAGGCTTGAACTGATTTGGCCCATTTATCCACCACAGTTTTGGCTGAAGACCAGCCAATGTTGCAGTAGGGTTCGGGGCCTTGGTACCTAGTTGAGGATCCCTCTCTGGCCAAATTATCAGCGATCTCATTGCCATCAACGCCGGAGTGCCCCGGTACCCAGACGAGTGTAACTCTGTTTGTGGCAGCCAGGCGTTGGAGGCAGTCAAAGCACTCTTTGACGAGACTTGAGCGAAAGCTCCACGAGGAGAGCGCCCTAATGGCCGCTTGGCTGTCAGAGAGTATATTAATTGTAGAGCCCTTAAGTCCTTTACTAAGGTTTACTTGGGCACAGGTTTTAATGGCCTGGACTTCGGCCTGAAATACACTGGGCCATACGCCCATTGCGATCGAGACCGTGGTGTTGGGTCCATAGACACCTGCTCCAGTACCAAGCTCGGTTCTCGAGCCATCGGTGTACCAATTAAGGCTATCCCGACCCAGATTGGGACCTTCGCCAATCCAATCCGTCCGTTCGGGGATGGAGATCTTAAATCTCCTACCGAAGCAAAGCTCCTTAATCATGTGATCCGATTTGAGACAGACCCTGATATCTGGAATCTGCTTCAGAATGCTCATATGGCCTTCGTCGGCCAAGGGCATATTTAAAGTAACCTGCACCTTCAGAGCACTAATTGCAGCTGTTTTCAGAATGGAAATGTGCAGGGGAGCGAGACCTACTATTGCCTCAATGGCAAGTGTGGGGCAGGTCCGCATGGCTCCAGTTATGGAGAGGCATGCCAGCCGTTGCAACTTGTTGCATTTTGCAATTGCTGTCTTCTGCCGAATCTTAGGCCACCATACGAGGGCGGCATAGGTGATTATGGGTTTAACAACAGTGTTGTATAACCAGAGGATCATCTTTGGATTGAGACCCCAGGTTCTGCCAAAGAGCCTCCTGCACGCCCACAGGGCTCTCGTAGCCTTGTTTAGGGTGTTGTTGAGATGGGCACTCCAGTTCAGTCGTTTATCGAGTGTAACACCCAGATATTTGACTTCATCCGAGTACCCAATGACTGTGCCTTGAACGGAGATTGGATCAAGATCCAGTCGGTACCGTTTGGTGAAAGGCACAAGGACAGCCTTGGACGGACTTATAGAAAGGTCCTCACCAGCACACCAGTCAGTGACCGTTTGAAGAGCAGACCTCATTAAATCCGAAACCGTGGAGTCGAATTTCCCTGCGACTATGATTGCCAGGTCATCCGCGTAGCCAACAGCCTCATAACCGAGCTCATGTAGCTTGATTAGCAGACCGTCCACAACCAGAGACCATAGCAATGGCGACAGGACCCCGCCTTGAGGGCACCCCTTAATTGCCTTGATGCATACAGAGGTATTACCCAGCGAGGACGAGATGTCACGCTCTTTTAACATGGCATCCACCCATGCCACCGTATAGGAATCAATGCCCCTGTTCACGAGAGCCCTAGAGATTGATTCATATCCGGTGTTGTCGAAAGCCCCTTCAATGTCCAGAAATGCGCACAGAGCCACATCTTTGGATTGAAGAGCTTTTTCGATCTTGCCAACGAGGCTGTGTAGGGCAGCCTCTGTGGATTTGCCTTTAGAGTAGGCAAACTGTGTCCTATGGAGGGGTGTGGACATCTCCAAACAGTGTCTGATGTGGAGGTCCAGCAATCTCTCCATTGTTTTTAGGAGGAAAGAAGTTAGACTAATTGGTCTGTAAGATTTAGGGAGCTCAAGCGGCCTGTTGCCTTGCTTGGGGATAAAAACTACCACTACCCTCCTCCACGAGTATGGTATATATCCCCAACTATAGCTGGCCCTAAATAAGGCAACCAAAGAGTCTAGGATGGATTCCAGACTGTTCTGTAGAAGAGCTGGAAATATCCCATCGCCCCCAGGCGCTTTAAAGGGTTGGAAGGAGGCCACTGCCCACCTAACCTTGTCCCTGTCAAAAATTACGCCTGACCTGCTAAGGGCCCTGCGGTCAGGTACGAACCTACGCTCGAGGACCGCAGGAGTGGGCTCACTTGTCCCTATAGTGGAACCGGGAAAATGCACCTGTAGTAGGTACTCCAGAGTTTCCCGTTGTGAATCGGTGAAGCTCCCATCTTGCTTTTTCAGGAGCCCAACACCATTTGTGGCATCTTTTGCCAGCGCTTTCTGTAGGCGAGCTGCGACCGGTAAAGATTCTATACCCTCGCAGTACTTCCTCCAGGACTCGCGTTTAGAACGTCTTAGTTCTTTATTGTAATCAGTGAGAGCGGACCTATATACGTCCCACTGTTTAGTACGCTTCGCGTTGTTAAATAACCTCCTGACATGCCTACGCATACCAGATAGCCGCGCGTTCCACCAGGGCACCTTGCGTACCGCTTGGATTGGAACGGCCACGTTGCTATCGTGGTAAGAGGTAATTAACACTTCATTGAGCTGGTCCGCAGCCAAATCCAGTTCACTAGTAGAACTGATATTGGTAACCAGCATGTCAGCCTTGGAGCTTACTAGTGCTCTAAAGGCATTCCAATCGGTTCTCTTTGGAATATAGATACTTTTTATGAGTTCTGAGCGTCCCGGGATGTCGAATCTTATGTGTTGATGATCCGACAGGGACGCTTCGTCAGAGACTCGCCAGTTCACTATGAACTCCGATAGAGCTCTGCTGGCCAGAGTGAGGTCTAGCACCTCTTCCCTGACTGCAGTGATGAAGGTCGGTTTGCACCCTCTATTCATCACATCTATGCTACAGCTAGACAGATAATTTAAAAGGGACTCACCTCTTTCATTTATGCCGCTGCTACCCCACACTGTGTGGTGTGCATTGGCGTCGCAGCCCACAATCAGCTGTCGATTGTCACGCTGGCAGAATTCGACGAGTTCCTGGACCTCGGGTGGCGGTATTCCGCTCTCGGCGGGGAAGTAGGCGGAAGCCAGATAGGCTAAACAATAACTGTGTTCAAAATTTGGAGTTTGTTTTGTGGGTCTGCTAGAAGTACCTTAGAGTTTTGATGATCGGTCAGTCATTGAGTGACAAAATTAAGAAATTTTGATTAGTTATAATTCTTAAACTACTGGTTCAAATTGAATGAAATTTGAAATATACCGTGTTTATACAATGCCTGCTTGGTTACTGAAAATTTAGGCTTCTAGTTTTATCCACAAAGAAGTTATAGGGGGGTCGAAAATGGCCTGAAATGCTTCGAGAAAAGGATGGTACGGCGGTGCTTGCTCGACTTGGCGGGGGCACTGCCGTGCCCCCAGATCTCCCATTACAAATTACAAGTTGAAATTCTTAGTGTGGCAACGGCATTCGATACCCAGGATTAGCCCGTGTGAATTTTTTCCAACCCCAAAGGTCATATAATTCACACTATTCACTGCCCCTGGTTTTCGAAAAGATAAAGATATTAGGTATACATTACATTCACAGGTTCTGTGGAACCAAGTCCAGAAATTTCTTGATGAATTCCAAAGTTGGGTTAAAGTTGATGAAGTTCAGAAGATTCTTGAAGATATCCAACGCTGGGTTAAAATTGATGAAGTCCAGAAGATTCTTGAAGATATCCAACGCTGGGTTAAAATTGATGAAGTCCAGAAGATTCTTGAAGATATCCAATGCTGGGTTAAAATTGATGAAGTCCAGAATATTAAGTTGAAGATGGCGCAGTCCAAAAATTTCAGCTGAAAAACACACGACGTTTAGGTGGCAAGCTAACACAAGAAAAAGAGCGCGAGTCGGCTTTGTGCGCGGTTTTTATACACTCATTTTCCAGCGGTGGCAGTCCTACCAGATAACATTCAAATTGACAGATTGCTGTGGAAATTAAACCAGTATTGTGAACATTTGAGTCTGGCAATACTCCTTTTTTTTGCTCCTGGAAATCCTTCCCATATCATGTGTGGTTATGTTTTCTTGTCGCAGGTGTTCGCAAGTTGACAGTTCGCGTGTGCCGGTTTCTTTTGTTTTTGTTTTGTTTTTTTTAAGCATCTGGGGCTCCAAGGACTGCTGTGGGTGGTGCTTCATCAACTCTGCAGCTTCTGTGCAGATTTAATTTGGGGAGTATTCTGTATCTTTTCGATTTCAGGTTCCTCTTATTTTTGATTTGTTTACTTTTTAGGGCTAGAGTGATCCCTAAATTGAATCCTCCAAAGGACTTCGTTGGACCACTTATTAAAAAGGGACAATTAGTGAAATGTTTCTGATCTCTATATTTAGTAAGTTTTTTATTGTATTATTATTTCATTTTCATTATTAATTTATGATGTATTTTTTAGGAGGTGGCGCAGGGCATTCAACATTGGTCGCTGAACATTCTCCCGCCCGTTGAACACTCTGTTCAACAGCAGCAATTATGCGTTTAAGTCCCCGTTTGTGATGATGGTGAAATATCAGCTCCCCGTCTTCCATTATTTTCAGGCGAACTTGAAATTTGTCAGGTAAATTTATTAGAAAATCCCTTGTGCTTGCTTGTATTTGTTCGAAATTTAATCTTTTTAGTACATGTTGTTGGATAAATATGGTTTCGCCTTCTCTCGTCACGAAACGCTGAAGATCATTTTCAATCCGCATCTTTAACTCTGCTAATGTTGACGAGGGTCGAAGTATATCCAGATTTACTTCTTTGGCTCCGTTGATGTTTACTGGTAATGTGATGTTTTGTATCGACGGCCTTATATATGGTTTTCTTGGAGGGGTCTTATCTGCTGAAGTCCTGGTATGTACAGGTTCCTCTAATGTTGGCGGTTGTATTGAAGGCTGAGTTCCCTTGCATGGAAGTCCATTGAGGATATTTATGTTCGGTTGAACGAAATACTGTAACATTTCCTCATCGATAGGCTGGAAGTCACCATCGCAGTCAAACAGATCCAACACATCATCGTCGTCGGCTTGCATCTAGTACAATGGAATTTGATATTTATGTTAAAATTAATAAGTATTTATGTCTAGGAAAAGAAAAATATAGTACTCCGGAACCCACAACATGACACTATGTCACATTACATTAGTTCATTGATGTTTTTGTTGCTGCTTCTATCGGCAGCCGACAAATCTTGGTAATTGGTCTTGTAAGTGTAGCATTATACTTTAATCCAATTTTCACTACACGCACTAGACCGTCTCTGCCAGGATAGACTTCCTTAATTATTCCAAGTGGCCAACAGGTAGGCGGGGCATTCTCGTCCTTGACGAGTACCACATCATTAACATTGATATTGTTTTCAACCTTGGACCATTTGTATCTTTGTTGAAGTCTATGTAAATATTCATCCTTCCATTTTTTCCAGAAATTGTGTATGAGGAGTTGCACATATTTCGATCGTTGCGAAGGCAAAGCATCAACTTGCAGTGGTTCAGGTACAGCATTCATGCGTTGACCTATAACGAAGTGTGCTGGTGTTAAAACTTCTAAATCCTCAATAGAATTTTCTATTGGGCACAACGGCCGCGAATTAAGGCAAGCTTCTATCTGTGCTAAGAGGGTTGACAATTCTTCATAGGTACAGGATGAATTTGCTAGTGTCCGGCGCAGATGGAATTTAACTGATTTTACACCAGCTTCCCATAATCCGCCGTGATGTGGTGAAGCTGGAGGGTTGAAGTGCCATGAAATGCCCTTCATTGCGAGGTGCTCTCCTGCCTCATTGTTTTGAGCTTTTATAACTTGCATCAAATCTTTTTCCAGCTGATTTCTTCCACCAACAAAGTTCGTGCCGCACTCCGAATAAATATCGGAACATAATCCTCTCCTGGATACAAATCTTTTTAGAGCTGCCAGGAATGCAGGCGTAGTCAAATCGGACACGGCTTCAAGATGTATGGCCTTGGTTGCCATGCATACAAAGATACAAATGTAGCCCTTGTATTTTCTTGTGGACCTATGCGCTGAAGTTTTTAATAGTATGGGTCCAGCATAATCCAATCCGACATGAGAAAATGGTTTTGATATATTAATTCTTGCTGATGGAAGCTCCCCCATCAGCTGAACATTATTTTGTTTTTTCTGACGAACACAGACTAAGCATCGCTGAATTCGCCTTGAAATTACACGCTTTCCATTTAGTATCCAGAACTCAGTTCGGCTTGCATTTAAAGTTAAGGACGGTCCACCATGCAAAGTCTCCACATGAATTTTATCAATTATTAAATTGGTGACATGGTGATCACTTGGCAATATTACAGGATGTCTTCTGGTGTACGTCATTAAGGCCTTATTAAGCCTGCCTCCAACCCGGATAAGTCCATCTTCACTTAGGAAAGTAGGCATTTTGTAAATGGAAAATCACTCCAGTAGGCATTTTGTGGAAGGAAAATCACTCCAGTAGGCATTTTGTAAAAGGAAAATCACTCCAGTAGGTATTTCAGGTAAGTGTTTTGACGTTTAATAATAAAGATTGGATTTTTTGCAGATTTTTCCATTTTAAAGTGTTACTAAGTGTAGGAAATGAAGTGAATAGTGCAGTGGGGACATGATCCCAGAGTGCAGTGAAATTTTCGCGGTAGAAAGGAGTTTTGGGGTGGGAAATATTAATTTTTAATTTTGACAGATTGTCAAAATTAAAAATTAAATATCTCGGAAATTATAGCCGAGCACGGCAAAATTTCTTCAGATCCTTTCGTTTTAGCCAAAACGGAAGGAGCCTGCAAAATTTCATGGCCCTGGGGCCATTGTCGCCAAAGTAAAATTATACCTGGTTCTGTGGGCACGGTAGTGCCCCCGCCAAGTCGATTAGATTGTTCAATTTTTGAATTTTAGTTGGTGTTAAGCTCATAGAGGAAGAAAAAAAAGAAAAATCCCGAAATTGCATTATAGTAAATGAAAAATACATCCCACCAAAAACATTTTCATGTAAAAATGTTGCCAAGACGAGTCTACGTAGCTTACCCTGTGAAAAAGTTATCAGATCTCGTATAAAGCCAAGCTCTAAAGACTGCACGCTCTAAACCTACAAGCTCTACACTACACCTTACTCAAAATATATGAAAAAGTGGTCAGATCTCATGTAGAGCCAAGATTTTTGATCTATGCGCCCTAACTTTACCAGGCCTACCTTCACAAATTCTACATTTTAGTCAAAACGTGTGGCTTGGCCGTTTTGCTACCGTCACGAAGATTTCATAGGCATTCGTTCATTGGGTGTGAAATAAAACGGCCAAGCCACACGCCAGTATTTTAATTAGTAGAATATGTTACCGTGCAATTGCCAAGTCATTGTAGTTATTATAGAAATAAAGATGTCTAATATTGATACGGTCACTATAAATGTTGATAGGTAATTGATTAGATAACAATTTATAACAAAGTTGTTGAATAGGTGCTTCCATAGACACTAACTAATATAACTGACTTGGTTTTACATAAGATCTCACAACTTTTTACGGCAGAAGAACTGCGTTGCGAGACTTGGCGTTTTTTTACATTTTATGTTTTTCATGGGATCCTATTTTGCCCAAAATTTAGAGCAAAATCAATTGAGGATCGGTGCGCATTTCTGAAAGCCAAAAAGATATGCACCAATTGTCTCAAGCCAAATCATACTGTTGAAGCCTGTACATCTATAAAGCGATGTCAAAAATGTAACGAGCAACATCATACCATGATCCATAAGCCAACATCTGACAATGCAGTTCCAGCTATGGTCGTTGCACAGTCAACTCCGACTACTCAGTCCGTTCCACAAAATATGCAACAACGCTTAACTAACACTACAATTTCGCACGTTGCAAATAATAGGAAATCTTCTGTTCTACTCGCCACGGCACTCTTACATCCAGTCTTGTGATGGTCGTCTATTTCGCATTAGGGCTCTACTAGATCAAGGATCAGAATCGTCATTTATAACTGAAAGTGTGGCGAACATTTTATGCTTACGTAAACATCGAGCGAATATATCCGTACTAGGTGTAGGACAATGTACTGCAGGTGTTGTGCAAGCCATCGTTACTCACAACATTGTATCGAGCATCGATTCAACAGCCAAATATCAAGTGCAATCCTTAGTCTTGCCCACACTTACACATCTAATACCCTCAAAAGTAGTTGATCGTAAAGACTGGCCTCACGTCATAGGACTACCACTCGCTGATCCTGATTTTGACAAGCCTTCGGGTATAGACCTTATTCTGGGAGCTGATTTTTATAGTAGAGTTCTCAAAGCTGGTGTTCGTCATGGGCCTATGGGTACCCCTGTAGCTCAAAACACTACACTGGGTTGGATTCTCTCCGGAGAAATCGATAGTAATCTCACTAAAACGACAACTACCTTTAGCTTACATACATCAACCATAGAACTTAATTCGCTACTTAAGAAATTTTGGGAGACAGAAGAGCCACCAAAGGCTATACTCTACACACCAGATGAAGCAGAGTGCGAAGCTATCTATGCAAACACCTATTCTAGAGATGCTGAGGGAAGATATATAGTAAAACTTCCATTCAAATCAAACCATCCTTCACTTGGTAATTCTCGCGAGGCAGCTATGAGCTCTCTGCTTCGTATGGAGAAAAGATTTGCTCGAGACCCTACACTCTTTCGGGAATATTCAATGTTCATCGAGGAATACCTTTCTCTGAAGCATATGGAATTGGTACAGGATGAAACTAAGGACCCTGCAAATTGCTATTATCTGCCACACAATGCTGTCTTAAAGCCTAGTAGTACTACTACTAAATTGCGGGTTGTCTTTAATGCTTCTCAGAGTTCTTCGAATGGTCGTGGCCCTCATTCTTATCAGATGGCGACTTTACCCTTTTGTTTATACCGCGGACATTGCCAAGATGTTTAGACAAATTTTGGTTGATTATTCGGATACAGATTTTCAAAGAATACTTTGGAGAAATTCAACTACTGAACCTGTACAATGTTACCGACTTCTGTAAAGCTCTACAGCAATTGGCTAATGACTACAGAGATCAATTCAGCAGCGCTTCAAAAGTATTACGGGAAAACATTTACGTCGATGATGCTCTTTTTGGCGCTTTTCATGATAAAGAAGCTATAGACCTACGCATTGAACTTAACACTCTACTTCTGCAAGGAGGTTTTAAACTCCGGAAATGGCTTTCCAATTTTGCACAACTACTCGATGGCATTCCATTGGAAGATCGAGAGCTAACTTCTTCTGAAAAAATAGTTAGCGATTCACAAATAAAGGCATTAGAAATCATCTGGAGCCCTACACTTGATTGCTTCAAATTCACTATCACTCTCCCTTCTTCGCCTGTCACAACCAAGAGATCCGTTTTGGCCGATATTAGTCGACTGTATGACCCCTGTGGATGGCTTTCGCCTATCACAATAATGGCCAAGATATTCCTTCAAACTCTTTGGAAAAATCAGCTTGATTGGGATGAAGAATTACCGTCGAATTTGACTACTGAATGGCTTACTTTCAAAGAGCAACTTCAGGATATGAACTTAAAAATTCCCCGGTGGATTGGATTAAAAACTCCGTCAGAAAAGCTTGAACTGCACGGCTTTTGCGATGCTGTTTACTTGCGAATTGCCCACGACGCTGATGACTTCGAAATACATCTTCTCGCTGCCAAAACTCGTGTGAGCCCTATACGCACCGTATCGTTGCCGAGATTGGAGTTATGCGGCGCCGCCTTACTAGCCGAACTACTGGCTTACGTACAGACTAATCTAGAGCTTTCTGATGTTCCTATACATACTTGGACTGATTCGACCATAGTCCTAGCTTGGTTGCGTGCACATCCTTCTAAATGGCAGGTTTTTGTCGCAAACAGGGTTTCATTAGTCCAAGAGAAACTACCTAATGCAGTATGGCACCATATATCGTCCGCTGAAAACCCCACTGATTGCATTACGCGTGGCATACCAGCCTCAGAACTGCAGGAATTTAAGTTATGGTGGCAAGGTCCAACTTGGCTCAGTCTTTTACCGAGTCACTGGCCTGTAAATGAAGTATCTCTCTCCAAAGAACAACTTGAAGAAGTTATCATAAGCAATTCCGTATCTATATCGTCTGCATCTGCCAATCTTGCGACGGAAGACTTTCTCACCTCTCTTCTCCGCCGTTATTCAGATCTTATGAAGCTCTTTCGAATCACCGCTCTATGCTTTCGACTGTACTACAACTGCCAACGCAAATCTAATCTTCACAATTCAGGAAAACTGAAAGCCGACGAAATTCAGCGGGGACCTGAAGTACTGATTAGACTTGTACAACATCAATATTTTCCTCTGGAAATTAAGCTACTCACAAAGGATAAAACTGCGATCTTACCGCCTAGTAGCAAATTACGTATGTAAAATCCGAAGTTGGACGACAAACTATTACTCCGCGTAGGTGGACGCTTGAAGCACGCCTTGCTATCTGAGGATGAGAAATACCCTCTCATTTTGCCTGCTGATAGTCATCTTACTCAGCTGGTAATAGCTTACTCTCATACAAGGACATTACACGGTGGAACACAAGCTACTCTACAACATATTCGTACTAAATATTGGCTTATAAATGGCCGTAATAAAGTAAGACAATTTATCCGTCGATGTGTTGTTTGCTGCCGGTTTAAAGGAAGCTCACGTCCTCCATTGATGGGAAATCTACCGGTTGATAGAATACGCTCTGCTAAACCCTTTCTACATTGCGGAGTCGACTTTGCGGGCCCATTCGTCGTCAAACTCAGAAAAGGTCGTTGTCGCTTGCAGACAAAAACTTTCGTTCATATGCTTCGTAACTCGTGCCATTCACTTAGAACTCGTAATGGATCTTACGGCTGAAGCTTTTATTGCTGCTTTTCGTCGCTTCGTCAGTCGCCGTGGTCATTGCGCTCGCATATACAGCGATAATGGTCGAACTTTTGTAGCTGCTGATAAGCAACTTTCGCAACATCTCCAGCAGCTTATCAACGAGGCAACTATTCCTCAACTCACTGTGAAGGACGGCACCGAATGGCATTTTATCCCTCCTCGTTCACCACACTTTGGAGGATTGTGGGAGGCGGGTGTTAAAGCCATGAAACATCACCTTAGACGAGTCGTCGGAAAACATCTACACTTTCCATGGAGGAAATGCTCACCTTGTTGGTTCAAATCGAGGCCTGTCTCAACTCTCGCCCGTTGCAAGCACTATCTGACGATCCATTAGATCTCAACGCACTAACTCCTCGACATTTTTTGGTTGGCGAAAACCTTCTAGCTGTACCTGAGCCTAGCCTCCTTGAGGTACCTACCAATCGCTGAAATCGCTGGAAAATGGTGCAGCATATGTACCAAAGTTTTTGGAAACGCTGGCACAAGGATCTATAATCTCCAATTGAGGTACAAGTGGCAACATTCGTCAGATCCTATAAAAATCAACAAAATTGTGTTGATTAAGGAAGACAATTTACCACCCCAGTGTTGGCTATTGGGTAGAATTGTCGCTCTTCATCCGGGCTCAGACGGACAAATCCGTGTAGCCACGGTCCGGCATAAATATGGTCATTTCAAGCGACCGGTTGTGAAGCTATGTATATTGCCTATCGATACGCGAGAGAATGAAGGCTAACTTAACTCTGAAATTGCAACCTACTAATCTAATAAGATTCACCTAGCATCTACTTACATATTATTCTGCGTTTTTTCCTTAACAGATTCTGTCCTTTTCTGTAAGGCACTCCTTCATGGCGGGCGGTTTACCTACTTCTTCAACATAGCGAGCAGCTTATTTCCTGCAAGGCGGGCGGCGTGTTTCTTTTCATGCGCAGCGGGTCGTGATACACACGAGGCAGGCGGAATGTTAAGAGTCAACATCAAATCAACTTTAATTGTTATACACTCTTGTAAACTAATATGAATTCATTCTAATTGTATTTAGTTAATTTCATAAGCCACTGTATTTTACTACCATGTACTTTGCCTCTGCTCTCAAAATTCTGTACGGGCTATGTACCGGCAATTGTAACTGCTCGTCGCTCACTTTCTTGTTAACCGCGGCATTGTGAAGATCGAAAAATACACTTTTTTTACTACTAAGAACCAGCGCAGTTTCATTTCTTTTGCTAAAACTTAAACAGTTCTCAGCCTTGGGAAAGAATATATGACTATCCATCTGTCGACGACAAGATAACTATTTTTAATCATTTATTAATAGAACTCTTTAACCTGCACTTTCCACTTCGCAAGAAGACGGTACGTAATGGTAGATGCCCATGGTTGTCAAAGCAAATACACGCTGCCATGGTTGAGCGAGACCTTCTCCTTCAACGATGTAACATAAGTCCACTCGCTCTAAAGAAATGCTCTTCAGATATAAAAAAGCTCGCAATAAAGTGAACTGCTTAATAAAATCTGCGAAGAGCGCTTTCTTTGCGAATAAATTAGGCCCTGAGCTGCCACCAAAGAAATTGTGGGATAATATACGGAAGCTGGGTATGGCAAGGGGGATACGTCTGTGGGTATTTATCCTAAAGAGCTCAACCGATTTTTCATAGTGAAAAGCTCTCCCTCCATATCCACTGATATTCCCCGAGAGGTCTCCTGTAGCGAGGGATTAACTTTCCAATGCGTTGATGAATGCGAAGTGTCGTTAGCAATGCTGTCCATAAAATCTAATGCTACTGGTCCTAATGAGCTCTCCCCTCGGTTCCTAAAAATGATATTGCCATGCATTCTCAGGGTCCTTACGCACATCATCAATCACTGCATCACGACATCCCGGTTTCCGATACAGTGGAAGCGGGCTTTGGTCATTCCTGTCCCTAAGAAACGCTCAGCTTCAGTCCCTAACAATTTCAGACCTATTAGCATACTTTGTTATCTTAGCAAAGCATTTCAAAAACTAATGTACTCGCAGATGACTGACTATTTCAGCGCCATGAAACTTATCTCACCTCACCAGTCTGGTTTTCACAGATGTCACAGCTGTGAAACTGCTGTGTTGAAAGTTACTACGGATGTTTGCAGTGCTCTGGATAAGGATCAGCTTACCGTTTGGACGCTGCTTTATTTTATTAAGGCTTTTGACACAATTGATCACTCAAAGTTGTTTAGTAAACTCTCAGATCAATTCGTATTTTCGACAACTGCGACTAGGCTTCTGGGTAATGACTTGTGTGGACGTAGTCAATTTGTGAAAATTGGGAACATTTCCTCCGTCCCTGAAAATGTTTAATGTGGTGTGCCGCAGGATTCCATCTTAGGTCCGCTGCTCTTCTGCCTATATATCAATGATCTTCCTAATGTAGTGAAAGATGTTTCTGTACATGTTTATGCTGACGACGTGCAGGTCTACTTGAGTCCTCCCATAGGCTTGATCGAGGACTGTGTATGTCGCGTCAATGATGATCTGAACCGCATACATATATGACTGGAGCGTATTCAATGGTCTTGTATTAAATCCATCTAAATGTAGTGCACTTGCTATCAATAGAAATGGAATTGCTGCTGACTCTTTGCCACCAATCACATGTAATGCTAGGCGCATTGACTACGTTAGTACGGTTAAGAGCCTTGGAGTAGTTCTGAATAATAAATTGACTTGTTGTAATCACGTTAGTTCCATTCTGCGTAAAGTGTATGGATGCTTACGCCAATTGTGGGTGAGGTCGAACATTCTTTCCGTAACCCTTCGTAAGCGACTGGCTAAAGCTCTAATCATGCCGCACTTCACATATGGCAATGTGATTTTCCCATCATTAGACGGGTCTTGTAAAAGAAGACCAGCTGTAGCCTTCAACGATGTAGTGCGCTTCATATATAAATTGACCAGGCACTGCCACATATCAGAGTACATCACTCAATTCTTGGGTTTTCCCCTGCTAGCCTATTTGAAGCATCTCAGGCTAAAATTCTTGCAAAAAGTAGTTCACGTTCAACAGCCGCCGTATCTTTGTGGGAAACTGAAATTTATGAATTCATTTCGGCATCTCAACTTGTTAATTCGTCATTTCCATTCTCGCTTCGGGGAGCGTTCTTTCTTTGTCCAGTGTGTTCGGGATTGGAGTCTGCTGCCTTCGAATATCCAGAGAACGACGTCCAACGGATCCTTCTTTAAATTGCTACAATCATCTGATCTATTTTAAAATTTGCACATTTAAGCATGGGAAGAATGATACATACCTATACATTGCCTAGTTCCTTTTCTCCTTAATTCTTTCTTCGAATTTATTTTAGTTCTATTTTTGTTTTTTTTACTTTTTTTTTCTCTTTTTGTCTATGTTTTTTTCTCTTTTTGCTTACTTTCACTCTTGTTTTATATTCATTTCCTGCTCTTAATTTTAACCTTGTTATATAAATATTAGTATTAGCTTATGAATGCTACCACTTGAATTTTGTACACATAAGGGCCCTTATTCCACACTCCGACGGAACGTAACTTTTCTCCGAAGTTCTCCGTGTCGTATTCCAGACTCCGACGTAATGACCGAAAAGTTCCGCATCGTAATCGGCACTCCGAATGCCTACTTTCGTAATTTTTTGATATTCCACACTCCGACGTAGGCACAAAAACGCACGATTTTCGGAGGAAAATCTCCGACGCGTTTAGTGTGTCGGAGAATTCAAACTTGCTACTTCAATGAGTGTTTTAGCACCCAAAACACACATCGAAGCTGGTTAATTATAATGGGATTCAAGTTCTTGATTGGCTGGCTCAATCATTAAATTTGAATCTCATTGCAAATCTTTTCACAGTCCTTAAACAACGAGTCTGAAATCATCGTTTCAGAAATAAAGCAGAATTATGAAAACACGGAAAAAAGAGTGGAAAAGCACAGCTAAATTTACTATTATGAAGTTAATAGCGTCTATGCCACGAAATTGTGCTGGGGTTATTCAAAATAAGCACTATCATGGGAAGTACTAGGGAGGCAACCAAAATGTTCCTTTAGATTTCCACACGAACAACAGGAACAACAGGAAAAACAGGATATAACTTTTTACGTTCCCCGAAAATAAATGAGGGATAAACACTAATTTTAAATATGTGGATTTTAATAAATAAAATAGGCTACAATTAATGAAGTACAATTGGAAAAAATATTACACCCATGCACCTTCCAGTATCGGTTTTCACAATTTCAAATCCTTGAAGTCGATTCTTGTCTTTATTATCATTTAAGAAGTTGAGTTTATTCTTATGAAACAAGTAACGATGATGTAGCGCGCAGTAAAAAAGTATAAAAATTCTGGCCCTGTTGTTTCAGAAACTATTAGAAATACAAAAAAAGTGGCTAAAAATGGGAAGAAATTTAGCTGGGCAAAATAAAAGCAATATATTCAATTAAAGTCTGTGTGTTTTAATTCACTAAACATTCATCACAAATTACGATAATCTTTATTTGATGCCTATAAACACGTAGAGTAGCAGCTCTCAGCGCACTGACCTCAAGATTCGGCGGCAACAGGGATGAATTTGTCCTCTCTCGACCAAAACAAACAGTGAGGACACCACAAACTGCAAAGAAACTCCAAAGTTGGGGATCAAGAGATTAAAATAATGTCCCAGCCTTCCCGATTTTTATAAACACTTAATTTAAACAACGTACTGCTTTTAAATCAACTAAAACTTTATTAAATCACTATGAAAACTTTTAGACATTTTTTTGACATTAAACAGCTGTTTTCGGAGTGAATCGAAAGGACTCCGAAATGGCAGTGCTTTGACGAGAATCCGTTCGTAGTATGGAATACGAAAAAAAGTTACGTCGTATCGTAAGGTTTACGTCGGATAAGTTGTCCGTCGGAGTGTGGAATAAGGGTGAAGATCTTAATCTTTGTACTTATCGAAATAAAATTACATATTTTTATTATTATTATTCTGGCAAATTAAGCTTAGCAATAAAAGCTCTGAATATGTTATTTACACATTTTGGTAGATTTAAATTTAAAGTTATGCCGTATGGAATCTCTTCTGCTACAGAAATTTTTCAATATTGCTTTGATCAAATTTTTGGTGACCTTGATGGTGTAATCATTTTGATTGATGATCTTTTCGTTTGGGGAACCACTCCTCAAGAAAATGATGTTAGACTTAAAAAAGTACTCGATAGAGCAAGAGACCGAAATGTCAAGTTTAATTTAAAAAAATTTCAGTTTAAAAAAAATGAAGTTAAATAAAGATATGAGCTACAATCTTTTCAGATAAGGGCATTACAGTTGACCCAGACAGAATAAGGGCTATTGTTGAAATGAAAGCACCAAAAAGTAAAGATGAATTGTTAACTTTTTTAGGAATGCTGGCGTATGTTGGAAGATTTGTTGCTAATTTATTTAAGTAAATTCACATTTAAGAAATTTAACAAAAAAAGATACTGTATGGACATGGTATGCAAATGTTGAAAAATAGTTCTTAAATTTAAAAAAACGTTTTAATAAACTCTCCCACTTTAAGATACTTATGTAAATAAATCAGTGGTTTAAAGTGTATGTAGATGCATCCCAACATGGTCTTGGAGCAGTAATACTGCAGGAAAATCTTCCAGTAGCATATGCTAGCAGACTTTAAATGAGACTGAGATTCAAATTAGATATGAGGTACTTTCGAATTAGTACCTATATTCTGATGAAAATTGCAGGCGACCGTACGCACAGTTATAAGAAAACTATAAAATGTATAAAATTCCAAATTTTTTCTTTATTTTGTACCATTATTTTGTATAATATTTTTTTATCTTGCTGTCCTCCCTTTTGGCAGCCCCATATTCCTTTTGCATCTAACATCTATATCACTAACGAAAATTAATTTATTGTATTTAAAACTTAATGAACACATCGTGTAAAAAATTTAGATACATAAAATATTATTGTTTGAGTGTTTAAAACTAGTAACAAAAACAATAATAATAATAAAAAATAGACATTTTGTTGATTTATGTTTCTAAAATATTTTAGGATAGAACATTTTCGCGCTATCTACCTACCTACTGAACTTCATCGTTACATTTCATTATTAACATTTTTGATGTTTTTAAAAAGTATATAAAACAAGAATTTGCTACTTACAAAAATAATGTACAAGAATAATTTCACTTCCTTTGATTTAAAACTTACTCTTTTTTGTATTGGACATTCAAAACTTATAATTTAGATCAGGAAAGTTTATCGATTACTTTGATAGCGATATTGAATATGTAAGGTACAGTTTCTTTTTTTAATCTTAATTCTATTTTGAGTTTCACATAAGACTCTAAACTTAATCAGACTATTCAGGTGCACAAAGTTTTAACGAAAGCTGAAGTGCAAAGCCAATAATCAGAAAACACATGTGCAAATAGCGCGAGCAACAGCTATAGTCGGAAAGGAAAAAAATTAGTATTTGATCATAATTTTGATTACACAACATCTAAATACAAGTTGAGTCCACCACAATTGATGGTGCACTTCTCAAAATTAGCATCTCTGTTTCCGAGGTGTACACTGTTTTTAATATGGTAAACAATGTTGGAAAGATTGAGACCGAAAACTCTGTAAGGATTATATACAATTCTAAAACCCCCCGACTTAAAGGAGGTAAGTAACTAAAGAAAATTCGTCAAGGGATGCCATTCCCTGCCCTGAATTAAGAATAGGAGAATATCAATTAAGACTACATGCAATATTTTAGTTCACTTCAGGCAGAGATTATAAAATACTATTTAATAATCTCTGCTTCAGGGCAGGTAATGAATGGTCTCCCCCGACGAATTTTCTTTGGTTACTTACCTCCTTTTAGTCGGGGGGTTCTAAAATTTTATTTAATCCTTTTTCTATTACGACGTTTACATCCGTCGCGGATTTTTTCAGAATTTTTAATTTTGTTTTTTTGATATATTAGGTACATCTACATATATCTATATCTCTACCTATCTATACATATTATAAAACAAAGTCCACCCGGCGCGTCTGTTCGCGATAAACTCAAAAACTACCGAACGGATTTGAAAAATTCTTTTTGCATTTGATAGCCCAATTCTTGAGGAAGGTTTTAGGCTATTTTACATCACGCTACGACCCCTAGGAGGGGACATTTGTCTCCCCTTTGGCTCCAGGCTCCAAAATGTGAGAAAAAACGTAACAAATTTTCACTTTTTTCTCAAAAACTGTAACACTTACAAATTTGCAAATTACACCACGTCAAAGCGCCATTCCTTCCGCAAATTTGCCCAACCTCAGCGATCCATTTTGCTGCATTTTTACAACTTTTAGGCCCCATAGCATCCCCAAAGGTCTAAATGTCGCAATTTTCATAAATTTTGTTCACTTTTTTTCAACTCAGTCGGAAATATACTAAAAGTGGTCCAAATTCTACCAAATTTCCACCAGATACTCTCTAGCTAGAGTACGAGGCATGTCCACAAAGTAAGTGTACTAGGGCCCTCACGGGCAGAATAATTTTTTTTTTGCTATTTTGATCACACAGCCGTGTAGCTTAGCTCCTCCATGTCCAACGATCCCAAGGACGCGTCCCTACGTCTAAAACTGTGGTTACAGCAACGTGTCTCGTGAATCATGTCGATAAAATCTGCCGCCAAGTGCGAAATTCACAGTGTTATCCGTTACTTCGTTATGAAGCGAAAATTTCCGTTTGAAGTTTTTAACGAGATCAAATCGGTTTATGGTGAAGGAGTAATGAATCGTACGAGTGTGTTTAAATGGTGTCGTGAATTTAAAAACGGTCGTACTGATGTGCACCCTCGGCCAAAAAATTCAAAACGACCATTTCGGCTAAAAAAAATCATGGCATCCGTGTTTTGGGACCACAAAGGGATCATTTTGATCGAATTTTTACCTCAGGGTGAAACCATCAATGCTGCAGGGTATTGTGAGACCTTAAAAAAATTCAGAAGGGCAATTCAGAACAAGAGAAGAGGACTGCTGCAGAAGGGAGTCTGCCTTCTGCACGTCAGTGCCAGACCCCACACGGCCCACGCCACAAAGAAACTTTTGGAGTCCTTCGGATGGGACGTTTTGAACCACCCCGCGTATTCCCCTGACCTGGCGCCTTCAGATTAGCATCTGTTCACCTCCCTGAAGATGCACATGGGTGGGAAAAAATTTTCAACAGACGAGGAAGTGAAGGGGGAGGTAAACAAATGGGCAAAGAAGTTGGCGGCAAACGTCTTTGACCAAGGCATCAAAAAGTTGATTCCTCGTCTCACTACGTGCATCGAGAGGGATGGTGACTACGTTGAAAAATAGTTCACATATGTAGTGATGTAACCATGTAAAAATTTTTTTTTAAATAAATTATTTGAAACCTACAAAAATCTAGTACACTTACTTTGTGGACATGCCTCGTATATAAGTGGTTTTGGTATAAAAATATTTTCATAAATCAACGTCATTTTCGCATAATTACTTTCTCATTTCATCGTAATTAATTCGCGACTTTCTGATTAACCATTTTCGCCCCTACCTTCAGACATTCTTTTCAACATTTCTCTGCTCTTAGAGCTTATTATTTTAATAAAATTTAACTCACTAGAAAGGTAACAATTTTCTCTTGCGATTTCATGTAACGCTTTCGACCCTACTATTATTAACAACCCACACAGCCCCCGTGAATCTAATAAAATTAGCTGAAAATGATCTTTCGCTTCATTTGAATCACACCCAGCAGAGAGCTTCGTGTTAGCTACATACATATGTAGTAGGTGTGTGCATGACTTCAGCAGGCAGGCGACGTCAGGGTGAAGCGCGCGCACTATTTTTTGCTTAGTTGTGAACAGACTTCCGAAGCGAATGGTCACAATTGTGGAACGCACTATTTTTTGCTGATAGTTGTGAACATACTTTTGTTTGATTGAATTTTTTCAGAGGTCATTATTACTTATTTGTTTGAGTCAAAGGTCATTATTATTTATTTGTTTTGGTTTCTTTTCACGTAGTGAAACATTTTAAAATTAATTTTTTGCTGATAGTTGTGAACATACTTTTGTTTGATTGAATTTTTTCAGAGGTCATTATTACTTCTTTTGTTTGATTGAATTTTTTCAGAGGTCATTATTACTTATTTGTTTGAGTCAAAGGTCATTATTATTTATTTGTTTTGGTTTCTTTTCACGTAGTGAATCATTTTAAAATTAATTTTTTGCTGATAGTTGTGAACATATTTTTTGTTTGATTGAATTTTTTCAGAGGTCATTATTACTTCTTTTGTTTGATTAGCCGCAAACATTTTTTGGTGGTTCCATCCAGGAAGTGTGAGCTCATTTGGTTTTTCTCTCAAATTTTTGGTTTAGCGTTAACGTACTTTTTGATATCTTCGATATATTTTCCTTGTAAGACGGGACAATGACTACTCTAAAGCAGGCACTCACTAGTGAGAAAGTGCTTAGAAATCGGATAGACAAGATTATCGAAAACGGAAAAAAAACTGCAGTGGCAAAGCGTACATTGGGTTTTTACGAAACTAAGATAACAGATTTAAGAAAGGTATGGAGTGACAATAGTGAGGCTTATCAATCTGTTAGGGAATTGGTCTTGGCAACTGAAGATAAGGATACGCCGGAATGCATGTCGGCGGATCTTTTTGGTGTCACAGAATCAAAATATAGCGAATATATGGGGGAGGTACTGGAAGGCATGCGTAAGTGCTCACTTACGCAAGACGCCAATACAGGGGCTGGTACAGGTACCTCTACCGGCAATAACTCAACCATGATTCGCGAAGAGTCACTCTTACCTAGGATTGCGTTGCCAAAGTATAATGGCGATTACGACACCTGGCGATCATTCCATGATATATTTGTGTCATTGGTCCACGACAATGTTCGTTTAACCCCAGTACAGAAACTGCATCATCTTAAGGCATGTGTAATTGGAGAAGCCGAGAAATTCTTGCGACATATACCAATTACAAATGCAGATTATGAGCCTGCATGGAAAAAATTAAGGGAAAGATACGAGAATAAACGTATTCTCGTGAATCACCAGTTGAAGTTGCTCACAAACCAGATGAAGCTAACAACTGAAACAGCCAACGGGATTAAGTCACTTGTCGACACAACTGAGGAATGTATGCAACAGTTGAAGATCCTCAGCGTTGACATATCCTCATGGGATGTGATTCTCATTTATTTAATTGTTCAAAAGCTCCCCTTTTATACCCTAAAATTATGGGAGGAAGAACAAGGAGCATCCCAAAAGTTGCCCACTTACGAGCATTTCACTACATTTTTGAAAACTCGGATAAGGGTTTTAGAGTCAATTTCAGACACCATAATTCCAAGGCGAACTCCAACAACAAAAGAAACCACTAAGGCATATTATGCCATTAAAGCAACAAACAAATGCCCTGCATGCGATGGTATGCATTTCGTACAGAAATGTGCAAAATACCAAGCAATGGACGCTAAAGCAAGGCGAAGGATTATGCAATCGGCCGGGCGCTGCATCAATTGTTTGTCCAGCACTCATCTGGGTAATAAGTGCACAAGCAAATACAGATGTCTAAAATGCAAAGCAAGACATCATACTACGCTTCACGAGCACGTGAAGTCAGAGCAAACAAGCTCTCACTCAAATATGGGTACAAGGGGGTCAGAGCACTCTGCCTCTATTAAACAAAACCCATATTCAGAGCAATCAGCTTCGGATAGCTCAATTCAAAGGCCTGCGAATTATGAGCAACAAGCTCATACAGGAAACAGCTTGAAACAATTTCAAGGATCACCAAGCCTTCACACTGGCAAGGTAGATAATACTCAGAGCTTTGTTGCTGGGAAAAACCATGAAGCATTGCTCTCCACAGCATTGGTCCTGGCACAGACCGAACATGGTCAGGCCCAGGTCTTACGATGCCTAGTGGATACTGGCTCACAGTCCTCTTTCATTACTCAAGAGGCTTGTAAAAAATTGGATGCCATACGCACTGCTGCCTCAATTAAGGTCACAGGCTTAAACACTAGCCCAGCAGGAGTATCACACGAAAAAACTAACCTGATGCTACGATCTTGTGGTCCAGATTCGGGCACCATTAAGGAAGAGTTTCTTATAATAAAGAATAAACTGAATGACAACTCACACTTTTCTTTTAATTACAAACCGCTACACATCCCACCATCCAACAGCTGAACAACAAATACGACACGAATCGTAACCTGTTCAGGTCCTCTTTTCTATTTCAGCTTAACAGCCGCAAAAACGAGAGTGAGCCCTATTAAGACCGTGTCCTTGCCACGCTTGGAGCTATGTGGAGCAGCTCTTTTGGCCAACTTAGCTAGCTACCTTCAAAATGAACTTAACTTGACACGCGTCCCATTATACCTATGGACCGACTCGACGATTGTGCTTGCATGGCTGCGAGAGCATCCAACTAAGTGGAATGTTTATGTGGCGAATCGTGTGTCTCACATCCACCAACTGGTTCCTCATGCTACTTGGCTTCACATACGTTCTACCGACAATCCTGCGGACTGCATCAGCCGGGGTATTCCTGCTGCGCATCTGATGACCCATGAGTTGTGGTGGACTGGACCCCCCAACCTAAAGGATCAGACTTCTACTTGGACCCATTGCGTCATACCAGCAACAGTTGAGGAGTTGCGCCCTTCATCAGCACTCATTATTCAACAAACTAATTCCGATGGCAGCTTAGAACTGTTACATCGTTTCTCATCTTTATCAAAGTTGCTACGGATTTTTCTTTAACTCAAAACAAAATATTTTTTTTAATTGTTTTTTTTTCTTCCCTCTTCTTAATAATCTGAACAGCCGATAAATTAATTTGTTCAGAGGAAGATATATATATATTTCAGGGCGGTGGTCGTATGATACTTGATGTACAGTATTGTATGACCGGCTGCCAGAGATGTCAAAGGACTCGGATTGGTGTCCCGTATGGGCGCGTGGCCAACCTCTTCCAACAGGTTTTCATTGTATAAAGAGGTGTGCATGTACGTGGTGGCACTGTCCGAGGACGAGATATCTCGTTTCGAGTTGTGACGAATTGTTGTACGTTTATCACGATTCAGAAGCACGAAGCAAATTTTTTGTTTATAACAACCTTGTGTTAGATGTTTTTGAGGAGGAAACATATACATAGAGTTGGGAAAATGCAATGCATGATAAACACTTTTATGTACATTGTAAATAATAATTTGTTTCAAAATCCTGAAATAGATGGCAGAAAAAGAGGTTCATGGGGAGGATGAAGGTAGAATGGTTCTGGTGGACTACTCAAGCGAGGAAGAGAACTCGGACGTAGATTCGCCAGTCTTAGAGCTAAACAACAGCGTGGATGAGTTTCTGAGAGAAGAGCCCAAAGAGGGTCTGAAGAGTAAAAAGGACCAAAAGAGTGAAGAAAGTAAGTTAAACTCACGGCAAGAGATAAAATAAAAATCTGTCTCTAATTAGTTCTCAAATTTGCCTCTCTGCCAAATGAATTCGAATAATCTAAGAGAGAACTGTACAATTTCATAAGAGGACAGAAGTTGAAGTTAGATGTTAAGATGAAATTAGAAGTAAAGTCTAGAGTAAAAAGGTCTTGTAAAATAGAGTTAGAGAGAATCCAGGTAACAATAACGATGTTTTTAATTTTACAGCTGCACTTAAGACGAATAAAACAAACAAAATCCATATAATAGAGGACGTAGTTATGCAGGCTCCTGATCGCCAAGATTTATCAAAAGTGACAAATCTGGCGATCGGAGAGAAGATGTTGATATGTAAATCAGCTTCAACAGCTCTTCAAGGGGAGTCAGAGGGTGGCAGAAGAAAATGTTAAGATGGCAAAGAATGTGGCTGCGGCGGCAGCCTCCTTAAGTAAAGTGATGGATGGAGCCAAGACAATGATGAAAACCTTGGCTCAAACATGCAAGGACAGTTTGGAGGCTCAGAAGCTACGGCTGAGAGAATTAGAGGTTAGAAAGGAAAATTCAATTTATCTTAATCCTACATTATCCTGTGACTCTGGTTGAATGGACAAGTTACTAATTCGACGTCCTTTTGAGTCTTTTGGCATTTTATTAAATGCGTCTCGAAGAGTCTTTTGGCATTTTATTAAATGCGTCTCGAAGTGACTACGAAGCGGACGATGGGCCTTCACGTAGGGGCACTGGACCTCTTCGTCGCCAGTGACGGGAACCACGAATGCCATTTCAAATTACCTTTTTTACTTATGCTCAAAAAAAGCGACTGATAACAGCGAAGAGACAACTGCATACATCAGTTCTCCTTCAGGTTAGGACAGCAACTGACTGACTGACTGACTGACTGACTGCAGTTTATTAAAAATAGCATAAAAAAAATTTTTTTTTAATACAATTAAAATTGTAAAGCATCAGGAGCAGTGGCAAAATAAATGGAAAACCTTCCAGAACATTTTTTTGCCTTCGAAAGTAAAGGACTGAAAAAAATAGCGGATAAAGGAGAGAATACATCAGGAGCAGTAACAAAATAAATGAAAAACCTTTCAGAACATTTTTTGCATTCGAAAGTAAGAACTGAAAAAAATGGCGGATAAAGGAGAGAATACATCAGGAGCAGTGGCAAAATAAATGAAAAACCTTCCAGAACATTTTTTGCATTAGAAAGTAAGGACTGAAAAAAATGGCGGATAAAGGAGAGAATACATCAGGACCAGACTATGACGATGAATTGATGCAGGAGATAAGGCGCCGAACGCAGGGGAAGAAAGAGAGTATTGGAATCTATGTGGCCATCATGAAGGGACTATTCGGACGGCTTACCGAACCCCTTCCAGAAAGTTCACAATTGCGCTTGGTGATGAGGAGTCTTGACCCCTTTTATCAGATGCAGCTAGGCATGTTCCCGGTTAATACCTTTGAAGACCTCGTCGAGAAGGGAAGGAAATTGGAGCGCATCAGGGTGAGGACAGAATCTTTTGTTCCTCCACCCCAAAGGAAAAATAATCTCCTGGAGCCAGACTTGGCCTACGTTGGATCCACCAGCTGTCCAGAGACCGCCGCGACAACAGGAAGTGATCAGCGTGAGCAGCGAGGATATTCCAAGCTTATGTGTTCTAATTCTAAAAAACAAGGCCATACTTTCGCTCGATGCCAGGCTCCCAAGAAGTGTTTTGGTTGTGGCAAGCCGGATGTATTCAAAAGGAACTGCCCGAACTGCAGTTCGGGAAACGCCAAGGGGACTCACTAGAGGGCGGCGCAGTGAGTCCTAAAAACCACAATGTTAGTAACCCTAAGGCTGCCGAAAAACAAAACTCACTATCGCACGTCGGTCAAGTTGATCATCTTACGCAAGTGAAGACCAGATGGTGAAGAGCTTGGGCAGGCAGTCGTCCACGAGCTGGTGACTGAGTAGGATCAAAACTCTGTATCTGTACTTTATGAAATATAGTAAAAGTCTAATAGGTTATGGGCCCAGGGCACGCTTCCACTGCGCCATAAAGTTTTAAATATGAGCATTCTCAGAATTAGAAGTAGCGTCATAAAAGTAGGGAGCCGGCATGCAGGGTCGAACATGTTTGGTGGCAAGCGGTGTGAGCGTGGAAAACGTGCTGGTTTTTGTTTTTTCTCTTCTGTTCTGTTTTCTGCTGTTCGGCGAAGTTGCTTATGACGCCGGTCGTGCAGAGGGATATGGACATGCGTGTATATGTGTGCGCACGCGTATATATGGAGTTGGGATGTCTGATGAGGGAAATGGTAAATGCTGAAAATATCATTTCACGAAACTTTGTGAGTGCGTGTGTGTGTACATGCGTAAGTGGGGTAAGGTTTGATTTCCCAGAAAATTAGAGGGAGGCAATGAGAGAGATAAATTGAATTATTGAGAGTATATACATAGAGAGAAATTTCTTTAAAGACGATAATATAGATTTTTCTTTAACTCAAAACAAAATATTTTTTTTAATTGTTTTTTTTTCTTCCCTCTTCTTAATAATCTGAACAGCCGATAAATTAATTTGTTCAGAGGAAGATATATATATATTTCAGGGCGGTGGTCGTATGATACTTGATGTACAGTATTGTATGACCGGCTGCCAGAGATGTCAAAGGACTCGGATTGGTGTCCCGTATGGGCGCGTGGCCAACCTCTTCCAACAGGTTTTCATTGTATAAAGAGGTGTGCATGTACGTGGTGGCACTGTCCGAGGACGAGATATCTCGTTTCGAGTTGTGACGAATTGTTGTACGTTTATCACGATTCAGAAGCACGAAGCAAATTTTTTGTTTATAACAACCTTGTGTTAGATGTTTTTGAGGAGGAAACATATACATAGAGTTGGGAAAATGCAATGCATGATAAACACTTTTATGTACATTGTAAATAATAATTTGTTTCAAAATGCTGAAATAGATGGCAGAAAAAGAGGTTCATGGGGAAGATGAAGGTAGAATGGGTCTGGTGGACTACTCAAGCGAGGAAGAGAACTCGGATGTAGATTCGCCAGTCTTAGAGCTAAACAACAGCGAGGATGAGTTTCTGAGAGAAGAGCCCAAAGAGGGTCTGAAGAGTAAAAAGGACCAAAAGAGTGAAGAAAGTAAGTTAAACTCACGGCAAGAGATAAAATAAAAATCTGTCTCTAATTAGTTCTCAAATTTGCCTCTCTGCCAAATGAATTCGAATAATCTAAGAGAGAACTGTACAATTTCATAAGAGGACAGAAGTTGAAGTTAGATGTTAAGATGAAATTAGAAGTAAAGTCTAGAGTAAAAAGGTCTTGTAAAATAGAGTTAGAGAAAATCCAGGTAACAATAACGATGTTTTTAATTTTACAGCTGCACTTAAGACGAATAAAACAAACAAAATCCATATAATAGAGGACGTAGTTATGCAGGCTCCTGATCGCCAAGATTTATCAAAAGTGACAAGTCTGGCGATCGGAGAGAAGATGTTGATACGTAAATGTAAATCAGCTTCAACAGCTCGTCAAGGGGAGTCAGAGGGTGGCAGAAGAAAATGTTAAGATGGCAAAGAATGTGGCTGCGGCGGCAGCCTCCTTAAGTAAAGTGATGGATGGAGCCAAGACAATGATGAAAACCTTGGCTCAAACATCCAAGGACAGTTTGGAGGCTCAGAAGCTACGGCTGAGAGAATTAGAGGTTAGAAAGGAAAATTCAATTTATCTTAATCCTACATTATCCTGTGACTCTGGTTGAATGGATAAGTTACTAATTCGACGTCCTTTTCAGTCTTTTGGCATTTTATTAAATGCGTCTCGAAGTGACTACGAAGCGGACGATGGGCCTTCACGTAGGGGCACTGGACCTCTTCGTCGCCAGTGACGGGAACCACGAATGCCATTTCAAATTACCTTTTTTACTGATGCTCAAAAAAAGCGACTGATAACAGCGAAGAGACAACGGCATACAACAGTTCTCCTTCAGGTTAGGACAGCAACTGACTGACTGACTGACTGACTGACTGCAGTTTATTAAAAATAGCATAAAAAAAATTTTTTTTTAATACAATTAAAATTGTAAAGCATCAGGAGCAGTGGCAAAATAAATGGAAAACCTTCCAGAACATTTTTTTGCCTTCGAAAGTAAAGGACTGAAAAAAATAGCGGATAAAGGAGAGAATACATCAGGAGCAGTAACAAAATAAATGAAAAACCTTTCAGAACATTTTTTGCATTCGAAAGTAAGAACTGAAAAAAATGGCGGATAAAGGAGAGAATACATCAGGAGCAGTGGCAAAATAAATGAAAAACCTTCCAGAACATTTTTTGCATTAGAAAGTAAGGACTGAAAAAAATGGCGGATAAAGGAGAGAATACATCAGGACCAGACTATGACGATGAATTGATGCAGGAGATAAGGCGCCGAACGCAGGGGAAGAAAGAGAGTATTGGAATCTATGTGGCCATCATGAAGGGACTATTCGGACGGCTTACCGAACCCCTTCCAGAAAGTTCACAATTGCGCTTGGTGATGAGGAATCTTGACCCCTTTTATCAGATGCAGCTAGGCATGTTCCCGGTTAATACCTTTGAAGACCTCGTCGAGAAGGGAAGGAAATTGGAGTGCATCAGGGTGAGGACAGAATCTTTTGTTCCTCCACCCCAAAGGAAAAATAATCTCCTGGAGCCAGACTTGGCCTACGTTGGATCCACCAGCTGTCCAGAGACCGCCGCGACAACAGGAAGTGATCAGCGTGAGCAGCGAGGATATTCCAAGCTTATGTGTTCTAATTCTAAAAAACAAGGCCATACTTTCGCTCGATGCCAGGCTCCCAAGAAGTGTTTTGGTTGTGGCAAGCCGGATGTATTCAAAAGGAACTGCCCGAACTGCAGTTCGGGAAACGCCAAGGGGACTCACTAGAGGGCGGCGCAGTGAGTCCTAAAAACCACAATGTTAGTAACCCTAAGGCTGCCGAAAAACAAAACTCACTATCGCACGTCGGTCAAGTTGATCATCTTACGCAAGTGAAGACCAGATGGTGAAGAGCTTGGGCAGGCAGTCGTCCACGAGCTGGTGACTGAGTAGGATCAAAACTCTGTATCTGTACTTTATGAAATATAATAAAAGTCTAATAGGTTATGGGCCCAGGGCACGCTTCCACTGCGCCATAAAGTTTTAAATATGAGCATTCTCAGAATTAGAAGTAGCGTCATAAAAGTAGGGAGCCGGCATGCAGGGTCGAACATGTTTGGTGGCAAGCGGTGTGAGCGTGGAAAACGTGCTGGTTTTTGTTTTTTCTCTTCTGTTCTGTTTTCTGGTGTTCGGCGAAGTTGCTTATGACGCCGGTCGTGCAGAGGGATATGGACATGCGTGTATATGTGTGCGCACGCGTATATATGGAGTTGGGATGTCTGATGAGGGAAATGGTAAATGCTGAAAATATCATTTCACGAAACTTTGTGAGTGCGTGTGTGTGTACATGCGTAAGTGGGGTAAGGTTTGATTTCCCAGAAAATTAGAGGGAGGCAATGAGAGAGATAAATTGAATTATTGAGAGTATATACATAGAGAGAAATTTCTTTAAAGACGATAATATAGATTTTTCTTTAACTCAAAACAAAATATTTTTTTTAATTGTTTTTTTTTCTTCCCTCTTCTTAATAATCTGAACAACCGATAAATTAATTTGTTCAGAGGAAGATATATATATATTTCAGGGCGGTGGTCGTATGATACTTGATGTACAGTATTGTATGACCGGCTGCCAGAGATGTCAAAGGACTCGGATTGGTGTCCCGTATGGGCGCGTGGCCAACCTCTTCCAACAGGTTTTCATTGTATAAAGAGGTGTGCATGTACGTGGTGGCACTGTCCGAGGACGAGATATCTCGTTTCGAGTTGTGACGAATTGTTGTACGTTTATCACGATTCAGAAGCACGAAGCAAATTTTTTGTTTATAACAACCTTGTGTTAGATGTTTTTGAGGAGGAAACATATACATAGAGTTGGGAAAATGCAATGCATGATAAACACTTTTATGTACATTGTAAATAATAATTTGTTTCAAAATCCTGAAATAGATGGCAGAAAAAGAGGTTCATGGGGAGGATGAAGGTAGAATGGGTCTGGTGGACTACTCAAGCGAGGAAGAGAACTCGGACGTAGATTCGCCAGTCTTAGAGCTAAACAACAGCGAGGATGAGTTTCTGAGAGAAGAGCCCAAAGAGGGTCTGAAGAGTAAAAAGGACCAAAAGAGTGAAGAAAGTAAGTTAAACTCACGGCAAGAGATAAAATAAAAATCTGTCTCTAATTAGTTCTCAAATTTGCCTCTCTGCCAAATGAATTCGAATAATCTAAGAGAGAACTGTACAATTTCATAAGAGGACAGAAGTTGAAGTTAGATGTTAAGATGAAATTAGAAGTAAAGTCTAGAGTAAAAAGGTCTTGTAAAATAGAGTTAGAGAAAATCCAGGTAACAATAACGATGTTTTTAATTTTACAACTGCACTTAAGACGAATAAAACAAACAAAATCCATATAATAGAGGACGTAGTTATGCAGGCTCCTGATCGCCAAGATTTATCAAAAGTGACAAGTCTGGCGATCGGAGAGAAGATGTTGATACGTAAATCAGCTTCAACAGCTCTTCAAGGGGAGTCAGAGGGTGGCAGAAGAAAATGTTAAGATGGCAAAGAATGTGGCTGCGGCGGCAGCCTTCTTAAGTAAAGTGATGGATGGAGCCAAGACAATGATGAAAACCTTGGCTCAAACATCCAAGGACAGTTTGGAGGCTCAGAAGCTACGGCTGAGAGAATTAGAGGTTAGAAAGGAAAATTCAATTTATCTTAATCCTACATTATCCTGTGACTCTGGTTGAATGGACAAGTTACTAATTCGACGTCCTTTTGAGTCTTTTGGCATTTTATTAAATGCGTCTCGAAGTGACTATGAAGTGGACGATGGGCCTTCACGTAGGGGCACTGGACCTCTTCGTCGCCAGTGACGGGAACCACGAATGCCATTTCAAATTACCTTTTTTACTGATGCTCAAAAAAAGCGACTGATAACAGCGAAGAGACAACGGCATACAACAGTTCTCCTTCAGGTTAGGACAGCAACTGACTGACTGACTGACTGCAGTTTATTAAAAATAGCATAAAAAAAATTTTTTTTTAATACAATTAAAATTGTAAAGCATCAGGAGCAGTGGCAAAATAAATGGAAAACCTTCCAGAACATTTTTTTGCCTTCGAAAGTAAAGGACTGAAAAAAATAGCGGATAAAGGAGAGAATACATCAGGAGCAGTAACAAAATAAATGAAAAACCTTTCAGAACATTTTTTGCATTCGAAAGTAAGAACTGAAAAAAATGGCGGATAAAGGAGAGAATACATCAGGAGCAGTGGCAAAATAAATGAAAAACCTTCCAGAACATTTTTTGCATTAGAAAGTAAGGACTGAAAAAAATGGCGGATAAAGGAGAGAATACATCAGGACCAGACTATGACGATGAATTGATGCAGGAGATAAGGCGCCGAACGCAGGGGAAGAAAGAGAGTATTGGAATCTATGTGGCCATCATGAAGGGACTATTCGGACGGCTTACCGAACCCCTTCCAGAAAGTTCACAATTGCGCTTGGTGATGAGGAATCTTGACCCCTTTTATCAGATGCAGCTAGGCATGTTCCCGGTTAATACCTTTGAAGACCTCGTCGAGAAGGGAAGGAAATTGGAGTGCATCAGGGTGAGGACAGAATCTTTTGTTCCTCCACCCCAAAGGAAAAATAATCTCCTGGAGCCAGACTTGGCCTACGTTAGATCCACCAGCTGTCCAGAGACCGCCGCGACAACAGGAAGTGATCAGCGTGAGCAGCGAGGATATTCCAAGCTTATGTGTTCTAATTCTAAAAAACAAGGCCATACTTTCGCTCGATGCCAGGCTCCCAAGAAGTGTTTTGGTTGTGGCAAGCCGGATGTATTCAAAAGGAACTGCCCGAACTGCAGTTCGGGAAACGCCAAGGGGACTCACTAGAGGGCGGCGCAGTGAGTCCTAAAAACCACAATGTTAGTAACCCTAAGGCTGCCGAAAAACAAAACTCACTATCGCACGTCGGTCAAGTTGATCATCTTACGCAAGTGAAGACCAGATGGTGAAGAGCTTGGGCAGGCAGTCGTCCACGAGCTGGTGACTGAGTAGGATCAAAACTCTGTATCTGTACTTTATGAAATATAATAAAAGTCTAATAGGTTATGGGCCCAGGGCACGCTTCCACTGCGCCATAAAGTTTTAAATATGAGCATTCTCAGAATTAGAAGTAGCGTCATAAAAGTAGGGAGCCGGCATGCAGGGTCGAACATGTTTGGTGGCAAGCGGTGTGAGCGTGGAAAACGTGCTGGTTTTTGTTTTTTCTCTTCTGTTCTGTTTTCTGGTGTTCGGCGAAGTTGCTTATGACGCCGGTCGTGCAGAGGGATATGGACATGCGTGTATATGTGTGCGCACGCGTATATATGGAGTTGGGATGTCTGATGAGGGAAATGGTAAATGCTGAAAATATCATTTCACGAAACTTTGTGAGTGCGTGTGTGTGTACATGCGTAAGTGGGGTAAGGTTTGATTTCCCAGAAAATTAGAGGGAGGCAATGAGAGAGATAAATTGAATTATTGAGAGTATATACATAGAGAGAAATTTCTTTAAAGACGATAATATAGATTTTTCTTTAACTCAAAACAAAATATTTTTTTTAATTGTTTTTTTTTCTTCCCTCTTCTTAATAATCTGAACAACCGATAAATTAATTTGTTCAGAGGAAGATATATATATATTTCAGGGCGGTGGTCGTATGATACTTGATGTACAGTATTGTATGACCGGCTGCCAGAGATGTCAAAGGACTCGGATTGGTGTCCCGTATGGGCGCGTGGCCAACCTCTTCCAACAGGTTTTCATTGTATAAAGAGGTGTGCATGTACGTGGTGGCACTGTCCGAGGACGAGATATCTCGTTTCGAGTTGTGACGAATTGTTGTACGTTTATCACGATTCAGAAGCACGAAGCAAATTTTTTGTTTATAACAACCTTGTGTTAGATGTTTTTGAGGAGGAAACATATACATAGAGTTGGGAAAATGCAATGCATGATAAACACTTTTATGTACATTGTAAATAATAATTTGTTTCAAAATCCTGAAATAGATGGCAGAAAAAGAGGTTCATGGGGAGGATGAAGGTAGAATGGGTCTGGTGGACTACTCAAGCGAGGAAGAGAACTCGGACGTAGATTCGCCAGTCTTAGAGCTAAACAACAGCGAGGATGAGTTTCTGAGAGAAGAGCCCAAAGAGGGTCTGAAGAGTAAAAAGGACCAAAAGAGTGAAGAAAGTAAGTTAAACTCACGGCAAGAGATAAAATAAAAATCTGTCTCTAATTAGTTCTCAAATTTGCCTCTCTGCCAAATGAATTCGAATAATCTAAGAGAGAACTGTACAATTTCATAAGAGGACAGAAGTTGAAGTTAGATGTTAAGATGAAATTAGAAGTAAAGTCTAGAGTAAAAAGGTCTTGTAAAATAGAGTTAGAGAAAATCCAGGTAACAATAACGATGTTTTTAATTTTACAACTGCACTTAAGACGAATAAAACAAACAAAATCCATATAATAGAGGACGTAGTTATGCAGGCTCCTGATCGCCAAGATTTATCAAAAGTGACAAGTCTGGCGATCGGAGAGAAGATGTTGATACGTAAATCAGCTTCAACAGCTCTTCAAGGGGAGTCAGAGGGTGGCAGAAGAAAATGTTAAGATGGCAAAGAATGTGGCTGCGGCGGCAGCCTCCTTAAGTAAAGTGATGGATGGAGCCAAGACAATGATGAAAACCTTGGCTCAAACATCCAAGGACAGTTTGGAGGCTCAGAAGCTACGGCTGAGAGAATTAGAGGTTAGAAAGGAAAATTCAATTTATCTTAATCCTACATTATCCTGTGACTCTGGTTGAATGGACAAGTTACTAATTCGACGTCCTTTTGAGTCTTTTGGCATTTTATTAAATGCGTCTCGAAGTGACTACGAAGCGGACGATGGGCCTTCACGTAGGGGCACTGGACCTCTTCGTCGCCAGTGACGGGAACCACGAATGCCATTTCAAATTACCTTTTTTACTGATGCTCAAAAAAAGCGACTGATAACAGCGAAGAGACAACGGCATACAACAGTTCTCCTTCAGGTTAGGACAGCAACTGACTGACTGACTGACTGCAGTTTATTAAAAATAGCATAAAAAAAATTTTTTTTTAATACAATTAAAATTGTAAAGCATCAGGAGCAGTGGCAAAATAAATGGAAAACCTTCCAGAACATTTTTTTGCCTTCGAAAGTAAAGGACTGAAAAAAATAGCGGATAAAGGAGAGAATACATCAGGAGCAGTAACAAAATAAATGAAAAACCTTTCAGAACATTTTTTGCATTCGAAAGTAAGAACTGAAAAAAATGGCGGATAAAGGAGAGAATACATCAGGAGCAGTGGCAAAATAAATGAAAAACCTTCCAGAACATTTTTTGCATTAGAAAGTAAGGACTGAAAAAAATGGCGGATAAAGGAGAGAATACATCAGGACCAGACTATGACGATGAATTGATGCAGGAGATAAGGCGCCGAACGCAGGGGAAGAAAGAGAGTATTGGAATCTATGTGGCCATCATGAAGGGACTATTCGGACGGCTTACCGAACCCCTTCCAGAAAGTTCACAATTGCGCTTGGTGATGAGGAATCTTGACCCCTTTTATCAGATGCAGCTAGGCATGTTCCCGGTTAATACCTTTGAAGACCTCGTCGAGAAGGGAAGGAAATTGGAGTGCATCAGGGTGAGGACAGAATCTTTTGTTCCTCCACCCCAAAGGAAAAATAATCTCCTGGAGCCAGACTTGGCCTACGTTAGATCCACCAGCTGTCCAGAGACCGCCGCGACAACAGGAAGTGATCAGCGTGAGCAGCGAGGATATTCCAAGCTTATGTGTTCTAATTCTAAAAAACAAGGCCATACTTTCGCTCGATGCCAGGCTCCCAAGAAGTGTTTTGGTTGTGGCAAGCCGGATGTATTCAAAAGGAACTGCCCGAACTGCAGTTCGGGAAACGCCAAGGGGACTCACTAGAGGGCGGCGCAGTGAGTCCTAAAAACCACAATGTTAGTAACCCTAAGGCTGCCGAAAAACAAAACTCACTATCGCACGTCGGTCAAGTTGATCATCTTACGCAAGTGAAGACCAGATGGTGAAGAGCTTGGGCAGGCAGTCGTCCACGAGCTGGTGACTGAGTAGGATCAAAACTCTGTATCTGTACTTTATGAAATATAATAAAAGTCTAATAGGTTATGGGCCCAGGGCACGCTTCCACTGCGCCATAAAGTTTTAAATATGAGCATTCTCAGAATTAGAAGTAGCGTCATAAAAGTAGGGAGCCGGCATGCAGGGTCGAACATGTTTGGTGGCAAGCGGTGTGAGCGTGGAAAACGTGCTGGTTTTTGTTTTTTCTCTTCTGTTCTGTTTTCTGGTGTTCGGCGAAGTTGCTTATGACGCCGGTCGTGCAGAGGGATATGGACATGCGTGTATATGTGTGCGCACGCGTATATATGGAGTTGGGATGTCTGATGAGGGAAATGGTAAATGCTGAAAATATCATTTCACGAAACTTTGTGAGTGCGTGTGTGTGTACATGCGTAAGTGGGGTAAGGTTTGATTTCCCAGAAAATTAGAGGGAGGCAATGAGAGAGATAAATTGAATTATTGAGAGTATATACATAGAGAGAAATTTCTTTAAAGACGATAATATAGATTTTTCTTTAACTCAAAACAAAATATTTTTTTTAATTGTTTTTTTTTCTTCCCTCTTCTTAATAATCTGAACAACCGATAAATTAATTTGTTCAGAGGAAGATATATATATATTTCAGGGCGGTGGTCGTATGATACTTGATGTACAGTATTGTATGACCGGCTGCCAGAGATGTCAAAGGACTCGGATTGGTGTCCCGTATGGGCGCGTGGCCAACCTCTTCCAACAGGTTTTCATTGTATAAAGAGGTGTGCATGTACGTGGTGGCACTGTCCGAGGACGAGATATCTCGTTTCGAGTTGTGACGAATTGTTGTACGTTTATCACGATTCAGAAGCACGAAGCAAATTTTTTGTTTATAACAACCTTGTGTTAGATGTTTTTGAGGAGGAAACATATACATAGAGTTGGGAAAATGCAATGCATGATAAACACTTTTATGTACATTGTAAATAATAATTTGTTTCAAAATCCTGAAATAGATGGCAGAAAAAGAGGTTCATGGGGAGGATGAAGGTAGAATGGGTCTGGTGGACTACTCAAGCGAGGAAGAGAACTCGGACGTAGATTCGCCAGTCTTAGAGCTAAACAACAGCGAGGATGAGTTTCTGAGAGAAGAGCCCAAAGAGGGTCTGAAGAGTAAAAAGGACCAAAAGAGTGAAGAAAGTAAGTTAAACTCACGGCAAGAGATAAAATAAAAATCTGTCTCTAATTAGTTCTCAAATTTGCCTCTCTGCCAAATGAATTCGAATAATCTAAGAGAGAACTGTACAATTTCATAAGAGGACAGAAGTTGAAGTTAGATGTTAAGATGAAATTAGAAGTAAAGTCTAGAGTAAAAAGGTCTTGTAAAATAGAGTTAGAGAAAATCCAGGTAACAATAACGATGTTTTTAATTTTACAACTGCACTTAAGACGAATAAAACAAACAAAATCCATATAATAGAGGACGTAGTTATGCAGGCTCCTGATCGCCAAGATTTATCAAAAGTGACAAGTCTGGCGATCGGAGAGAAGATGTTGATACGTAAATCAGCTTCAACAGCTCTTCAAGGGGAGTCAGAGGGTGGCAGAAGAAAATGTTAAGATGGCAAAGAATGTTGCTGCGGCGGCAGCCTCCTTAAGTAAAGTGATGGATGGAGCCAAGACAATGATGAAAACCTTGGCTCAAACATCCAAGGACAGTTTGGAGGCTCAGAAGCTACGGCTGAGAGAATTAGAGGTTAGAAAGGAAAATTCAATTTATCTTAATCCTACATTATCCTGTGACTCTGGTTGAATGGACAAGTTACTAATTCGACGTCCTTTTGAGTCTTTTGGCATTTTATTAAATGCGTCTCGAAGTGACTATGAAGTGGACGATGGGCCTTCACGTAGGGGCACTGGACCTCTTCGTCGCCAGTGACGGGAACCACGAATGCCATTTCAAATTACCTTTTTTACTGATGCTCAAAAAAAAGCGACTGATAACAGCGAAGAGACAACGGCATACAACAGTTCTCCTTCAGGTTAGGACAGCAACTGACTGACTGACTGACTGACTGACTGCAGTTTATTAATAATAGCGTAAAAAAAATTTTTTTTTAATACAATTAAAATTGTAAAGCATCAGGAGCAGTGGCAAAATAAATGGAAAACCTTCCAGAACATTTTTTGCCTTCGAAAGTAAAGGACTGAAAAAAATAGCGGATAAAGGAGAGAATACATCAAGAGCAGTAACAAAATAAATGAAAAACCTTTCAGAACATTTTTTGCATTCGAAAGTAAGAACTGAAAAAAATGGCGGATAAAGGAGAGAATAGATCAGGAGCAGTGGCAAAATAAATGAAAAACCTTCCAGAACATTTTTTGCATTCGAAAGTAATGACTGAAAAAAATGGCGGATAAAGGAGAGAATACATCAGGACCAGACTATGACGATGAATTGATGCAGGAGATAAGGCGCCGAACGCAGGGGAAGAAAGAGAGTATTGGAATCTATGTGGCCATCATGAAGGGACTATTCGGACGGCTTACCGAACCCCTTCCAGAAAGTTCACAATTGCGCTTGGTGATGAGGAATCTTGACCCCTTTTATCAGATGCAGCTAGGCATGTTCCCGGTTAATACCTTTGAAGACCTCGTCGAGAAGGGAAGGAAATTGGAGTGCATCAGGGTGAGGACAGAATCTTTTGTTCCTCCACCCCAAAGGAAAAATAATCTCCTGGAGCCAGACTTGGCCTACGTTGGATCCACCAGCTGTCCAGAGACCGCCGCGACAACAGGAAGTGATCAGCGTGAGCAGCGAGGATATTCCAAGCGTATGTGTTCTAATTCTAAAAAACAAGGCCATACTTTCGCTCGATGCCAGGCTCCCAAGAAGTGTTTTGGTTGTGGCAAGCCGGATGTATTCAAAAGGAACTGCCCGAACTGCAGTTCGGGAAACGCCAAGGGGACTCACTAGAGGGCGGCGCAGTGAGTCCTAAAAACCACAATGTTAGTAACCCTAAGGCTGCCGAAAAACAAAACTCACTATCGCACGTCGGTCAAGTTGAACATCTTACGCAAGTGAAGACCAGATGGTGAAGAGCTTGGGCAGGCAGTCGTCCACGAGCTGGTGACTGAGTAGGATCAAAACTCTGTATCTGTACTTTATGAAATATAATAAAAGTCTAATAGGTTATGGGCCCAGGGCACGCTTCCACTGCGCCATAAAGTTTTAAATATGAGCATTCTCAGAATTAGAAGTAGCGTCATAAAAGTAGGGAGCCGGCATGCAGGGTCGAACATGTTTGGTGGCAAGCGGTGTGAGCGTGGAAAACGTGCTGGTTTTTGTTTTTTCTCTTCTGTTCTGTTTTCTGGTGTTCGGCGAAGTTGCTTATGACGCCGGTCGTGCAGAGGGATATGGACATGCGTGTATATGTGTGCGCACGCGTATATATGGAGTTGGGATGTCTGATGAGGGAAATGGTAAATGCTGAAAATATCATTTCACGAAACTTTGTGAGTGCGTGTGTGTGTACATGCGTAAGTGGGGTAAGGTTTGATTTCCCAGAAAATTAGAGGGAGGCAATGAGATAAATTGAATTATTGAGAGTATATACATAGAGAGAAATTTCTTTAAAGACGATAATATAGATTTTTCTTTAACTCAAAACAAAATATTTTTTTTAATTGTGTAACGAACGCACCCGACGACCGTTTTTTTGGTCCCGGAGGTTGCCATCCCTGACTAATGACGGAACGCGCGCAACTTCATCGGGTTCCTTCTTCTTCTTACGACGGCCTAGATGACAGACGTGAAATACTGTGTGCGAGAACGTGTAAAACTTTGCTAATCTAAATAAATTGTCATAATCAGCGAAAAGATTATTTCATTTTGTGCCCCTTTTACATCTCAGAAGTGGGATATCGCGGAAAAACGATATAATTTCGCGAATTAACCCAAAAGTAAGGGTGAAAAGTGCTGTCGTGTGGGGCGAAATGTCGATTCCTTTCGAGAATTTGCCAATAGAGATGAACGGTGATTCCACGGGCAACGAAACTGCTACGGAACACCCCATCGACGAAGAAGCAACTATCCGCGAAACATTTAGTGGCGATTTGGCTAGCTCAACGTTATTTCTGGGGGATACCCTGCCTAGAACAATGGAAATGCAGGCAAAAAGCGGCGCTCCTGCAACGCAGGTGATCAACGAGGGTGCATCAGTAGCCGATCAGCTGGAGCTTTATCGCCGCAGAGAGGAAGTATTAAAATTAGAGCTAGAATTAGCCAAAGCGAGTCTCTTACTTTTACAGCACACAATAAATTCGACCAGCAAGGGAGTGGGCACAACGTCGAGTGCCACGAATGCTCCCCAAACGACAGAATTTACCGACGTCTCGGGGTATTTGCAGGTTAGGAATACCTGTACCCCACGGGGTGCTACGAGTCTACCTTGTACTGCACAAGCCAAAAATTTTAGCGATCCGCCAGGCGGGAATTTATGTGCCACGTTAGGTACGACGCCCCAAACGGTGAGCGGTAACAGTGATGCAAGTGGATCACGAGCGGGGAATCTGCACGTCACATCGGGTGCAGCGGCAGAACCCCATGCAACGAATTCTGCTACGGGGTCGGAAAATCGAGGGTTTCAACAAAATTTACGGGAGTTGATTGCAATCGCTCCCACATATAAACCCGGAGACAAAACTGGACCGACAAGTAGCCAGTGGCTCAAAAAGATTGATGAGTTACGGGAGGTGTATCGTTTAGATGACAAAACCACCCTCCTCCTGGCTTCTTCGAAGCTTGCCGGAGCCGCAAGGTATTGGCTGGAGGGTTACCAGTCAGCATTAATGTCCTGGAACGAAATGAAACTTCGATTAGAGTCCGCATTTCCGACGATGGCGGATGAAGCTGAAATTCATCTTCTTCTAAGCAAAAGAAGGAAACGTCCCAACGAAACATTTGAACAATATTTTTATGAGGTTATCGCCATAGCCAGTCGAATTTCTATTAGCAATGCTGCGAAGGTGAGATACCTCATAAACGGTCTGCCCAGTGGTGAAGTTCGTACCATTCTTTCGCTGCAGCAGTTCAGCACACCGGAGGCTCTGTTAGCGCAGTATAAAAACTACGAGGAGACGTCATCGTTCAAATTTCAGGAACGACTGTCGAATGGAGACGCCATCAACAACAAAACAAAACCTGCCTATCCCGACAGGAAGTGTTATAACTGCGGTGAGCTGGGGCACATATCAGCGAATTGCCCCCGTCCACAGAAGAAACAACGGTGCCCTAAATGCAACAAAACCGGACATACAGAGAGGGATTGTAGAGGTGTCGCACACGTCTCTTTGATTCAGCGAGATGAGTACCATAAATCGGTGCTGATAAATGGAGCACATTCTGCCGTCGCTTTCGTTGATATGGGCAGTGACGTCACATTGACAACGGAGTCCTTTATAAAATCGCTTGGCTTATCCTATGATCCGTGGAAAATTAAATTAAAGGGATTTGGTGAAGGAAAGTGCATGACTAAAGGACGCATAAAGGTGACATTGACCATTGATGACGTGACCGCCGAACTTTTTATCCTCGTAGTGCCAACTAAATTGGTAAATTGTGACCTTATTGTAGGCAGAGATCTTGTCGACGCTGATGATGTCATCGTGGTTAAAGCGAGGGGACAACTACGATTGTTGCAGGGTAAGGGTGCAACAGGAACGGATGTGAACGCTATAGCGGACATTCATATGGACAATTCAGGTAACTCTTTACAAACTAATCTTATTAAAGATGATTATGTGAGGGAACCTATCGTTAAGAACGAAGTAAATGAAAATGATTTAAATGCATTACAATGCGGGGAACTTTTAACGCTAATAAATAAATATCGACTTTGTTTCGCTAAAAATGTTTTTGAACTCGGTTGTTCTAGAAACTTTGAATTTAAAATTGAATTAAGAAAATCAGACGTTGTGAGTTCGCGGCCTTATCGCCTATCAATCCCTCAACAACAACAAATGAAGGAAATTATTAAAGACTTAATAAGTGCGAACATTATTCGGGAATCTAATTCGGAATATTCGTCCCCCGCGATGTTAGTACCTAAGAAGGACGGTGATTATCGCATGGTGATAGATTTTCGGAAGATTAATGAGTTAACCGTTAAGGACAGGTATCCGCTCCCGGTGATAGAAGATTTGCTTCAACATTTAAGCGGCAGTAAATATTTTATCGTGTTGGATTTCGCATCCGGGTATTACCAGGTGCCGGTCTCGGAGGAATCGCGAAAGTTCACGGCGTTTATTACTTACGACGGGGAGTATGAGTTTGTACGCATGCCTTTTGGGGTATCGAATGCCCCATCCCAATTCCAGCGTTTGATGAATGGGTTGTCACGCCAAATGACTAAAGGAAAGGCTGTGGTATACATGGACGACGTACTAATTCCGTGTCAGAGTTTTGAAGCGGGCTTGGACATTTTGGAGGAATTTTTCGGCATTATTCTTCGGGAGGGCCTCACGTTAAAATTAAAAAAGTCATTCTTCTTTATGTCAAAGGTCGAATTTCTGGGATACGAACTATCCTCACGCGGCATACGGCCTAGTGCATCCAAGATAGAGGCAGTGCGAGACATGCAAGTGCCACGAAATACGCACGAACTGAGACAATTCATCGGTCTAACGAGTTATTTCCGTCGGTTCGTCCCGGAGTACGGAATCATCGCGTCCCCCTTAACGAATTTGCTAAAACGTGACGTGCCCTTCGTTTGGACAGAACAACATGAAAATTCTTGTCAGAGACTTAAGGATATTCTGACGTCACGCCCGGTTCTGACGCTTTTCAACACGGCTTGTAGGCATGAAGTGCACACGGACGCGTGCGCTACCGGTCTGGCTGGCGTCCTGCTTCAATGGGATGCCGATGACAAATTGCATCCGGTGAGTTACTTTAGTAGACGAACAACTGACCGTGAAAGAGTCTATCATAGTTATGAGCTGGAAGTCTTAGCGATCGTCGAATCGTTTAACCGCTTCCGCAGCTTCCTGTTGGGCAAGCATTTTAAGGTAGTCACTGACTGCGAAGCCGTTAAATCGACATCAAAGAAGAAATACTTGATCCCCCGAATAGCCAGATGGTGGTTGGTCTTGTCCGAGTTCGATTTTGAGGTCACTTACCGCGGTAAACGCTTAATTCAGCATGCCGATTGTTTGAGTCGACAGCCGCACGATGAGCCTAAGGACGTAGACGAGGCTGACTTAAGGGTGTTTTCTGTTAACATCACAGATCAGGATTGGCTTTTAACTATCCAGCTGCAGGATCCTGAGCTGTCAAAGATTTTTTCTATTCTACAAAGCGGACCTATTACGAACGAAGAAAGGCAGATTCAAGTTGACTATGTGCTCAAGTCGGGTAGAATTTACCGCAAGATTAATGGCGAGTTAAAATGGGTGGTGCCGAGAAGCGCGATATGGCGGGTAATTAAAACGTGCCACGACGACGTGGGACATTTCGGGCTAGAAAAAACATTACAATCGTTACGGCGCAATTATTGGTTCGCGCGAATGCGCAATAAGGTGAAATCGTATATAAATAGTTGCATCAACTGCGCATACTATAAGAGGCCATCGGGGAAGGCCGAAAGCGAATTACATTGTATCGAAAAGGTGCCTATCCCATTTCATACGGTTCATATGGATCATCTGGGCCCCTTTCCTAGGAGTACTGCTGGAAATACCCACATCCTCGGAATAGTCGACGGGTTCACAAAATATCTTCTCCTGTATCCCGTAAAAAATACAACGGCTAGAGCAACCCTCAAGGTGCTTGATTCGGCAACCCAACATTTCGGAACGCCGGAGCGCATAATTTCGGACCGCGGAACGGCTTTCACAGCGCGTGAGTTTGCAAAGTACTGCGAGGATAATCACATCCGCCACATCCTAACGGCTTCTAGGTCTCCCCGTAGCAATGGACAGATAGAACGATGTAACCGAATGGTATTAGATGCTATTCGAACTATGGCCGAAGGAGCAAAGACATGGGACAAGCTATTGCGAAATATCCAGTGGGGTATAAACTCCTCGCAACATGAGTCTACCAAACGATCTCCGCACGAACTCCTCTTCGGATTTCAACCGAGGGATGCCCTACGAAATAAAATTCTGCTAACGCTACAGACCGACGATCCAAATCAACCAGTCGATCTGCAACCATTAAGAGAGCGGGCGGCTGAAAACATTACCCAAGCGCAACGTACCCAGAAGCAGTATTATGATAAACGCAGAAACCCGGCGAGAAAATACGACGTGGATGACTTGGTGCTGATCGAGCGACCCTCAGTATCTACAGGGGATTCAAGGAAACTTGATCCTAAGTACAAGGGACCCTATATAGTGGACAAGGTGCTTGGTAACGACCGTTACAAGCTCAAGGATATACCTGGAGCTCCGCGAAGTCAACGCCCCTTTGAAGGAGTATATGCATCCGACTGTATGAAGCCTTGGTGCGCCAACCCAGATAGTTTTCTCGACGACGACCCTGAGGAGGACGAGGGATCCGAGGACGAATCCCTGATCAGGAATGGCCGAGCTGTAACGAACGCACCCGACGACCGTTTTTTTGGTCCCGGAGGTTGCCATCCCTGACTAATGACGGAACGCGCGCAACTTCATCGGGTTCCTTCTTCTTCTTACGACGGCCTAGATGACAGACGTGAAATACTGTGTGCGAGAACGTGTAAAACTTTGCTAATCTAAATAAATTGTCATAATCAGCGAAAAGATTATTTCATTTTGTGCCCCTTTTACAATTGTTTTTTTTTCTTCCCTCTTCTTAATAATCTGAACAGCCGATAAATTAATTTGTTCAGAGGAAGATATATATATATTTCAGGGCGGTGGTCGTATGATACTTGATGTACAGTATTGTATGACCGGCTGCCAGAGATGTCAAAGGACTCGGATTGGTGTCCCGTATGGGCGCGTGGCCAACCTCTTCCAACAGGTTTTCATTGTATAAAGAGGTGTGCATGTACGTGGTGGCACTGTCCGAGGACGAGATATCTCGTTTCGAGTTGTGACGAATTGTTGTACGTTTATCACGATTCAGAAGCACGAAGCAAATTTTTTGTTTATAACTACCTTGTGTTAGATGTTTTTGAGGAGGAAACATATACATAGAGTTGGGAAAATGCAATGCATGATAAACACTTTTATGTATATTGTAAATAATAATTTGTTTCAAAATCCTGAAATAGATGGCAGAAAAAGAGGTTCATGGGGAGGATGAAGGTAGAATGGGTCTGGTGGACTACTCAAGCGAGGAAGAGAACTCGGACGTAGATTCGCCAGTCTTAGAGCTAAACAACAGCGAGGATGAGTTTCTGAGAGAAGAGCCCAAAGAGGGTCTGAAGAGTAGAAAGGACCAAAAGAGTGAAGAAAGTAAGTTAAACTCACGGCAAGAGATAAAATAAAAATCTGTCTCTAATTAGTTCTCAAATTTGCCTCTCTGCCAAATGAATTCGAATAATCTAAGAGAGAACTGTACAATTTCATAAGAGGACAGAAGTTGAAGTTAGATGTTAAGATGAAATTAGAAGTAAAGTCTAGAGTAAAAAGGTCTTGTAAAATAGAGTTAGAGAAAATCCAGGTAACAATAACGATGTTTTTAATTTTACAACTGCACTTAAGACGAATAAAACAAACAAAATCCATATAATAGAGGACGTAGTTATGCAGGCTCCTGATCGCCAAGATTTATCAAAAGTGACAAGTCTGGCGATCGGAGAGAAGATGTTGATACGTAAATCAGCTTCAACAGCTCTTCAAGGGGAGTCAGAGGGTGGCAGAAGAAAATGTTAAGATGGCAAAGAATGTGGCTGCGGCGGCAGCCTCCTTAAGTAAAGTGATGGATGGAGCCAAGACAATGATGAAAACCTTGGCTCAAACATCCAAGGACAGTTTGGAGGCTCAGAAGCTACGGCTGAGAGAATTAGAGGTTAGAAAGGAAAATTCAATTTATCTTAATCCTACATTATCCTGTGACTCTGGTTGAATGGACAAGTTACTAATTCGACGTCCTTTTGAGTCTTTTGGCATTTTATTAAATGCGTCTCGAAGTGACTATGAAGTGGACGATGGGCCTTCACGTAGGGGCACTGGACCTCTTCGTCGCCAGTGACGGGAACCACGAATGCCATTTCAAATTACCTTTTTTACTGATGCTCAAAAAAAAGCGACTGATAACAGCGAAGAGACAACGGCATACAACAGTTCTCCTTCAGGTTAGGACAGCAACTGACTGACTGACTGACTGACTGACTGCAGTTTATTAATAATAGCGTAAAAAAAATTTTTTTTTAATACAATTAAAATTGTAAAGCATCAGGAGCAGTGGCAAAATAAATGGAAAACCTTCCAGAACATTTTTTGCCTTCGAAAGTAAAGGACTGAAAAAAATAGCGGATAAAGGAGAGAATACATCAGGAGCAGTAACAAAATAAATGAAAAACCTTTCAGAACATTTTTTGCATTCGAAAGTAAGAACTGAAAAAAATGGCGGATAAAGGAGAGAATAGATCAGGAGCAGTGGCAAAATAAATGAAAAACCTTCCAGAACATTTTTTGCATTCGAAAGTAATGACTGAAAAAAATGGCGGATAAAGGAGAGAATACATCAGGACCAGACTATGACGATGAATTGATGCAGGAGATAAGGCGCCGAACGCAGGGGAAGAAAGAGAGTATTGGAATCTATGTGGCCATCATGAAGGGACTATTCGGACGGCTTACCGAACCCCTTCCAGAAAGTTCACAATTGCGCTTGGTGATGAGGAATCTTGACCCCTTTTATCAGATGCAGCTAGGCATGTTCCCGGTTAATACCTTTGAAGACCTCGTCGAGAAGGGAAGGAAATTGGAGTGCATCAGGGTGAGGACAGAATCTTTTGTTCCTCCACCCCAAAGGAAAAATAATCTCCTGGAGCCAGACTTGGCCTACGTTGGATCCACCAGCTGTCCAGAGACCGCCGCGACAACAGGAAGTGATCAGCGTGAGCAGCGAGGATATTCCAAGCTTATGTGTTCTAATTCTAAAAAACAAGGCCATACTTTCGCTCGATGCCAGGCTCCCAAGAAGTGTTTTGGTTGTGGCAAGCCGGATGTATTCAAAAGGAACTGCCCGAACTGCAGTTCGGGAAACGCCAAGTGGACTCACTAGAGGGCGGCGCAGTGAGTCCTAAAAACCACAATGTTAGTAACCCTAAGGCTGCCGAAAAACAAAACTCACTATCGCACGTCGGTCAAGTTGATCATCTTACGCAAGTGAAGACCAGATGGTGAAGAGCTTGGGCAGGCAGTCGTCCATGAGCTGGTGACTGAGTAGGATCAAAACTCTGTATCTGTACTTTATGAAATATAATAAAAGTCTAATAGGTTATGGGCCCAGGGCACGCTTCCACTGCGCCATAAAGTTTTAAATATGAGCATTCTCAGAATTAGAAGTAGCGTCATAAAAGTAGGGAGCCGGCATGCAGGGTCGAACATGTTTGGTGGCAAGCGGTGTGAGCGTGGAAAACGTGCTGGTTTTTGTTTTTTCTCTTCTGTTCTGTTTTCTGGTGTTCGGCGAAGTTGCTTATGACGCCGGTCGTGCAGAGGGATATGGACATGCGTGTATATGTGTGCGCACGCGTATATATGGAGTTGGGATGTCTGATGAGGGAAATGGTAAATGCTGAAAATATCATTTCACGAAACTTTGTGAGTGCGTGTGTGTGTACATGCGTAAGTGGGGTAAGGTTTGATTTCCCAGAAAATTAGAGGGAGGCAATGAGAGAGATAAATTGAATTATTGAGAGTATATACATAGAGAGAAATTTCTTTAAAGACGATAATATAGATTTTTCTTTAACTCAAAACAAAATATTTTTTTTAATTGTTTTTTTTTCTTCCCTCTTCTTAATAATCTGAACAGCCGATAAATTAATTTGTTCAGAGGAAGATATATATATATTTCAGGGCGGTGGTCGTATGATACTTGATGTACAGTATTGTATGACCGGCTGCCAGAGATGTCAAAGGACTCGGATTGGTGTCCCGTATGGGCGCGTGGCCAACCTCTTCCAACAGGTTTTCATTGTATAAAGAGGTGTGCCTGTACGTGGTGGCACTGTCCGAGGACGAGATATCTCGTTTCGAGTTGTGACGAATTGTTGTACGTTTATCACGATTCAGAAGCACGAAGCAAATTTTTTGTTTATAACTACCTTGTGTTAGATGTTTTTGAGGAGGAAACATATACATAGAGTTGGGAAAATGCAATGCATGATAAACACTTTTATGTACATTGTAAATAATAATTTGTTTCAAAATCCTGAAATAGATGGCAGAAAAAGAGGTTCATGGGGAGGATGAAGGTAGAATGGGTCTGGTGGACTACTCAAGCGAGGAAGAGAACTCGGACGTAGATTCGCCAGTCTTAGAGCTAAACAACAGCGAGGATGAGTTTCTGAGAGAAGAGCCCAAAGAGGGTCTGAAGAGTAAAAAGGACCAAAAGAGTGAAGAAAGTAAGTTAAACTCACGGCAAGAGATAAAATAAAAATCTGTCTCTAATTAGTTCTCAAATTTGCCTCTCTGCCAAATGAATTCGAATAATCTAAGAGAGAACTGTACAATTTCATAAGAGGACAGAAGTTGAAGTTAGATGTTAAGATGAAATTAGAAGTAAAGTCTAGAGTAAAAAAAGGTCTTGTAAAATAGAGTTAGAGAAAATCCAGGTAACAATAACGATGTTTTTAATTTTACAACTGCACTTAAGACGAATAAAACAAACAAAATCCATATAATAGAGGACGTAGTTATGCAGGCTCCTGATCGCCAAGATTTATCAAAAGTGACAAGTCTGGCGATCGGAGAGAAGATGTTGATACGTAAATCAGCTTCAACAGCTCTTCAAGGGGAGTCAGAGGGTGGCAGAAGAAAATGTTAAGATGGCAAAGAATGTGGCTGCGGCGGCAGCCTCCTTAAGTAAAGTGATGGATGGAGCCAAGACAATGATGAAAACCTTGGCTCAAACATCCAAGGACAGTTTGGAGGCTCAGAAGCTATGGCTGAGAGAATTAGAGGTTAGAAAGGAAAATTCAATTTATCTTAATCCTACATTATCCTGTGACTCTGGTTGAATGGACAAGTTACTAATTCGACGTCCTTTTGAGTCTTTTGGCATTTTATTAAATGCGTCTCGAAGTGACTACGAAGTGGACGATGGGCCTTCACGTAGGGGCACTGGACCTCTTCGTCGCCAGTGACGGGAACCACGAATGCCATTTCAAATTACCTTTTTTACTGATGCTCAAAAAAAAGCGACTGATAACAGCGAAGAGACAACGGCATACAACAGTTCTCCTTCAGGTTAGGACAGCAACTGACTGACTGACTGACTGACTGACTGCAGTTTATTAATAATAGCATAAAAAAAATTTTTTTTTATTACAATTAAAATTGTAAAGCATCAGGAGCAGTGGCAAAATAAATGGAAAACCTTCCAGAACATTTTTTGCCTTCGAAAGTAAAGGACTGAAAAAAATAGCGGATAAAGGAGAGAATACATCAGGAGCAGTAACAAAATAAATGAAAAACCTTTCAGAACATTTTTTGCATTCGAAAGTAAGAACTGAAAAAAATGGCGGATAAAGGAGAGAATAGATCAGGAGCAGTGGCAAAATAAATGAAAAACCTTCCAGAACATTTTTTGCATTCGAAAGTAATGACTGAAAAAAAATGGCGGATAAAGGAGAGAATACATCAGGACCAGACTATGACGATGAATTGATGCAGGAGATAAGGCGCCGAACGCAGGGGAAGAAAGAGAGTATTGGAATCTATGTGGCCATCATGAAGGGACTATTCGGACGGCTTACCGAACCCCTTCCAGAAAGTTCACAATTGCGCTTGGTGATGAGGAATCTTGACCCCTTTTATCAGATGCAGCTAGGCATGTTCCCGGTTAATACCTTTGAAGACCTCGTCGAGAAGGGAAGGAAATTGGAGTGCATCAGGGTGAGGACAGAATCTTTTGTTCCTCCACCCCAAAGGAAAAATAATCTCCTGGAGCCAGACTTGGCCTACGTTGGATCCACCAGCTGTCCAGAGACCGCCGCGACAACAGGAAGTGATCAGCGTGAGCAGCGAGGATATTCCAAGCTTATGTGTTCTAATTCTAAAAAACAAGGCCATACTTTCGCTCGATGCCAGGCTCCCAAGAAGTGTTTTGGTTGTGGCAAGCCGGATGTATTCAAAAGGAACTGCCCGAACTGCAGTTCGGGAAACGCCAAGGGGACTCACTAGAGGGCGGCGCAGTGAGTCCTAAAAACCACAATGTTAGTAACCCTAAGGCTGCCGAAAAACAAAACTCACTATCGCACGTCGGTCAAGTTGATCATCTTACGCAAGTGAAGACCAGATGGTGAAGAGCTTGGGCAGGCAGTCGTCCACGAGCTGGTGACTGAGTAGGATCAAAACTCTGTATCTGTACTTTATGAAATATAATAAAAGTCTAATAGGTTATGGGCCCAGGGCACGCTTCCACTGCGCCATAAAGTTTTAAATATGAGCATTCTCAGAATTAGAAGTAGCGTCATAAAAGTAGGGAGCCGGCATGCAGGGTCGAATATGTTTGGTGGCAAGCGGTGTGAGCGTGGAAAACGTGCTGGTTTTTGTTTTTTCTCTTCTGTTCTGTTTTCTGGTGTTCGGCGAAGTTGCTTATGACGCCGGTCGTGCAGAGGGATATGGACATGCGTGTATATGTGTGCGCACGCGTATATATGGAGTTGGGATGTCTGATGAGGGAAATGGTAAATGCTGAAAATATCATTTCACGAAACTTTGTGAGTGCGTGTGTGTGTACATGCGTAAGTGGGGTAAGGTTTGATTTCCCAGAAAATTAGAGGGAGGCAATGAGGGAGATAAATTGAATTATTGAGAGTATATACATAGAGAGAAATTTCTTTAAAGACGATAATATAGATTTTTCTTTAACTCAAAACAAAATATTTTTTTTAATTGTTTTTTTTTTCTTCCCTCTTCTTAATAATCTGAACAGCCGATAAATTAATTTGTTCAGAGGAAGATATATATATATTTCAGGGCGGTGGTCGTATGATACTTGATGTACAGTATTGTATGACCGGCTGCCAGAGATGTCAAAGGACTCGAATTGGTGTCCCGTATGGGCGCGTGGCCAACCTCTTCCAACAGGTTTTCATTGTATAAAGAGGTGTGCCTGTACGTGGTGGCACTGTCCGAGGACGAGATATCTCGTTTCGAGTTGTGACGAATTGTTGTACGTTTATCACGATTCAGAAGCACGAAGCAAATTTTTTGTTTATAACAACCTTGTGTTAGATCTTTTTGAGGAGGAAACATATACATAGAGTTGGGAAAATGCAATGCATGATAAACACTTTTATGTACATTGTAAATAATAATTTGTTTCAAAATCCTGAAATAGATGGCAGAAAAAGAGGTTCATGGGGAGGATGAAGGTAGAATGGGTCTGGTGGACTACTCAAGCGAGGAAGAGAACTCGGACGTAGATTCGCCAGTCTTAGAGCTAAACAACAGCGAGGATGAGTTTCTGAGAGAAGAGCCCAAAGAGGGTCTGAAGAGTAAAAAGGACCAAAAGAGTGAAGAAAGTAAGTTAAACTCACGGCAAGAGATAAAATAAAAATCTGTCTCTAATTAGTTCTCAAATTTGCCTCTCTGCCAAATGAATTCGAATAATCTAAGAGAGAACTGTACAATTTCATAAGAGGACAGAAGTTGAAGTTAGATGTTAAGATGAAATTAGAAGTAAAGTCTAGAGTAAAAAAAGGTCTTGTAAAATAGAGTTAGAGAAAATCCAGGTAACAATAACGATGTTTTTAATTTTACAACTGCACTTAAGACGAATAAAACAAACAAAATCCATATAATAGAGGACGTAGTTATGCAGGCTCCTGATCGCCAAGATTTATCAAAAGTGACAAGTCTGGCGATCGGAGAGAAGATGTTGATACGTAAATCAGCTTCAACAGCTCTTCAAGGGGAGTCAGAGGGTGGCAGAAGAAAATGTTAAGATGGCAAAGAATGTGGCTGCGGCGGCAGCCTCCTTAAGTAAAGTGATGGATGGAGCCAAGACAATGATGAAAACCTTGGCTCAAACATCCAAGGACAGTTTGGAGGCTCAGAAGCTATGGCTGAGAGAATTAGAGGTTAGAAAGGAAAATTCAATTTATCTTAATCCTACATTATCCTGTGACTCTGGTTGAATAAACAAGTTACTAATTCGACGTCCTTTTGAGTCTTTTGGCATTTTATTAAATGCGTCTCGAAGTGACTACGAAGTGGACGATGGGCCTTCACGTAGGGGCACTGGACCTCTTCGTCGCCAGTGACGGGAACCACGAATGCCATTTCAAATTACCTTTTTTACTGATGCTCAAAAAAAAGCGACTGATAACAGCGAAGAGACAACGGCATACAACAGTTCTCCTTCAGGTTAGGACAGCAACTGACTGACTGACTGACTGACTGACTGCAGTTTATTAATAATAGCATAAAAAAAATTTTTTTTTAATACAATTAAAATTGTAAAGCATCAGGAGCAGTGGCAAAATAAATGGAAAACCTTCCAGAACATTTTTTGCCTTCGAAAGTAAAGGACTGAAAAAAATAGCGGATAAAGGAGAGAATACATCAGGAGCAGTAACAAAATAAATGAAAAACCTTTCAGAACATTTTTTGCATTCGAAAGTAAGAACTGAAAAAAATGGCGGATAAAGGAGAGAATACATCAGGAGCAGTGGCAAAATAAATGAAAAACCTTCCAGAACATTTTTTGCATTCGAAAGTAAGGACTGAAAAAAATGGCGGATAAAGGAGAGAATACATCAGGACCAGACTATGACGATGAATTGATGCAGGAGATAAGGCGCCGAACGCAGGGGAAGAAAGAGAGTATTGGAATCTATGTGGCCATCATGAAGGGACTATTCGGACGGCTTGCCGAACCCCTTCCAGAAAGTTCACAATTGCGCTTGGTGATGAGGAATCTTGACCCCTTTTATCAGATGCAGCTAGGCATGTTCCCGGTTAATACCTTTGAAGACCTCGTCGAGAAGGGAAGGAAATTGGAGTGCATCAGGGTGAGGACAGAATCTTTTGTTCCTCCACCCCAAAGGAAAAATAATCTCCTGGAGCCAGACTTGGCCTACGTTGGATCCACCAGCTGTCCAGAGACCGCCGCGACAACAGGAAGTGTTTTATTCACACATATGACCATTGTATGCAATATCTTGAGTTATGGACAGATAAATTCAAACAATTTAATTGTTTTCATTGGATGAAACTTGATTGTGTACCAAAGTGGGATGATATAGTGCTATTAACGAATAAAAACATTCAAATTAATGAAAAGAAATGCTTTGATCTATTCAGTAATTTGAAGTCTTTTGTTATTAATTATATGAAGAGTGATGAGTTTTCAAACCTTTTACCACATGAAAAGTGGATAAATTACTTTAAGTCTTTAACACAAGAATATTGTAATTCTGAATTTAAAATTCGCAGTTATTTTTTTTGCTAATTTAGAACCGCTTTCATCTGTCTTGTGAATAGTCAATTGACGGACAAATGGAATAAGTTTTTGGTAGAGTCAATAAAGTATGTATTTAATTATAACATAGTACAATTTCAAATCATATTCCTGCTCTAAATTTTACGATTACGTCTTGACGCAAAAAGAAGTCCTCTTAAAAATTAAAAAATCAGAGAAATATGAAAAGAAATCAGGAACTTAATAAATAGAGCTGTGTTTGTTATCTACGTATATATAAATAAGTTATATTTTATTCTTTTTAGTTTTTGTACGAATTATAACACATTTAATAAATATTATTTACATAAGCGATTTTTATATGCATTTCGAGATTTCCTCTTCGAATATTCTACATGAGCTTATGTTGTGTTCTCTTTTTTTCTAAAAAGAAAAAGGGATCTCTAGATAACAGTCAATGAATTGAAAAATTCGTTCAGTGAAATGACTCCTTTCAAATGCATCATTTCGTAGCTAATTTCTTAATTCTTAAAAGTGGAGAGAAAGTTTATCATACGAGATCAGATAAAGATAATAATTAATAAAACATATTTTGAATATGAATATCAGCTAATTCGTCGTAAATGACATAGCCTGTATATTGATTAGTCGACTATACCAAAGATTTGTTCGAGAAGGCATAAAATATTTATGATCAACTCTATTTGTAAATAAGCGCTGTAAATAATAATAAAAAAATTGTAAATGCCTCTACCGAATTGAAAAATAATTCAATTGTAATAAAATGTGTTAGAAATTGCTTATTGACTTTGCCCTGCATTTGTGTAGAAAACAATTAAGCTAATATTTTAAAGGAGTTCGAAAAATCCCTTTACTTTGCTCCCGTGAATAGTCTGATTAGTAACATGTTTCATATAAATAAAATAAAGGCTACTTTGAAAACGACTACAAAATGAAGTAATAGCTTCTTTTTCCCACCCCATCGTGCACGCACCTGGAGGTAGATGAAGCTTCTCGATGACAAACTTTTTCCTTCTCAGCTTGAACGCAAGATCAGTTGTCTCCGGTTTAAAAACTGCCAGTGAATTCAAAGCAGTCATCCTTTTCATGTGAAGAAGCCCATGATATTCCTTGAAGAACAGATTCGTTTCCTTCTCAGAGCCCGCAAACGCCTCTAGTTCGATAGATATATCAAACAAATTTCGAATCCTAGGCGCAAGCGTTGCATCCTAAAAAAAGTACAAGTTTATTAACTTGTATACAAAAGATAAGTAAAGTACGAACCAGTACATTAATCAAATGCATCGGGATTGTTATAAAACACACTGCCGAGTGGTACCTCACAATCGACTTTAAAGTTAAGAATTTTATCAAGTCTAGTGAAAACCGTCTTGTACCAAAGTGGAGATCCCGGGGATGTTAAGCAAATCCTCAATATATTCTTCTCATTGCTACTATCCTTGAGGCTGTACTTGTCGCTTTCCAACTTATCACTTAGCTCCTTAAGCACACTAATGTAAGCAGGGTTGCTAAAGATCTTTTAGTGGTTGCTAAGAGCATTTCCTGCTTGGTGCTCCGCCCCTTCCCATGATGAAATATCAGACGTACTTAAAGTTGCCTCGTCGATTTGTTCAGTTAAATAGGAGTACCGCACTGCGGTCACCGGTGATTGTTCTGAGTTTACACCGATCAAGTCACTGTACCGCCAAGCGATTCTAATTCCACCCCCTTCAAGATCTTGATTTATAAATTGATGGTTCCTCAGATCGGCCCTCTCCAACATTTTGATTTTCGACCGGTTTAGGGAGCTTTGTTACCTAAAATATATTTGTTTAATTCTGAAAGGCTTCTAAAAACTTCAAAAAATTACGAATTCCTTCGGGTCGTCAACCAAGCTTGCCACAAAATTCGACTACCCAGAAAATGCGCCTTCCGTTAAAAAGTACTTCGCCAAAAGTTTCAAGTACACAGCGACTTTATTTTCCTCTGCAAAATTAAAAGGAAATCAATTCACTTTCTTGTTGTTGTTGTTGTTATTTTGATTTGCCACACGGGCCTCACACGAGGTGAATTTTTGGTCACGGCAGTATAAGCCACATTGACCACTGATCTCTTCAGGAACGATCGTCTCTCCAGCTGATGGAATTTGTTGGTGGCATATGCAGCCCAGTGTCTCCGTTCTCTCAGGACCAAAAAGGGTCCCCAGCCCTCATTTCACTCACCACAAGCTTATATGAGCATCACAGCAATGATAGAACAAAAAAGAAAAAACAATCAACAAGATTATAAGGCGAAATAAGAGCTACCGATAGTCAACAAACTAAAATTAATAATAAGTGAGCGCGGTTTACACTATATTAATGGATGGCGTTTAATGTCGTATAAATGAACTAAAAACAAGAACGGACCTATTTAATTCACTTTCTTAAATTTCATTACAATTCTTACCAATAAGTGTAAGCGACCCTATTTGAAGCCCTCCGCTTAAACATTAATAAACTTTCCTGGCTTACCAATTATGTGGTCCATGGATGAATTTCCAGTTGATGTAATGAGCTGACGCTAGTTTTTGTACCGACGATGTTCTTTTGTTTGGTTCTTTTTCTAAAACTCGACATTTTACCCGACGCGACGCGCAAATATCAGAAAACGAATTACGAAAACAGTTGCGGCGTTCTACAGCACATGTGACAACAACGACAGCTGATCCCGTTGTGAATTCTTGGAGGAACAAACAAAAATGGAGAGGCTTTATCAAGAAGATTTTAAGCACTTCTCCACTAAGGCGGGGTCTCCATTAGCAATTTCTGTTATAACATTTCTGTCTTGACAGGTAAAAAACTAGCATGAACAGTAGTTTTATAACAGATTTTCTGTTGTAACAGAAAAGTTGAGATATTATTCCGGACAGAAATGTCTTAATAAAAATGTTTTCACTTGTCATTTGGTACGTTATAAAAATAGCCGGAGGATGCAATATGCAAATATAGTAAAAATGATAATTCGGCAATTTCTAAGATTTTAAGTAATTTTAACTTTTGTAAGGCACGATGTTTACTTGTCAACGACATGTGAACGAAATGTGAATACCTTGTTAAAATAGGCTGCCCAGCACACATTGTTAACAATTGCATTCAGTTCGGAATGGATTCTTTACCAATAGAGATAGAGTGTTTAGTTATGGAGATATATGGACCTGTTTCCGTATATACATTAAGAATAGGTTTGAAAACCTTTTGTAATTTAGTGGACAGTGAATACAGGCAGCTTTATTCTTGTATTAAAACTCGGTGGCTCTCTTTGTATCCATGTTTAAACAGCATATTGAATTCTTTTGAAGCTTTAAGGGCATACTTTTTATCTGCAGAAGTAACAGTCCCATTTATAATTAAGTTTTTTTTGAAAAAGACTTTAACGAATCATATATGTATTTGGTTTTCCCATTCACTAGCTTTTCTTTTTTATGAAAAGGTGAAGTCCATTGAAGCAGAAAATAATTCCATTCTAGAAATATCGGTACATGTAAGTGCTTTGATGGCTTCTTTAGTCGAAAGAAAAAATTATACATTTTTACCACTCAAAGTCAAAGAAATTTAAAAAAAAACTATTTTCGAAGGATATGAAAAAGAAGCTAACATAATTAAAAGTAATTTTATTCACACATATGACCATTGTATGCAATATCTTGAGTTATGGACAGATAAATTCAAACAATTTAATTGTTTTCATTGGATGAAACTTGATTGTGTTCCAAAGTGGGATGATATAGTGCTATTAACGAATAAAAACATTCAAATTAATGAAAAGAAATGCTTTGATCTATTCAGTAATTTGAAGTCTTTTGTTATTAATTATATGAAGAGTGATGAGTTTTCAAACCTTTTACCACATGAAAAGTGGATAAATTACTTTAAGTCTTTAACACAAGAATATTGTAATTCTGAATTTAAAATTCGCAGTTATTTTTTTTGCTAATTTAGAACCGCTTTCATCTGTCTTGTGAATAGTCAATTGACGGACAAATGGAATAAGTTTTTGGTAGAGTCAATAAAGTATGTATTTAATTATAACATAGTACAATTTCAAATCATATTCCTGCTCTAAATTTTACGATTACGTCTTGACGCAAAAAGAAGTCCTCTTAAAAATTAAAAAATCAGAGAAATATGAAAAGAAATCAGGAACTTAATAAATAGAGCTGTGTTTGTTATCTACGTATATATAAATAAGTTATATTTTATTCTTTTTAGTTTTTGTACGAATTATAACACATTTAATAAATATTATTTACATAAGCGATTTTTATATGCATTTCGAGATTTCCTCTTCGAATATTCTACATGAGCTTATGTTGTGTTCTCTTTTTTTCTAAAAAGAAAAAGGGATCTCTAGATAACAGTCAATGAATTGAAAAATTCGTTCAGTGAAATGACTCCTTTCAAATGCATCATTTCGTAGCTAATTTCTTAATTCTTAAAAGTGGAGAGAAAGTTTATCATACGAGATCAGATAAAGATAATAATTAATAAAACATATTTTGAATATGAATATCAGCTAATTCGTCGTAAATGACATAGCCTGTATATTGATTAGTCGACTATACCAAAGATTTGTTCGAGAAGGCATAAAATATTTATGATCAACTCTATTTGTAAATAAGCGCTGTAAATAATAATAAAAAAATTGTAAATGCCTCTACCGAATTGAAAAATAATTCAATTGTAATAAAATGTGTTAGAAATTGCTTATTGACTTTGCCCTGCATTTGTGTAGAAAACAATTAAGCTAATATTTTAAAGGAGTTCGAAAAATCCCTTTACTTTGCTCCCGTGAATAGTCTGATTAGTAACATGTTTCATATAAATAAAATAAAGGCTACTTTGAAAACGACTACAAAATGAAGTAATAGCTTCTTTTTCCCACCCCATCGTGCACGCACCTGGAGGTAGATGAAGCTTCTCGATGACAAACTTTTTCCTTCTCAGCTTGAACGCAAGATCAGTTGTCTCCGGTTTAAAAACTGCCAGTGAATTCAAAGCAGTCATCCTTTTCATGTGAAGAAGCCCATGATATTCCTTGAAGAACAGATTCGTTTCCTTCTCAGAGCCCGCAAACGCCTCTAGTTCGATAGATATATCAAACAAATTTCGAATCCTAGGCGCAAGCGTTGCATCCTAAAAAAAGTACAAGTTTATTAACTTGTATACAAAAGATAAGTAAAGTACGAACCAGTACATTAATCAAATGCATCGGGATTGTTATAAAACACACTGCCGAGTGGTACCTCACAATCGACTTTAAAGTTAAGAATTTTATCAAGTCTAATGAAAACCGTCTTGTACCAAAGTGGAGATCCCGGGGATGTTAAGCAAATCCTCAAGATATTCTTCTCATTGCTACTATCCTTGAGGCTGTACTTGTCGCTTTCCAACTTATCACTTAGCTCCTTAAGCACACTAATGTAAGCAGGGTTGCTAAAGATCTTTTAGTGGTTGCTAAGAGCATTTCCTGCTTGGTGCTCCGCCCCTTCCCATGATGAAATATCAGACGTACTTAAAGTTGCCTCGTCGATTTGTTCAGTTAAATAGGAGTACCGCACTGCGGTCACCGGTGATTGTTCTGAGTTTACACCGATCAAGTCACTGTACCGCCAAGCGATTCTAATTCCACCCCCTTCAAGATCTTGATTTATAAATTGATGGTTCCTCAGATCGGCCCTCTCCAACATTTTGATTTTCGACCGGTTTAGGGAGCTTTGTTACCTAAAATATATTTGTTTAATTCTGAAAGGCTTCTAAAAACTTCAAAAAATTACGAATTCCTTCGGGTCGTCAACCAAGCTTGCCAAAAAATTCGACTACCCAGAAAATGCGCCTTCCGTTAAAAAGTACTTCGCCAAAAGTTTCAAGTACACAGCGACTTTATTTTCCTCTGCAAAATTAAAAGGAAATCAATTCACTTTCTTGTTGTTGTTGTTGTTATTTTGATTTGCCACACGGGCCTCACACGAGGTGAATTTTTGGTCACGGCAGTATAAGCCACATTGACCACTGATCTCTTCAGGAACGATCGTCTCTCCAGCTGATGGAATTTGTTGGTGGCATATGCAGCCCAGTGTCTCCGTTCTCTCAGGACCAAAAAGGGTCCCCAGCCCTCATTTCACTCACCACAAGCTTATATGAGCATCACAGCAATGATAGAACAAAAAAGAAAAAACAATCAACAAGATTATAAGGCGAAATAAGAGCTACCGATAGTCAACAAACTAAAATTAATAATAAGTGAGCGCGGTTTACACTATATTAATGGATGGCGTTTAATGTCGTATAAATGAACTAAAAACAAGAACGGACCTATTTAATTCACTTTCTTAAATTTCATTACAATTCTTACCAATAAGTGTAAGCGACCCTATTTGAAGCCCTCCGCTTAAACATTAATAAACTTTCCTGGCTTACCAATTATGTGGTCCATGGATGAATTTCCAGTTGATGTAATGAGCTGACGCTAGTTTTTGTACCGACGATGTTCTTTTGTTTGGTTCTTTTTCTAAAACTCGACATTTTACCCGACGCGACGCGCAAATATCAGAAAACGAATTACGAAAACAGTTGCGGCGTTCTACAGCACATGTGACAACAACGACAGCTGATCCCGTTGTGAATTCTTGGAGGAACAAACAAAAATGGAGAGGCTTTATCAAGAAGATTTTAAGCACTTCTCCACTAAGGCGGGGTCTCCATTAGCAATTTCTGTTATAACATTTCTGTCTTGACAGGTAAAAAACTAGCATGAACAGTAGTTTTATAACAGATTTTCTGTTGTAACAGAAAAGTTGAGATATTATTCCGGACAGAAATGTCTTAATAAAAATGTTTTCACTTGTCATTTGGTACGTTATAAAAATAGCCGGAGGATGCAATATGCAAATATAGTAAAAATGATAATTCGGCAATTTCTAAGATTTTAAGTAATTTTAACTTTTGTAAGGCACGATGTTTACTTGTCAACGACATGTGAACGAAATGTGAATACCTTGTTAAAATAGGCTGCCCAGCACACATTGTTAACAATTGCATTCAGTTCGGAATGGATTCTTTACCAATAGAGATAGAGTGTTTAGTTATGGAGATATATGGACCTGTTTCCGTATATACATTAAGAATAGGTTTGAAAACCTTTTGTAATTTAGTGGACAGTGAATACAGGCAGCTTTATTCTTGTATTAAAACTCGGTGGCTCTCTTTGTATCCATGTTTAAACAGCATATTGAATTCTTTTGAAGCTTTAAGGGCATACTTTTTATCTGCAGAAGTAACAGTCCCATTTATAATTAAGTTTTTTTTGAAAAAGACTTTAACGAATCATATATGTATTTGGTTTTCCCATTCACTAGCTTTTCTTTTTTATGAAAAGGTGAAGTCCATTGAAGCAGAAAATAATTCCATTCTAGAAATATCGGTACATGTAAGTGCTTTGATGGCTTCTTTAGTCGAAAGAAAAAATTATACATTTTTACCACTCAAAGTCAAAGAAATTTAAAAAAAAACTATTTTCGAAGGATATGAAAAAGAAGCTAACATAATTAAAAGTAATTTTATTCACACATATGACCATTGTATGCAATATCTTGAGTTATGGACAGATAAATTCAAACAATTTAATTGTTTTCATTGGATGAAACTTGATTGTGTTCCAAAGTGGGATGATATAGTGCTATTAACGAATAAAAACATTCAAATTAATGAAAAGAAATGCTTTGATCTATTCAGTAATTTGAAGTCTTTTGTTATTAATTATATGAAGAGTGATGAGTTTTCAAACCTTTTACCACATGAAAAGTGGATAAATTACTTTAAGTCTTTAACACAAGAATATTGTAATTCTGAATTTAAAATTCGCAGTTATTTTTTTTGCTAATTTAGAACCGCTTTCATCTGTCTTGTGAATAGTCAATTGACGGACAAATGGAATAAGTTTTTGGTAGAGTCAATAAAGTATGTATTTAATTATAACATAGTACAATTTCAAATCATATTCCTGCTCTAAATTTTACGATTACGTCTTGACGCAAAAAGAAGTCCTCTTAAAAATTAAAAAATCAGAGAAATATGAAAAGAAATCAGGAACTTAATAAATAGAGCTGTGTTTGTTATCTACGTATATATAAATAAGTTATATTTTATTCTTTTTAGTTTTTGTACGAATTATAACACATTTAATAAATATTATTTACATAAGCGATTTTTATATGCATTTCGAGATTTCCTCTTCGAATATTCTACATGAGCTTATGTTGTGTTCTCTTTTTTTCTAAAAAGAAAAAGGGATCTCTAGATAACAGTCAATGAATTGAAAAATTCGTTCAGTGAAATGACTCCTTTCAAATGCATCATTTCGTAGCTAATTTCTTAATTCTTAAAAGTGGAGAGAAAGTTTATCATACGAGATCAGATAAAGATAATAATTAATAAAACATATTTTGAATATGAATATCAGCTAATTCGTCGTAAATGACATAGCCTGTATATTGATTAGTCGACTATACCAAAGATTTGTTCGAGAAGGCATAAAATATTTATGATCAACTCTATTTGTAAATAAGCGCTGTAAATAATAATAAAAAAATTGTAAATGCCTCTACCGAATTGAAAAATAATTCAATTGTAATAAAATGTGTTAGAAATTGCTTATTGACTTTGCCCTGCATTTGTGTAGAAAACAATTAAGCTAATATTTTAAAGGAGTTCGAAAAATCCCTTTACTTTGCTCCCGTGAATAGTCTGATTAGTAACATGTTTCATATAAATAAAATAAAGGCTACTTTGAAAACGACTACAAAATGAAGTAATAGCTTCTTTTTCCCACCCCATCGTGCACGCACCTGGAGGTAGATGAAGCTTCTCGATGACAAACTTTTTCCTTCTCAGCTTGAACGCAAGATCAGTTGTCTCCGGTTTAAAAACTGCCAGTGAATTCAAAGCAGTCATCCTTTTCATGTGAAGAAGCCCATGATATTCCTTGAAGAACAGATTCGTTTCCTTCTCAGAGCCCGCAAACGCCTCTAGTTCGATAGATATATCAAACAAATTTCGAATCCTAGGCGCAAGCGTTGCATCCTAAAAAAAGTACAAGTTTATTAACTTGTATACAAAAGATAAGTAAAGTACGAACCAGTACATTAATCAAATGCATCGGGATTGTTATAAAACACACTGCCGAGTGGTACCTCACAATCGACTTTAAAGTTAAGAATTTTATCAAGTCTAGTGAAAACCGTCTTGTACCAAAGTGGAGATCCCGGGGATGTTAAGCAAATCCTCAATATATTCTTCTCATTGCTACTATCCTTGAGGCTGTACTTGTCGCTTTCCAACTTATCACTTAGCTCCTTAAGCACACTAATGTAAGCAGGGTTGCTAAAGATCTTTTAGTGGTTGCTAAGAGCATTTCCTGCTTGGTGCTCCGCCCCTTCCCATGATGAAATATCAGACGTACTTAAAGTTGCCTCGTCGATTTGTTCAGTTAAATAGGAGTACCGCACTGCGGTCACCGGTGATTGTTCTGAGTTTACACCGATCAAGTCACTGTACCGCCAAGCGATTCTAATTCCACCCCCTTCAAGATCTTGATTTATAAATTGATGGTTCCTCAGATCGGCCCTCTCCAACATTTTGATTTTCGACCGGTTTAGGGAGCTTTGTTACCTAAAATATATTTGTTTAATTCTGAAAGGCTTCTAAAAACTTCAAAAAATTACGAATTCCTTCGGGTCGTCAACCAAGCTTGCCACAAAATTCGACTACCCAGAAAATGCGCCTTCCGTTAAAAAGTACTTCGCCAAAAGTTTCAAGTACACAGCGACTTTATTTTCCTCTGCAAAATTAAAAGGAAATCAATTCACTTTCTTGTTGTTGTTGTTGTTATTTTGATTTGCCACACGGGCCTCACACGAGGTGAATTTTTGGTCACGGCAGTATAAGCCACATTGACCACTGATCTCTTCAGGAACGATCGTCTCTCCAGCTGATGGAATTTGTTGGTGGCATATGCAGCCCAGTGTCTCCGTTCTCTCAGGACCAAAAAGGGTCCCCAGCCCTCATTTCACTCACCACAAGCTTATATGAGCATCACAGCAATGATAGAACAAAAAAGAAAAAACAATCAACAAGATTATAAGGCGAAATAAGAGCTACCGATAGTCAACAAACTAAAATTAATAATAAGTGAGCGCGGTTTACACTATATTAATGGATGGCGTTTAATGTCGTATAAATGAACTAAAAACAAGAACGGACCTATTTAATTCACTTTCTTTTTCATTACAATTCTTACCAATAAGTGTAAGCGACCCTATTTGAAGCCCTCCGCTTAAACATTAATAAACTTTCCTGGCTTACCAATTATGTGGTCCATGGATGAATTTCCAGTTGATGTAATGAGCTGACGCTAGTTTTTGTACCGACGATGTTCTTTTGTTTGGTTCTTTTTCTAAAACTCGACATTTTACCCGACGCGACGCGCAAATATCAGAAAACGAATTACGAAAACAGTTGCGGCGTTCTACAGCACATGTGACAACAACGACAGCTGATCCCGTTGTGAATTCTTGGAGGAACAAACAAAAATGGAGAGGCTTTATCAAGAAGATTTTAAGCACTTCTCCACTAAGGCGGGGTCTCCATTAGCAATTTCTGTTATAACATTTCTGTCTTGACAGGTAAAAAACTAGCATGAACAGTAGTTTTATAACAGATTTTCTGTTGTAACAGAAAAGTTGAGATATTATTCCGGACAGAAATGTCTTAATAAAAATGTTTTCACTTGTCATTTGGTACGTTATAAAAATAGCCGGAGGATGCAATATGCAAATATAGTAAAAATGATAATTCGGCAATTTCTAAGATTTTAAGTAATTTTAACTTTTGTAAGGCACGATGTTTACTTGTCAACGACATGTGAACGAAATGTGAATACCTTGTTAAAATAGGCTGCCCAGCACACATTGTTAACAATTGCATTCAGTTCGGAATGGATTCTTTACCAATAGAGATAGAGTGTTTAGTTATGGAGATATATGGACCTGTTTCCGTATATACATTAAGAATAGGTTTGAAAACCTTTTGTAATTTAGTGGACAGTGAATACAGGCAGCTTTATTCTTGTATTAAAACTCGGTGGCTCTCTTTGTATCCATGTTTAAACAGCATATTGAATTCTTTTGAAGCTTTAAGGGCATACTTTTTATCTGCAGAAGTAACAGTCCCATTTATAATTAAGTTTTTTTTGAAAAAGACTTTAACGAATCATATATGTATTTGGTTTTCCCATTCACTAGCTTTTCTTTTTTATGAAAAGGTGAAGTCCATTGAAGCAGAAAATAATTCCATTCTAGAAATATCGGTACATGTAAGTGCTTTGATGGCTTCTTTAGTCGAAAGAAAAAATTATACATTTTTACCACTCAAAGTCAAAGAAATTTAAAAAAAAACTATTTTCGAAGGATATGAAAAAGAAGCTAACATAATTAAAAGTAATTTTATTCACACATATGACCATTGTATGCAATATCTTGAGTTATGGACAGATAAATTCAAACAATTTAATTGTTTTCATTGGATGAAACTTGATTGTGTTCCAAAGTGGGATGATATAGTGCTATTAACGAATAAAAACATTCAAATTAATGAAAAGAAATGCTTTGATCTATTCAGTAATTTGAAGTCTTTTGTTATTAATTATATGAAGAGTGATGAGTTTTCAAACCTTTTACCACATGAAAAGTGGATAAATTACTTTAAGTCTTTAACACAAGAATATTGTAATTCTGAATTTAAAATTCGCAGTTATTTTTTTTGCTAATTTAGAACCGCTTTCATCTGTCTTGTGAATAGTCAATTGACGGACAAATGGAATAAGTTTTTGGTAGAGTCAATAAAGTATGTATTTAATTATAACATAGTACAATTTCAAATCATATTCCTGCTCTAAATTTTACGATTACGTCTTGACGCAAAAAGAAGTCCTCTTAAAAATTAAAAAATCAGAGAAATATGAAAAGAAATCAGGAACTTAATAAATAGAGCTGTGTTTGTTATCTACGTATATATAAATAAGTTATATTTTATTCTTTTTAGTTTTTGTACGAATTATAACACATTTAATAAATATTATTTACATAAGCGATTTTTATATGCATTTCGAGATTTCCTCTTCGAATATTCTACATGAGCTTATGTTGTGTTCTAGCCTGAGAAAATTAATTAAAATAGACCGAATAATTGGTGTAGTTTTGAAAATTGGTACAGTTATTCCTTGAGGTGTCTTGATTAACACAAAAAAAGTCCTCGTGGGTGGGGGTGGTGTTGGGGGTAGGGGAGGGGTTTGAATGTCACTTTTTCGAGATTTTTGTTCATATCTCGAAAACTTTTAGAAATATCATTACGATTAGTTCTACGAAAATTAACTACATAAAATTTCCAACAAATTAGGTTATATTCATTTTTACTGTAGGATCTATACTTAAGGAGCTATAGGCAATTTAAGTTGGCAAAAATAAAAGTATACTCACACATCTGTAATTCTGATGTTTTTGAAAACTTTACGCGGCTGCACCACGTTATTGCGTCTAAATTGTGACCATTTTTATGTTTGCTGTCCGTTACGTGAACATACCGCAAAGTTTTACGGAATAGATATTCAAAACAACCAATGGATATTTTTTGTAATTGGAATTTTGAACAAAAGCCCTGAATGAAGGATATAGCAGCCATCTTCTATAACCCAACATCAACTCCAGAAGCCATACAAGAATCAGGAGAAAGGATGTTTCTGACAGTGTACCGGACACCCTCTACTCAGACAGATCTTAACCGCTATCGATACTCATGTTTTTTTAAATGCAGTACCAAGCTCAAACCTGATCTATCTTCTCCCCCTCCTGCTGAAGGGTCAGCGAAATATCACGCTTTTCGGGTGTACCACCAAGTACAAGAGTGGTTAGGGAACCAACTGCCTCCAGAAATGTAGGGTTGGAAGCGAAGAGCTGATGGAAACTTAGAGCCAGTCACTACCTTGGATCCTCCCGCTCCTGACAACGTGTTGAGTTCCATTTTTTGTCGCTGCATGCATGGCTGTTCTGCAAAATGTGGATGTCGAAAAGGCGGTATTAATTGCAGTCTTGTTTGCAACGGCTACCTAGGAGCGTGTACGAGGTGTCTCTGTCGATTTAAATGAAATGGAAGATAATAATGAATAACACAGCTTTCCTGTATAATGCATAAGAGCTTTTAAAAAATTAATTTTTTTACTTAAACAGTTCGTACACGCTCCTAGGCAGCCGTTGCAAACAAGACTGCAATTAATACCGGCTTTTCGACATCCACATTTTGCAGAACAGCCATGCATGCAGCGACAAAAAATGGAACTCAACACGTTGTCAGGAGCGGGAGGATCCAAGGTAGTGACTGGCTCTAAGTTTCCATCAGCTCTTCGCTTCCAACCCTACATTTCTGGAGGCAGTTGGTTCCCTAACCACTCTTGTACTTGGTGGTACACCCGAAAAGCGTGATATTTCGCTGACCCTTCAGCAGGAGGGGGAGAAGATAGATCAGGTTTGAGCTTGGTACTGCATTTAAAAAAACATGAGTATCGATAGCGGTTAAGATCTGTCTGAGTAGAGGGTGTCCGGTACACTGTCAGAAACATCCTTTCTCCTGATTCTTGTATGGCTTCTGGAGTTGATGTTGGGTTATAGAAGATGGCTGCTATATCCTTCATTCAGGGCTTTTGTTCAAAATTCCAATTACAAAAAATATCCATTGGTTGTTTTGAATATCTATTCCGTAAAACTTTGCGGTATGTTCACGTAACGGTCAGCAAACATAAAAATGGTAACAATTTAGCCGCGATAACGTGGCGCAGCCGCGTAAAGTTTTCAAGAACATCAGAATTACAGATGTGTGAGTATACTTTTATTTTTGCCAACTTAAATTGCCTATAGCTCCTTAAGTATAGGTCCTACAGTAAAAATGAATATAACCTAATTTGTTGGAAATTTTATGTAATTAATTTTCGTAGAACTAATCGTAATGATATTTCTAAAGGTTTTCGAGATATGAACGAAAACCTCGAAAAAGTGACATTCAAACCCCTCCCCCACCCCAACACCACCCCCACCCTCGAGGACTTTTAGTATGTTAATCAAGACACCTCAAGGAATAACTGTACAAATTTTCAAAACTACACCAATTATTCGGTCTATTTGCCTATTTTTGAACTAATTTTCTTACACTATTCTCTTTTTTTCTAAAAAGAAAAAGGGATCCCTAGATAACAGTCAATGAATTGAAAAATTCGTTCAGTGAAATGACTCCTTTCAAATGCATCATTTCGTAGCTAATTTCTTAATTCTTAAAAGTGGAGAGAAAGTTTATCATACGAGATCAGATAAAGATAATAATTAATAAAACATATTTTGAATATGAATATCAGCTAATTCGTCGTAAATGACATAGCCTGTATATTGATTAGTCGACTATACCAAAGATTTGTTTGAGAAGGCATAAAATATTTATGATCAACTCTATTTGTAAATAAGCGCTGTAAATAATAATAAAAAAATTGTAAATGCCTCTACCGAATTGAAAAATAATTCAATTGTAATAAAATGTGTTAGAAATTGCTTATTGACTTTGCCCTGCATTTGTGTAGAAAACAATTAAGCTAATATTTTAAAGGAGTTCGAAAAATCCCTTTACTTTGCTCCCGTGAATAGTCTGATTAGTAACATGTTTCATATAAATAAAATAAAGGCTACTTTGAAAACGACTACAAAATGAAGTAATAGCTTCTTTTTCCCACCCCATCGTGCACGCACCTGGAGGTAGATGAAGCTTCTCGATGACAAACTTTTTCCTTCTCAGCTTGAACGCAAGATCAGTTGTCTCCGGTTTAAAAACTGCCAGTGAATTCAAAGCAGTCATCCTTTTCATGTGAAGAAGCCCATGATATTCCTTGAAGAACAGATTCGTTTCCTTCTCAGAGCCCGCAAACGCCTCTAGTTCGATAGATATATCAAACAAATTTCGAATCCTAGGCGCAAGCGTTGCATCCTAAAAAAAGTACAAGTTTATTAACTTGTATACAAAAGATAAGTAAAGTACGAACCAGTACATTAATCAAATGCATCGGGATTGTTATAAAACACACTGCCGAGTGGTACCTCACAATCGACTTTAAAGTTAAGAATTTTATCAAGTCTAGTGAAAACCGTCTTGTACCAAAGTGGAGATCCCGGGGATGTTAAGCAAATCATCAAGATATTCTTCTCATTGCTACTATCCTTGAGGCTGTACTTGTCGCTTTCCAACTTATCACTTAGCTCCTTAAGCACACTAATGTAAGCAGGGTTGCTAAAGATCTTTTAGTGGTTGCTAAGAGCATTTCCTGCTTGGTGCTCCGCCCCTTCCCATGATGAAATATCAGACGTACTTAAAGTTGCCTCGTCGATTTGTTCAGTTAAATAGGAGTACCGCACTGCGGTCACCGGTGATTGTTCTGAGTTTACACCGATCAAGTCACTGTACCGCCAAGCGATTCTAATTCCACCCCCTTCAAGATCTTGATTTATAAATTGATGGTTCCTCAGATCGGCCCTCTCCAACATTTTGATTTTCGACCGTTTTAGGGAGCTTTGTTACCTAAAATATATTTGTTTAATTCTGAAAGGCTTCTAAAAACTTCAAAAAATTACGAATTCCTTCGGGTCGTCAACCAAGCTTGCCACAAAATTCGACTACCCAGAAAATGCGCCTTCCGTTAAAAAGTACTTCGCCAAAAGTTTCAAGTACACAGCGACTTTATTTTCCTCTGCAAAATTAAAAGGAAATCAATTCACTTTCTTGTTATTGTTGTTGTTATTTTGATTTGCCACACGGGCCTCACACGAGGTGAATTTTTGGTCACGGCAGTATAAGCCACATTGACCACTGATCTCTTCAGGAACGATCGTCTCTCCAGCTGATGGAATTTGTTGGTGGCATATGCAGCCCAGTGTCTCCGTTCTCTCAGGACCAAAAAGGGTCCCCAGCCCTCATTTCACTCACCACAAGCTTATATGAGCATCACAGCAATGATAGAACAAAAAAGAAAAAACAATCAACAAGATTATAAGGCGAAATAAGAGCTACCGATAGTCAACAAACTAAAATTAATAATAAGTGAGCGCGGTTTACACTATATTAATGGATGGCGTTTAATGTCGTATAAATGAACTAAAAACAAGAACGGACCTATTTAATTCACTTTCTTAAATTTCATTACAATTCTTACCAATAAGTGTAAGCGACCCTATTTAAAGCCCTCCGCTTAAACATTAATAAACTTTCCTGGCTTACCAATTATGTGGTCCATGGATGAATTTCCAGTTGATGTAATGAGCTGACGCTAGTTTTTGTACCGACGATGTTCTTTTGTTTGGTTCTTTTTCTAAAACTCGACATTTTACCCGACGCGACGCGCAAATATCAGAAAACGAATTACGGCGTTCTACAGCACATGTGACAACAACGACAGCTGATCCCGTTGTGAATTCTTGGAGGAACAAACAAAAATGGAGAGGCTTTATCAAGAAGATTTTAAGCACTTCTCCACTAAGGCGGGGTCTCCATTAGCAATTTCTGTTATAACATTTCTGTCTTGACAGGTAAAAAACTAGCATGAACAGTAGTTTTATAACAGATTTTCTGTTGTAACAGAAAAGTTGAGATATTATTCCGGACAGAAATGTCTTAATAAAAATGTTTTCACTTGTCATTTGGTACGTTATAAAAATAGCCGGAGGATGCAATATGCAAATATAGTAAAAATGATAATTCGGCAATTTCTAAGATTTTAAGTAATTTTAACTTTTGTAAGGCACGATGTTTACTTGTCAACGACATGTGAACGAAATGTGAATACCTTGTTAAAATAGGCTGCCCAGCACACATTGTTAACAATTGCATTCAGTTCGGAATGGATTCTTTACCAATAGAGATAGAGTGTTTAGTTATGGAGATATATGGACCTGTTTCCGTATATACATTACGAATAGGTTTGAAAACCTTTTGTAATTTAGTGGACAGTGAATACAGGCAGCTTTATTCTTGTATTAAAACTCGGTGGCTCTCTTTGTATCCATGTTTAAACAGCATATTGAATTCTTTTGAAGCTTTAAGGGCATACTTTTTATCTGCAGAAGTAACAGTCCCATTTATAATTAAGTTTTTTTTGAAAAAGACTTTAACGAATCATATATGTATTTGGTTTTCCCATTCACTAGCTTTTCTTTTTTATGAAAAGGTGAAGTCCATTGAAGCAGAAAATAATTCCATTCTAGAAATATCGGTACATGTAAGTGCTTTGATGGCTTCTTTAGTCGAAAGAAAAAATTATACATTTTTACCACTCAAAGTCAAAGAAATTTAAAAAAAAACTATTTTCGAAGGATATGAAAAAGAAGCTAACATAATTAAAAGTAATTTTATTCACACATATGACCATTGTATGCAATATCTTGAGTTATGGACAGATAAATTCAAACAATTTAATTGTTTTCATTGGATGAAACTTGATTGTGTTCCAAAGTGGGATGATATAGTGCTATTAACGAATAAAAACATTCAAATTAATGAAAAGAAATGCTTTGATCTATTCAGTAATTTGAAGTCTTTTGTTATTAATTATATGAAGAGTGATGAGTTTTCAAACCTTTTACCACATGAAAAGTGGATAAATTACTTTAAGTCTTTAACACAAGAATATTGTAATTCTGAATTTAAAATTCGCAGTTATTTTTTTTGCTAATTTAGAACCGCTTTCATCTGTCTTGTGAATAGTCAATTGACGGACAAATGGAATAAGTTTTTGGTAGAGTCAATAAAGTATGTATTTAATTATAACATAGTACAATTTCAAATCATATTCCTGCTCTAAATTTTACGATTACGTCTTGACGCAAAAAGAAGTCCTCTTAAAAATTAAAAAATCAGAGAAATATGAAAAGAAATCAGGAACTTAATAAATAGAGCTGTGTTTGTTATCTACGTATATATAAATAAGTTATATTTTATTCTTTTTAGTTTTTGTACGAATTATAACACATTTAATAAATATTATTTACATAAGCGATTTTTATATGCATTTCGAGATTTCCTCTTCGAATATTCTACATGAGCTTATGTTGTGTTCTCTTTTTTTCTAAAAAGAAAAAGGGATCCCTAGATAACAGTCAATGAATTGAAAAATTCGTTCAGTGAAATGACTCCTTTCAAATGCATCATTTCGTAGCTAATTTCTTAATTCTTAAAAGTGGAGAGAAAGTTTATCATACGAGATCAGATAAAGATAATAATTAATAAAACATATTTTGAACATGAATATCAGCTAATTCGTCGTAAATGACATAGCCTGTATATTGATTAGACGACTATACCAAAGATTTGTTCGAGAAGGCATAAAATATTTATGATCAACTCTATTTGTAAATAAGCGCTGTAAATAATAATAAAAAAATTGTAAATGCCTCTACCGAATTGAAAAATAATTCAATTGTAATAAAATGTGTTAGAAATTGCTTATTGACTTTGCCCTGCATTTGTGTAGAAAACAATTAAGCTAATATTTTAAAGGAGTTCGAAAAATCCCTTTACTTTGCTCCCGTGAATAGTCTGATTAGTAACATGTTTCATATAAATAAAATAAAGGCTACTTTGAAAACGACTACAAAATGAAGTAATAGCTTCTTTTTCCCACCCCATCGTGCACGCACCTGGAGGTAGATGAAGCTTCTCGATGACAAACTTTTTCCTTCTCAGCTTGAACGCAAGATCAGTTGTCTCCGGTTTAAAAACTGCCAGTGAATTCAAAGCAGTCATCCTTTTCATGTGAAGAAGCCCATGATATTCCTTGAAGAACAGATTCGTTTCCTTCTCAGAGCCCGCAAACGCCTCTAGTTCGATAGATATATCAAACAAATTTCGAATCCTAGGCGCAAGCGTTGCATCCTAAAAAAAGTACAAGTTTATTAACTTGTATACAAAAGATAAGTAAAGTACGAACCAGTACATTAATCAAATGCATCGGGATTGTTATAAAACACACTGCCGAGTGGTACCTCACAATCGACTTTAAAGTTAAGAATTTTATCAAGTCTAGTGAAAACCGTCTTGTACCAAAGTGGAGATCCCGGGGATGTTAAGCAAATCATCAAGATATTCTTCTCATTGCTACTATCCTTGAGGCTGTACTTGTCGCTTTCCAACTTATCACTTAGCTCCTTAAGCACACTAATGTAAGCAGGGTTGCTAAAGATCTTTTAGTGGTTGCTAAGAGCATTTCCTGCTTGGTGCTCCGCCCCTTCCCATGATGAAATATCAGACGTACTTAAAGTTGCCTCGTCGATTTGTTCAGTTAAATAGGAGTACCGCACTGCGGTCACCGGTGATTGTTCTGAGTTTACACCGATCAAGTCACTGTACCGCCAAGCGATTCTAATTCCACCCCCTTCAAGATCTTGATTTATAAATTGATGGTTCCTCAGATCGGCCCTCTCCAACATTTTGATTTTCGACCGTTTTAGGGAGCTTTGTTACCTAAAATATATTTGTTTAATTCTGAAAGGCTTCTAAAAACTTCAAAAAATTACGAATTCCTTCGGGTCGTCAACCAAGCTTGCCACAAAATTCGACTACCCAGAAAATGCGCCTTCCGTTAAAAAGTACTTCGCCAAAAGTTTCAAGTACACAGCGACTTTATTTTCCTCTGCAAAATTAAAAGGAAATCAATTCACTTTCTTGTTATTGTTGTTGTTATTTTGATTTGCCACACGGGCCTCACACGAGGTGAATTTTTGGTCACGGCAGTATAAGCCACATTGACCACTGATCTCTTCAGGAACGATCGTCTCTCCAGCTGATGGAATTTGTTGGTGGCATATGCAGCCCAGTGTCTCCGTTCTCTCAGGACCAAAAAGGGTCCCCAGCCCTCATTTCACTCACCACAAGCTTATATGAGCATCACAGCAATGATAGAACAAAAAAGAAAAAACAATCAACAAGATTATAAGGCGAAATAAGAGCTACCGATAGTCAACAAACTAAAATTAATAATAAGTGAGCGCGGTTTACACTATATTAATGGATGGCGTTTAATGTCGTATAAATGAACTAAAAACAAGAACGGACCTATTTAATTCACTTTCTTAAATTTCATTACAATTCTTACCAATAAGTGTAAGCGACCCTATTTAAAGCCCTCCGCTTAAACATTAATAAACTTTCCTGGCTTACCAATTATGTGGTCCATGGATGAATTTCCAGTTGATGTAATGAGCTGACGCTAGTTTTTGTACCGACGATGTTCTTTTGTTTGGTTCTTTTTCTAAAACTCGACATTTTACCCGACGCGACGCGCAAATATCAGAAAACGAATTACGGCGTTCTACAGCACATGTGACAACAACGACAGCTGATCCCGTTGTGAATTCTTGGAGGAACAAACAAAAATGGAGAGGCTTTATCAAGAAGATTTTAAGCACTTCTCCACTAAGGCGGGGTCTCCATTAGCAATTTCTGTTATAACATTTCTGTCTTGACAGGTAAAAAACTAGCATGAACAGTAGTTTTATAACAGATTTTCTGTTGTAACAGAAAAGTTGAGATATTATTCCGGACAGAAATGTCTTAATAAAAATGTTTTCACTTGTCATTTGGTACGTTATAAAAATAGCCGGAGGATGCAATATGCAAATATAGTAAAAATGATAATTCGGCAATTTCTAAGATTATAAGTAATTTTAACTTTTGTAAGGCACGATGTTTACTTGTCAACGACATGTGAACGAAATGTGAATACCTTGTTAAAATAGGCTGCCCAGCACACATTGTTAACAATTGCATTCAGTTCGGAATGGATTCTTTACCAATAGAGATAGAGTGTTTAGTTATGGAGATATATGGACCTGTTTCCGTATATACATTACGAATAGGTTTGAAAACCTTTTGTAATTTAGTGGACAGTGAATACAGGCAGCTTTATTCTTGTATTAAAACTCGGTGGCTCTCTTTGTATCCATGTTTAAACAGCATATTGAATTCTTTTGAAGCTTTAAGGGCATACTTTTTATCTGCAGAAGTAACAGTCCCATTTATAATTAAGTTTTTTTTGAAAAAGACTTTAACGAATCATATATGTATTTGGTTTTCCCATTCACTAGCTTTTCTTTTTTATGAAAAGGTGAAGTCCATTGAAGCAGAAAATAATTCCATTCTAGAAATATCGGTACATGTAAGTGCTTTGATGGCTTCTTTAGTCGAAAGAAAAAATTATACATTTTTACCACTCAAAGTCAAAGAAATTTAAAAAAAAACTATTTTCGAAGGATATGAAAAAGAAGCTAACATAATTAAAAGTAATTTTATTCACACATATGACCATTGTATGCAATATCTTGAGTTATGGACAGATAAATTCAAACAATTTAATTGTTTTCATTGGATGAAACTTGATTGTGTTCCAAAGTGGGATGATATAGTGCTATTAACGAATAAAAACATTCAAATTAATGAAAAGAAATGCTTTGATCTATTCAGTAATTTGAAGTCTTTTGTTATTAATTATATGAAGAGTGATGAGTTTTCAAACCTTTTACCACATGAAAAGTGGATAAATTACTTTAAGTCTTTAACACAAGAATATTGTAATTCTGAATTTAAAATTCGCAGTTATTTTTTTTGCTAATTTAGAACCGCTTTCATCTGTCTTGTGAATAGTCAATTGACGGACAAATGGAATAAGTTTTTGGTAGAGTCAATAAAGTATGTATTTAATTATAACATAGTACAATTTCAAATCATATTCCTGCTCTAAATTTTACGATTACGTCTTGACGCAAAAAGAAGTCCTCTTAAAAATTAAAAAATCAGAGAAATATGAAAAGAAATCAGGAACTTAATAAATAGAGCTGTGTTTGTTATCTACGTATATATAAATAAGTTATATTTTATTCTTTTTAGTTTTTGTACGAATTATAACACATTTAATAAATATTATTTACATAAGCGATTTTTATATGCATTTCGAGATTTCCTCTTCGAATATTCTACATGAGCTTATGTTGTGTTCTCTTTTTTTCTAAAAAGAAAAAGGGATCCCTAGATAACAGTCAATGAATTGAAAAATTCGTTCAGTGAAATGACTCCTTTCAAATGCATCATTTCGTAGCTAATTTCTTAATTCTTAAAAGTGGAGAGAAAGTTTATCATACGAGATCAGATAAAGATAATAATTAATAAAACATATTTTGAACATGAATATCAGCTAATTCGTCGTAAATGACATAGCCTGTATATTGATTAGACGACTATACCAAAGATTTGTTCGAGAAGGCATAAAATATTTATGATCAACTCTATTTGTAAATAAGCGCTGTAAATAATAATAAAAAAATTGTAAATGCCTCTACCGAATTGAAAAATAATTCAATTGTAATAAAATGTGTTAGAAATTGCTTATTGACTTTGCCCTGCATTTGTGTAGAAAACAATTAAGCTAATATTTTAAAGGAGTTCGAAAAATCCCTTTACTTTGCTCCCGTGAATAGTCTGATTAGTAACATGTTTCATATAAATAAAATAAAGGCTACTTTGAAAACGACTACAAAATGAAGTAATAGCTTCTTTTTCCCACCCCATCGTGCACGCACCTGGAGGTAGATGAAGCTTCTCGATGACAAACTTTTTCCTTCTCAGCTTGAACGCAAGATCAGTTGTCTCCGGTTTAAAAACTGCCAGTGAATTCAAAGCAGTCATCCTTTTCATGTGAAGAAGCCCATGATATTCCTTGAAGAACAGATTCGTTTCCTTCTCAGAGCCCGCAAACGCCTCTAGTTCGATAGATATATCAAACAAATTTCGAATCCTAGGCGCAAGCGTTGCATCCTAAAAAAAGTACAAGTTTATTAACTTGTATACAAAAGATAAGTAAAGTACGAACCAGTACATTAATCAAATGCATCGGGATTGTTATAAAACACACTGCCGAGTGGTACCTCACAATCGACTTTAAAGTTAAGAATTTTATCAAGTCTAGTGAAAACCGTCTTGTACCAAAGTGGAGATCCCGGGGATGTTAAGCAAATCCTCAATATATTCTTCTCATTGCTACTATCCTTGAGGCTGTACTTGTCGCTTTCCAACTTATCACTTAGCTCCTTAAGCACACTAATGTAAGCAGGGTTGCTAAAGATCTTTTAGTGGTTGCTAAGAGCATTTCCTGCTTGGTGCTCCGCCCCTTCCCATGATGAAATATCAGACGTACTTAAAGTTGCCTCGTCGATTTGTTCAGTTAAATAGGAGTACCGCACTGCGGTCACCGGTGATTGTTCTGAGTTTACACCGATCAAGTCACTGTACCGCCAAGCGATTCTAATTCCACCCCCTTCAAGATCTTGATTTATAAATTGATGGTTCCTCAGATCGGCCCTCTCCAACATTTTGATTTTCGACCGGTTTAGGGAGCTTTGTTACCTAAAATATATTTGTTTAATTCTGAAAGGCTTCTAAAAACTTCAAAAAATTACGAATTCCTTCGGGTCGTCAACCAAGCTTGCCAAAAAATTCGACTACCCAGAAAATGCGCCTTCCGTTAAAAAGTACTTCGCCAAAAGTTTCAAGTACACAGCGACTTTATTTTCCTCTGCAAAATTAAAAGGAAATCAATTCACTTTCTTGTTGTTGTTGTTGTTATTTTGATTTGCCACACGGGCCTCACACGAGGTGAATTTTTGGTCACGGCAGTATAAGCCACATTGACCACTGATCTCTTCAGGAACGATCGTCTCTCCAGCTGATGGAATTTGTTGGTGGCATATGCAGCCCAGTGTCTCCGTTCTCTCAGGACCAAAAAGGGTCCCCAGCCCTCATTTCACTCACCACAAGCTTATATGAGCATCACAGCAATGATAGAACAAAAAAGAAAAAACAATCAACAAGATTATAAGGCGAAATAAGAGCTACCGATAGTCAACAAACTAAAATTAATAATAAGTGAGCGCGGTTTACACTATATTAATGGATGGCGTTTAATGTCGTATAAATGAACTAAAAACAAGAACGGACCTATTTAATTCACTTTCTTAAATTTCATTACAATTCTTACCAATAAGTGTAAGCGACCCTATTTGAAGCCCTCCGCTTAAACATTAATAAACTTTCCTGGCTTACCAATTATGTGGTCCATGGATGAATTTCCAGTTGATGTAATGAGCTGACGCTAGTTTTTGTACCGACGATGTTCTTTTGTTTGGTTCTTTTTCTAAAACTCGACATTTTACCCGACGCGACGCGCAAATATCAGAAAACGAATTACGAAAACAGTTGCGGCGTTCTACAGCACATGTGACAACAACGACAGCTGATCCCGTTGTGAATTCTTGGAGGAACAAACAAAAATGGAGAGGCTTTATCAAGAAGATTTTAAGCACTTCTCCACTAAGGCGGGGTCTCCATTAGCAATTTCTGTTATAACATTTCTGTCTTGACAGGTAAAAAACTAGCATGAACAGTAGTTTTATAACAGATTTTCTGTTGTAACAGAAAAGTTGAGATATTATTCCGGACAGAAATGTCTTAATAAAAATGTTTTCACTTGTCATTTGGTACGTTATAAAAATAGCCGGAGGATGCAATATGCAAATATAGTAAAAATGATAATTCGGCAATTTCTAAGATTTTAAGTAATTTTAACTTTTGTAAGGCACGATGTTTACTTGTCAACGACATGTGAACGAAATGTGAATACCTTGTTAAAATAGGCTGCCCAGCACACATTGTTAACAATTGCATTCAGTTCGGAATGGATTCTTTACCAATAGAGATAGAGTGTTTAGTTATGGAGATATATGGACCTGTTTCCGTATATACATTACGAATAGGTTTGAAAACCTTTTGTAATTTAGTGGACAGTGAATACAGGCAGCTTTATTCTTGTATTAAAACTCGGTGGCTCTCTTTGTATCCATGTTTAAACAGCATATTGAATTCTTTTGAAGCTTTAAGGGCATACTTTTTATCTGCAGAAGTAACAGTCCCATTTATAATTAAGTTTTTTTTGAAAAAGACTTTAACGAATCATACATGTATTTGGTTTTCCCATTCACTAGCTTTTCTTTTTTATGAAAAGGTGAAGTCCATTGAAGCAGAAAATAATTCCATTCTAGAAATATCGGTACATGTAAGTGCTTTGATGGCTTCTTTAGTCGAAAGAAAAAATTATACATTTTTACCACTCAAAGTCAAAGAAATTTAAAAAAAAACTATTTTCGAAGGATATGAAAAAGAAGCTAACATAATTAAAAGTAATTTTATTCACACATATGACCATTGTATGCAATATCTTGAGTTATGGACAGATAAATTCAAACAATTTAATTGTTTTCATTGGATGAAACTTGATTGTGTTCCAAAGTGGGATGATATAGTGCTATTAACGAATAAAAACATTCAAATTAATGAAAAGAAATGCTTTGATCTATTCAGTAATTTGAAGTCTTTTGTTATTAATTATATGAAGAGTGATGAGTTTTCAAACCTTTTACCACATGAAAAGTGGATAAATTACTTTAAGTCTTTAACACAAGAATATTGTAATTCTGAATTTAAAATTCGCAGTTATTTTTTTTGCTAATTTAGAACCGCTTTCATCTGTCTTGTGAATAGTCAATTGACGGACAAATGGAATAAGTTTTTGGTAGAGTCAATAAAGTATGTATTTAATTATAACATAGTACAATTTCAAATCATATTCCTGCTCTAAATTTTACGATTACGTCTTGACGCAAAAAGAAGTCCTCTTAAAAATTAAAAAATCAGAGAAATATGAAAAGAAATCAGGAACTTAATAAATAGAGCTGTGTTTGTTATCTACGTATATATAAATAAGTTATATTTTATTCTTTTTAGTTTTTGTACGAATTATAACACATTTAATAAATATTATTTACATAAGCGATTTTTATATGCATTTCGAGATTTCCTCTTCGAATATTCTACATGAGCTTATGTTGTGTTCTCTTTTTTTCTAAAAAGAAAAAGGGATCCCTAGATAACAGTCAATGAATTGAAAAATTCGTTCAGTGAAATGACTCCTTTCAAATGCATCATTTCGTAGCTAATTTCTTAATTCTTAAAAGTGGAGAGAAAGTTTATCATACGAGATCAGATAAAGATAATAATTAATAAAACATATTTTGAATATGAATATCAGCTAATTCGTCGTAAATGACATAGCCTGTATATTGATTAGTCGACTATACCAAAGATTTGTTTGAGAAGGCATAAAATATTTATGATCAACTCTATTTGTAAATAAGCGCTGTAAATAATAATAAAAAAATTGTAAATGCCTCTACCGAATTGAAAAATAATTCAATTGTAATAAAATGTGTTAGAAATTGCTTATTGACTTTGCCCTGCATTTGTGTAGAAAACAATTAAGCTAATATTTTAAAGGAGTTCGAAAAATCCCTTTACTTTGCTCCCGTGAATAGTCTGATTAGTAACATGTTTCATATAAATAAAATAAAGGCTACTTTGAAAACGACTACAAAATGAAGTAATAGCTTCTTTTTCCCACCCCATCGTGCACGCACCTGGAGGTAGATGAAGCTTCTCGATGACAAACTTTTTCCTTCTCAGCTTGAACGCAAGATCAGTTGTCTCCGGTTTAAAAACTGCCAGTGAATTCAAAGCAGTCATCCTTTTCATGTGAAGAAGCCCATGATATTCCTTGAAGAACAGATTCGTTTCCTTCTCAGAGCCCGCAAACGCCTCTAGTTCGATAGATATATCAAACAAATTTCGAATCCTAGGCGCAAGCGTTGCATCCTAAAAAAAGTACAAGTTTATTAACTTGTATACAAAAGATAAGTAAAGTACGAACCAGTACATTAATCAAATGCATCGGGATTGTTATAAAACACACTGCCGAGTGGTACCTCACAATCGACTTTAAAGTTAAGAATTTTATCAAGTCTAATGAAAACCGTCTTGTACCAAAGTGGAGATCCCGGGGATGTTAAGCAAATCCTCAAGATATTCTTCTCATTGCTACTATCCTTGAGGCTGTACTTGTCGCTTTCCAACTTATCACTTAGCTCCTTAAGCACACTAATGTAAGCAGGGTTGCTAAAGATCTTTTAGTGGTTGCTAAGAGCATTTCCTGCTTGGTGCTCCGCCCCTTCCCATGATGAAATATCAGACGTACTTAAAGTTGCCTCGTCGATTTGTTCAGTTAAATAGGAGTACCGCACTGCGGTCACCGGTGATTGTTCTGAGTTTACACCGATCAAGTCACTGTACCGCCAAGCGATTCTAATTCCACCCCCTTCAAGATCTTGATTTATAAATTGATGGTTCCTCAGATCGGCCCTCTCCAACATTTTGATTTTCGACCGGTTTAGGGAGCTTTGTTACCTAAAATATATTTGTTTAATTCTGAAAGGCTTCTAAAAACTTCAAAAAATTACGAATTCCTTCGGGTCGTCAACCAAGCTTGCCAAAAAATTCGACTACCCAGAAAATGCGCCTTCCGTTAAAAAGTACTTCGCCAAAAGTTTCAAGTACACAGCGACTTTATTTTCCTCTGCAAAATTAAAAGGAAATCAATTCACTTTCTTGTTGTTGTTGTTGTTATTTTGATTTGCCACACGGGCCTCACACGAGGTGAATTTTTGGTCACGGCAGTATAAGCCACATTGACCACTGATCTCTTCAGGAACGATCGTCTCTCCAGCTGATGGAATTTGTTGGTGGCATATGCAGCCCAGTGTCTCCGTTCTCTCAGGACCAAAAAGGGTCCCCAGCCCTCATTTCACTCACCACAAGCTTATATGAGCATCACAGCAATGATAGAACAAAAAAGAAAAAACAATCAACAAGATTATAAGGCGAAATAAGAGCTACCGATAGTCAACAAACTAAAATTAATAATAAGTGAGCGCGGTTTACACTATATTAATGGATGGCGTTTAATGTCGTATAAATGAACTAAAAACAAGAACGGACCTATTTAATTCACTTTCTTAAATTTCATTACAATTCTTACCAATAAGTGTAAGCGACCCTATTTGAAGCCCTCCGCTTAAACATTAATAAACTTTCCTGGCTTACCAATTATGTGGTCCATGGATGAATTTCCAGTTGATGTAATGAGCTGACGCTAGTTTTTGTACCGACGATGTTCTTTTGTTTGGTTCTTTTTCTAAAACTCGACATTTTACCCGACGCGACGCGCAAATATCAGAAAACGAATTACGAAAACAGTTGCGGCGTTCTACAGCACATGTGACAACAACGACAGCTGATCCCGTTGTGAATTCTTGGAGGAACAAACAAAAATGGAGAGGCTTTATCAAGAAGATTTTAAGCACTTCTCCACTAAGGCGGGGTCTCCATTAGCAATTTCTGTTATAACATTTCTGTCTTGACAGGTAAAAAACTAGCATGAACAGTAGTTTTATAACAGATTTTCTGTTGTAACAGAAAAGTTGAGATATTATTCCGGACAGAAATGTCTTAATAAAAATGTTTTCACTTGTCATTTGGTACGTTATAAAAATAGCCGGAGGATGCAATATGCAAATATAGTAAAAATGATAATTCGGCAATTTCTAAGATTTTAAGTAATTTTAACTTTTGTAAGGCACGATGTTTACTTGTCAACGACATGTGAACGAAATGTGAATACCTTGTTAAAATAGGCTGCCCAGCACACATTGTTAACAATTGCATTCAGTTCGGAATGGATTCTTTACCAATAGAGATAGAGTGTTTAGTTATGGAGATATATGGACCTGTTTCCGTATATACATTACGAATAGGTTTGAAAACCTTTTGTAATTTAGTGGACAGTGAATACAGGCAGCTTTATTCTTGTATTAAAACTCGGTGGCTCTCTTTGTATCCATGTTTAAACAGCATATTGAATTCTTTTGAAGCTTTAAGGGCATACTTTTTATCTGCAGAAGTAACAGTCCCATTTATAATTAAGTTTTTTTTGAAAAAGACTTTAACGAATCATATATGTATTTGGTTTTCCCATTCACTAGCTTTTCTTTTTTATGAAAAGGTGAAGTCCATTGAAGCAGAAAATAATTCCATTCTAGAAATATCGGTACATGTAAGTGCTTTGATGGCTTCTTTAGTCGAAAGAAAAAATTATACATTTTTACCACTCAAAGTCAAAGAAATTTAAAAAAAAACTATTTTCGAAGGATATGAAAAAGAAGCTAACATAATTAAAAGTAATTTTATTCACACATATGACCATTGTATGCAATATCTTGAGTTATGGACAGATAAATTCAAACAATTTAATTGTTTTCATTGGATGAAACTTGATTGTGTTCCAAAGTGGGATGATATAGTGCTATTAACGAATAAAAACATTCAAATTAATGAAAAGAAATGCTTTGATCTATTCAGTAATTTGAAGTCTTTTGTTATTAATTATATGAAGAGTGATGAGTTTTCAAACCTTTTACCACATGAAAAGTGGATAAATTACTTTAAGTCTTTAACACAAGAATATTGTAATTCTGAATTTAAAATTCGCAGTTATTTTTTTTGCTAATTTAGAACCGCTTTCATCTGTCTTGTGAATAGTCAATTGACGGACAAATGGAATAAGTTTTTGGTAGAGTCAATAAAGTATGTATTTAATTATAACATAGTACAATTTCAAATCATATTCCTGCTCTAAATTTTACGATTACGTCTTGACGCAAAAAGAAGTCCTCTTAAAAATTAAAAAATCAGAGAAATATGAAAAGAAATCAGGAACTTAATAAATAGAGCTGTGTTTGTTATCTACGTATATATAAATAAGTTATATTTTATTCTTTTTAGTTTTTGTACGAATTATAACACATTTAATAAATATTATTTACATAAGCGATTTTTATATGCATTTCGAGATTTCCTCTTCGAATATTCTACATGAGCTTATGTTGTGTTCTCTTTTTTTCTAAAAAGAAAAAGGGATCCCTAGATAACAGTCAATGAATTGAAAAATTCGTTCAGTGAAATGACTCCTTTCAAATGCATCATTTCGTAGCTAATTTCTTAATTCTTAAAAGTGGAGAGAAAGTTTATCATACGAGATCAGATAAAGATAATAATTAATAAAACATATTTTGAACATGAATATCAGCTAATTCGTCGTAAATGACATAGCCTGTATATTGATTAGTCGACTATACCAAAGATTTGTTTGAGAAGGCATAAAATATTTATGATCAACTCTATTTGTAAATAAGCGCTGTAAATAATAATAAAAAAATTGTAAATGCCTCTACCGAATTGAAAAATAATTCAATTGTAATAAAATGTGTTAGAAATTGCTTATTGACTTTGCCCTGCATTTGTGTAGAAAACAATTAAGCTAATATTTTAAAGGAGTTCGAAAAATCCCTTTACTTTGCTCCCGTGAATAGTCTGATTAGTAACATGTTTCATATAAATAAAATAAAGGCTACTTTGAAAACGACTACAAAATGAAGTAATAGCTTCTTTTTCCCACCCCATCGTGCACGCACCTGGAGGTAGATGAAGCTTCTCGATGACAAACTTTTTCCTTCTCAGCTTGAACGCAAGATCAGTTGTCTCCGGTTTAAAAACTGCCAGTGAATTCAAAGCAGTCATCCTTTTCATGTGAAGAAGCCCATGATATTCCTTGAAGAACAGATTCGTTTCCTTCTCAGAGCCCGCAAACGCCTCTAGTTCGATAGATATATCAAACAAATTTCGAATCCTAGGCGCAAGCGTTGCATCCTAAAAAAAGTACAAGTTTATTAACTTGTATACAAAAGATAAGTAAAGTACGAACCAGTACATTAATCAAATGCATCGGGATTGTTATAAAACACACTGCCGAGTGGTACCTCACAATCGACTTTAAAGTTAAGAATTTTATCAAGTCTAGTGAAAACCGTCTTGTACCAAAGTGGAGATCCCGGGGATGTTAAGCAAATCCTCAAGATATTCTTCTCATTGCTACTATCCTTGAGGCTGTACTTGTCGCTTTCCAACTTATCACTTAGCTCCTTAAGCACACTAATGTAAGCAGGGTTGCTAAAGATCTTTTAGTGGTTGCTAAGAGCATTTCCTACTTGGTGCTCCGCCCCTTCCCATGATGAAATATCAGACGTACTTAAAGTTGCCTCGTCGATTTGTTCAGTTAAATAGGAGTACCGCACTGCGGTCACCGGTGATTGTTCTGAGTTTACACCGATCAAGTCACTGTACCGCCAAGCGATTCTAATTCCACCCCCTTCAAGATCTTGATTTATAAATTGATGGTTCCTCAGATCGGCCCTCTCCAACATTTTGATTTTCGACCGGTTTAGGGAGCTTTGTTACCTAAAATATATTTGTTTAATTCTGAAAGGCTTCTACAAACTTCAAAAAATTACGAATTCCTTCGGGTCGTCAACCAAGCTTGCCACAAAATTCGACCACCCAGAAAATGCGCCTTCCGTTAAAAAGTACTTCGCCAAAAGTTTCAAGTACACAGCGACTTTATTTTCCTCTGCAAAATTAAAAGGAAATCAATTCACTTTCTTGTTGTTGTTGTTGTTATTTTGATTTGCCACACGGGCCTCACACGAGGTGAATTTTTGGTCACGGCAGTATAAGCCACATTGACCACTGATCTCTTCAGGAACGATCGTCTCTCCAGCTGATGGAATTTGTTGGTGGCATATGCAGCCCAGTGTCTCCGTTCTCTCAGGACCAAAAAGGGTCCCCAGCCCTCATTTCACTCACCACAAGCTTATATGAGCATCACAGCAATGATAGAACAAAAAAGAAAAAACAATCAACAAGATTATAAGGCGAAATAAGAGCTACCGATAGTCAACAAACTAAAATTAATAATAAGTGAGCGCGGTTTACACTATATTAATGGATGGCGTTTAATGTCGTATAAATGAACTAAAAACAAGAACGGACCTATTTAATTCACTTTCTTAAATTTCATTACAATTCTTACCAATAAGTGTAAGCGACCCTATTTGAAGCCCTCCGCTTAAACATTAATAAACTTTCCTGGCTTACCAATTATGTGGTCCATGGATGAATTTCCAGTTGATGTAATGAGCTGACGCTAGTTTTTGTACCGACGATGTTCTTTTGTTTGGTTCTTTTTCTAAAACTCGACATTTTACCCGACGCGACGCGCAAATATCAGAAAACGAATTACGAAAACAGTTGCGGCGTTCTACAGCACATGTGACAACAACGACAGCTGATCCCGTTGTGAATTCTTGGAGGAACAAACAAAAATGGAGAGGCTTTATCAAGAAGATTTTAAGCACTTCTCCACTAAGGCGGGGTCTCCATTAGCAATTTCTGTTATAACATTTCTGTCTTGACAGGTAAAAAACTAGCATGAACAGTAGTTTTATAACAGATTTTCTGTTGTAACAGAAAAGTTGAGATATTATTCCGGACAGAAATGTCTTAATAAAAATGTTTTCACTTGTCATTTGGTACGTTATAAAAATAGCCGGAGGATGCAATATGCAAATATAGTAAAAATGATAATTCGGCAATTTCTAAGATTTTAAGTAATTTTAACTTTTGTAAGGCACGATGTTTACTTGTCAACGACATGTGAACGAAATGTGAATACCTTGTTAAAATAGGCTGCCCAGCACACATTGTTAACAATTGCATTCAGTTCGGAATGGATTCTTTACCAATAGAGATAGAGTGTTTAGTTATGGAGATATATGGACCTGTTTCCGTATATACATTAAGAATAGGTTTGAAAACCTTTTGTAATTTAGTGGACAGTGAATACAGGCAGCTTTATTCTTGTATTAAAACTCGGTGGCTCTCTTTGTATCCATGTTTAAACAGCATATTGAATTCTTTTGAAGCTTTAAGGGCATACTTTTTATCTGCAGAAGTAACAGTCCCATTTATAATTAAGTTTTTTTTGAAAAAGACTAACGAATCATATATGTATTTGGTTTTCCCATTCACTAGCTTTTCTTTTTTATGAAAAGGTGAAGTCCATTGAAGCAGAAAATAATTCCATTCTAGAAATATCGGTACATGTAAGTGCTTTGATGGCTTCTTTAGTCGAAAGAAAAAATTATACATTTTTACCACTCAAAGTCAAAGAAATTTAAAAAAAAACTATTTTCGAAGGATATGAAAAAGAAGCTAACATAATTAAAAGTAATTTTATTCACACATATGACCATTGTATGCAATATCTTGAGTTATGGACAGATAAATTCAAACAATTTAATTGTTTTCATTGGATGAAACTTGATTGTGTTCCAAAGTGGGATGATATAGTGCTATTAACGAATAAAAACATTCAAATTAATGAAAAGAAATGCTTTGATCTATGCAGTAATTTGAAGTCTTTTGTTATTAATTATATGAAGAGTGATGAGTTTTCAAACCTTTTACCACATGAAAAGTGGATAAATTACTTTAAGTCTTTAACACAAGAATATTGTAATTCTGAATTTAAAATTCGCAGTTATTTTTTTTGCTAATTTAGAACCGCTTTCATCTGTCTTGTGAATAGTCAATTGACGGACAAATGGAATAAGTTTTTGGTAGAGTCAATAAAGTATGTATTTAATTATAACATAGTACAATTTCAAATCATATTCCTGCTCTAAATTTTACGATTACGTCTTGACGCAAAAAGAAGTCCTCTTAAAAATTAAAAAATCAGAGAAATATGAAAAGAAATCAGGAACTTAATAAATAGAGCTGTGTTTGTTATCTACGTATATATAAATAAGTTATATTTTATTCTTTTTAGTTTTTGTACGAATTATAACACATTTAATAAATATTATTTACATAAGCGATTTTTATATGCATTTCGAGATTTCCTCTTCGAATATTCTACATGAGCTTATGTTGTGTTCTCTTTTTTTCTAAAAAGAAAAAGGGATCCCTAGATAACAGTCAATGAATTGAAAAATTCGTTCAGTGAAATGACTCCTTTCAAATGCATCATTTCGTAGCTAATTTCTTAATTCTTAAAAGTGGAGAGAAAGTTTATCATACGAGATCAGATAAAGATAATAATTAATAAAACATATTTTGAACATGAATATCAGCTAATTCGTCGTAAATGACATAGCCTGTATATTGATTAGTCGACTATACCAAAGATTTGTTTGAGAAGGCATAAAATATTTATGATCAACTCTATTTGTAAATAAGCGCTGTAAATAATAATAAAAAAATTGTAAATGCCTCTACCGAATTGAAAAATAATTCAATTGTAATAAAATGTGTTAGAAATTGCTTATTGACTTTGCCCTGCATTTGTGTAGAAAACAATTAAGCTAATATTTTAAAGGAGTTCGAAAAATCCCTTTACTTTGCTCCCGTGAATAGTCTGATTAGTAACATGTTTCATATAAATAAAATAAAGGCTACTTTGAAAACGACTACAAAATGAAGTAATAGCTTCTTTTTCCCACCCCATCGTGCACGCACCTGGAGGTAGATGAAGCTTCTCGATGACAAACTTTTTCCTTCTCAGCTTGAACGCAAGATCAGTTGTCTCCGGTTTAAAAACTGCCAGTGAATTCAAAGCAGTCATCCTTTTCATGTGAAGAAGCCCATGATATTCCTTGAAGAACAGATTCGTTTCCTTCTCAGAGCCCGCAAACGCCTCTAGTTCGATAGATATATCAAACAAATTTCGAATCCTAGGCGCAAGCGTTGCATCCTAAAAAAAGTACAAGTTTATTAACTTGTATACAAAAGATAAGTAAAGTACGAACCAGTACATTAATCAAATGCATCGGGATTGTTATAAAACACACTGCCGAGTGGTACCTCACAATCGACTTTAAAGTTAAGAATTTTATCAAGTCTAGTGAAAACCGTCTTGTACCAAAGTGGAGATCCCGGGGATGTTAAGCAAATCCTCAAGATATTCTTCTCATTGCTACTATCCTTGAGGCTGTACTTGTCGCTTTCCAACTTATCACTTAGCTCCTTAAGCACACTAATGTAAGCAGGGTTGCTAAAGATCTTTTAGTGCTTGCTAAGAGCATTTCCTGCTTGGTGCTCCGCCCCTTCCCATGATGAAATATCAGACGTACTTAAAGTTGCCTCGTCGATTTGTTCAGTTAAATAGGAGTACCGCACTGCGGTCACCGGTGATTGTTCTGAGTTTACACCGATCAAGTCACTGTACCGCCAAGCGATTCTAATTCCACCCCCTTCAAGATCTTGATTTATAAATTGATGGTTCCTCAGATCGGCCCTCTCCAACATTTTGATTTTCGACCGGTTTAGGGAGCTTTGTTACCTAAAATATATTTGTTTAATTCTGAAAGGCTTCTAAAAACTTCAAAAAATTACGAATTCCTTCGGGTCGTCAACCAAGCTTGCCAAAAAATTCGACTACCCAGAAAATGCGCCTTCCGTTAAAAAGTACTTCGCCAAAAGTTTCAAGTACACAGCGACTTTATTTTCCTCTGCAAAATTAAAAGGAAATCAATTCACTTTCTTGTTGTTGTTGTTGTTATTTTGATTTGCCACACGGGCCTCACACGAGGTGAATTTTTGGTCACGGCAGTATAAGCCACATTGACCACTGATCTCTTCAGGAACGATCGTCTCTCCAGCTGATGGAATTTGTTGGTGGCATATGCAGCCCAGTGTCTCCGTTCTCTCAGGACCAAAAAGGGTCCCCAGCCCTCATTTCACTCACCACAAGCTTATATGAGCATCACAGCAATGATAGAACAAAAAAGAAAAAACAATCAACAAGATTATAAGGCGAAATAAGAGCTACCGATAGTCAACAAACTAAAATTAATAATAAGTGAGCGCGGTTTACACTATATTAATGGATGGCGTTTAATGTCGTATAAATGAACTAAAAACAAGAACGGACCTATTTAATTCACTTTCTTAAATTTCATTACAATTCTTACCAATAAGTGTAAGCGACCCTATTTGAAGCCCTCCGCTTAAACATTAATAAACTTTCCTGGCTTACCAATTATGTGGTCCATGGATGAATTTCCAGTTGATGTAATGAGCTGACGCTAGTTTTTGTACCGACGATGTTCTTTTGTTTGGTTCTTTTTCTAAAACTCGACATTTTACCCGACGCGACGCGCAAATATCAGAAAACGAATTACGAAAACAGTTGCGGCGTTCTACAGCACATGTGACAACAACGACAGCTGATCCCGTTGTGAATTCTTGGAGGAACAAACAAAAATGGAGAGGCTTTATCAAGAAGATTTTAAGCACTTCTCCACTAAGGCGGGGTCTCCATTAGCAATTTCTGTTATAACATTTCTGTCTTGACAGGTAAAAAACTAGCATGAACAGTAGTTTTATAACAGATTTTCTGTTGTAACAGAAAAGTTGAGATATTATTCCGGACAGAAATGTCTTAATAAAAATGTTTTCACTTGTCATTTGGTACGTTATAAAAATAGCCGGAGGATGCAATATGCAAATATAGTAAAAATGATAATTCGGCAATTTCTAAGATTTTAAGTAATTTTAACTTTTGTAAGGCACGATGTTTACTTGTCAACGACATGTGAACGAAATGTGAATACCTTGTTAAAATAGGCTGCCCAGCACACATTGTTAACAATTGCATTCAGTTCGGAATGGATTCTTTACCAATAGAGATAGAGTGTTTAGTTATGGAGATATATGGACCTGTTTCCGTATATACATTAAGAATAGGTTTGAAAACCTTTTGTAATTTAGTGGACAGTGAATACAGGCAGCTTTATTCTTGTATTAAAACTCGGTGGCTCTCTTTGTATCCATGTTTAAACAGCATATTGAATTCTTTTGAAGCTTTAAGGGCATACTTTTTATCTGCAGAAGTAACAGTCCCATTTATAATTAAGTTTTTTTTGAAAAAGACTAACGAATCATATATGTATTTGGTTTTCCCATTCACTAGCTTTTCTTTTTTATGAAAAGGTGAAGTCCATTGAAGCAGAAAATAATTCCATTCTAGAAATATCGGTACATGTAAGTGCTTTGATGGCTTCTTTAGTCGAAAGAAAAAATTATACATTTTTACCACTCAAAGTCAAAGAAATTTAAAAAAAAACTATTTTCGAAGGATATGAAAAAGAAGCTAACATAATTAAAAGTAATTTTATTCACACATATGACCATTGTATGCAATATCTTGAGTTATGGACAGATAAATTCAAACAATTTAATTGTTTTCATTGGATGAAACTTGATTGTGTTCCAAAGTGGGATGATATAGTGCTATTAACGAATAAAAACATTCAAATTAATGAAAAGAAATGCTTTGATCTATGCAGTAATTTGAAGTCTTTTGTTATTAATTATATGAAGAGTGATGAGTTTTCAAACCTTTTACCACATGAAAAGTGGATAAATTACTTTAAGTCTTTAACACAAGAATATTGTAATTCTGAATTTAAAATTCGCAGTTATTTTTTTTGCTAATTTAGAACCGCTTTCATCTGTCTTGTGAATAGTCAATTGACGGACAAATGGAATAAGTTTTTGGTAGAGTCAATAAAGTATGTATTTAATTATAACATAGTACAATTTCAAATCATATTCCTGCTCTAAATTTTACGATTACGTCTTGACGCAAAAAGTCCTCTTAAAAATTAAAAAATCAGAGAAATATGAAAAGAAATCAGGAACTTAATAAATAGAGCTGTGTTTGTTATCTACGTATATATAAATAAGTTATATTTTATTCTTTTTAGTTTTTGTACGAATTATAACACATTTAATAAATATTATTTACATAAGCGATTTTTATATGCATTTCGAGATTTCCTCTTCGAATATTCTACATGAGCTTATGTTGTGTTCTCTTTTTTTCTAAAAAGAAAAAGGGATCCCTAGATAACAGTCAATGAATTGAAAAATTCGTTCAGTGAAATGACTCCTTTCAAATGCATCATTTCGTAGCTAATTTCTTAATTCTTAAAAGTGGAGAGAAAGTTTATCATACGAGATCAGATAAAGATAATAATTAATAAAACATATTTTGAATATGAATATCAGCTAATTCGTCGTAAATGACATAGCCTGTATATTGATTAGTCGACTATACCAAAGATTTGTTTGAGAAGGCATAAAATATTTATGATCAACTCTATTTGTAAATAAGCGCTGTAAATAATAATAAAAAAATTGTAAATGCCTCTACCGAATTGAAAAATAATTCAATTGTAATAAAATGTGTTAGAAATTGCTTATTGACTTTGCCCTGCATTTGTGTAGAAAACAATTAAGCTAATATTTTAAAGGAGTTCGAAAAATCCCTTTACTTTGCTCCCGTGAATAGTCTGATTAGTAACATGTTTCATATAAATAAAATAAAGGCTACTTTGAAAACGACTACAAAATGAAGTAATAGCTTCTTTTTCCCACCCCATCGTGCACGCACCTGGAGGTAGATGAAGCTTCTCGATGACAAACTTTTTCCTTCTCAGCTTGAACGCAAGATCAGTTGTCTCCGGTTTAAAAACTGCCAGTGAATTCAAAGCAGTCATCCTTTTCATGTGAAGAAGCCCATGATATTCCTTGAAGAACAGATTCGTTTCCTTCTCAGAGCCCGCAAACGCCTCTAGTTCGATAGATATATCAAACAAATTTCGAATCCTAGGCGCAAGCGTTGCATCCTAAAAAAAGTACAAGTTTATTAACTTGTATACAAAAGATAAGTAAAGTACGAACCAGTACATTAATCAAATGCATCGGGATTGTTATAAAACACACTGCCGAGTGGTACCTCACAATCGACTTTAAAGTTAAGAATTTTATCAAGTCTAGTGAAAACCGTCTTGTACCAAAGTGGAGATCCCGGGGATGTTAAGCAAATCCTCAAGATATTCTTCTCATTGCTACTATCCTTGAGGCTGTACTTGTCGCTTTCCAACTTATCACTTAGCTCCTTAAGCACACTAATGTAAGCAGGGTTGCTAAAGATCTTTTAGTGCTTGCTAAGAGCATTTCCTGCTTGGTGCTCCGCCCCTTCCCATGATGAAATATCAGACGTACTTAAAGTTGCCTCGTCGATTTGTTCAGTTAAATAGGAGTACCGCACTGCGGTCACCGGTGATTGTTCTGAGTTTACACCGATCAAGTCACTGTACCGCCAAGCGATTCTAATTCCACCCCCTTCAAGATCTTGATTTATAAATTGATGGTTCCTCAGATCGGCCCTCTCCAACATTTTGATTTTCGACCGGTTTAGGGAGCTTTGTTACCTAAAATATATTTGTTTAATTCTGAAAGGCTTCTAAAAACTTCAAAAAATTACGAATTCCTTCGGGTCGTCAACCAAGCTTGCCAAAAAATTCGACTACCCAGAAAATGCGCCTTCCGTTAAAAAGTACTTCGCCAAAAGTTTCAAGTACACAGCGACTTTATTTTCCTCTGCAAAATTAAAAGGAAATCAATTCACTTTCTTGTTGTTGTTGTTGTTATTTTGATTTGCCACACGGGCCTCACACGAGGTGAATTTTTGGTCACGGCAGTATAAGCCACATTGACCACTGATCTCTTCAGGAACGATCGTCTCTCCAGCTGATGGAATTTGTTGGTGGCATATGCAGCCCAGTGTCTCCGTTCTCTCAGGACCAAAAAGGGTCCCCAGCCCTCATTTCACTCACCACAAGCTTATATGAGCATCACAGCAATGATAGAACAAAAAAGAAAAAACAATCAACAAGATTATAAGGCGAAATAAGAGCTACCGATAGTCAACAAACTAAAATTAATAATAAGTGAGCGCGGTTTACACTATATTAATGGATGGCGTTTAATGTCGTATAAATGAACTAAAAACAAGAACGGACCTATTTAATTCACTTTCTTAAATTTCATTACAATTCTTACCAATAAGTGTAAGCGACCCTATTTGAAGCCCTCCGCTTAAACATTAATAAACTTTCCTGGCTTACCAATTATGTGGTCCATGGATGAATTTCCAGTTGATGTAATGAGCTGACGCTAGTTTTTGTACCGACGATGTTCTTTTATTTGGTTCTTTTTCTAAAACTCGACATTTTACCCGACGCGACGCGCAAATATCAGAAAACGAATTACATACTATACTATCTTACATTTTGCTCTCTACATAGTCAATTTTTTGATAAGTCTGAGGCCGCATATCTTTCCTATTTGTCAAATTTGCGGAACACTTTGAAGGATGAGCCGAAGCGCTTTTGGAGTTTTATTAATTCTAGAAGGAAATCTGATGGTTATCCTGCTTGTTTTTACTACAACGGCGAGCACAGTTGTGATCCAACTGAAATTTGCAATTTCTTCTCTGCTTTATTTCGCTCCGCTTTTATCTGTGACAACTGTGATATACCAAAGTCTTTTTACCACTCGACGAGACTACCATCCACTACTTTAGAAACTAAAGATCTTTATTTTGACCAAGCAACTATTTTACAGTATCTTAATGATTTGCCCTCTAAATATTCTTACGGACCTGATGGTGTTCCCTATATTGTTTTAAAGTCTTGTGCTTTGTCTTTGGTGAATGTTATTTGTTATTTATTTAACTTATCTATGATCTCAGGTACCTTCCCTAATTGCTGGAAATTATCTTATATCATACCCTTACACAAGAAGGGAGCTAAGGATGATATTTGCAACTATAGGCCAATTGCCAAGCTGTCGGCTCTACCCAAGCTTTATGAAGCTATTGTCTGTGATATTCTATACTTTCACTGTAAATCTATACTAAGTGATTGCCAACATGGTTTCGTGAAAGGAAGGTCAACTGTCTCAAATCTCCTCTGCTTCTCTTCTTTTTGCATCAATGAGATTGTACGTGGCGGGCAAGTTGACTGCATTTACACTGATTTCAGTAAAGCCTTTGACAGGATTAACCACAAAGCGTTAATCCGTAAACTGGCGAAATTCGGTTTCCCTGAGATCTTCTTGGGTTGGATATCATCCTACCTAAGTGATCGTTTTCAGGTCGTATCCTTTCGAGGTGGATTTTCACTACCTATCCATAATACCTCCGGCGTTCCGCAGGGAAGTCACTTGGGACCTTTGCTGTTTATTTTATTTATAAATGACTTGAGCGATGCTTTATCACACTCTAATATTCTTTTATATGCTGACGATGGAAAAATTTTCCGCTCTATTCGCTGTCCTAACGACTGCCTTTTACTCAATAATGATTTAAATAATTTTTCTATGTGGTGTTCTTTAAATTATCTGCCATTTAACGTGAGTAAATGTACATTTGTGTCTTTTACACGGAGAAAAACACCTATCAGCTTCCAATATTCCATGGATGGTAGTGAACTCTCACGTCTTACCTTGGTGCAAGACCTGGGTGTTACTTTTAATTCTAAGTTTCTCTTTCACGAACACTTAAATACGATTATTAATAAGGCTAATTCACTTTTGGGATTTATTAAAAGATGGTCTAAGATTTTTGACGATCCATTCACTTTGTTCATTTCATTCGTTCGCCCCATTTTGGAATATGCAAGTCCTGTATGGGCGCCTTCTTATAAATTCCAATCTGACCGCATTGAGGCTGTGCAGAGAAGATTTTTGCAATTCGCCTTCAAGGGTTTACCATGGGCTGATTTTTTTTGCTTACCGCCTTACAGAGACCGCTTAGGGCTTATTTCCATGGAGTCCCTGGCGGATAGGCGTATGATCTCCAGATTCGTTCTCGGCTCCAAGATTTTAAGTGGTGAATGCAACTGTCCGCAGCTGTTGTCTTTTTTTTCGTTATCTGTTCCTCGCCCTGGTCTTAGAGTTAATAGAATGTTAAAGATACCTTATCATCGTTCTAATTACGGACTACATGAACCAGTCACATCCATGGCTAATTTATTAAATTTGCATATTGATATTTTTGATTTTAATTTATCTTCTCAACAATTGAAAAGTAAGCTTAAAACTAAACTCTTTGGCCTACATTCTTAATTATGCTTTCTTTATTTCTTTCACTTGTAATATAATCTTTGTATATAATTGATATATTTCTTTGTAAACTATAAGATATTGCTTGTCTTACTGCAAATAAATAAATAAATGGTTTTGAGCACATCATCGTTGAGGCTGCCATTGGATAATTCTCTTAACTCGCGAAGAAATTGTGACGGAGATCTGTCACCTAGCTTCAAATCACCCAAAAGTTGGTTTAATTTCGCGGAAGCACTAGCTGTTAAGCGAGAGATCAACGTTTCTTTTAATTGCGTATATGGCTGGACCGGGTCAGATGATCTAAGAACATCACTGATGAGGCGGAATAGCTCTTCATCCAAAGCTGAGAGGGCGTCATTAAATTTTGTGTTTTCACTTGTTATTCTGGCTGTAAGAAATTGTGTCTCCAGTCTTTGGAACCAAAATTGGGGAGCGCTTTTCTAAAATGAAGGCACGGTAACTGAAAGCACAAACTACCTAATATACAGACGGAACAAGCCCGAACAAAATGTGTTATCACTGAAAGTTTTTACTGAGGCGCGACATCACGAAGCTCCTGCCAACTCAAGTAAAAAGCTCAACTCTCTCTCGCGATTTCGTTGGTCAGGCAGGCGCCGGGCAAAGGGACTTAACTTTAATCCTGCATACATACACAAGATCTGATGCATAAGGACAGTGCACGCAACGCAACACAGCCGGCTACCCATTTTTGCCTTCGCAACTCAATGTTCGAGTTGTTCCGTCTGTATATAGGTAGTTTGTGCTGAAAGGGAATCGATGGAAGACGAAGTGGACAGAACGGAATTTTGATTCGGTTCCTCTTCCGATTGAATCACCAATATTGTGGTTCATATTTTTTTGATTTAAAGGAAATTAAATGAGGAAAATTTACATGAAAATGAAATGAATTTGAAAAGTACTCCCTTGAAAGTTTTAAAACTATTGTAGTTCTTGCTGTTCTGTTTTAAAACTATTGTAGTTCTTGTTGTTCTGCTTCTTAGGACCAGTCGGGAAGGAAATATTTTTTTTTTTTTTTTTTTTTTTATGTTTAATTTTTCTTCGTTTTTAGCTGCGTCTTCTTGAACTTCGGGGTCACCAGTTGTTGGGGCTTTCTTGTTTTTAACCCAACAAGACACCACACAAATGCTGGGGTGTAACCTTCGGGGATGTGGAAAAATCCTCCTTAATTGTGTTGTTGAGCAAGGAAAACGCAGAATTGTAATTTTGATATTGCGTTATAATTTAGTTGTTTAACGATTCCTTTTTGATTAGTTATTGGTTTAATAATAAATTTATTTGGTAGTTTCTTTTCTTTTAGTTTTTATTTTATATTTTTATTTACAGCCTTTTCCTTTTTTAAATTTTTTGTAATAACTGACCGGCTATCTGCCTCGAACTAACTTGATTATTAAAAAATAATTTTCTATTACAAAGTTAAACTTTTTCCTGAAACTACTCTGATCTGAAACTACTTTGATCTGAAACTACTTGGATTTTTAATATTTTCCTCATTTTGTAAAGTTCTTTAGATACACATAAATTAATTTGGAATTGTTCAAAATTAACCGTTAACCGCCACACCTTCTATCAGTGTTGCAGTGGATTTTGCATAGATTTGCTTGAGAAATTTGCTGAAGAGCTGGGATTCACTTACGAACTTGTAAGGGTAGAAGACGGCAAGTGGGGGACTTTGGAGAATGGAAAATGGAATGGTGTAATTGCGGATCTCGTAAATCGAAAAACGGACATGGTCTTGACCTCGTTAATGATCAACGCTGAGCGGGAAGCTGTGGTTGATTTCAGTGAACCATTTATGGAAACTGGAATTGAAATTGTTGTCGCTAAGCGAACTGGAATTATATCACCCACGGCTTTCTTAGAACCCTTCGACACCACGTCTTGGATGTTGGTGGGAATAGTTGCCATACAGGCTGCAACCTTTATGATTTTTCTGTTCGAGTGGCTGTCCCCCAGCGGTTTCGATATGAAATTGTCGCTCCAAACAGGCTCCGTGGTGCCCTACCGCTTTTCTTTATTCAGAACTTATTGGCTTGTTTGGGCCGTACTCTTCCAAGCAGCAGTCCACGTCGATTCACCCAGAGGTTTTACTGCCCGATTTATGACAAATGTTTGGGCCTTGTTTGCAGTGGTCTTTTTGGCTATATACACTGCCAATCTGGCTGCATTCATGATAACTCGGTAAGTAATTGATATAACTATAAAAACCCTAGATTTCTAATATAATTATTTTTTTTATTTAGGGAAGAGTTCCATGAGTTTACAGGGTTGGATGATTCACGGCTTACCCGGCCATACTCTCACAGGCCTACTTTTAAATTCGGAACGATTCCTTGGAGTCACACTGATTCGACAATTGCAAAGTATTTCAGGGAGATGCACTTTTACATGAGGGAGTAAGACATTTTGTATAAATTTTTTTGATATCACTTTTATCCAAACTAAAGTATTGGGGAATTACATCCACTATGGGTAAATTGAAACATATATATGTATCTAGAGTTTTTAAATATTGACAACAATGGGGAAATCCAAAAACCACTATCATTTTTAAGGTTTATCCTTTTTGTAGGACGAAGTCTTTTAAAAGATATAATTTGAATGGGTTTCATAAATGTGGCACACACGAATGAAAACGAAAAATAAAATTGTATCCTAGCTAGGTAAAAACAGAGAAACATAACCATCAGTGGAAAACCTATTATATTTTTTATTTTTGTAAAATGTGGGGTATATACCTAGTTGGTTTAATTTTAACAACTCCTTTTAATAATATCATTCCAGTTGTTACTCTTACAAGCTATAAATGTTGACTCACAATAAGTAACTACATTTTGCACCTATGTAACCAAAGTTTTTTAAAAATTTAAAAAGTAATTTATTAAAATAGATAAATATTTCCTACATCTAGGGGGTTATGACGTTGTACCGACAAATATGAATCTACACTTATTAACTCAAAGAAAATTGCACGTTCTATTAACTGGAGTAGTTTGATATAAATTTTAGAGCTCCAAAACTTTACGGAAACAATTTGTTATGTCCTGTAGATACAACAAAACCAGTGTTGCAGACGGAGTTGCTACAGTTCTTAACGGAAATTTAGACGCCTTTGTTTACGATGGCACTGTCCTCGACTACCTTGTTGCTCAAGACGAGGACTGCCGATTGCTCACAGTTGGAAGCTGGTATGCAATGACAGGTTTGCTCTTTAATTAAAAATAAATAAAATCTGGTATAACATAAAATTATCAAAGGATACGGCCTTGCGTTCAGCAGGAACACGAAGTACGTTCAAATGTTTAACAAACGTTTACTCGAGTTTCGCGCGAATGGCGATCTAGAGCGGTTAAGGAGGTATTGGATGACGGGATCGTGTAGACCAGGAAAACAGGAGCATAAATCCTCAGATCCCTTGGCTTTGGAGCAGTTCTTATCTGCGTTTTTGTTATTAATGGCTGGCATTCTTCTCGCGGCGCTATTACTATTTCTAGAGCATGTATATTTTAAGTATTTTCGCAAAAAGCTGGCAAAATCGGATCATGGTGGGTGCTGCGCTTTGATTTCTTTGTCAATGGGAAAGTCACTAACTTTTCGTGGGGCGGTGTTTGAAGCCCAGGAAATTTTAAAGAAACACAGGTGTACTGATCCGATTTGTGATACCCTCCTCTGGAAGGTAAAGCATGAATTAGACATGGCCCGATTGAGTATACGCCAGTTGGAAAAGACGATGGATAAACATGGCATTAAACCGCCTCAAATAAAGTAAAGTATATTTTTTATCAGATTGCTGCTATTACTTGAATTTATTTATCCACAGACTATCTTCTGCGTCGGATTTAATAAATCATGGTTATAAAGAGCGACCACCTTTGCTTGGTAATCTGAGTTTGGGTGGAAGTGCCCAGGACCTCTACAGATGGTTGTATTACACTTCGATCCTATAACTGTTCAAATATTAATTTTATCTTAGGTAGGTCTTACAAGACAGAGATCGCTGAAATGGAAACAGTATTATAAGGTCTCCTCCCATATATTTCCACAACGTTTTCAGTTATTGTTGTCTTTTGCGTATCTTCCTACTAGCTGAAGAAATGCTTTTTCGTGTTTTTTCTAGTACTCTTAAGACTCCAGCATAAATAGCAACACTTCCGAGCATCAGACCAAATGGAGTGTTTTTACATATTTTACCGCTCTTTTTATAAAGCGTTTAAATCGTATGTACGAGTCGTTGTCCTGTTTAAAAATATTCCGGCTGTCGCAACAGGCTTTCGAGCATGTTCGTATGGCGTTTAATGTTAACAATTTGTAGTCAAGTATAAGAATGGCTTTAAGTCTGGTAGACGTGTCCAGAAAGCGACAAAGTAAATACATATTTGTCGATTTTAATTATTCTTGTCGTGTCGTCTACCCATGCATGTAATGAATGTTATTACTTATTAGTAATAAAAAGGTGTTTAGAAAAAATTGTTGTCAACTCATTTATTGGGGGGAAAAAAAACAAGTTGCACAGGAGATTTCCTACATTTTTTAATTGAATTGTACACTATACTTTCAATTTGCCGTTGCCGTTCTCAAACAAAATTTAAGAAGATGTCTAGAGATACGATCTTCCCTTTGTTTATTTCTTACATTTTATGAATATGAATATTATGTTTGCCCCTTCAAAGGTAAGCACTTTTAGAAAAGCAAATTTAAAATCGTTTAGGAGATAAATATAATATACTCATGTTTTTCCAATGATTAGTGGTTTCCTTAAAATAAATAATTTTACCTTAATTCATCTTTTCTTTTAAATTATTAAATAAATAATAGAAAGAGTGCGTGAAATGGAAGAGAGAAATAATAGATGTCATAACTATTATGTTAAAACAATTTAAACTTTTAGCATTAAATTTCTTTGCAACAGAGTTACGTTACCACAGTTTAAATGTAGAGACTGTGTATAAATTACTTACCCCAAAACTGTAAAAAATAGGGTATTGTCTTTGGACACTTTTACAATTTAATTTAAAGGCACTTTATAACATTTAAGGCGCGTTTCCAATACAGCGTGGATTTCAGCGCCAGAGTAGTACCCGTTCCAAATGGCAGCGCAGAGTATGTTCGAAACATTCAGAGCTTTTGAAATCATATTTGATTGCCTGTGATTTTCTTGTCAAAAGTCTTTCGAAAATTGTATTCGTGCGAGAAATATTCCATAAAATGTCCTCACTATGCACCAGCTCTATTAAATGAGCAATTTGGCTGCTTGATAATGCCATCACAACAATAATTTTTTAAATTGTCAATTGTCAGTTAATATTTCGAAAATATACAAGCCATCTTTTGATGACTTAGTGCAACTCATCCGAAAATACAAATTTGAAGAACTAATTATTACTAAAATAACGAGCAATTCTACAGAATATTATATCATGTAAATAAATTAGTCAAGTAATAAATTTATTTAATATATAAGAAGCAATATTTTTGCCAATTTTGCATTACAAGAAATAAACTTTGCAGCAACGCCATCTCGTATTAAATCAAGATCGAAAGCTTTCGACATCCCCAGCGCGGGAGTAGTGTGTCCAAGGTATTAATTTAAGCACAGACAATAATGCCCGTTCTCCAATTGCGAACCGACCAACTACGAACCACCGAAAGAAAAAGCTCAACCCCGTGTAAAGTATTAAGCCCTTGCCTGTAGTTGTGCCTGCCAGCTGCGAAAACACAATCGGGCAAATGTTAAATGTGGAAGTTTTTACCACTTTTTGAGCGGAAAAACTTCTCAATTTAACTTTTTATATTTTCCTGAAATTACCGTGCACATTTTTATAAGTGTTTCGTGTTATAATTAGTGCACTGGTGTTTTGGCAACCGGCGGAAAAGCTGCGGCGACGTCACTATTCTGGTACAATATCGTTGCTGAGTGGGGGACTATTACTTTTGGTTAAACGCACACATTTAAAAAGTTAGCTCGGTTGACCAAAACACAAGCGAGAGAGAAGATGACTCTAATAAGAAAATGGAAAGCGATGGCGCGATGTTATTTGGTTCGTAGTTGGTCGGTTCGCAATTGGAGAACGGGCATAAGATACAGATATCCAGCGTCATGCTCAAATGTTCTGCCACTCGATTTTTATTAACAGGCACGATTAACAGGCAAGTCTTAGCTAAATTTAGTCGATGTTAGCACCAGTAATATGCGAAACTTTCACATTAACAGGCAGTCAGTTAATGGGAAGTAGAATTTTTATTAAGAAGGAGAACACCACTTAATAATGGGTTCGTAGCTCAGTGGTTCATCCATCGGTTTATCAGTCATGGGACACAGGGTTCGATTCTGATGTGAAGATCGTACTTTTTTCTACAATTTCACATTTTTCAAGCATTTTTTAAATCTACATACCGCGCACGTTCAAGTATGAAATTTTATTTACCAAACTTTTGGTTTTGTTCCGCAAATTTTTGTTTTCTTTTTCCAGGTTATTTATTTGTTTTTTAAAATTTTTTATTTTTGCCATATTGTATTAAAGTTTCAACCTTTTTTGTTTAGTGCAAAATGAAAAGCAATTTTCCCGCATCGCGCTAAGTAAAATTCCAGACGAAAAGGTTGTGTGGAGGCATTTAGGGCAGACGGTTGCGGGGACGGCGGACGGTGAGCGAGAGGCGCGCGCCGTCAGGGGTAAGATGGATCGTATCGATCGGGAGGGAGGAATTGTGTGCGGCCGCGCCGCTGAGCTGCGTGTCGAGTGAACGAATCCATCTTACCCCTGACGGCGCGCGCCTCTCGGCGATTCCCTTCCGCGCAATTCGAGCATCACCCTCGACCCCTCGCAACCAAAAACCCCCGCGCCCACAAGTGCTCGCTGGGATCCCGGAGGGTTGAAAAATTTTACAGGTTTACTTTTCAACCTTCCCAACATCATATCAAAAAATCAAACTACCGCTAATTATCAAGCTTCACAGGCTTCATTGACTGGCCTATATTTATTATCTGGGGTTGCATTCATGGAACGCGCATGAACGCGGCGCTCATCATCATCACATATGCATGTGTGCAGATTTAAAGATATCGCACTTACAGAGCTGTGACTTTAAAAGCTGTGAGCTGAAGCTTTTACTCTTCCATTTTTGACGCTTATACAGAAACCTCTTCTCCAGTCAATACGATTGAGCTTTCTGTAATCTTCTTCTTGAACATCACAGAACATAATTTTCTCCATAAGCGCTGGACATCTGTATCTTATTGTCTGTGATTTAAGGCACTTTATAAAATTTAGGCGCTTTTACAACTCTTTACGCAATGCCCAAAGTTAATGAGCGAACCACTTTTAATTTTGAAATTCACCAATTTTCTGTTACGTACAGTAGCGCCATCTCTTGATTTTTTTAAAGTTATTAGGAAATCTTTTTAAAATCTTCTTAAGTAGAATCGGGGCCTAAGTCTGTGAAATAGCACTGCAGTATGCACAATGAGGAAATGAATCTTCGTAAAAAATCTATAACTTCTTTAATTCATTAAATGACAAATTCCATTTCCAAAATTTACCAAATGGCAGATGTTTGTAGTGAAATCTTTGATGTCACCATAGCTGTGAGAGAAACGTCAAACATTTTACTTTTCCGCCGGCATTTCTGTGCTTCTTTGAATTTCTTGTAGGAATTTGGTGGTCGATTCCAAATTCCAATTTAAAGGCGGGGGGCTAATTGGATACGATCCCAACAAGTTTGACCTTCGGTTTATTCAGTTAAAATAGAATTTGCTGCCCTTGGAGCTGAAGACGACGACACAAAATACTTTGCCATGGAACGTAATTCGGATCGCCCATCCACGGAGGAAATAATCGATATTTTGGAACGTCCACATGCTAGAGATATGTAAGTATAAATTCTTTAAAAATGCAGTAGCCGACAGATTTGGGGATAGGTATTAAAAACGTAGAAATATTGATTAAACTCGGAATGAATTGAGCTTACACATATAGCCAGATGTGTTAGTAGTGGTGCGCCACAAACGTATACATAGAAACAATAAGTGGGGTATATCAGAAAAGTAAAATAACTTCTTGAATTAAATGTTTTACAATAACAAAGGAATTAAACAACAAATAACCTTTAAAAATTTTCCAATTCAGTTCCATTAACTGCGCAGCGTCGCTGCAGTACAGTCGTATCAAAATATTTTCCAAGCTCCTCTATGTACTTAGCAATTGTTCGGGATGAGGAATAAAAGAAAAGCTTGGGTTGAGTATGTTGCACTTTATTCGGCTGCTGCTGTACAATTAGGTCGATATCAAACTGGCTCTGATGCTAGCTGTGTCACGGTCCGCTGTTATCTGGTCCATTGACTGTTGCTTATCGGCTCCATCATCTCTCAATTTGAGAGGATGCTGTGATTGCTGTGATGCTGCAACTATACTGCAACTACTTGAAGATCCGCTCCTTGTTCTCTTATAATAAGAGGATAGCGTGATGCGGTGATGCCAGATAGTAACTACATATAGTGGAACTATTGGGCCCAGCGAATATCCGAACATCCTCCCCGCCTTGAAATGGAGTTTCAATTCCAGCGTCAGTACAGGTGTAAATGTGGACAGCATGCGTCGTCTGCGACGAATCCTTTGCCTTGCAGATTAGAGATGTTATAGGATCCTCTTTTGTGACTTCGGTTAGAGGTGTCTTCTCGGTCCTGTTTCCAACTTTATGTCCAATTAAGACAGTGCGAACGGCAGCTTTAAATCCAGCCTTTTTATACTCATATATATTAAAGGGATTAATCTGGTTTGTATGGTTGAATTCAGGATAATTTAGGAAAGGAACAAGGGTAATTATTAAGTCCAAAATTATTGCATTTATAATATATTGACTTCACGAAAAAGAAAAAAAAAACAAACAAGCAACTATTCAATGTTCGGAATTAGGTTAATGAGGTGATTCAATTTGGTAAGCTTTAATCTGAAGTGGTATTGAGCGGTAGCAAGCATACCTTGGTTATTGGGCGTTTAAATTCGCCTGACTGAGTCTTTATAGTGACAACACGAACGAAACCATCATTACCAGCGTGAATTTTTATAATTCTTCCTAGAGGCCACCGATTGGAAGGAATATTTGGTTCTTTTAATAACACAAGATCACCTAATTTTAAGTTATTGCAAATTTTGGTCCACTTGGGACGTTGTTGCAAACGTGACAAATATTCCTTGCTCCAAGCCCTCCAGAAGTCCTGCTTCAATTTCTGTACCAAATTCCATCTGGAAAGTGTTGTTAAATTTGAGGAAGAAAAATCCTCTTCGGGTGGAGAAAGGAGGGAGTCCCCAATCAAAAAATGGCCTGGAGTAAGTATTCTTAAGTCGTCCAAATTATCAGTCAGCGGGCAAAGCGGGCGCGAATTTAAACATGCTTCGATCTGGGCCAGAAGGGTACTCATATCTTCGTAAGGGAGTGGCACATTACCTACGATTCGCTTTAAATGAAATTTTATGGATTTAACCCTAGCCTCCCAAAGACCCCCAAAATGTGGGGAGGCTGGTGGTATGAAATGCCACCGTATAGCTTCAACAGAGAGTTTACGAGCTGCTTCGTTTGCACTTGTCCGAAATGAAGCTATGAGGTCCCGATCCAACTGATTGCGAGCTCCTACGAAGGTAGTGCCACAGTCGGAATAAATATTACGACAGAGACCTCGTCGCGCAATAAATCGCCTAAGTGTTGCCATAAATGCGTCGGTGGTCAAATCACTAACTAATTCAATATGAATACTCTTTGTGCATAAACAAATAAAAATAACGATGTAGCCCTTATAGGTGCGACATCCCCTAGTCCGCGAGATTCTTAAGTTAATTGGGCCCGCATAATCTATTCCAACATTTGTGAAGGGCCTAGTGGGTCTGATTCGCGAAGCTGGAAGAGAACCCATGAGCTGTGTTTGAGTTTTACAAGAATTTTTAAAGCACGTAATGCATTTTCGTATAAACCCTTTCACAGTTTTATAGCCACTGATAATCTACACCATTTTTCGCAAAAGAGTTAAAGTTAAGGATGGTCCACCATGCAAGCATGATACGTGAGCATTATTAATTATTAATTTCGTTAAATGGCTATTAGGATGTAGAATTAGTGGATGTTTCTCATTATATGGGAGGGCTGTATTGTCTAAGCGACCACCCACTCGCAGGAGACCTTCTGCATCCAGGAAAGGATTTAAATTTTTTATTTTACAGGCTTTTTCAAAAGGTCTTGCCTTAGACAAACAATCAATTTCTTCGAAAACAAATCGTGATTGCTCTTGTTTATCCAAAATATTCGAGCATCTTGTATATTTTTGGTTGAATAGTGGGAAGATTCAGTTGAGAGCTTTCGAAATCGTTTTACAAAATTCTGGCAAAGCGCAGTAAAGTAAAGAAGGCGCGATAAAGTTGAGAATCTTTCCAAAATTTCTAGAGAACCTTTAACGAAACGAGCGTGCAGAGCTACTTTGTTTTGTTTAAACTCCGCAATGGAAGGGTCCAACTCAGGAATATTTGGGTTTGATGGCCAATCCTTTTCTGGTTCCTTTAGCCACTTAGGGCCATGCCACCATAGGGTGTCCTTTAAAGCATCAATCGATGAAATGCCTCGGCTTGCTAAGTCCGCTGGGTTGTCCTGAGAAGGAACATGTCTCCATTGGACGAAATTTGTGCTGCTAATGATTTCAGTAATTCTATTGCTAACAAATGCCTTGAAATTATTAGGATGACGGCGTAGCCAAGCCAGGACAATACTAGAATCCGTCCAAGCAAAATAAGATACTTTCTCTGATTTTATAGAATTCTTAAATTTCTTTATTAGCTTCGCTAACAGTACCGCGCCACATAATTCCAGCCTCGGTAAACTTATAGCTTTTATAAGCGCTACTTTCGTTTTTGCGCAGATTAAGTTTACATAAATATCTGCATTAGTTTTAACACGCAGGTATAACGTAGCGCCGTAGGCTCGCTCAGACGCATCGCAAAAGCAATGCACCTGAAGGTGGTTAGAAGGACCGGTATGCAAGTACCTATTATTATTATTATTATTATTAGTGGGGCCGCCCAAGCGGAGGGCACTGCGACCAGACGGTCTTTTGTGCCGGAACCCCGTTAGTGGAGTAGACGATCCGCTACCCTAAGGAAAGCCAGAAGGTCACCCTCAGAAGAATTACGGACCTCAGCCGGGCTTAGAAACCCTTTTCCAAAGGTCCTACTTCTAATCCGAGCCAATGCCGGACAGTCACACAGTATGTGAGCTGTGGTTTCTTCGTCCTCTAGACAAAGTCTACAATCTGTCTCAATTGACATACCTAACTTGTTGAGGTGATGTCTGACCCCATAATGGCCAGATAAGTAACCCACCAGCAGCCTGAGATCCGATTTGCTCAGGTCAGTGGCGTTGGTATAAGCATAGGGTTTGATAAACTTCTTAGTCTGTCGTAACCCTGAAGCATCGTTCCAGTATGAGACTTGAACTGATTTTGCCCATTTATCCACCACAGTTTTGGCTGAAGACCAGCCAATATTGCAGTAGGGTTCGGGGCCTTGGTACCTAGTTGCGGATCCCTCTCTGGCCAAATTGTCAGCGATCTCATTGCCATCAACGCCAGAGTGCCCCGGTACCCAGACGAGTGTAACTCTGTTTGTGGCAGCCAGGCGTTGAAGGCAGTCAAAGCACTCTTTGACGAAGGAGCGAAAGCTCCACGAGGAGAGCGCCCTAATCGCTGCTTGGCTGTCAGAGAGTATATTAATTATTGAGCCCTTAAGTCCTTTATTAAGGTTTATCTGGGCGCAGGTTTTGATGGCCTGGACTTCGGCCTGAAATACACTGGGCCATTCGCCCATTGCGATCGAGACCATGGTATTGGGTCCATAGACACCTGCTCCAGTACCAAGCTCGGTTTTCGAGCCATCGGTGTACCAATTAAGGCTATCCCGACCTAGATTGGGACCTACGCCACTCCAATCCGTCCGTTCAGGGATGAAGATCTAAATCTCCTACCGAAGCAAAGCTCCTTTGTCATGTGGTCCGATTTGAGACAGACCCTGATGTCTGGAATCTGCTTCAGAATGCTCATATGGCCTTCGTCGGCCAAGGGCATGTTTGAAGTAACCTGCACCTTCAGAGCACTGATTGCAGCTGTTTTCAGAATGAAAATGTGCAGGGGGGCAAGACCTACTATTGCCTCTAAGGCAAGTGTGGGGCAGGTCCGCATGGCTCCAGTTATGGAGAGGCATGCCAGCCGTTGCAACTTATTGCAATTTGCAATTGCTGTCTTCTGCCGAATCTTAGGCCACCATACTAGGGCGGCGTAGGTGATTATTGGTTTAACAACAGTGTTGTGTAACCAGAGGATCATCTTTGGATTGAGACCCCAGGTTCTGCCAAAGAGCCTCCTGCACGCCCACAAGGCTCTCGTAGCCTTGTTTAGGGTGTTGTTGAGAATGCAAGTACCTAGGAATGGAAATATTTTTTATGTGATGTAAAATGTGCAAATACTTCGACCAATGAATTAGAATGTCCGGGTGAATTGGCTCATCCCAATCTGTTCCCGCTTGCCACATAGATTGTATAAGAATTTTAAATCTTACTACTATGAATGCCAACCAGCCTAACGGGTCATAGATACGGGCTATTTCGGACAGAATTGACCTTTTTGTAACCGATGACTGTTGGGAAACTTCAAAGTTATATGAAAAACAGTCTTTGCCGGTTCTCCACTGTAGGCCTAATGTTTTATTTGAGTCAGACTTATTGATAAGTACTGTTGATGAAGATTGTTGGTCGATGGGAATGTCAAGTAAAACCTCTTCGCAATTTGAAGACCATTTTCTTAGCTCGAACTTTCCGCGCTTAAGAATTGAATCTATTTGAGATTTAGCCTCAATTGCCTCTTCTAGGGTATTGGCACCCGATAATACATCATCGACGTACATATCATTTAAAATAATGTTGGCACCAATCGGGTAATCTTTCTCTTCGTCCTTTGCTAATTGCTGCAAAGAGCGTATGGCCAAGTAAGGGGCGCTACTCACACCAAAGGTTACTGTTAATAAGCGAAAATCTTCCAGCGGACTATCAGGTTTACTACGCCAGATGATCCTTTGGAAATCAGTTTCAGAAGGGTGTACTAAAATCTGTCGATACATTTGTGTTATATCGGCATTAAATACGAATTTATGTTGTCTCCATTCAGTGATTAGGAGTGTAATGTCGCGCTGTAAAGTAGGACCTGCCAGTAAACGGTCGTTTAATGAGAACCCATTTTTTGATTTACAACTTCCATCGAACACAACTCGAGTTTTTGTTGTAAGGCTGTCAGCCTTAACAACCGCATGATGGGGCATATAAAATACGGTATCAGGTGGACGAATTATATCAGATTTGGGTATTCTCTCCATATGAATAAGCTCAAGGTACTGTTCAAGGCACCTGTTATAATCGAGCTTTAAAGACGGATTAAGATTTAATAGTTTTTCTAAAGCCAAATATCGTTTTATTGCCGCCTCCCGTGAATCTCCAAATTTTAATTCATTTTCATCTACTTTGGGAAAAGGAAGACGCACAATATATCGACCGTCGGGATTTCGGGAACGTGAGCTTGCAAATAAGTTTTCACAAACGACGTCGTCTTCCGACATCGGAGGAACGTGAGAAACCTCTTCTATTTCCCAAAATCGTTTTAGAGCATCGCATTCCTTTACATGATTACAACAATTTGCGACGACATTATGTAGAGAACTGTGACTATTATGAGGTAGATGTGACGAAGAATTTTCCGACTGGACCTCGCCGAAGAGAACCCAGCCAAAGGACGTTTTTTGCGCGGTAGGGCTGCCTGATTTGCCTCTTATCAAGCCGTCTTCAATTATTTTCGCGTAAACATCTGCACCGAGAATAATATCTATATTCCCTGGTCGTTCAAAAGAAGGATCTCCCAGTTGCAAGTTCTTGATATGGCTAAGCTGCGAGCTGGATATATTTTGGGGCGGTAAAGAATCTGTTATATTTGTGGTTTTATTTATTAAATATTATTTCAGCACTACAGATTGATCCTTACTCTAAGATGGCTACGGCGAAAGAGAGCGAGCGCCTTGCCTGTGGTTCTGTCATTTCAGTTACCCAATGAAGTTGGTTGCACTCCTAATACATGGCTGCGTTCGCTGGCATTCGCGATCGCCTTACAATAAGTCCAACATATGAATACATTTCATTTTACAACAATATACATTACATTCTTCCCTTCTCTAAACTAATTACTTAAATTCAATGTTGTGTCTATAGTTCAAGTGCACTTCATATCGAGTGGGAAAATCAGGGAAGAAAGATCTGCGTAGCAAGTTGATCTACATTTTATAATTTACTTTTTCTTTAGCTTTTCTCGGTAAGGGCGATCGTCTCGCCAGCGGCTTCGACCCTAGGTTTGATTCCAACATCACGTTGTCTTCCTTTATTAATTCTGTTTCCTCATCTGAATCTCGCTCATCCGCTTCGAAACCCAAAGTCTCCAATGATTCCACTTGGCGTTCACGATCTGGTTGGCCAATCAATTTTCGAGACCTTATTTGGTCTTGATGCCTTTTTCGAATTTCGTCTGATTCTTTATTTCTTATCCTGTATGTCCTATTCCCGAGAACCTTTTCAACTCTTCCTTCCGCCCAATATTTTTTGTTTCTTTTATATTCTCTAAATAAGACTCCTTCCCCCTCTGAAAATTGTCTTATTCTTCTACCTTTGTAATATTTTTTTTGTTTTTGTTGCTCTTTTTCCACTTTTGCTGCTACTTTATTATGTGGAGTGTTACTTCCACTTCCTTTTCTCCCATGTGGCAGAATCAGACTCAATCTAGTACGCAGTTGCCTACCCAATAAAAGTTTTGCTGGTGTTTCACCCGTGGTACACTGGGGAGTAATTCGATAATTAAACAAAAATTTATTTAAGGCATCCTCAATGTTATTATTACATCCCGGCAATAATTTAAAAAGACTCTTCTTAAATGTTTTCACACAATTTTCGGCTTGACCGTTTGACTCGGGATGAAATGCACCCCCTGTTAGATGAATAATTCCATTCATCTTACAAAAATACTGAAACTCCTCTGAAGTGAAAGCTCTACCATTATCAGAAACTATACTCTCTGGAATTCCAAATCTACCGAATATTTGCCTTAACTTTTGTAAAACACATGAAGTGTTAATTTGCGAAACCTCGAACACTTCCGGCCACTTGCTATGACTATCAATGCACACTAAAAATTGTTTGCCCAGTATTGGCCCACAAAAATCAATGTGTAGTCTCTCCCATGGGTTCTTCGGCCAATACCACGGAGTCAAAGCACCCTTTGGAGGATCAATCTGACTAAACGCACATATTTCGCAAGCTTTTACTTCTTGCTCAATGTCCCGATCCAATCCAGGCCAGTAAAAATAGGCTCGGGCCTGTGTTTTCATTTTTACCACCCCAAAATGCGACGTGTGTAATTCCCTAAGCAAAGATTGCCTTAACACGGTAGGAATCACTACTCTGTAACCCCGCAAAATACAATTCTTTTCCAGAGTCAATTCGTTTCGCATTTTGAAATAAGGTTCTATCTCTTTTATTAAATCTTTAACACCAGCAGGCCATCCTACCTGCAGGTAGGTCCTTACCTTAGTCAATATAGGGTCCTTGTCTGTCTCTAAGGCAATTTCCTCTGCTGTCACCGGCATGTTTGATTCCCCAATCACATAATTTATATGAATATTTTCTAACGGACATTCGGAACTTGAGTTCAGGTCGGTTAAGGGGTTTCGAGAAAAGAAGTCCGCATTGTTTGACCCTGACTTTACAAACTGAATATTAAAATCGTAACCCGAAAGGAAAAGCGCATAACGCTGCAATCGGTTCGATGCCATTTGAGGTATACCAACCTTGTCCCCGAATATCGCTGTGAGAGGTTTACAATCTGTAACCAAGGTAAAACGCCGTCCATACAGATATTGGTGGAAATACTTCACCCCATAATATATAGCTAGTGCTTCACGTTCAACCTGACTATATTTCCGCTCGGCATCCTGTAGTGTACGCGATGCGTACGCTATAGGCCGTATTTCTCCATTTAGAAAAACATGCGAAAGCACAGCCCCCAGTCCGTAACTACTTGCATCCACAGTCAATTGCACAGGTATTTTTGGATCATAATGTACTAACACCGATGCGGAAGCCAGCATCGCTTTCACCCTGTCAAAAGCCTTTTGATGAAGGGTGGTCCACAACCACTGCGTATCTTTTTTCAAAAGCCTATACAGAGGGTTCAAAATGGAAGCCAAATCTGGTAGGAACTTCCTATAATAATTAATGACTCCTAAAAAGGATTGCAATTGCGTCGGATTCCCCGGACTAGGTGCTTTCATAATCGCTTCAATTTTCTGCTGTGTCGTACTAACTCCAGCTGCACTAATGTTGAAGCCCAAATATTGCACTGACTCTTTAAAAAACTCACACTTTGCCTGACTCACTGTCAGCCCTGCCTTCTGCAGCCTCTTCAACACCCGTTCTAATCTACCTAAATGCTCCGCCTCATTTCGACCCGACACCAGGATATCATCTAGGAAAACAACTACTCCTTCCAAACCCTGAAGAACGCTTTCAATTACTCGTTGGAAGATCGCGGGCAAAGTTTTGATCCCATACGGACACCTCGTATATTTAAATAAACCTTTATGTGTCGATATTGTAGTTGGGTCTTGACTTTCTCTCTCCAGTTCGATCTGCTGATAAGCTGTAGTAAGATCGAGCTTAGAAAACACCACCCCACCCGCTAACTTCTCCAAAAGATCCTCGATCCGAGGTATCACATACCGTTCCTGACGTAGGCAAGGGTTAAGACTTACTTTGTAGTCGCCACAAATCCGAACCGTTCCGTCCGATTTCAATATAGGTACAATGGGTGTACCCCAATCAGAACATTTGACTGGAACCAAAATTCCCTTTCCAATCAAATTATCGAGTTCTTTCTCCACCTTCGACTTTAAACTAAACGGTAATGGCCGCGGAGAAAAATACTTGGGCCTACTTTCAGATATTAGATGCAATTTAGCCTTCCCGTTTTTGAACCTGCCCAAAATTTCCGAAAATACTTCTGGAAAACGGTTTATCAACTTCCCTATTCTTACGTTAGCCTGTAAGTGATTTACGCGGAAGCTCACATCGAATTTCGCCATGAAATCTCTTCCCAAAAGAGTCGGCCCCCCATTATTTACCACGTAGAACTCTAATTTCTCCACCTTACTTTGGTATTTAACCTGAGCCAACCATTTGCCTTTTGTTTCAATTTTACATCCCGTATAATTCAGCAAATGTATGTCTGCTTTTTTTAATGGTACCGAATCAAACCGTTGGCGAAATAATTCTAAACTCATACAACTTACAGCCGCCCCGCTATCTAATTCAGCTGAGACGCGCTTACCGTTTATCTCTATATTCATTATTATCGGAATATTTGCGTTTGACGCTTTAACCGTAAATAAATTTTGTTCCATAGGAATAGAACCAACAAAATTCGATTTCTTCATTGATTTCTTGACCGTTGACCTATCCGGACAAACCTTACTAAGATGACCCTTCTTCCCGCACTGGTAACACTCCGCACTTTTATATCTACAGTTCATTGCCTTATGGTTACTATAGCCACAACATGTACATGCAATCTTACTTCTAAAATTTAGGTTTTTAGTATTATTATTCTCAATTTTCATACCTGCTCTAGCTAACTTAACCTTATTTACCGGCTCCTGCTTTATCCTCGGCGAAAAACCGCTTGCACATGTTGCCGCTGCCTCCAATTCCAGTGCCCTTGATATTGCTTTGCTGAAGGTCAATTCACCTGCTTTTTGCGAAAAAAGCTTGTCCCGGATGGCTCCCTTCTTCAACCCCAGGACGAACTTGTCTCGCAATGCCGTTTCGAGTAAATGCCCGAATTCGCAGGTCACTGCCAGTTTTCGGATGTCACGTTCCCAGTCCTGTATGCTCTGCTCCTCGCCCATCTTTGCTGCATAAAATGCTTCCCTCTCGACAAATATTGATGTCGCCTTTTTTAAATGAATGTCCATCGATTCAGTCAGCTGCGCAAACGACATTTCTTCCAGCTCCTTTGGGTAGCACAGGTCACTTAAAAGTTTATAAGTACCTTCGGTCAATACCGTCAAAAGTACTGCTCGTTGCTGCTGGTCACCAATTATAGCGTTGGCTGACAAATATTGGGAGAGTCTTTTTGAATAAACTTTCCAATCCATCGTCAGATGATTAAACTCCCGCAGCACCCCGACTCTGCCTGCCTGATTTCTCAGGATCTCCTCATCGGCTGCCTCTGCCCTGCTATTTTCGCTCGTCATTGCCGCCACTCGAATTACACAGATTTTTAAATTGTTTTCCTCGTCGCCAATTGTTATATTTGTGGTTTTATTTATTAAATATTATTTCAGCACTACAGATTGATCCTTACTCTAAGATGGCTACGGCGAAAGAGAGCGAGCGCCTTGCCTGTGGTTCTGTCATTTCAGTTACCCAATGAAGTTGGTTGCACTCCTAATACATGGCTGCGTTCGCTGGCATTCGCGATCGCCTTACAATAAGTCCAACATATGAATACATTTCATTTTACAACTATATACATTACAGAATCTGTCAACGTTTTAAGTACAACGGCCTTGATTTCAAATTTCGGATTATCAAACGAATGGGGTTGAATATTGAGATAAACAGATGAATGTGAGCTTGCAGTCAAACTGTTTCCTAAACCTGAAACCTGGACGGATGCGCGCAGAAATTTCAAACGTAAAGAATGAGCTGCCTTGAAAGTAATAAAGGTAGCTTGGGAACCAGGGTCTACCAAGGCGCGTAATAAACGAGATTCTCCATTTTTAGAAATTGCCCTTATTAGAAGCGTAGCTAAGAGTACAATTTTATTATCGCGAGAAAAGAATGAGTTAACATTGTCTGTTGGGTTTAATTTTGAAGTAGCTTCAGACGAAGTTTGCGACTGAGGGATTTCTGAAGGGTGTAAAAGAGAATGATGACGACCTTGACAAATTCTGCAGGAGTATTCGCTAGTACACTTCGACTCATTATGACTTTGGGCTAAACAATTTGAGCATATCTTTTTTGGGGATATAAATGCAGCTCTATCTTTTACCTTCATTTTTAGAAATTTGAAGCAAGTTTTGAGAGCATGCTGACCATTACATAGTGGACAAATAAAATGAGCAGTATGATATGTGCGGGTTTTGGCATTTTCAGGGACTTTAGTAATACCTTTATGAAACTTATTAGGATTGAGTGCCTCTAAAGTGCGGAATAGAAATTCTGTTATGTCCTTAAGGCTTGGTAATGAAGTTGAGGTTCCTTGCTTTTGTTCCCATAGCTGTTTTGTTTCTTGAGGCAGGCGTTCTAAAATGATAAAAATTATAATGGGATCCCAGTTTACCGTGTCTACTTTTAGGTTTTTAAAGTAGACAAACATTCATTAGTTGTGTCTATTAAGCGCGGAATATGAGTAGCATTTTCAGAATTCACATGAGGTTGTGCGAATAAAGTTTTCAAACTGTTATTGACTAAAGCACGATTATTATGGTATCTTTTGCAGAGATTGTACAATGCGATAACGTAATTATCTTCAGTTACATTCAAATGACGTATAAGTTGTTCGGCTTCACCTATTACACATGATTTTAAGTACTGCATTTTTTGGACGGGCGGGATATGTGCATTTGAATGTACCATTGATTTAAAAATATCACGAAATGATAGCCACGATCCATAATCACCGGCGAATTTGGGGATCACGATTCGCGGCAATTTCAGGTCGTTGTTACTACTGGAATCATTACGTCTAATTTCTTCACCAAAAATGTTAGTCAGAGTTGAGCTTGCGGCCACGGGATTTTCTGAAATAGTAGAAGGTGGCGGCGAAGTTAACCGAATGATGATATCGTTTAGGATGCCCTTATATTCAAAGAACAATTCTGATGCGTCATCATATAAGGAACCCGTCAAATATTCATTTTCCTTTTCTTCATCGCTTATTTTCCTTCTTATGACCGAGTCTCTATCTCTGAACTTTTTCCAGTAATCATTTAATACCTCCAATCGCCCTTGAATATGCCCTACACTTTCTAATCTTTCTTTAGGACTTTTTTTAAAATTTGACTCGAATTTTTTCATTTGATCGTACGTGGCCTTTTGTCTTTTTATTAGATCACTTAAATTTTCTCCTTCCATCTTTTGATTGAGGTAATGAGAAAAGGGGACTTTAAATATGAATTCGCGCGATTTTAAACTTTTCTAAACGGTATGAGGTACCGTTGGAGGAGGACCGATGGAGGAGGACCGTTAGAGTAACTTTCTTCAGGCTGGAAATGAAACTTTTTACAACACTTTATGCGTCGAATATCGAATGCAGCGAAATTTTCAGGAATTGCTGCCTGCTAAAGCTCAATCCGCCTAGCTATCTAGCAATTCAATCACCTTGCACAAAGCCGAACACCGAATAATTGAACAATTGTGCCCTTGGACTTCACTGGCACTGGGCACTGGGCACTTATTGTGATAGATTTCCGGGATAAATGCAAATATTTTTTGCTTACCTTTTCTGGAGGATATCCTGTTTCGAAGGACCAATGTTCGGGATGAGGAATAAAAGAAAAGCTTGGGTTGAGTATGTTGCACTTTATTCGGCTGCTGCTGTACAATTAGGTCGGTATCAAACTGGCTCTGATGCTAGCTGTGTCACGGTCCGCTGTTATCTGGTCCATTGACTGTTGCTTATCGGCTCCATTATCTCTCAATTTGAGAGGATGCTGTGATGCTGCAACTATACTGCAACTACTTGAAGATCCGCTCCTTGTTCTCTTATAATAAGAGGATAGTGTGATGCGGTGATGCCAGATAGTAACTACATATAGTGGAACTATTGGGCCCAGCGAATATCCGAACAGCAATCTTTACTATTATTCATCCTCACTTTAACTTACTCTATTATTACTTTCTGATCTTTTTCCACTTCATTAACCATCCAAATTGAAAAAAGTACTTGCTTGTTCAATGATAAAAAAAAATAATTTCTACATTTCTCCACTTTACATAGATTATTCGACTTTCAACAAGTAAGCTACTCTTGCTTTGTGGAAAAATTAAAAGCGCGACTCAAATTATTTCGATACAGAAGAACAAAAATTTTGTTTTCGCTGCACTGATGGCTCAATCTGGGGATAGCTGAAAAAATCAACTTAATGATTTCACTGATGAGAGAGAACTGGACTCGAAAAGTTACCTAAGTAAGGGCGATGTGAATTGCAATGCAATGTGAAATGACCTCAACCTCACTAATCAGGCTCAGATGGCGGACCGAATATTGCTGGAGATAAATCGAGGTAAATCAGTGCGTTCCTCTCAAGCTACATTTACGAATCCCTGGAGAATTTTTCATCTCTGAGGATCTCCACCCAGATCCGCAGGTGTACTTGGAGAAACGCAGGGGATTTCAACCGTCCACCATGTGAAATCAAGCGTTCTAATTCTCAAGGATTTGAATATGTTGGCTACGCTGCAACATCCGTTCAGGGTCATTGAGTAAGCTTCAGACCGAGTTTTAAAAATTGACGGAAATGGTTTGCAACAGAGCATTTTCATGATAAAATGAATTAATCGGGTTATTTGGACCATAACGACATAACTATTTTAACAAATTAAAATCAATTTTTCAGTTATCCAGTTCAGTTGGGAGTCAATTTTTTTCCGCCGTACATTTGTAAGTGGTCTGGATTCTGGTTTTTTTTCGAATTTCATATTAACGTAAAAATTTTATATTCTTTGTTAGAAAAAAAAAGAGTTTCTTAGAGTAACTTTGATACGAACTTTAATTTGGAAGCTACCGCGAAAAATTCAATAGTATTTCTTTAGACTTTTGCACCAGTTTGCTCTATAATTTTGTGCATGCGCCGGACCACTTCACGGTTTGTAATATATAGACAGTTTTCGCCCGATCAATCAACATGGTGTTCGCTTCGATCAACACAATTTTATCTTCAATCAACACTTATTCAACTTTAATCAACATTGGTTTACCTTCAAACAACGCGACTTGACCTCAATCAACACAGATTAAACCTCAATCAACACAGGTTAAGCCTCAATCAACATTGTTCAATCAACACATTTTTATCTTCAATCAACATAGCTTTATCTTCGATCAACATAGTTTTATCTTCAATCAACACAGCTTTATCTTCAATCAACACAGATTAAACCTCAATCAACACAGAGTAAGCCTCAATCAACATTGTTTTATCTTCATTCAACACATTTTTATCTTCAATCAACATAGTTTTATCTTCGATCAACATAGTTTTATCTTCAATCAACACATTTTTATCTTCAATCAACATAGTTTTATCTTCGATCAACATAGTTTTATCTTCAATCAACACAGCTTTATCTTCAATCAACACAGATTAAACCTCAATCAACACAGAGTAAGCCTCAATCAACATTGTTGTATCTTCAATCAACACATTTTTATCTTCAATCAACATAGTTTTATCTTCGATCAACATTGTTTTATCTTCAATCAACACAGCTTTATCTTCAATCAACACAGATTAAACCTCAATCAACACAGAGTAAGCCTCAATCAACATTGTTTTATCTTCAATCAACACATTTTTATCTTCAATCAATACAGTTTTATCTTCGATCAACATAGTTTTATCTTCAATCAACACAGCTTTATCTTGAATCAACACAGATTAAACCTCAATCAACACAGAGTAAGCCTCAATCAACATTGTTTTATCTTCAATCAACACATTTTTATCTTCAATCAACATAGTTTTATCTTCGATCAACATAGTTTTATCTTCAATCAACACAGATTTATCTTCAATCAACACAGATTAAACCTCAATCAACACAGAGTAAGCCTCAATCAACATTGTTTTAACTTCAATCAACACATTTTTATCTTCAATCAACATAGTTTTATCTTCGATCAACATAGTTTTATCTTCAATCAACACAGCTTTATCTTCAATCAACACAGATTAAACCCCAATCAACACAGAGTAAGCCTCAATCAAGCACTGACTCGTTACGTCATCTTCCGCTACGAGTCCTACCTCTACTACGGCTGGTTTCACTTACAAGAGACATACATGTTCCACCTCTGCACCTGGTGGTTTTTCGCTCAAGAGAGTTACATTCGCTGATGATCTACCTGCAGGCTCTACTCGTCCGGTCGCTACTACCACTGCTATTGCTGCATCTTATGGCATAACAGGTAACCCCTCTAAACCGACTGTCTTACTCGCTACTTGCAAGGTTTCAGTATCCGCTCCAAACTGTCATTCGCTAACCGCTCGAGTCCTCGTTGACCAAGGCGCTGAAGTTTACTTCATCAACACGCACTCCAGGGACGCCTCAGGTCGCTACATAGTAAGACTTCCGCTCAATTCTCCTGCCACACAACTGGGTAATTCGCTCTCGACCGCTCGTCGCTGCCTTCAAAGCACTCTCCGACGTTTAGCCTCTAATCCCTCCCTCAGTACACTCTACAACAACTTTATGAGTGAGTATGAACAGCTTGACCACATGAGGATAGCACCTTCTATAGGTTCAGAATCTCTACCTGCATACTATTTACCTCATCATGGCGTGCTGAAGGAGCAGAGCATCACTACGAAGCTAAGGGTCGTTTTCAATGGCTCCAGTAACACCTCTTCTGGGGTTTCGCTCAACGACATCCTCCATCCTGGACCCAAGATCCAGATTGATCTGTCCGATGTACTCCTCTGGGCTCGCCGTCATCGCTTCGTCTTCGCCACGGACATCACTAAGATGTACCGTCAGATCAAGGTCCACCCGCTCGACTGGGATTTACAGCGAATCCTCTGGGTCGACCAACACCAACAGGTCGCCCCATATCAACTCACTACTGTGACCTATGGGACCCGCTGTGCTCCGTTTCTAGCTGTCCGTTCCCTCCTCCAACTAGTCAAAGATGAAGGGCATCGCTTCCCACTCGCTGTTGACCCGCTCACCAAGGGTCGTTATGTCGACGACATCTATGGAGGAGCTGATTCTATTCTCTAGGCTACTTTGATTGCTCAACAACTCACAGCTATTTGCTCCGCTGGAGGTTTTCCGCTTGCTAAGTGGGCCAGTAACTCCGCTGAACTTCTCGCTCAGGTATCACCAGCTGCTCTCACAACTGCCGACCCTATCAGCTTCGAGGAATCTACCATCAAGGTGCTTGGTCTGACCTGGCACCCATTATTCATCATCTATAGAGAAGACAGTCACCAAACGATCCATTCTCTCCGAAACTGCTCGACTATTTGATCCACTAGGATTCCTCGCTCCGCTAGTGATACGAGCCAAGATGCTGCTTCAAGAACTGTGGCTAGAGAAACTCGGCTGGGATGAGCCTCTTTCACCTGTACTTTCACACAAATGGCAACTCTTCAGGGAAGACTTACTGCACATAGAATCGCTTGAGATACCTCGCTGGCTGCACTTAACCTCTGCGTCTACCGTCGAGATACACGGCTTCGCTGACGCCTCACAACTCGCTATGGCTGCAGTAGTTTTCCTCAAAGTCTTCGCTCCTGATGGCAGCTCTACGACTTCGTTTGTGTGCGCAAAAACGCAAGTTGCTCCACTTAAGCATCTCACTATTCCGAGATTAGAGCTCAACGCTGCAGTAACTCTCTCTAGGCTTACTCGCTACGTCCAGACCACGCTTGAGCTTGGTGACGTTCCCACCGTTCTCTGGACAGACTCCGCTGTCGCTCTTACATGGATCAGAAGTCATCCATCTCGTTGGAAGGAGTACGTCTGCAATCGAGTACAGAAAATTCAAGACCTTCAACCCTCAGCTAAGTGGCGGTTCATTGCTGGGAAGTAAAATCCCGCTGATTATGCTTCTCGAGGACTCTGTACTCTGAAACTGAAGCAGCATTTACTCTGGTGGCATGGGCCCCCATGGCTATTACAAACTTGGGAAGAATGGCCCACATTTGATCCTCCCGCTACAACAACCGCTCACCTTGAAGAAAAACCAGGTGTTTTCTTCAATGTCGCTATAGAAACAGATCAGCATCCTCTCTGGGGACTTATTACTCGCTACTCTTCACTGCCACGCCTACTACGAACGTTAGCCATCTGTTTACTCTTCATCGCTCGCTTGCAAAAGGTACTACACTCTTCGCTGACCACACCGCTGACTACCGCTGACCTGGAAACCGCTAGAGTGTTGATCGTCAAGATAACACAAAAATCTTTTTTCGCTGAGGAGTTGAGAACGCTATCAAAAGGCAATCAGCTCGCTCGAGTACTCGCTCTACATCCTGGCAAGGATGGGCTTACCAGGGTGGTAACTATCAAGACCGCTACATCTACGCTGACAAGGCCAATCGCTAAACTTTGTGTTCTACCAGTCTCCGCTCTTGAAGATTCATTTGTCAACGCTGTTGCCAAAGGGGGGGAGAATGTTGAGTAATCAACTGTGCAAAAAAAGAAAAGAATCGGCTGAGCAAACCGTTCGTCTCAGCAACCCGGCTCCTTTGGAAAATGTGTCAATTAATTAATTGTGTTTTGTTCCTGAATGCTTTCTTCGCTTGTAACTAAACCTATGAAGTTGTGTTTTTATCTGAATAAAGGTCTCTCCGTCTAATATAACTTTGTGTTGCTTCTCTCACCTAACCGGAATTTTGAGTATTCACGCTACACTCAATCAACATTGTTTTATCTTCAATAAACACATTTTTATCTTCAATCAACATAGTTTTATCTTCGATCAACATAGTTTTATCTTCAATCATCACAGCTTTATCTTCAATCAACACAGATTAAACCTCAATCAACACAGAGTAAGCCTCAATCAACATTGTTTTAGCTTCAATCAACACATTTTTATCTTCAATAAACATAGTTTTATCTTCGATCAACATAGTTTTATCTTCAATCAACACAGCTTTATCTTCAATCAACACAGATTAAACCTCAATCAACACAGAGTAAGCCTCAATCAACATTGTTTTATCTTCAATCAACACATTTTTATCTTGAATCAACATAGTTTTATCTTCGATCAACATAGTTTTATCTTCAATCAACACAGCTTTATCTTCAATCAACACAGATTAAACCTCAATCAACACAGAGTAAGCCTCAATCAACATTGTTTTATCTTCAATCAACACATTTTTATCTTCAATCAACATAGTTTTATCTTTGATCAACATAGTTTTATCTGTTGAGGAAAAACTACCTGACTTGTTTTTCTTGTTAATCCTGTTGTAAACTAGTTGGCGTGTTTTACTACTTTATTAAATAGTTTTTCAGTAAGTAGTAGTCTAAGTTAGCTCTGCTTGAAAAGCTATGTGTAGTTTTGTTTTTTCCTGTCCTTTTATTTTATCTGCTAAATAAATTAAAAACAATAGGTTATGGTCCCAGGTGTCTTTACATCTGCAAGTTACTAAATAAAATAAAAAGGAAAAATCTATTTGTTGTTTCGTCAGCCTTGTAATATTATAATTAAAAATGGATTTTACGAGGCATATAAAACCGCTGGTAGGTGAATCAGACTGGCCTATGTGGAAACGAAAAATTCGGGATCTCCTAGACTATCACGAGGGAGCTTTAGACGTTATCGACAGAAAACTGGTAAAACCAGAGCCGCTGGTAGAAGATGCTACGGAAGCACAAGTCAAGAAGCACAAGGAAGAATCTGATTTGTACCGTAAGGCAAACAGTTATGCGAAGTCGATGATTACAAGCTCAGTTACTGATTCAGTTTATCAGAAAATCATGGACAAAGTTACGGCCCATGATGCGTGGGAGGCGTTAAAACAGCAGTTCGAAGCTACGTCTAAGGATCAACTGTTCAAGATATGCACAGATTTCTTTGCATTCAGTTGGACGCCAGGTGAAGATGTTTCTACACATACAGCGAAATTTCGAGGTTTATGGAACGAGCTAAACAATGGATTAAAGGCTAAGAATGAGCATGCATTACCAGATTTAATTCTTGTTTGTAAGACTCTTCATATTTTGCCAAGTACGTTCGAAACGTTTCGATCCAGTTGGATGCTATTGACCAAGGATGAGGAAAGAACGTTTGACGAGTTGACAATGCAGCTGTGCACGTTTGAAAGAAATTTCAGGAAATGTGCAGGCAGCGAGAAGGTTGTTCAAGATGCGTTAGTGGCAAGATCGGAGAAATATTCTAGGAGGAACTGCGAAAGGTCGAAGAAAGATGATCTCTGTAATTACTGCAAGAAAAAAGGCCACTGGATAAAGACCTGCAAAAAGTGGATAGCTGATGGTCGACCACCGAGAAATAGTAAGACACCTGATGAGCAGAGCAATGCAGTTGATACAAATGTATCGCTGGTGTCTATATGTGATGAAATAAACACAGTTGAGAGTAGTTACTCCGAATGGTGGATAGACAACGGGGCAACACGTCATGTAACGAAGTGGACGGAATTCTTCGTTGACTTTGAGGAGTTTAAAAATCCCTATAGCATAAATTCAGCTGGAGAAGAGAAAATTCAGGCTCTTGGAAAGGGAACTATACAAATTTTGTCATTTGTGGGTGGCAAAACATTGAAAATGACACTGCAAAATGTATGGTATGCTCCAAAAGTATCAAGAAAATTGCTTTCTGGTTTGGCAGCTCACGACACGAATCCAGACAGTAGATTTGTGTCAACAGCGACCAAGTGCAGACTCGAGGTTCGTGGTAGAACAGTGCTATGCGGAGTTCGAGAATTGGGAGGAACGCTTTACAAGGCAGCCATCGAAGTAATTCATCCTGAAGATAAAATACGACCATGTATAAATGTTGCACTATCAGATAGTTCCAAACTGCAGCTTTATCATGAGAGATGGGGTCATCAAGATAAGCGTCATGTTCGAGATATGCTCGAGAGACACTTGGGCATTAAAGTGAAGTTGGACAATAAAGTCTGCGAACCCTGTATATTTGGAAAAGCACATAGACTGCCATTTGGTACGAGATACAGAGCAACAGAGCCTGGAGAGCTAATGTCTGCCGACGTATGTGGACCTTTCGACGAGTCATTTACCAAGAAGAGATACTTAGTTGTATTTAAAGACAGCTACTCGAAGTATCGTTATGGTTTTCCAGTTCAAAAGAAGTCTGAAGTCAAAGATGTGCTAAAAGTAGTAATGGCACATGCCAAAACTCTTGGTCATTCCATAAAAGAATTACTAAGTGATAATGGCGGAGAGTTTGATAACGACGAAATTAGACGGATTTTAAGAGAAAACGGAACAGTGCAGAGATTGACAGCGCCATACACACCTGAGCAGAACGGTGGTACAGAAAGAGAAAATCGAACGATTGTTGAAATGGCAAGAACATTCAAGTACTCTAATCCAGATGTTCAATTTCCACAGGCGATTTGGGCTGAGCTGCTAAGCACTGCTGTTTATGTTCTTAATAGAACTGGAAAGTCTTCGGAGAAGGATGTCAGCCCATATGAGATATGGATGGGTAAAAAGCCAAGAATAAAACACTTGCGAATAATAGGATCCAGTTGCTATGTTCATATTCCCGTTCAGAGACGTAGAAAGATGGACGAGAAAGCTTTGAAAGGGTACCTAGTGGGATACGATGGAGAAGAGCGATATCGAATCTACATAAGGGAAGATAGGAAAGTTATTTTGTCCAGAGATGTTCAGTTCTTAGAAAATACGAAAGACTGTGAAGAAAGTGTCGAATTGCCATGTCGAGATTCTGAAATTCAAAGGGAGGACGAGCTTGACAGCAAAGAGCAAGAAAAAGAAAGCAGTAGTGAGGAGTGCGAGACTGAATCTGATACTGATAGTGAAGAAGAGGAAGAAACGGCTCCACAGAATTCAACGGGAAGACAACTTCGGGATCGTTCAGTATTGAGGAAACCACGACGTTTTGAATCATTTATCATGGCAGCGGAGAGTCTTGTAAACTCAATAGAGAATCCTGAGACATTTGAAGAAGCCATGAAAAGTAGTCAGAGGACTGAATGGAAGTATGCAATGGACAAGGAAATGGCCTCGCTAAAAGAGAATCAAACGTGGATATTGGTAGATTTGCCTAAGGATGCAAAAGCAATTTCCTGTAAGTGGGTTTTTCGTTTAAAAACAAAACCCGATGGCAGCATTGAAAAATATAAGGCGAGATTGGTTGTGAAAGGGTTCAGCCAACGACCAGGCATAGACTATAGTCAAACGTTTAGTCCTGTTGCTAAGTTGGGAACAATTCGCTCCTTCTTAAGTATCGCTGCCAGTGAGGGGATGCACCTAAAGCAATTTGATGTGTCAACAGTGTTCTTATACGGAGAACTGAATGAGTGCATCTTCATGAAACAGCCAGAAGGTTACGACGATAACTCTGGAAAGGTCTGCAAACTGAAGAGGAGTTTGTACGGATTAAAACAAGCGCCGAGGTGCTGGAACCGACGCTTTGGGGGTTTTCTTCACAAATTAGGCTTTAAAGTAAGTGAGGCTGATCCATGCTTGTACATTCGAGAAAGAAATGGAAGGAGGCTTCTTGTGGTTTTGTATGTCGACGACGGACTAGTTGGAGCAACAGAGTTGCACGACTTGGATGTTTTTCTTGAAGAGTTGAGGACAGAATTCAAGATAACTTCAGGGAAAGCTGACTATTTTCTAGGACTAGAAATACAGCAGGAAGCAGACTTTATCAAGATATGTCAGAAAGCCTATGCAAGAAAGATTATAGAGCGGTTCAATTTTTCTGGTTGCAAGGCGGTTTCGACACCGATGCTGAAAAGTCCTGAAACTTCTAAAGCAGGGAAAGATGATGATCGGGATCACAAGTTCCCATACAGACAAGCTGTTGGTGCATTAATGTATTTAATGGTCGGTACTAGACCTGACCTTGCATACAGCGTGGGATTCTTGTCACGATCGCTTGAGAACCCAACCAAGGAAGATGTTGCACGAGTAAAGAGAGTGTTTCGGTACATCTCAGGAACTGAGAATCTAGGCATCGTTTATCATCGTGATAAAAAGAAGGGTGTCTTGGAGTGCTTTAGTGATGCAGACTTCGGGGGATGCTCTATGACTGGTCGATCAACTTCAGGAGTAGTCGTTTTACATGTAGGTGGAGCTATTTCGTGGTTGAGTCAGCGACAAGCTATGGTTGCTACTTCAACAACAGAAGCAGAGATTGTAGCAGCAAATGAAGCTACCAAAGAAATTATTTGGTTGACCAGATTATTTAAAGATATTATAAAAGTCAAACATGTTCCTGTTCTTCAAGTGGATAATTCTGCAGCAGTAAGACTTGCACAGAATCCAGAGTTTCATCGCAGAACGAAGCATGTTTCAATGAAGCACTTCTTCATACTAGAAAAGGTGACTGAGGGAAGACTTCAAATTGAACAAATTTCTACAGATAGACAAGTTGCAGATATCATGACAAAGCCATTGCCACAAACACGGTTGAAGATTTTGTGTGATCGAATGGGAATGCTGTAAAGCAAACTGTGCTGCACCAAAAATTTGTGAATGATTTGAAGAGCAAATTTTTAGTTATTTGTTTCCTACAGGATTACCAAGGGAAAGTGTTGAGGAAAAACTACCTGACTTGTTTTTCTTGTTAATCCTGTTGTAAACTAGTTGGCGTGTTTTACTACTTTATTAAATAGTTTTTCAGTAAGTAGTAGTCTAAGTTAGCTCTGCTTGAAAAGCTATGTGTAGTTTTGTTTTTTCCTGTCCTTTTATTTTATCTGCTAAATAAATTAAAAACAATATTATCTTCAATCAACACAGCTTTATCTTCAATCAACACAGATTAAACCTCAATCAACATAGAGTAAGCCTCAATCAACATTGTTTTATCTTCAATCGACACATTTTTATCTTCAATCAACATAATTTTATCTTCGATCAACAGTTTTATCTTCAATCAACACAGATTAAACCTCAATCAACACAGAGTAAGCCTCAATCAACATTGTTTTATCTTCAATCAACACATTTTTATCTTCAATCAACATAGTTTTATCTTCGATCAACATAGTTTTATCTTCAATCAACACAGATTAAACCTCAATCAACACAGAGTAAGCCTCAATAAACATTGTTTTATCTTCAATCAACACATTTTTATCTTCAATCAACATAGTTTTATCTTCGATCAACATAGTTTTATCTTCAATCAACACAGCTTTATCTTCAATCAACACAGATTAAACCTCAATCAACACAGAGTAAGCCTCAATCAACATTGTTTTATCTGCAATCAACACATTTTTATCTTCAATCAACATAGTTTTATCTTCGATCAACATAGTTTTATCTTCAATCACCACAGCTTTATCTTCAATCAACACAGATTAAACCTCAATCACCACAGCTTTATCTTCAATCAACACAGATTAAACCTCAATCAACACAGAGTAAGCCTCAATCAACATTGTTTTATCTTCAATCAACACATTTTTATCTTCGATCAACATAGTTTTATCTTCGATCAACATAGTTTTATCTTCAATCAACACAGCTTTATCTTCAATCAACACGGATTAAACCTCAATCAACACAGAGTAAGCCTCAATCAACATTGTTTTATCTTCAATCAACACATTTTTATCTTCAATCAACATAGTTTTATCTTCGATCAACATACTTTTATCTTCAATCAACACAGCTTTATCTTCAATCAACACAGATTAAACCTCAATCAACACAGAGTAAGCCTCAATCAACATTGTTTTATCTTCAATCGACACATTTTTATCTTCAATCAACATAGTTTTATCTTCGATCAACATAGTTTTATCTTCGATCAACATAGTTTTATCTTCAATCAACACAGATTAAACCAAAATCAACACAGAGTAAGCCTCAATCAACATTGTTTTATCTTCAATCAACACATTTTTATCTTCAATCAACATAGTTTTATCTTCGATCAACATACTTTTATCTTCAATCAACACAGCTTTATCTTCAATCAACACAGATTAAACCTCAATCAACACAGAGTAAGCCTCAATCAACATTGTTTTATCTTCAATCGACACATTTTTATCTTCAATCAACATAGTTTTATCTTCGATCAACATAGTTTTATCTTCGATCAACATAGTTTTATCTTCAATCAACACAGATTAAACCTCAATCAACACAGAGTAAGCCTCAATCAACATTGTTTTATCTTCAATCAACACATTTTTATCTTCAATCAACATAGTTTTATCTTCGATCAACATAGTTTTATCTTCAATCAACACAGCTTTATCTTCAATCAACACAGATTAAACCTCAATCAACACAGAGTAAGCCTCAATCAACATTGTTTTATCTTCAATCAACACATTTTTATCTTCAATCAACATAGTTTTATCTTCGATCAACATAGTTTTATCTTCAATCAACACAGCTTTATCTTCAATCAACACAGATTAAACCTCAATCAACACAGAGTAAGCCTCAATCAACATTGTTTTATCTTCAATCAACACGTTTTTATCTTCGATCAACATAGTTTTATCTTCGATCAACATAGTTTTATCTTCAATCAACACAGCTTTATCTTCAATCAACACGGATTAAACCTCAATCAACACAGAGTAAGCCTCAATCAACATTGTTTTATCTTCAATCAACACATTTTTATCTTCAATCAACATAGTTTTATCTTCGATCAACATAGTTTTATCTTCAATCAACACAGCTTTATCTTCAATCAACACAGATTAAACCTCAATCAACACAGAGTAAGCCTCAATCAACATTGTTTTATCTTCAATCAACACATTTTTAGCTTCAATCAACATAGTTTTATCTTCGATCAACATAGTTTTATCTTCAATCAACACAGCTTTATCTTCAATCAACACAGATTAAACCTCAATCAACACAGAGTAAGCCTCAATCAACATTGTTTTATCTTCAATCAACACATTTTTATCTTCAATTAACATAGTTTTATCTTCGATCAACATAGTTTTATCTTCAATCAACACAGCTTTATCTTAAATCAACACAGATTAAACCTCAATCAACACAGAGTAAGCCTCAATCAACATTGTTTTATCTTCAATCAACACATTTTTATCTTCAATCAACATAGTTTTATCTTCGATCAACATAGTTTTATCTTCAATCAACACAGATTAAACCTCAATCAACACAGAGTAAGCCTTAGTCAACATTGTTTTATCTTCTATCAACACATTTTTATCTTCAATCAACATAGTTTTATCTTCGATCAACATAGTTTTATCTTCAATCAACACAGCTTTATCTTCAATCAACACAGATTAAACCTCAATCAACACAGAGTAAGCCTCAATCAACATTGTTTTATCATCAATCAACACATTTTTATCTTCAATCAACATAGTTTTATCTTCGATCAACATAGTTTTATCTTCAATCAACACAGCTTTATCTTCAATCAACACAGATTAAACCTCAATCAACACAGAGTAAGCCTCAATCAACATTGTTTTATCTTCAATCAACACATTTTTATCTTCAATCAACATAGTTTTATCTTCGATCAACATAGTTTTATCTTCAATCAACACAGCTTTATCTTCAATCAACACAGATTAAACCTCAATCAACACAGAGTAAGCCTCAATCAACATTGTTTTATCTTCAATCAACACATTTTTATCTTCAATCAACATAGTTTTATCTTCAATCAACACAGCTTTATCTTCAATCAACACAGATTAAACCTCAATCAACACAGAGTAAGCCTCAATCAACATTGTTTTATCTTCAATCAACACATTTTTATCTTCAATCAACATAGTTTTATCTTCGATCAACATAATTTTATCTTCAATCAACACAGCTTTATCTTCAATCAACACAGATTAAACTTCAATCAACACAGGTTAAGCCTCAATCAACATTGTTTTATCTTCAATCAACACATTTTTATCTTCAATCAACATAGTTTTATCTTCGATCAACATAGTTTTGTCTTCAATCAACACAGCTTTATCTTCAATCAACACAGATTAAACCTCAATCAACACAGAGTAAGCTTCAATCAACATAGTTTTTTCTTCAATCAACACAGATTAAACTTCAATCAACATAGATTAAATTTCAATCAACATAGATTAAACTTCAATCAACATAGATTAAACCTCAATCAACATATGTTTTTCATCAATCAACACATATTTAACTGCAATCAACACATTAAACTTCAATCAACACAGTTTTATCTTCAATCAACACGGTTTAAACTCCAATCAACTCAGTTTTAACCCCAATCAATACGGTCTCAACATCAATCAGCTCTAGTTTAACTCGGCTACATCACAATCTTACATCATTTAATCCCAGATTCCTCAAACCCAGCCTCCTCAAAACATACCCATAAGCAACATTTGTTTGTTCACAGGCCTGCTACCTAATCCTACTTCTTCTAGTCAACAGGGATCCGGTCAACCTCCAATCAACCTCGATTGCTGACCCATCTTCTCCAGTTTCGTCCAGGCGATTCCAGTCGCAGTTTTGGGGATCATCCATGGGATCCACTTCTACGAGACTACAGTCTTACAGTCGGCGAAAGTTCCTCGAGGAGTTACAACGCATCAAGTGGAGATTGTGAGGACAGGCGATTAACCGAAAAATTTATTTAAAATTATTGTAAAAAAAACGAAAAGAACAAAATAGAACTGTGTCATAGATAAATAACACATAGATTTCCATTCTGGGCCTAAAGCTCAATCCCTTAAGCTTTCAATTTGGTAGCCTGATGTCGCCTGATCTTACTAACACATCCCTAACGTGGCTCGATATCATTTCGCGAGAGAGAGAATTGTTCCTTTAGCTCGGCACGCGGGCAGCATGGTTTCTATGGCGCGGGCGGCACCGCGGCGTGGCGGCGACATATCTCTTCCTCTTCTCTCGAGTTTTAGCCGTCCATCAGCTGTTGTACTGCGCAAGGGGCTTGGGACTGCTCTAACGCTAACGTGAGGCGTGAGGGAGTTGAATTTTTCTAGGAATTCTCTGAGTTGCGTGATCTGCTCAATCAATGAATGAAATCTTCAAGGGAAAAAGACACACGGACAGATTCATGAGGTTTGAATTATCTAATGAAATTCCGAATTTTTGTTTTTTAGGTGTTTTTCATTGACTTAAAAAATTCGTTTAAAAAAATAGTTTCTACATTTTTTTTCTTTTTAATTTCAATCTACTAAAGATGCATTTTGGATTGATTAAAAGGAATTAATTAAATTTATTACTTGCTTACAAGCTTGAAGTACAAAAGTCCCTAATATTAGGCGAAAAAGAGTACGAAATATAAAGTAAATATGAAAAACTATAAAATTATATAAAAAACTGTCAATTTCGTAGCGTTGATTGACGCCTACAATTTGCCTCCACTTGATCCATCTAGTGTAAGGGCCGGTGCATCATAATCGAAATTTGTAAATTGTAAATAAACCCCATGCTGCCAGACGGCCCGAGTAGCAGGCCAGCCACGGGAGCCTCCCTCAAGGAAGCGCTGGACGCTGTCCGGCGACCCGGAGTCGTGCATCGGGGTGGTGGCGTGAAGCCAGGAGAGGGGGGGTGCCCTGCGCAGAGTCCCAGGAGCGCCTTGTGGCTGCACGTTCTAGCTCGCCGGAAGGAGGGGGTTCGTCGACTCTGAGCGGGTGGAACACCAAGGGAAATTTTTTTATTGCGCTCCTTTAGGAAGGTGGGAGAAGTTCCTTCCCAATTTTTGTTGCCCCACATTATCTACACTCTACAGGAACCGGAAGAAAGGACTAAAGGGGAGGGGAGAAAAGTTGGATCACGCAGAAAACCAAATCATGGAATAAAAGGGTTGCAAAGAGTGGGCGGGACCCGCGTGTCCCGGTGTAGGGGTTGAGGTCATGGGTCTGCCTCCGTTGACCATGCCTCGTTCTCACCCTCCTCGGTGTCTGTCAACCCCCTACGGGTTGACACACCCCTGCCTAGAATAACTTGAAAGGAGGGAGGTTACTCCTTCATGCCCATTCCCGGATGCGAGGAACACAAGAGAGTCTTAATGATTCATTATATTTCGTGTAACATCTCTCTCATTAAATACAAATTTAGCTTACAAACAAATTCGGTTCTTTTTCAAAAATTTCGGGGAGTCCCTTATTACTACTGGGATCTGTGTATATGTCTACAATTCAATAAGTTAGCAACTATAAATATTCCTGAGCTACCGATCTATAATACGACAGCTAGCCGCAAGAGGCTTCTGCCACCGTCGATCAGCTGATCAACAGAAGGTCGCAAATAACGACTCTTGTTTTGTCTTTTTCTTTTTTTCTTAATTTATTCTTATCTTTTTTTTTTCTTTTTCTTCGTCTCGTTAACTACTAAGAAGCTATAACAACAGCAGATGCAAGAAAGTTAACAATGAGTGTCTAACCGGCTACCAATAAAATTCGAACTTTACTGAAACTTATGTTTTTTTTTTTTTTCTTTGTTAGCTCTCCCCGCAAGAAGGAGAGGGTAAACAGTTACCTACGAACTGAAAGTCAACTGGCTAATCCAGTAAAGATGTGTAAGGGGGAGGGTAGCTCCAGCCTCGTCCTTACGGCCGCTAGATATTGCTTACATGCACCTGTAAATTGGACCGGTAATTTCGAGGGAGAACCCCGACCGGGTCTGCACAAATCGTTATGCCCTGGCCTTCGCAAATTCCGCGGAAACAAGTTTGAAAATAAAGAAAAGTGGTGAACTTACCCGGGTATCCTGATGAGTCGACTCACGGGATCCCTCGGTGATCTCTGGAAGAATACGGTAAAAATATTTGAGGAGGCCAAGCCGCAAACGAACTGCTGATAGAGGGGGGGGGGTGGACGGAGGTGGAGAACCGTGCTCCTTATACAGCTGGGGTTATTCTCTAACTCTTAGCCCGCAAGGTTTTAATTCCTAAGGCTGTTCAACGGCCTAAGCCGGTATCTAATACTGTTTTACACCAAAAAAAAGAAATTTAAGATGAGAAAAATGAAACTATAAATAATAATGAGTGAGGCCTGATCTCGCTCCTAGGTGGGGGGGCTATTCCCTTCTCGCCGGGTGATTCCTACTTAAGCCTTGGTGGGCGCTTTCGTCCAGGGCCCCATGGAAAAGTTGTTGAGACAGCGCGACTGGTCGTGCCCAAGCGCCAGCAGACGGACGTAAGAGGGCCGAATTCTTTCCCCGCGGCGACTCTGATGAGGAGGCACTACTCGTGTTTGCTGGGCCGTTGTCCCACGAGGATCTGGCGGTGCGAGAGGCGTGGAGGGGGATCAGCCGGGAAATTGGCCGTGGGTCCTTGCCCACCAATCAATTTAGCGGGGGCCCTCGCTATAGGGGAGCTTCGCCCCTTGTGCGCAATTGGTGCACTGAGCAAGAGGGCCCCTGTACTGCGATGCGGCCGGGGAGGCGGAGATCGCCCAGTCTCGGTGATGGCGGCCCCGCCGATATTCAATTTGCTGGGGGGGAAGGAAGCCTAATGTTTATGTCCCATTTGTTAACACTGTTTTTCTCGCTTGGCGGTGTTCCACCAGCGGCCGATCGGGGGAATTTCATTGTACTTACTGTGATTCTTGTTCGCTCCGGTTTTTCTTTTTCTTTTTCTCCGTTTGCCTGCTTTTCCTTTTTTGTTTTCTTCACCCTGGGACACTGCCACTGGCTGCGGGGTCGATTTCCCTGCCGTTAACACTGCGGGGGGGGGGGGGGTTTCTTTTTCGCGCTACTTTCCACTTTTCCGAGAATGTGCTTGCTGCGTCTGCTCACTTGCACGAGTTTGACAATGATGGCCGCTTCCCGGGCTTCCGGCATCTTCGTTGTGGCGGACAAGATGTGGCAGCCCTGCGTTTTGTTTTTGCGCTAGGTGGCGACGAATCGCAGAGGTGAAGTGAGTTGGCTAAAGCCGAGTCTCACCTTACATTTGTCATTCGTTGATGAGGGCGCACGTCACAAATTCTTTTTTAAGTCATGAAAATCACCTAAAACAAAAAAGTGCAGTTTCACTAGATAGTTCAAATCTCATGAATCAGTGTCCTTTTTTCATTGAGCAGAGCACGCAACTAAGAGGATTCCTAGAAAAATTCAACTCCCTCCGCTTCACGTTAGGGCACTCCCACAAGGCCTTTGCGCAGAACAACAGAAATTTGAAAAAGAGGCAGTGTTTTCTCACAGCTTTGTGAATTAAGAAATTCTAAAATTATCTCACGCACACAAACTTAAAGGAAGTTGAACTGGTTGAGCTTTCCTCTCAGATTTATTTTCATAGGAACAATTTTTTGTATGAGAATGGATATCTATCTATTATTTGTCTATGCTTATAGTATCTTTTATTATTTTTCTCCACAGATTATCAGATTGTTATTATTTATATATATAAATTATTATATATACATATATATATTTATAATTATTGCAAATGAAGTGTAAATAGTTACGATATTTACGTTATCGTAGGCACTGTCGGGCATATTTCAAGGACACGTGATATTTGAAATTTTAATTGTTTTTGGTGGACTATAAATTTTTTTTAAGTTTAGTTATATAGGCCCCTATTATGGTTAACGAGTCGCCAAATCACATTCGAGTCGAAAAGAGCTTACAAAAGCCCTTTTTGGAAAAAAATTCCTTAATAAAGTTTCTAAAATTATCATAAAATCATTTCAGTAGCCTTTGACTACCAACGCGAAGCTAGCGCCGACAAATTTTTTTTTTTTCTAAATCGACTTTTTAACTAACGTTTGATGGCTTAAAAAATTGCCCTTTAAATGCCCCTCCCGAATATAAAATTGCCCCATTTCTATCTTTTTGCAATAAAAAGTTATTAATTATTTAAATATTTTAATATAAAATGTCATTTTAATTAAGAAAAAAAGGATTTTTATTAATCAAAATATTTTTATTAAATACTTCTCAATTTGCCCCATCGAAGCGCCAATCTTTTTTTCGATTTAATTGTATAATTGGGGAGATAAAAATTAAAATTGCTATGAGTACATATTGCAATAAAAGCTTGGTAGCTTGAAAACAATATGGCGACGGTTATGAAAAGCTTGATATAATAAGATCAGTATAATAAGCTCAATATAATAAACCCAATATAAAAACCTTTTCATAAAAAGCTCAGTGCTTCGATATAAAAAGCTCAATGCACAACGGATTATTGATTAACGATTAAAACTCAGTCTTCTAGTACTTATTTGTTCTTTGCAATTTAATAACAGAATTTTTCCTTTCATGTTACGAGCGTTGTGAGTGAAAGAAGTGCATTTTCGAAAAAAAATAAGTGTCATACTAATAGATATTTATGAACTAAAACTAGGCCCAATAGCCCGCGGACTGAGATCACGGGTAAAGAAAAACACTTGATTGCTTTGATACAGTTTATTACACATTTGGGGCGAATACAATTTGCGCGATCCGATTTTGCGCGCTCCGATCCTTTCTCCTCTCTAGTCGCGTACCGAGTGGCGCAGATCCTGGCGCGGCTGGAGATGACAGCGCCGGTTCGTCCAAGTCCCGTCGTGGCTGGAGGCGCTGTTTTCGCCTTGTGGATGACAGCGCCGGTTCGTCATAGTCCCGTCGTGGCTGGAGGCGCTGTTTTCGCCTTGAAGGTGCCGGCGCCGTTTTGTCAATACGGGGCGCCACAATCACCCCCCCTCTAGTGTCATTCGCGATGGGCGAATGAAACGAAACTTTTTTGGTGGTGTCGTCCGAAAGTGGTTGAGTCGATGATGTTGGGCTCCGAGCAATCGGTCTCGGTGCCGCGGGTACTGTTAATGTTGATTCTGGAGAGTCTAGATGAGCTGGTTTGAGGGTGTCCGTGGATACCGTATGGTGTTGACCGTTTACCTCGATGATGTAATTTCGATCGCTGATGCGCCGGATAACCTTGTGTGGTCCTGAGTACGGGGGCTGTAGAGGTTTCCGGAGGGCGTCGATGCGTTTGAAGACATGGGAACAGGTTTTTAATGCTTTATGGAAGAAAGGCCGCTGTTCCGCTGTGTGCCAGGATGTTGGGGCAGGTTTTATGGCCTGAGTGAGACGTCGCAGGTGCTCGACGAAAGTCGCCGGGCAGGCTTCTGGGTTGCTTGCGACCCCGAAGAAATCGCCGGGGATGCGGAGGGTCGTGCCGTAGAGCATCTCAGCGGGAGACGCCTGGAGGTCCTCTTTGAAGGTCGTGCGTATGCCCAAAAGGATCATGGGCAGGAGATCGGGCCATGGAATGCCTGGGCAGCACATGAGCGCTGATTTAAGGTGCCTGTGAAACCGCTCCACCATGCCGTTTGACTGCGGGTGGTATGGTGTGGTTCGAATCCGGTGAGCTCCCAGAAACGTTGTCAGCGCTGTGAAAAGAGCTGACTCGAACTGGGCTCCCTGGTCAGTGGAAATAGCTAATGGTGTCCCGTAGTTAGGCACCCAGCTATTGGTGAACGCCTTGGCCACTGTAATGGCCTGCTGGTCCGGAATTGGGATTGCAAGCGGCCATCGGGTGAACCTGTCTATTGCTGTTAGGCAGTACTGAAAACCTTGACAGAGAGGCAGTTTGATGATGTCCAGGTGCACATGGTCGAAGCGAGCGTCTAGTGTCCTGAAGTGGCCCAGGGCTGAACGGTTGTGTCGCTGGACCTTCGCTTTTTGACATGGTATGCATTGTTGTGCCCATCGTGAGGCGTCCTTTCGCATACCTGGCCAGAAGTATCTCTGGCTGATGGCGCGGCTCGTAGCTCTGATGCTCGGGTGGGAGAGACCGTGGACCACGTCGAAAGCGGTTTTCCGAAGGGTCGCCGGGATATATGGCCTGACGATGCCTTGGAGCTTGTTGCTATAAAGGGAGTGGCCCTCGAAGGTCTGAGGCTCTAGTGATAAACGAGGATTCTTAAGCAAGTGAGGCAGCTCGTCGTCAGAGGCCTGGGCTGATTTGATTGTATCCGGGTCCAGTAGGGTCGGAATTGAAATCACACAGGTGCGCGAGAGAGCGTCGGCTACGACGTTCTCCTCGCCCTTGACGTATGTTAAGCGCGTGTTGAACTGGAAGATGTAGTCTAGTTGTCTCGTCTGCCTTGGTGAGGCCTTATCTGAAGCTTGTTGTTGACGTTCGGTGTCCGATAATTTCCTGGAGAAGAAACCCAGGGGAGACCAGGTTCCCTGGGGGAACTCCTGTTCCAGGGTGGCGCCAATGGCTGTACTAGAGGCGTCTGTTCGGAGGGCGAGAGGGGCGCCTGGGTGGAGGAATGTCGTTGTTGCCGCGTTTGCGAGGGCCAGTTTGATGTTCCGGAAGGCAGCGTCAGCTTCCGTACTCCAAGAAAGCTTGATTTTTTTATTTTTAGGTGGGAGACCCTTGAGGAGGTCGTTAAGCGGCGCCAGAATGTTTGCAGCTCCGGGAATACACCTTCTGTAATAGTTGACTAGCCCGAGGAAACGTCGGAGTTGAGGTGGCGTTTCCGGCTGCGGGAAGTCCTCAATGGCCTGGACATTGGTACGGGGAGGAGTGATGCCCGCTGCCGAAACAGTATAGCCGAGGAACCTCACTTGCTCCCTTCCCAGCGAACACTTCTCTGGGTTGATTCGCAGTTTGGCGCTGCGGAGCACCCCGAAAAGCTGCTTCAAATGTTCGATGTGTGTTTCGTGGTTCGGTGAAGCCACAATGAAGTCGTCCAAGTAATTTTTGGCGAAAGGCAGATCTCGCAGCAGGTGATCAATTGTCCTTTGAAGGGTCTGGGCCGCATTTCGTAGGCCCAGGGAGGTCCTAGTGAACTCGAAGAGCCCAAACGGGGTGGTGATGGCTGTTTTGGGTATGTCCTCCTTCGAGATTGGCATTTGATAAAATGCCTTGCGAAGGTCTATGACAGAGAAAACCTCACCGTTGACCTCCTGCAGCAGGTCCTCGACTATGGGCAACGGATATCGGTCTGGGGTTGTACAGGCGTTTAGACGCCTGTAGTCGCCGGTGACTCTCCATGTCCCATTGGGTTTTGGCACCAAATGAAGTGGGCTGGCCCACTGGCTGGACGAGGGACGAACGATGCCCGACTCGAGAAGACGTTTGATTTCTTTTCTCGCGGCCTCAAGGCGCTGGCCGACGAGTCTACGCGGGCGTTCGTGTATGGGAGGTCCGACTGTAATGATACAGTGGCTAACCGGAAGACTCGGTAGTAGCACCGAGGTACTGCAGTCACTGGCTACATCAGAAAATTGGTGCATTAGTTGCTCGTAGGCGTCGCCGCGAGGCCCGACTGGTGAGACGTTATATGCTACCGAGAGGCTGTGAACCTGCGCTGCGTCGAGGAAACCCGAGGCAGAAAGGTTGGTGATTGGGTCGACGAGCTTTTTGCCTTTGAGATCGATAAGCAGACCCGCGCTGCCGATGAGGTCCGCCCCAATGATCGCTTGACGAACGTCCGCGATGATGAAGGGCCAGGTGATGGCCCTGCGGAGGCCCAAGTTGAGGGTCATAGAATGGAGGCCGAATGTGGCTATGGGCGAGAGGTTAGCAGCGTGGAGCGTTAACCTCTGTCGCTGAAGAGCCTTATTGAAACGTCTCCTCGGCAGTATGGAGACCACAGAACCCGAGTCCACCAGAAACTTGATGGCTGTAGTCTTATCAAAAATGTGCAGACGGTTTTCTTTGGGTGGTGCGTCGCCCGCCTCCGCCGTCTGCGTTGGGGGGGGGCTGGGTTAGTTTCCCTGCGAATTGTTGGGGTATGCACAGGGCTCCTTGCACTTTACTGCCTTGGCCCCGTGATACCGGTGGTACCAACACCAGTTGGAGTTTGTGTCGTGCTTCGCTGAGGTGCTTCGAGTCCTATGCCTGCTCGAAGAGCCGACCCTAGAGTGCTCTCGACCACGTCGCTGCGCTAAATTGGAAGCAGCGAGCAGCTGGTCAACGGAGGCCTGGAGGGCGGCCACCCTCTTGGCCAACTCGTAGTCGGTCGCGGAGACTGAGGGAGAATTCGCTGGCTGGGCTGCCGTAGGTGGGCGAGTGCTGGTTTCACAAACCCCCGGGCCGGTCTCCATGAGGTCATCGGCCACGGTGCTGAGCTCCTCGAGGTCAGCTTTTTTTAAAATTTTGAGTGTGCGCGTTACGCTTGACGGCAGCAGGTCCAACCACCTGACCCGCAGCACGTCGTCGGTGACCTTTTTGCCGGCCAAGCTCCTCATTCTCCGCAGTAGTTGGGAGGGTTGCTTATCGCCGAGCTCGAGTTGATTGAACAGCTTATGAAGCTGCTTGTCCTGGGAGTCGCTGAGGCGAGCCAAAATGACTGCCTTAAGGTTGTCGTAAAGACCTCTCTCGGGAGGATGCGCAAGGACGTCCAGTAGCTCGCCGACGGAAGCGCTGTCGAGAGCTGAAACAACTAGGTCGTACTTACTGCGGTCCGAACGAATTCGGTTAACGTTGAACATTGATTCGGTCTGTATGAACCACGCCGTGGGGTTGATCAAAAAATGCTCCGGCACTCGCGACAAATGTGGCACGCTAGTGTTCACAAAAAATGCTCCGGCACTCGCGAAAAATGTGGCACGCTAGTGTTCACAAAAAATGCTCCGGCACTCGCGAAAAATGTGGCACGCCAGTGTTCACAAAAAATGCTCCGGCACTCGCGAAAAATGTGGCACGCTAGTGTTCACAAAAAATGCTCCGGCACTCGCGACAAATGTGGCCCGATAGTGTTCACGAAAATGGACCGGCACTCGGAAAAAAAAATTGCGGCACGATCGTGTTCACACGTGAGCGCCACAGGCGAAGGAGGGAGAAGAGATGCAAAAAAAAGGAACGCCGATGGACGCCGGCTTCGTCACGTAGGCCACGAAAACGATGGACGCCGACTACATCACGTAGGCCACGAAAACGATGGACGCCGACTACATCACGTCGGGGTCACCACTTTGGGAACTAAAACTAGGCCCAATAGCCCGCGGACTGAGATCACGGGTAAAGAAAAACACTTGATTGCTTTGATACAGTTTATTACACATTTGGGGCGAATACAATTTGCGCGATCCGATTTTGCGCGCTCCGATCCTTTCTCCTCTCTAGTCGCGTACCGAGTGGCGCAGATCCTGGCGCGGCTGGAGATGACAGCGCCGGTTCGTCCAAGTCCCGTCGTGGCTGGAGGCGCTGTTTTCGCCTTGTGGATGACAGCGCCGGTTCGTCATAGTCCCGTCGTGGCTGGAGGCGCTGTTTTCGCCTTGAAGGTGCCGGCGCCGTTTTGTCAATACGGGGCGCCACAGATATACATACATATATTATTTCTTATCAATCGTAAGTATTAATGAATCTATTTTAAGAAATCTGATACATGAGATACATGCACTGAGAAATGAAATATTTATTACTATTATAATTTTCAGTGAAGCAGTATCACATCATGACTTCCTGGGCTGCTCTGTCTAATGCAGAAATTCTGGAAACGCTTAAAATTTTTGATATTCTGGGCGAAAGTAATCCAAATAAGGTGAAATCAAAAAACAATCCAGTATGGCTCGAGATCTGCAAAACTTGGAATAATCGAATGAAGCCAGAGAATCTTCAGAAATATATGTAGCAAAATAGAAATGGTGCCTTAATAAGCTATAAGAGTGAGAGAACAATGACTCATGATGAATCTGTAAAAGTGAGTGAAATTGATATGGACAATGAGTGCGAAAGTGAATGCATTTCTCGTGATAATCGTGATTATTTTACTAAAAGGAATGAACACCATCCTCTAAAAGAAAATATAATGTCTTTCAAAATTGAATTGAATGGAAAAAATTGGTCTAAAATTAAACCCTTAGAAAAAAAAACTAAAAAAGGCTCAACATATTTTTCGTTACAATCTGGTGTTGCGGGTTGGTGCCTCGAGGACCCGGCTAAGTTCCTCGTCCGGGGGTGTGCGGCTGCGGGAGCTGGCAGGCTAGCATTTGCGGTAGTGTGGGGGGGTTTGCCGAAAGGCCGCGCTGCGCCACCCGGAACGGCCCACCAACAACGAAATTTTCTCCCGCGACGGAACGAAAAATCGAGAGGGGCGGAAAAGGACAGTGCAGGCCGAATCCCTGCCACTGCCTGTGGTTGACTCTGACGGGGGGTTCTGGTCGAAATGAACCCCCACTGGCCTATGCCCCAACCACCCTTTGACCTCCCCTTGGCCATTCAAAAATTATGGGGAGGTCCCTTAAAAAAAATCAAAATTTACCTTAAATCATTTCAACCGAAACAACAATACCCACGTCGGCTGAAGTCAAGAGGAGAAGGAGGACCAAGAGAATAAAAGTTAAAGTTAAGTAAACATACCTGATATTTTAATTATTTTTTCTTAAATAATCTTACAAATTTTTGCTTTCGGTGGGCGCCTTGCTGCTACTGCTGAAGAAGCTCCCGCGGTGAATGATGTTGCTGCCGTTGGGTGCTGCTGAGGCTGTTGCTGATGTTGTTGAAACGATGAGATGCCGCTGCCCGGCACCCTGCCTCTTCATGTGGCCCCGAAGAGGTGCCGGTGTGTCCTTGATGCACTCCAACCAGGTCATGTGAGATTATTTCGTTATTTATTTGGTTTTTTATTTTATTTAATTGTCTGCTTATTTATATTTTTGTTTATCCAATATTTAATATAGATTGATGTAAAAGTTCAGATCTTTGTCTATTTATTCACGAATTTTATTGTTCCTTTATGTTTTCATGTTACTATTCATTTATTTAGGTACGCAATTATATCGGTATTTAGGTATTTATGTAATTTATTTTCTTACTTTTATTTCTATGCTTAATTTGATTGTTCAATGTTCAAGTTCATATTTAGGGCTTAACTCGGTATCGGCACTCTGCTAAATACCTGCAGTAAGTCTTTATACATACATTAGAAATTCACCCACTAGTGCTTGTATATTTACAGGTTCACCTTCCAGTGACCTAACGGTAAGTCTGTACACTTATATTAATTATGAACGTTCACGGCTTTACTGCGCGGTTGTCTACTTATGTTCACTGATTTTCATCATTTTCGGTCTATTATAAATCTTATAAATTCACTAACTGTATCTTTGATTTGCAGCATCATTGTCTTAGAATAGAACGGTAAGTTTATACACATAACTCCACTGGCCTCCTGGGTAGGTTCACTCGCTTAACTTTTATATAATTAATTTTATTCTTTAGTGTTTTGTTTTTCACTCCTTTACCCTTCCACTGAGTCTTTACGGCTTCCTACGCCGAGTGTTCGTCTTGCACGCAAAAAAAAAACCAAAGACAAAAGTTTATTTCAGGTGAGTACCTTCACGTAATGTTTGATCATGAATTTCACAGCACTTTCTTTTCAGTTTTTAGTCAGATGAATTTATTAGGATGCACCAAGGCAAGCCAATACTACAGTAAGTTTGTTTTGATTAAACACTATTATTAAGCACTAATATTAACACAGCCTCTTTCTTTCCAGCTTTGAATTACATTTTTCCTACTGGGCACTTTACGTCGACTTTTTCTTGTTGTCGTTCGGGTAAAATTCACCGCGATTCACGGGAGCCGGTTTAAAGGTGATTTAATTAGTTCGGTCTAGTTCTACACGGCAATTAATGAAATTTCTATCTTTTTATTCACAGATGTCCGAGGCCTCCGGGAGCCCACTTAACGGTAATTCGATCACCGGTTTGTATCTTTGCACGATAGTTAACTAATTAATTGATATGTCTTTATTGTTTTCCAGAATGACTATTTCCCGGATAGCACCCGAAAATTTCGCTTTGGGACTCGCGCGTTTTAATTAAAATTCGCGCCGTTCTACTTATTCGCGCAATTCTTGCTTTTTCTCCTTGCGATAAGTTATTTTTCGGCCAGACTCGAATTCCGATTTTATGTCACCGCAGCTTGATCACGACCGACTCCTTCTACTGCTCTTGCCCGACTCCCCGAAAAAACCAAAACGACGCCACGCTCAAGATCCACCCGCCGGCCGTCCGCGTGCCTCCAGCGCGTGCCGTTGCCGATCCCGCTGCCATCCACTCACACATCGCCGCGCCAGCCAATCAAGCGCTTACCGCCGATGTGCGAGTCGATGCCAACGGGATCGAGCTGCGCTTCTCGCTGTGGCTGGGGCCTGGCTCGAGGCAGCTGAGTGCACGTGCACTTTTGCGCCAGCTCGAGCTTCTCGGTCGCGGCAATTTTTCTGTGGGACCGGGCTCGAGGTGCACATTTTGCCTCGATCGCCAGGCCCGCGCCGCAATTTTTCTTCGCTTTAACTGTCCCTCGAGCTGCGAGCACCGAGTTTTGGTGCTATTTTTAGCTCCAAAATTCTGCGTTCGCAGTCCGAGAGACAGCCCTCTTGCGGTACCCGCCAACGGGCGCCGTAAAAATTTGGTTGAGCTGCCGACGATAGAATTTTTCGCCAGCCATAGGCGGCGTGAAATAAAAATGATGATTTATGCTTTTCAGGTCAGAGAATCGGGGCCAATGTTTGGCCCTGACCACAACACCATCAGGTACTTTGAGCTCGGCCCCCGAGATCAAAGGAGCTGAAAAAAGGTCAGGGAATGTAAGGGTGCCCAACATGTGGTACGACCCACGACCCGAGTCTAACCCGAGACTGAGCTAGCCGGCCAAAATTAATGCTGGACCTCCCTGTACCCTAATGAGAGGTCAGCTCGGTCCTGCACCGACTTGGCCACTCTCTCGTACTGGCAGAGAGAGCCTGCCCTAATGAGAGGCGGGTCTCCCTGTCAGTAAGAGAGAGCTGCTATCTCATCTCGGGTCAGCCCGAAGCGTGAGGACCTAAAGGCTTGTTGTTCACAGAACAAACAGATGGTAAGGGTGGTGGCTGTAACCCAACCCCTCGCGGTCATCCCAGACCCAAGATGAACATCCGTTCTTCGGATCCGACTCCCTCCCGACTCCAACGATAGGGCGCTGCTGTTCACGGGAGTCCGGAGGTGGGGGTTGTCAAAAAATTTGCGACGAAGCACTTAACCTACAAAAAGGTGATCTCCTGCCAGATCCCTTGTAATGCAGTCTTTGCTAAGGTATGGGACAAGTTGAAGTGCAGGACTTCAAATCGAAAATACTACAGAAATTATAGGGGTTGTGATAAAGTGGGTGGGGTAAAAATTGGGCGTAACAGGGAATTGAAATTTACCAATATGAAAAAAAACTAAGATGATAGAGCAGAATTATCTGCGGTGACCACTGCTTGGTCGCTTGAAACATTGGAAAGTTGTGGTTCGAAAACCAGGCAAAATCGAGTTTTACCACATTGGGAAGAGACCTGTGATGTGCCGAGACGCATGAACCATGAAAGTCAGAATTGTACGATGCCGAGATGTGTCGATACTTTTCGTTATATATTGAAACGTAAGATCATGAGACTATGAAACCATGAGACCATGAGGCCATGAGACCATGAGACCATGAGACCACCCCAGGGCAAGCACGCAGGTTGCAGACAAGGGTGGTGGAAACAAAATTTGAGATTTGGAATGATCTTCCAGAAAATTGAGAAATATCTATATAGAGCAAGAATAAATCAGGCTAGTAAAATCGATACGACAAAATTGGTTGAGTTGTGATATTATTTATTCTGCGATGATGGCGGTTAAACCATCATATCTGCGGGAATTTTCGTAAAGGATAAAATGTTGCATATAGGAATAGCTGGCGATGACCTTCCAGCGACACCGAATGGGGAAGAGAAGAGTTTCGAGGAAAGGTAGCCCTACTGACCCACTCCGCGAGAGGCCAGCAGCCGGCGACGACGGGAGGGAACTCCCGGTCAGGTGGCTGGCACACCAAAAAGCCAACCCCTGCAATTCCGGGGAGTCCTCCCGACGTTCCCGGATGCCAGTTCCGCAGAGTGGGCAAGCAAAGCCCCTCCCGACTTGTTTCCCTCGAGGTGGAGAGATCCCCGAAACCCCGAGTAGGCTTGCTGGCTGACGAAGCCAACGTCCTCGGTTCTCAAGAGGTTCCGGGTCACCCTCAACCTCGAGGGTTGCAGGCCGGGCCTCTTGACTAAGAAGGTGGGAGTGATATAGCCAACAAAAAAAAATTAAAGGATGGGTGGTGGATGGGATTGGGTTAGGAATAAGGAACGTTAACTGGGATGGAAAAAAAAGGGGTTTAAAAAGGGTGTGTCCACCGCATAACCAAGCAGAGGCGGCTTCAGGACACACTCAAACGCTACCAGTTAAGCTGGTCGGATACCTTCTTAGGGCTACCGAAAAAACATTTGGATAGAGGGAGGAACTCCATTACGGATTGCCGCGGTGGAGTTTCCCAATTTATAACGGAATGAAAGAAATCTTTTAGAATTGATAATTAATTTACAGGACATAGTAGGATATAAGGTCACGGTTTGATATCTTTGGCATGGAAAGTGCCAATCAACTTGCCTTGAAGGGTTTCCAACTCATACAGTGAATTACCTTTTCTAGCTCTAACTCGGCATTTGACGAACTTCTTTCCAAGTTTGGCGTTGAAGCCTTTCCCGAAATTACTCAACTGGAAGTTTCTTCTGAATACTTCTTGTCCTACCTTGAACTCTACGGGTTTCGATCGAAGATTGTACTGCTTGGCGCCTCTGTCAAAAGCCTTGTCTAAATTATCTTTTACCTGTGCACGAATTAGTCGAAGTTTGTCGGAGGTATCCACATCAATAGGTTCATTCACCCCTGATAGTTGTCGTAATAATGCATAGGCAGAGCCATGTTCAATCATGTTATTACCGAACAGAATTTTATAAGGAGAGAATTTTGTGGCTTGGTGAACTGAACTACGTAATGAACTAGCGATACAACTCAATTTCTCATCCCATTTGGTGTGCTCTTCTTTTAGGTATGCTCGAATGCCAGACAAAATAGATTGATTTACACGCTCAGAGGCGTTGGCTTGAGGCGAGTATACCGCAGTGCGAAAATGATGCACGCCATATCTTTTCAAAAGATTCTGAAATTGAGCTGAACGAAATTGTGTCCCATTGTCAGTCACCACTGTTTCAGGGACTCCGAAGTGATGAAAAATTTGTTCTTCGACGTAAGTGCAAATATTAGAGGTACTAGCTTTTCGAAGAGGTTGAAGCAGGGGGTATTTAGAAAAGTGATCTAAAGCGATCAAAATACAGACTTTTCCTTTCTTGGTTCTAGGATAAGGACCCAGGAGATCGAGATAAACTCGTTGCCAAGGTCGTTCGGTCTTTACTTGTGTGCCCATGGGTGGTCTTAAGGTGGTGTTAGATGGTTTCACCTCTTTACAAATGTCGCACGACAGGATGTATTCACGTGTCTCAACTGTCATACCTGGCCAATAGAAATGTCTGCGAAGTCTTGCTAAAGTTTTACCAATTCCGCCGTGAGCTGCTAAAGGTGGATCATGAGCTCGAGATATAACGTCTTTAGTTAATGCACTAGGAACCCATAACTTCCACGCTTCTTCTTCCTGAACGGGATCACCTGATCGTGGTTGAGTTCGTATGTAAACGTATTCATCACGAACTATTAAATCAGGGAAACGGTCTTTATTTTTCTCAATACGTTCTTTAAGTTCGGTATATTCAGAAGATTGGAAGTGTGGTGAATCAAGATCAATTTCAGGACCAGGGTCTTCTGAAGAGCTAGCATTTATTTGGTCGCAGTGAATTCGTGACAGGGCGTCTGGCACAACATTCAGTGTTCCTTTACGGTGTTCAATACTGAAGTTGAAACCCTGTAATTTTAGGCTCCATCGGGCCAGACGACCGCTAAGGTCTTTTTGATTCATGAGCCACTGCAGGCTAGCGTGATCAGTTATGATCTTAAAAGGCATTAATTCGACATAAGCACGGAATTTTTTCAGACTTATAATGGCCGCAAGACATTCTAATTCGGTCACTGTATAATTTCTTTGAGCAGAATTGAGCTTCTGAGAAACATATGCGATTGGTTTTTCTTTTCCTTCGTCGTCTAATTGTAAAAGCACGCCTCCGACACCTTGACTACTCGCGTCGCACTGAATAATGAAAGGTTTACTAAAATCAGGACTCGACAGCAATGGAGCGGTGGTAAGTAATTTCTTTAATTCTTCGAAAGCAACCTGAGCTTCGTCAGTCCACGTGTATTTAGTAGATTTTTTCAACGTGTCTGTAATTGGAGCGCTCAGATCCGCGAAATTTGGAATGAACTTTCGATACCAACCGGCCATGCCAAGAAAACGACGAGCCTGCTTAAGCGTTTTAGGCGACGGGTAATTTACTATTGCTGCGATTTTGTCTGGGTCTGTCTTAATGCCCCCTTCTCCAACTATGTACCCCAAGTACTTAGTCTCTTTCAAGCAAAATTTGCTTTTTTCGACATTTATTGTCAGGCCTGCCTTTTTGAGACAACTGGCCACTTGAGACAGGAGTTCTAAGTGGGTATCAAAGTTTTCGGACAAAACCAAAAGGTCATCAAGATACACCAAGACATTTTCGCGGAGATTATACGGTATCACTTTGTCCATCAGTCTGCACATCGTTTGCGGTGCGTTGCAGAGACCGAATGGCATCACTGTGAAGTGATAGAGGGGATGGCCAGGCACCGTAAAAGCGGTCTTCTCTCTGGAGCGTTCCTCCAGTGGTATTTGCCAGAAAGCGTCTTTCAAGTCCAGGCTGGTTATAAATTTAGCCGACGGAATGCGACTCAGTATACCATCTATGTGTGGCAAAGGATAAGCATCCTTTTTGGTTACCGAGTTCACTTTCCGGGCGTCGAAACATAGCCTGACCTTTCCGGGCTTCCGCACGAGTACCACTGGGGAGCTCCACGGGCTCTGGCTCTCCTCGATCACTCCAAGCGAGCGCATTCGGCTCAGCTCGGCATCCAGCAATTTTTGGACAGCTGGCGATACCGGGTAAAAACGTTGTTTAATCGGGGCGGCTTCACCGACATCAATCACATGTTCCAAAAGATTAGTTTTTCCTAAACCCAAGGTAGCAAAAGATGGAAAAAGAGATTTGACGTAGTCTAGCCTGCGTTGTTCAGCAGGTGGAAGAATATGTTGTTGGGAATCAATCGATTCCGCGATCGGGGCATCCAACGAGGCCAACGACCCTAAGACATCCGGCGCTAAACCAAAAGTCTTCCAGAAATCGACTCCCAAATATAAAGGTTGTGTCAGACTGGGAACAAGATAAAAACGGAGTGACTTGCTTTGGCCACGAAAAGTAACATCTAGGTCAGCATGACCGTGTACTTCGGGCTTGGCCCCGTTGGCTACCTCGATCGTGGATCGATATTTTGCCCAATTAATGTTTTTGTCGGACAACAATTTCTCCGATCCTTGACCAAGTACGCTTACACTAGCTCCAGTGTCTAGTAAACCAGTCAACTTAGTTCCCAATATCTGAACTTCGGCATAAGGTCTTACATCCTTTTGCACTGTCACGAATGCAGTGGCTAATTTACGTCGATTTGAAATAACGCGTCGCCAAAAGGCACGTAACCGTACTGACGAGCGTTTGGGTTTTGTACTTTGTCGTACCCGGGGTTCGGAATATTTTGCGGGTGTTAGAGTCGACATGAAAATTCTCTCTCGAGCAGCTCGATACTCCTTTAACCGCTGATGGAAGGGTTTACGAGGGTAAACAAGCGGAACGGTATCCTGAATCTTAGCGGGCTGTTCTGGCCTCGCTAGAATCGTAACTGCTCGACAGGGAGTAATGCATGGCGTCTCATCTTCACATTCTGACTCTAGAACATCTTCAATAGTGACAACATCTACGACACTTGCTTTAGGTGGTAAGGACACATCAGGTAAAGTAGGTTTTTCAGAAAAGGTAAGTAACTCATCTGGACGAGAGGTAACCTCAGGGCTTCGAGTTACGGTTGCGGGCGGGAGGGAAGAGTCTCGCCCGCCTCCGCAGCTGACAATATCGCTCGTTGAGGTCGAGAGCTGGTGTTGCTGCTCTCGACCCGAGTCTTGTTTTTTTGAGAGCAGTTGGGGCAGCGGGGTTTGACTGTCCCCTTCCTGCCGCAACCGTAACAGAAGAAGCCCGTTGGCTCCCTGTCACAGTCGTGATAGTAATGCCCTTCGGCATCGCAATTCCAACATTTGGGTTTAGGTGGCTGGTATTTTGCCACGACCCCTACAGCGTCGACATATGGCTCGACAACGTCTACAGGCTCTGTACCCCAAGGCATAATTTCTTCAACCCGGGCACGAGGTTGAACAGACGACGGCAACATAGCTCTGGATCGTTCTTTCGTGGCTTGTATTTCCTTTACTAAAGCCCTCAACTGACCGATAGTGTCTGTACGGTGCAGACATAATTTATCTTGGATATCCGGGAGTAATCCCGTCCGTACTCTCTGCACAAACTCGGGTTCGGGCATGGGAAATTTGAGTTGATTACGCAGACTAATCAAAGCCTGGTAATACATGGCAAAAGTCTCGCCAGGTTGCTGTCGCCTGCCCAGCATCTGCCGGTGGATGTCTGCGTCCAGGGTGAGACCACCCCAATCAGCTTTTAAGGCATTTTTGATTTGATGCCAGGTAGGAGTAGGCGTGCCCCGTAAAAAGGTCCAGTACCAACTAAGGAGCGAGTCGCTCAACAACAGGTGAAAATTCCTGACTAGGAGCGAAAAATCACTCCGAAGGGTGTTATGGGTTAACAACTCGGCCCGGAAGATGAATTCCTCCAAGCTGAGTTTCTTGTTGTCCCCGTCGTACAGCAGCTTCCAATTACGCATTGGGCTACTGCATCGTTTGTGATGGGAATTTGATCCATGAGGATCTAACACCGGTGGTGGTGGTATGGTGTAAAGCGGCGGGGGTACTTCTACTCTGCCTAAAGGCGGAGCCGGATGGGTTGTCGAGGGAACCGAGGTAGTAAAACTGGGCTTAGGAGTCCCCATGGAGAGTTCTTCACGAAGGTCCTTCAAGCCTTTGGCAACCTCTTTCTTGACAATCCCCGAAATTTGCTGAGTAAGGCTCTCAAGCAATGTTTGGGTGGAAACCCACCCTGAATCGTCAGGACCAAAGCTGGTGGTAGGCGGTCGTTTCGGTATTTTTAAGGGCTGTTGCGTCACCGTGGGCGGGTCAGCCGCGTGCGACGGGTGAGGAGGCTCGGGCGTCTCGATCTCCGCATCACGAAGTTGTTCGATGGGAGGAGCATCTTCGCGCTGCCCCTCTCCGACTGTCTCGTCAATTTCTCCGGGCGGAAACAACCGTCGCGCCGACTGTCGCGTATGATAGGGGTTCTTAGCCATGTTTATTTTCAAACGCGTGCCCCGGAAATTAATGAAACGATTACTTTGATATTAACAACCCGACGCGCCGGCGATATTAATGTTCACGATCCGAAATTACCGAATTACCGTCGAAGACCCAAAAAAAAAATCTATACTTTGTACCGTGAGTGCCCCGGAATTACAATCAGGGTGATACAATAGTGTTACATCAAAAATTTTCTTACTCTAATTTTCGGTAAAATTTATTGAAATTTCAAATATGAAGCAATTATTTAATTATGCCTTTAGATTTTGTCAATTTTTCTTAATTTTTATATTTTTATTTTCTTTCCCAAATATATACGAAGTTAATATAATTGTTGAATTTTTCTTATTATTTTACAATTTCCTTTACGTTATATTTGATTGATATTTTGAATAAATGCGATCAAAGTTACTACAGACTTCAAAAACTTCTCTGGTCCCACCTCTCCTTCTCTCTTTCAGCATCGATGAAGGTAAGCGAAATGAAATTATGTTTAATTAATTTTCAGAGTCAACCACAAGCCACCGAGCATTCCGCCTGCGATGGGATGTGGTGAGGGAAGGAGCCTTACCAGTTTCACCTGTAGGGACTGCGAGGCGGGGAACGAACGAAGGACCCTCCCGGTCAGGTAGCTGGCACACCAAACAGCCAACTCCTGCAATTCCGGGGAGGACTTTGGACGTCTCCGCCACGCAGGCCCGACAGGGTCTGCTGGTAAGGCCCCCCCGCTACCAGTTTCTCCCTAGGATGGAGACTCCCGGAGACCTCGAGTAGGCTTGTTGGCTGATGAAGCCAGCATCCTCAATTCTCAAGAGGCCTCCTGAAGGCTCCAGCCACGGGAGTCACCAATAGGGCCTCGAAGGATGAATGGGAAGGTAAGTGAAAATTGGGAGCCCTTGGCTCAATAGGAAGGGATAGGATGGCCCCACGTTGGGCGCCATATTTGTTGCGGGTTGGTGCCTCGAGGACCCGGCTAAGTTCCTCGTCCGGGGGTGTGCGGCTGCGGGAGCTGGCAGGCTAGCATTTGCGGTAGTGTGGGGGGGTTTGCCGAAAGGCCGCGCTGCGCCACCCGGAACGCCCCACCAACAACGAAATTTTCTCCCGCGACGGAACGAAAAATCGAGAGGGGCGGAAAAGGACAGTGCAGGCCGAATCCCTGCCACTGCCTGTGGTTGACTCTGACGGGGGGTTCTGGTCGAAATGAACCCCCACTGGCCTATGCCCCAACCACCCTTTGACCTCCCCTTGGCCATTCAAAAATTATGGGGAGGTCCCTTAAAAAAAATCAAAATTTACCTTAAATCATTTCAACCGAAACAACAATACCCACGTCGGCTGAAGTCAAGAGGAGAAGGAGGACCAAGAGAATAAAAGTTAAAGTTAAGTAAACATACCTGATATTTTAATTATTTTTTCTTAAATAATCTTACAAATTTTTGCTTTCGGTGGGCGCCTTGCTGCTACTGCTGAAGAAGCTCCCGCGGTGAATGATGTTGCTGCCGTTGGGTGCTGCTGAGGCTGTTGCTGATGTTGTTGAAACGATGAGATGCCGCTGCCCGGCACCCTGCCTCTTCATGTGGCCCCGAAGAGGTGCCGGTGTGTCCTTGATGCACTCCAACCAGGTCATGTGAGATTATTTCGTTATTTATTTGGTTTTTTATTTTATTTAATTGTCTGCTTATTTATATTTTTGTTTATCCAATATTTAATATAGATTGATGTAAAAGTTCAGATCTTTGTCTATTTATTCACGAATTTTATTGTTCCTTTATGTTTTCATGTCACTATTCATTTATTTAGGTACGCAATTATATCGGTATTTAGGTATTTATGTAATTTATTTTCTTACTTTTATTTCTATGCTTAATTTGATTGTTCAATGTTCAAGTTCATATTTAGGGCTTAACTCGGTATCGGCACTCTGCTAAATACCTGCAGTAAGTCTTTATACATACATTAGAAATTCACCCACTAGTGCTTGTATATTTACAGGTTCACCTTCCAGTGACCTAACGGTAAGTCTGTACACTTATATTAATTATGAACGTTCACGGCTTTACTGCGCGGTTGTCTACTTATGTTCACTGATTTTCATCATTTTCGGTCTATTATAAATCTTATAAATTCACTAACTGTATCTTTGATTTGCAGCATCATTGTCTTAGAATAGAACGGTAAGTTTATACACATAACTCCACTGGCCTCCTGGGTAGGTTCACTCGCTTAACTTTTATATAATTAATTTTATTCTTTAGTGTTTTGTTTTTCACTCCTTTACCCTTCCACTGAGTCTTTACGGCTTCCTACGCCGAGTGTTCGTCTTGCACGCAAAAAAAAAACCAAAGACAAAAGTTTATTTCAGGTGAGTACCTTCACGTAATGTTTGATCATGAATTTCACAGCACTTTCTTTTCAGTTTTTAGTCAGATGAATTTATTAGGATGCACCAAGGCAAGCCAATACTACAGTAAGTTTGTTTTGATTAAACACTATTATTAAGCACTAATATTAACACAGCCTCTTTCTTTCCAGCTTTGAATTACATTTTTCCTACTGGGCACTTTACGTCGACTTTTTCTTGTTGTCGTTCGGGTAAAATTCACCGCGATTCACGGGAGCCGGTTTAAAGGTGATTTAATTAGTTCGGTCTAGTTCTACACGGCAATTAATGAAATTTCTATCTTTTTATTCACAGATGTCCGAGGCCTCCGGGAGCCCACTTAACGGTAATTCGATCACCGGTTTGTATCTTTGCACGATAGTTAACTAATTAATTGATATGTCTTTATTGTTTTCCAGAATGACTATTTCCCGGATAGCACCCGAAAATTTCGCTTTGGGACTCGCGCGTTTTAATTAAAATTCGCGCCGTTCTACTTATTCGCGCAATTCTTGCTTTTTCTCCTTGCGATAAGTTATTTTTCGGCCAGACTCGAATTCCGATTTTATGTCACCGCAGCTTGATCACGACCGACTCCTTCTACTGCTCTTGCCCGACTCCCCGAAAAAACCAAAACGACGCCACGCTCAAGATCCACCCGCCGGCCGTCCGCGTGCCTCCAGCGCGTGCCGTTGCCGATCCCGCTGCCATCCACTCACACATCGCCGCGCCAGCCAATCAAGCGCTTACCGCCGATGTGCGAGTCGATGCCAACGGGATCGAGCTGCGCTTCTCGCTGTGGCTGGGGCCTGGCTCGAGGCAGCTGAGTGCACGTGCACTTTTGCGCCAGCTCGAGCTTCTCGGTCGCGGCAATTTTTCTGTGGGACCGGGCTCGAGGTGCACATTTTGCCTCGATCGCCAGGCCCGCGCCGCAATTTTTCTTCGCTTTAACTGTCCCTCGAGCTGCGAGCACCGAGTTTTGGTGCTATTTTTAGCTCCAAAATTCTGCGTTCGCAGTCCGAGAGACAGCCCTCTTGCGGTACCCGCCAACGGGCGCCGTAAAAATTTGGTTGAGCTGCCGACGATAGAATTTTTCGCCAGCCATAGGCGGCGTGAAATAAAAATGATGATTTATGCTTTTCAGGTCAGAGAATCGGGGCCAATGTTTGGCCCTGACCACAACACTGGATGGACTGATATGATGGCTTATCTAATTTCCGATCAAAAACATTTACCCTGTGCGATTTCTTTTACAACTCATAAAGTTTCAACAATCAATACCAACACAAACGAAGATTATTCTGTACAATTTTATGGGCAGTGTACAGAAAAAATTTGTAATGCCTTTATATTTGGTGAGAGCTCAAAATTTGACGTTCATGGAAGTGAGAAAGTAATTTTCAATTTACTAGCTTTGGATACAAAAGAGTTACCACATAAAAAAAAACGATTTGTGTCTCATGAGTTACGAGAGAAATTCAAAAAAGAACTTGAGATCAGAAACAATGCCCATGAATTTCGAGAGAACTTAATTGAAAACCATCAAGTTTTCAGTGAACAAATGGCTCCAATAATTCCAAGTAAAACTGTTATAGCAAAAATTCAGCGTGAGGCTATCAAGGAACGACTGAATATTGACAAAAATGATAAATTGTGGAAGTCATTAGAAAAATTAAAAACTGATGTGAATTACAGTAGTGCAGTCATTCAGATTGGTTACAAGAAGTTTTTTTTTTCTTATTGGACTCCACAACAAATTGAAGTTCATAATGATGTGCTAAAACTACAGCCGATGATTTCAATAGATGCTACTGGAGGTGTTGTCAACAAAATTTCCCGCAACGGGATTTTAGGAGGATATATATTTTTATATCAAATCGTATCGTATGTAAATAATATTATCATACCGGTTGGTCAATTAATATCAGAAAGACATGATACAAGAATGATCGAATTCTGGCTTAAAGACTGGCTTGCATCAGGAGCGCAAATGCCAAAAGAAATAGTGACCGATATGTCGATCATGTTGCAGAATGCTATATGTTCAAGCATGAACAAAATATATTTTAAAGAATATTTAAATGATTGTTATCTTTTTTTGAAAAACAAAAACGACAAACTTCCTCCAGTGTGGTTGCGGATTGTTATTGCTCATCTGATGAATTGGGCTTCTCGTTGGAAATGTTTTGACAATGCTGCACCTTACGTAAAAGACTTTTATTTACGCTATGTAGGAATGATTAGCACAATAGAGGATTTTAATAGTTTACAAAAGGCTATAAAAGCAGTTTTTAATGTATGCCAAAATGAAAAAAATTTTGAGGAAGATTTGAAGTGGCTAGTAGAAAAAATCACAACATTTTCATTCCATAAAACTATTTTAAATTTTGATGAAGTTAAAAAAAAACGTGTTCTGATAAAAAAGTTGATAACGAAAGATTATCTCAGTGCAGCTTACATGAAGATATTCATGATGAACAGTCAGAAAAAAAAATGATAAGGATAATATTGCAATTTATATCGATGATCTATTAGACCAAGTGAAATTAAATCAAAATAATGAACAACTGACATTTCAAGATGGCCACAAATATTTATTTCCACAGATCATCAATAATTTGAAACAGTTATTTTTACAATTTCCAGCATTTACAAATGTTATGAGAAAACATTACGATTCAGAAAATGTAGTTGCAACATCATCAAGATCAGAAACATATTTTAGACATGTGAAAACAAATCATACTTCATCACGCGCAGATGTTTTTTTGCAAAGCATTTGGCATCAATAAATAATAAAATGAAAGAAGCCCGATCAGAGTATAACCAAATTAAAATGAATAATAAAATTAATGCAAAAACAAAATCCCAGGATGAACATTTGATTTTGAATGCAAAAGAAAATTGGAAAAATAAAAATCCAGAAAGAGATTATCTTGAAAACTTGTCTAATTGTCAACAAAGCCTTACAGTCAGTACAATAGTTACATCTAAGAATATTGATTCTAATTATTTATCATCATTAAGCAAACCAGTTCTCCATAACACAATACTGTCTCCAAAGTCTTTCGTTAATTCTACACCTAAAACCATTGATTTCGAAAATATTAGTTTTGTTAGGCACTCTGGGGCCTTATTCTCTATTACAATATTGTAAAAATTTCTAACGAAAATGTCAAATTCGAATTCTCTATTACAATATTGGTTTAGTTCTGCTCGAAACTGCAACAATATTGTCAGATTTTCATTCGAAAGGTGTTGTGCTATCGAGCAGATATAAAATGTTAATAAAAGTGGGTTTTTTCTTGAATATAATTGAATATGTTTTATTAAATTCAAGTCGATTTTTTTTTTTTTTTTTTATGGGAGTGGGGAAATGCCGTTACGCACCTAGGTGACCGAAGCCACCCGTGTGCCGGACTCCCTGGCCACAATGCCAGGCCTACCGGCTAAAACCCCACTCCCCACCTCCAGGAACTCCACCCCGGAACCATCTAGTAGACATTACTTCAGGGTGGAGTCCTATACATCCGCCCACAACGGGCGCACACCACACACTCAGACACATCCGTCCGTCCTCACACACGCAGCCAACACGGACTCCTCACGGGAGCCATGTTTTTGTCAGTGCACCCCGTCCCTAGCCAGCCGGTGCTCCGGAGCCGGGCACCCGCTTTTGTCAGCTTCCCCCATAATAAATAATAAATATTTCCACACCATAATAAATAACACTCATAAGCCAACAGAGGCTCCTTACGAGCCCCTGTTGTTGTCGTGTTCTTTCTGGCGAAGGATCCCTCTCACGAAGGAGGCAACCCTCCGCCAGAAATCGTCACTCTGCAGCATGACCCCGACTATATTGTCCGGGGTCACGCTGCCCGTCGCCGCCTCCAACTCGGCCCTCTCCGCTCCCCAACGGGCACATTCAAAGAATGTGTGGAGAGCGGAGTCCGATGAGGAATCGCAGTACGAGCAGTCCGGGCTCGGCACCTTTCCCAAACGATGGAGAAAGGCCCGGAAATGCCCGTGACCCGTCAGCATTTGGGTGAGGTAGTAATCCACCTCACCATGCTGACGGTTCAGCCAGGTGTCCAGCTGGGGGATCAACCGAGCTGTCCACCGGCCCCGCGACTCCCCATCCCACCTATCCTGCCAGGACGCCATGGTCCTGGCACGGGCCACCCTCGCGGCCTCCTTCCTCCCCAGGGCAGACTTCTCCCGGTGGACGGACTGCCGCTCCCTGGCTAGGAGGTCAATTGGGATGACCCCCGCGACCACCAGCACCGCCGGCTCCGAGACCGTGCGGTAGGAGCACGCGATGCGGAGCGCCGCGCGGCGTTGCACCGCAAGCATGCGCTTGCGGTACTTTTCCCATCGCATCGCGTCGGCCCAGACTTCTGCTCCGTAGAGCATTATAGCCTCGGCGGTGCGGAGCAACAGACGCCTTTTGCAGGGTCTGGGACCACCAATGTTGGCCATGACCCTACTCAGCGCCGCCGTTACCGCAGCCGCCTTGTCGGCCCGGCCCCTGATTTCGTCCCAGAAGGCAAGCCTGCAATCGAGGCTTACCCCCAGGTACTTAACCACGTGCCGGGTCCGGACCGTCATGTCTCCTACCCGCATCTCCCTCAACAGATCGATGCGCTTCTTTGTAAGAAGGACGATCTCGGTCTTGGCGAGTGCCAACTCCAGCCCGTGGTCGCTCAGCCAGGAAGTCACCCGACGCATAACCTGGTTGTGCCTCATTTGAGCCTTGTCGACATCTCTGGCGGTAATAACCGCTGCGATGTCGTCGGCGTACCCAACCAGGAAAAACCCTTCTGGCATCTCCATACGAAGGATCCCGTCATATGTGAAATTCCATATGTCGGGACCCAGTATGGAGCCCTGGGCCGCCCCCGCCGAAAGAACCCTTATCTCCGGGCCATCCTCCGTCTCGAAGGTAAGGGTGCGATCGTTCAGGTAATCCCTCATCATCTGCAACAGATACTGAGGGACCCTGAAGTCACGCTCGAGCGCATTTAGCGCGTCCCCCCACCTCACCGAGTTTAAGGCGTTGCGCACATCCAGGGTGACCAGCAGGCACACCGGGGAGAATAATGATTCCCGCATTCGGTGGCCCGGGCCGCGTCGACTACCTCCTGGATAGCGTGAACCGTCGACCTCCCCTTCCGAAAGCCATATTGTCTCTCGGAAAGGTCTCTAGCAGCCTCGACGGCTGCTTGGAGGCGAGGCTTCAGGAGCTTCTCCAGGAGCTTGCCGGCTGTGTCGAGCATACACAGCGGTCTGTACGACCCAGGGGACCCCACTGGCCCCTTGCCCTTGCTGATCAGCACAAGCCTGGCTACCTTCCAGCGGGAGGGGAAAACTCCCGCCTTCAGACAGGCATTGTACATCTCGAGCAAGAGCTCTGGATGGCTCGACGTCAACGCCTTCAGCACCTCTGCTGGAAGTCCGTCGGGCCCTGGCGCCTTCTTATTTTGAATACTTTGCGAGGCCCTCGTGAGCTCCTCCATCGTGAATGGAGGAGGATCGAGTGCCTGATCGGATCGGGTTCGCGTTCTCGGACCATAGCCGAGGCAATCGCCAGCATTACGCCTCCCGCTCCCCCGGCACCTATAGGAGGGCCCTCCCCTTCCGACCGTCCTTTCCCCTCTTCGAACAGGCCCCGAATCACCAGCGACCTGCCTCCGAGGGTTCCGTAGGCTTTCCGAGGAACACCCCCCTGCACGTCCCGTCTGACCTAAGGATCAGAGCGGGTGTTCTCCCTAGACCTAGGGTGTGCTACTCCCTAGGGCCGCAGCTCCTCGGGGCTACGAGCGCAGCAAAGAGGCGTGTTGGATCCCGAATCCCGCAGGCAGACGTTCACCTCAACCTCCAGCTACGCCCCCTCCCCGGCTCGCTGCATCGTCCGTGCAGGAGGATACACGACCGTCTCTCTGCCAGGTTCGGGCGAGAACTCCGATTGCATAGCGACACCGGTGGCTTCGGTGCCCCATATGCGGCAGTAACCGCAAATTCAAGTCGATAGCACCAATTACTTCTAAAATACCGCTTATTTAAAAAAAAATGCCTTTGCAAGCTTCTTCGAAAATTCAAACGAAATTTTTAAAGGACATAACACGTTTTGTAATATTGTGGTCACTTCCTCTAATATCCTCGACACTGTTGCTTGGCACACAGGAGCTAAATACTCTTGGTCTACGCTATCGATAGTTTCCTTGTGATAGAAATTGGAGGAATAAGTATACGTAACCCGAAAGGGCCGCCTAAATTCCCATATTTAAAATATGAACAAACGCCTCTTCGCTGCTACGAAATACATACAATGAATCAATTTCATTCAATTTCCACAAAACTGTATTAAAATTTGACAATTCAAATAGTAAAATACTAGATGTAATTAGTGAACGTACCAGATTGAACATATTTGTTATAGGGAATACGAATGCAATTTAGTTTCGAATTTCAGTTTTGTATGAAACGCAGTTTAGTTTCGTAATAGAGAATAAGGCCCCTGACTGTAATTTTTCAATAATAATGAACAATAGTGAAATTGATACAATAAAAAATTTACCTTTAAAGGAAAACAAAATACGACAAGGAGCACCAATACCTCCTGATAAAGATCCAAATTCTTCAATAAAAACGATAAGTGGTGAGTTCAATACATTAACAAATTTACCTTCAAAAGAAAACAAGAAACAACAAGGAGCACTAATACCTGCTAATAATGAGCCACAAAAAAAACGTGGAAGATATGTGACACCATGTGTTGACATGGAAATTCTACATCAAAAACCAACCGGCCAATTATTGTTTAAAGATGTGATACAAGTAGGAAGGACCCCACTTGAGCGTGGGAACCAAATTATGCAAATGAGGCAATTATGCTTATGAGGCAATTATGCTAATGAGGCTATTAAGCTAATTAATTACCCTATTAAGCTACATAATTAGATCAATTATAATTTATTACCCTATTAAGCTAATTAATTACCCTATTAAGCTACCTAATTAGATCAATTATTATAATTTATTACCCTATTAAGCTACCTAAGTAGTATATGTATGTTGACTGGAGACCAAAAGTCGGCTAGGTGGGATAGTGACAGGAGATAGGTTGACTGGAAGGTTGGGTACGGTATGGACTCTGTGTTTGAAATGGGTTAACATGGGTGACAAGGAGGGTCTGGTCTCCTTCATGTGGAATTTGCGTTGAGGCGGCCTGGAAAGTTGCAGGTTTTTTTCTAGCTGGAAGGTAGTTATGGAGGGTTTGCGGTGTGCAGAGGGCAGAGGTACTTGCGGCGGTGTTCGCAAGATGATCGTGTGTGATCAGAACCTGTTTGGAAGAGGAGAAAAAAGCAGAGAACCGAGAAGAACTTGCAGAGCACGTGGTGCGGTGCGCCCGCCCGGGCAACGGGGGTCTTATGTCACTTTGCTTGTGAGATGGCAATGCGAAGTCCGCGGTGGTCACTTTGCATTCAATCAAAACACTATTCAGGAAAAAGAATAAATGGATCAACGGAGCAGAAGCCGGGAAAAAGAATAAATCGATCAACGGAGCATAAAACTTACGTGGAACGGTGTGCCACAAGGTAAAGGGGTCGTTGTGTCGTGTGGCAGATACGTACTTGACATGCATATGGTGGGTGCAATTATTCTTTTCTGCTAAAAAACAACCCAAAAAAGCACTAAGAAGATTAAAAAGTAAAAGTTGACTTAGTAAAATGAGATGGGGAGGTAAATATTGAGTAAAACAGAATTGTGAAAATTGTAAACATCTTTTTATTTTTAAATTAAATCTTTCACATTAAATTTTGTGTCTGTGCAGTGGGCTCAGGAATTTTTTATTCTGTTTTGGTTATAAAATTTAATTTAAGAAACCCACCCTTGGCCTCATCCTTCCCATTAAAAACAAGAAAATGATTTGGTGTGTTATTCAAATCCTCAACCTGACGTTGCGACTTAATTTTGTCCGAGAAGCGAAGGGAATAGAAACGGGTTAAATGAATAAAAAGCTAATTCGGTTGAGACAAAATATTTTGATTGCAGGTCAAATCGTTCAGCAGAGATGGTTTGTCTGTGTGACGAATGTAGAATGGGGGTCAAAACTGTACTACATTGAGAAATACGTGTCTTAAATCTGTATCGGTCCACCGCATCAATTTCCCAAGATCCTTTCCGGGCTTCTCTGTAGGCATAACTCCAGACATGTAGATATTTAATTTCTGGGAATTTTTGAAAACTCACTTGCTTTTTCATTTCCGTGTAAACTGTTCGTAAAAATAATATATCTCACAGCATAGGCCAAAGAAAATGAACGATGCTCCAAGAACTTTGAAAGTGTTTAGAACACAGTTCGTGTATTTTGATGGTGTACATCGATTGTTGTATGGTCCACATACATCCTTACCATTTGCATAGATGCAGTTAGGTGAACGTTGAAGATGTTCTGCCTCAACATCGTCAGGTGTGTTGAAGGCGCTCATTTCCACACAGCAAAAGTAACATTTTACTACATCTTTTAAGTTGGTGTAAAAGAATCCGCTCCTTGCTAACTTGTATGATTTTCTATCGTCCAAAGTTAAATTCTTAAATGTTTTTAGTCGGTCAGATTCACGCTTTAAGATCAGCATTGTGACTGCAATAAAAACAGCTTACAAAACATCTTTTATATTAATCCATGTGTTGTGCTTTTGTGGAAAACCAAGCCATTTAACATAAACTTTATCCCTTCGTCGTTTTAAAACTTTTTCTACAAGGTAAACGTCGGGATATCTGACGGGGGTTAGCTCAAGTTGGTAAAAAGCACCTTGTATTATATCTCCTTGATAGTCCTCAAGAATGTAAGTTACCGGATATGTGTTTTTTACCTCCTTTATTTTGAAAATTTCAGTGGACCAGTTTGGGGTGTAGCCTTTTTCAAAAACATGTTTATATCTACTTATACGTACAAAGTCTCCTACTTTGTACTTTGGTTTTGATTTTGATTTTGGTTTTTTATACACAGTTAGCAATAAAAGAGCCTCATTAGCGGGGTCTACGTCTATAGGTCTCATCTTAATAGTTCGATGTTTTGTTCTATTATATTTGTCTGTTAACTTGTCCAGCATACTCAGCCAATGATAATTACCATTCATACTAAATTCTTTCCACATAATATTTTTTGACGTTCTATTAAATCTTTCTACAATTGACGCCTTTAATGAACTATAAGTTGAGTAATGATTGACATCATAATTTTCCATCAAGCGTTTAAACGACTTGTAGAATTCTTTCCCATCATCTGTTTGCAAATTTCTTGGAATACGACCCCGATTGAAAATTAGTTGCATTGCTTTAGTGACTTCTATCCCGCTTTTGTCTTTAATTGGTAAAGCCCATGCATATTTAGAAAATGTATCAATGACAGTTAGCAAAAAACGAAAGCTTTGATTTTCGTTCGCATATGAACTCATATCAACTAAGTCTGTCTGCCACAGGTCATCTTTACCTTTAATCGTTACACGACGACGCTTAAAGTTTTTGCGGGCAGGTCTATGTAGTTCGTTAATAATCTGTCTTCTGCTCATTTCTTGAAAGAGTATATAAGTGCTTTTTGCAAGATGTGGCGTTTATATACTAAAACCTTGTTGTCAAGAGTTTTTGTTTTGCAGCAAAAATGATCGCATTCAAACACCCATTTACAATGATTGTGGCAGGCCCTTCTGGATGCGGAAAGACTACGTTTATTAAAAATCTTATGAATGACACCTCGTTAATACAGCCGGAAATTACTAGGATTATATGGTGTAATGCGGAACGTGAAGCTCTGCCAGTAGATATTGCGCGCACAAACATAGAATATATAGACAGTGTCCCCGACGAGTTTATAAATTACACAAATGAACCCACGCTAATTGTTATAGATGATATGATGTTAAATGCTTTCAGTAAGCAAGTCTGTGAGCTTTTTACTAAAGGGTCACATCATCGTAATTTTTCAGTGATTCTTGTAACGCAAAACGTATTCCATCAGGGAAAGTTCTGCAGAGATATATCGCTAAACTGCAAGTACCTTGTCGTTTTTAAAAACCCCCGAGATAAAAGTCAATTCGTGCATTTAGCGAGAAAAATTTATCCGGAAGATAGTTTAGAACTTCTAAAAATATATAAAGAGACCACTCACGAGCCTTACGGGTGCTTACTGATAGATCTTACTCAGGAGATTAACGACACGTTAAGATTCCGAACGGATATATTTAACAAAGATTTCGCAACTTGTTTTTGTCCACATAGTTCTCTGAATAGTAAAAATGGTGTCAAAAGTGAAACGATTAAAGGACAACAAGCATATGCTCTATGTGCTTCAAAAATCTAAATCAAACTTGAGAAATGCCATCATTAAAAATGCAGATCCCGAGGTTATAAAAACACTTTGTGAAATCACACTTAACACGCTAAAAGGAAATCATATGCCTCATGGCAAAATATATAATTCGCTGTGCAAGTATAAAAAGGATATGCGAAAATTAGTTGACGCAAAAGGATCTGTAGCAAGACAGCGTAAAATACTAGTACAACGCGGAGGATTTTTACCAGTTTTATTAGGAAGTGTACTATCGGGTGTAATAGGTTCGCTAATTGAAAAATATGCATAAAACTGATAACCTTAACAAAATGCTGCTTCTTTCACCGGAAGTTTATAATACTTTAAAGAATGAAATTGAGCAATCTGCAAATCTGTCATTATTTGATAAATCAATGGACAAGATATTAAAAAGTAAAAATCTGTCTGACAAAGAGAAATGGTACAATTATAGGAATGAATTAATAAAGTTTTTTAATGTAAAACGTAAAAAGGCACAAGTTTTCGAAAAAAGGAAACCTAAGATTCCCATTCAACAAAATTTACCAGTTAAACATAAGAGTTTGAGAGATAGTTCTACTCAAACAAAAATTATTTTTAAAAAAGATGAATCAACACAAGCCTCGCCGATAAAGGAAAATATATTTGAAAAGGCACCTTTCGAGATAGAAGAATTTATTTTTGAGGAGCCGCGTGAAAAAACACCGCCAAGGAGGTCTTTATCAGATTTTATTTTTGAGGAACCGCGCGAAAAAACTCCGCCGAGGCGGTCTTTATCTCCAGCTACTAAACGACGTTTATCAGCTAGTGGGATAGCAAAAAGTCTTAAGCCACCGGCGAAAGTACCAAAAGTTCAAGATAAAGACTATAGAGTAATAACTGGTAGTGACGGTATAACACAGTATACTGTACCTACGGATATGAGTGTTGACGAAGTTGCTAGCTTTATAGAGGAGTTAGAACAAGACGCTCCCAAAGAGAAGGCCCCGACTAAACAACCTATATTAAGGCCGTCACCACTAGATCCTGGCCAATACGAGCTTGCATTCCCAGCGAAAAAAGGACTGCGGCAAAGTGAACGCTTAAAAGGTAAAAAAGAGCGAAGTTCGAGTGTACCAGACGTAACTTGGGTTAGGTTTTAAAATATAAAAATGCCTGTAGATGTAGTAAATAACGACTTTTACGTGTGTCTTTTAAGCAACAATTCTATGCAATTTTATCCTGAAAACACTCTGTCAGCTTTTACAAATGCGCTTGCTAGCCCATGTAAGTTTTCTAATAGCTGGTGTGTCGGAGTAACTGAAATCTCATTACAAAATTATGACATAAATGAAGAGAAGAGGATGAAGCGCAATGTAGCTGATGCAATAAATTATAACAGCTTTAAAAGAGTGAGGCGCGAAACGCCTAATAACCAGTTAAAAGAAATAAGAGAGCAACAAAAGCAGAATTGAAATCGTTGACAGTGAAAATAAATGACAATGTTAAACTTGAGTGGACAAAAGAAAGTCTTGAACAAGCCAGCTATAGAGCAGGGCAGGTAAATTTTTCAGCATTTCTATTAACATTTTACAATGCAGTCAGCCCTTCTTGGTATACTATGTTTTTGGACGACGTTAAAAAAGCAATGTGGGATCGGCTGGAAGCTGACTTTTTGGATAATGTAATACCTGAAATAAGCTACACACAAGAGCCGGAAGAGTTTATACTACACATTTATCAGGGGAAAAAAACTTCGGAAAATGTCGTCTTAAAGTATAAGGACTATGAGTCAGTTGAGGCATTTGTTGACGACTTTATTGGGCAGATTCCTAGAAAAAAAAGAAAGCATATTGTCATACAGAATGCAATCGATAATTACACACACCCTGCTCTTAGTATTAAAAGGGCCCAAGAAAAAGCAATAAAAGGTACCGCCAAAAAAGTACATCAAATGTTTGAACTACGGCTGGAAGACTTGGAAGTGACAATAAGGATAAAAAAACCATTACCGTCACACCTTAATGTTAAAGATCTTGTCACGCTTTTAATATCAAATGTGCATTTTGACGATCAGACAATTAGCGAACAAGAAAAGCAGAAAAAGATTATTCAGATTAAAGATACAATTTTTGGTAAGTATTCTAAATAGGTTGAAAAAAGATTCAATAACTGCAAAAGCACCTGATCAGCGACAAATTACTAAAGATAGTGATGTTTTGGATGTACCATACGAAAAGCAAAGTTCAGGAGAATACTTGACAACGCCAGTGCCTATTAATACAAATATAAACAATTTGTCGGATTTCTTTACGGATATATTTCTTCAGACACCTGAAGAAAAGCGTAAACCTGATGCAATACTTTCGGAAATAAAAGAATCATTCAACACTGCTGGACTACGTCAAGAGAATATGACAATCATTGACAAAATTAATGGTCTGGAAAGTACAGTCAATGAATTAATACAAAGATTCCCCCGAGAATCTATGGAAATATCAAAAAGATGTCATGATAAAAACTTGATTTTCATTTACACCGATATTATTAAACCGAGAATTATTGGTGATAAATTAGCTCGATACTTACGAGTCATACCGACACAATTGTGCGAGGGTGTACTTAGATTTGAACATGTAGAATACTGTCCTATCGAGAAAACATTTATAGAAGGTATTTCTATAAAAATAACTGATAGCCAGGGTGAATTGATTAATTTTAAACCAAGTTATATCCCGACTTATGTGATGCTTCATTTTAAGACACAATAAACTATAAATATATGTGCACCCCCAGCCAGTTTTTCAATTTGATAGCACTTTGCCTGACTTTAGGCCTTAATAAAAATGAATTCGTATTATACACGATACTACTTACTACAAAGTGGCGGTAACTTGTCGGATATAGGAGAATTGTACCGAGCACCGCTTACTTACCAGCAAGGAAGAGGTATTGGCAGTTTCTTCAGCGGGCTATTTCGTTATTTACAGCCATTAGTTGCTTCAGGAGCCAAAGTTATAAAACAGCAAGCATTGAAAACTGGAAAAACAATACTGCAAGAAATTGGTAGCAAGCCGGTTAAGGATATTTTAAAAGACCAGGGTAAAGCAGCTGTACAAGACCTAGCGCAAAAAGGTATAAATAAACTCTTCGATAAAATGGGTGGCGCAGGTATAAATAATCGCGCAATTATTAAAAGAGCTAATCCATTTACGACGTTACGCTTAACCAAGTCTCCTATTAAACGAAAAAGACCTTTAAAACAAATAAAACGGATTACAAAGAAAACAGCAGGCAAGAAGAAAAAATCTATAAAAGGTAAACGCGGTTTTCGTAAACGAGCATTCGATATTTTTGATAAATAAACAAAATGTCTACGTATAGCGAGTGCATGAAATCTGAGCTGGACCTTTTCTCTACACCAGTTATTCAAAGTAATATTTTAAAAACCGAAGAAGTAGCATACAAACCTATAGCCTCATTAGATAACTCATCAGTTTTGGAATTTGTCTCGCTGGGACATGGAGATACATATTGTGACTTGTCAAGTATATACCTACGTTTAAAAGTGCAACTGATTAAAATTAAGGATGGAAAAGAAGAACTTTATACCGGAAGAGATAGTAACGTAACTGCCGCAGATGGTTCCATAAAGACTGTGACTGATGATGGTCCTGGCGTTGTCAACAACGTACTTCACTCACTCTTTCGCCAGTGCACTATTTACCTAAATGGGAGACCGGTTGTTCAAACTGACAATAATTACAATTATAGGGCATATATTGAAAACTTGTTAAATTATGGTAAAGATGCGGCTTCGACACATTTAGAATCTGTTGGCTGGTATATCGATGAAAACAGTGTGGAAATTGTTCAAGATGGTGGCCAAAATACAGGTTACACGGTAAGAAAAAGACTTTTCGATAGGAGCAACGTTGTCGAGCTAATGGGAAAAATACATGCTGATATGTTTAACCAAGATAAATTATTAATGAACGGTGTAGATCTACGCATTGTGTTATCACTTGAAAAACCCGAATTTTACCTTTTGTCAAAAGATGATGGCAATTCTCCACGAATTAAGATTGTAGAGGCCACAATGTACATGAATCACGCATCTATTAACCCCAGCATCATGCTGGCTCATGAAACCGTTTTACAACGAACCAATGCTGTATACCCATACAAACGAGTCGAGGTTAAAACATATACTATACCTGCAAACACATTCACATTATCCTTAGATAATATTGTCATAGGACAGCTACCAAACTTGTTGGTGTTTGGTATGGTTGATAACGACGCATATACAGGAAACCAAACAAAAAATTCCTATAATTTTAAACATAATAACATCACAAGATTTAATTCATCAGTAAATGGTGTCCAGATACCGAATCAGCCTATAGAATTTGATTATTCAAAGGAGCAACCTATTAGTACAAGAGGATACATCTCCTTGTTCAAAGGAACTGGAATACATTATTTCGATAAAGGGCATCAAATTTCAAAAAAATTCTTTGACAACGGTTGTTTTCTTCTTGCTTTTGATTTAACTTCTGACCGTTCATATAATTCAACCTGTGGGAATCTATTAAACCAAGGTACGGTTAGAATTGAAGGAAGATTTAAGGAGGCTCTGAAGACAACAGTAACCTGTGTCGTCTATGCCGAATATGACGGGAGTGTGGAAATCGACAAAGATAGGAACGTATACACCAGCTTCTAAAAAACTATATAAGATGATACATTTTAGAATTAATCACAGTGCATAGACAGTGAAGCCAGCTATCATGAGCTGCTTGATAAATGTCGAATACTTTTCTGGAGGTTGCTTGACCTTCTTGAAAAAGGTTTCTTTTGCGGGATTCACAGCACAAGGTAAATTATTTACAAAGGAGATTATCTTCAAATACCCCACATCAGCTCCAGGGTGTATTGACGAATCAAATAAATTTGGGAACATTGAACTTAGACGTTTAGATGAAGACCTAATAAAAACATTAGCAAGATTTACCACAATACTTGTTTGCGACGCGCCAACCAAGGAATTTATAAATAACTATGTCACATCCTATACCAACGTTATTGACGTAGGAACATCAGGCCTGCATTCTGAACAAGAATGAACACGATTGATCTTACAAAATCATTAGCAAATAACCCTACTACAAAAAAGTTTTTTAGAGGGGTATTTGCTTGTGACCGTCTGCCAAAAGAAATAAAAAAGCCCGCATGCGTCATAGCTAATACGGATCCTGCACAAAAGAGGGGGACCCACTGGGTTGCATTTTACATTCCAAAAAGAGGTCCTGCAGAATACTTTGACTCGTATGGTAAATTCCCTAGTAACAGGTTTTTTCGCGACTTCTTACATGCCAATTCAGATGTGTTTGTGAGTAATAAAAAACGATTACAAGGTGCACTTTCATCTACCTGTGGGTACTATTGCTGTGTGTATTTGTATTTTCGATGTAAAGGAAAAAGTTTAAAACAGTTTCTAAAACAATTCTCCTTCAATAATTTTAGATTAAATGATAATAAAGTTGTAAATGTCTATCGCAAACTATACTTGAGAAAATATTCAAAATCTAGTAGGGGTAAATATAACCAGTTATGTACACCGGAAAATAAGGGTATAAATACGAGACAATGGTGATGTACACTTAATGTTCAAGTATAAGCCTCCGCTTTAAGATGGAACCTGCAGCTAAAGCTAAAAAGTCTAAACAGTTGAATGTAAAAAGAGTGTGTGCAGAAAAGTTTGAGGTGATGGACAAAAAACCCAAAAAGGAAAAACTTAGACCGAAACGAAAAAATACCAAAAAAGGACCAGAGGTCGTGGGCGAAAATCTTTTACTAAACTACACATATCATCTGGACCATTACCATCATCAGAAGGTTGTTCTCGGATTTGATCCGACCTCGTTTGAGGCAAAAATAGTCTTTCATCGTCACGGTTTTGCACCTGTGTCAACATTTTACTGTGGATGGCTGGAAGTTTACAAACATCTAACCAAACTAAGAGACGAGGTTACTCCAGGCATGTTCCCACCAAACCAAGAAGAGCTTCAGACGAAATACACAATCCCCGTCGGTACAGGAAACATTCAACTGACCCTTAATGAACTCTACAACTTGATTGATATGCAGGATTTCTTCAAGATTGTAATGTTCCACAATAACAATGCAGCCGAAAGTGTGAAGGAGTACTATAAGCTATATTGTAAGAAGTGTAAAAACCAAAATTTAATTTTGTTGTCACACGAAGACTTTTTTATACCGTCTAGTCTAGAACCTCTTATGTTCACTTAAATTATTCTAGACTTTTCTTTGAAATACCCTTGTATTGCAGTACCAATATTCTTTTTGATGTAATAACCATATAATAAAATGCTTTTTAAATAAAAACACACCAAGTTGTTTGTCTTCATTCTATATTTTTATTAATCAACATATATAGGTATATATTTATGCAGTTTTGCAAAGCACAACGGACAAAAGATACACTGTTGTGGATTTCACAATTAGATTGAAAATTAACAAGATCGCTTAATCTAGGTATTTGTAAAAGCTCTATTATGTTAGAAGTCGGGCAGTATTTCCTAATGAATGATGCCTTTATCTCACCTTTCACGTATATTGTTGCATTCTCAAATTTTGAAAAAACTTCAGCCAGATTGTTGTAGTTAATGGTCCCGCCACACCAATGTAGACCGTTAATATTTTCCACGTCATACTTGTTCTGTCTCCTTGCTTTTGATGACAGCTCCTGGTATGGGTAAGGCGGCATAAAATGGTAAACCTTCGGGCAGATGGTTCCAATAGTAAGAACTGCCAGTTCTTTAATAAAGTATTGACCATTGTTCCCGCACACAAACTGGATGTCCAAAATAAATTTATCCATATTATTGCTTGGAGCAAAAAATTCGGAATGAGCTAGAACCATACGTGTATGATTATATATGCTTTCTTTTTTCACTTCAGTAGATTACGAATTTCATCACTGCAGTCGCAGCCGGCACAGTCAATGTAGTCATGTTTATTAGAATTTACAAAATCTTCGAGATCTTTGTAAAATTGCATTTGATAACAGCCTATTGAAATTTCCTCAGGGAGAAAGTATCGTAAATCCCAGAGGTAACCATCTAAGTTGTTGCACAAGAGTAGGTCACAGAAAAGTTCCAGCTCAATTTTATCAGCCAAATATAAATCACATATGATAAGTCCACGGCGAGAAATTCCCTCTACTTCTTTATGTAATTGTCTCCAATAATCATTTTCATTAAGCTTAGCTATAGCTACAATTTGAATTTCGTTGAGTTGTTGCACAATACACTCAATTGCGCTATGTAAGTCATAGGCCTTAGCTGAAATCTCGATTTCACACGTCCACATTATTTAAGTGTGGGTTTTTCGACACAACGCGGCTGGGTAAAATCTTGGATAGCTCCGCCGAAAACAAAGTGCTGGTTTTGGTGATAATTATTGCCTCCTTGATCGATATACAGTATATCTTTACCTCTACGTGTACCTAAAGTACAATCATTTTTAAACTATATAGTCTTATTTTAAAGTTATAAATTTTTACATTCTATTCATTGATACATTATTAATGTTTTTAAAATCTTAAATTTTTAAATACAAGTATAACAAATTTTAGTATAACTATCGGTACATTAACATTAAAATTAACATTGTCTAATGTCGTTGTCTTTTGAAGCCATAGGGGTAAGAAAAATAATCGTCTGTAACAACACGTTTATCAAATGTGAATGACAAATGTTTTTTCTCCTCTGAGGATACGACAACTCCTGGACGTTTTCGTTTAATTTTACGGCTGTTTTTGATGCAAACTGTTTCGTTTTCAGCATTATCCTTTACCATCATCTTTAAGCATTCAAAATTAATAATTTTCGAATTTTCAAAATTCATTGTCATGCCTTTGCATTTAGTAATATAATCATATTTTTCACCAATTTTAACTTTAAGACTATAAGTTTTAGGTCCAATGCTTACAAATTCAGAAATAAATGCGCCACATCCTAAACTTTCCACTTCATCTGTTAATTCACCTAAGAAATCTGAATTTTGAAATAGAGGTGGATTATTTTTATTTTCTACAAATATTAAACTATCCGTATCACAATAGAGAATTGACTCTCCAACTCTTTCTAAAGCTTCATAGAGTTTTAGTCTGGCAAATGCTGTAGTGTAAGCCCCAACAGGTATGTTTACGTGCGGTAAGGTATTTAAATTTTCTTCTATATACTTCCAATTAATCCACATAGTATTTTCATTTATGGGGAATAAAGATAATATTTCTATCCCGGGTGATTCCATAAAATCACAAAAATCTTTCCAATTATTGACAACCTTTGTGTGTGTTCTATCTTCTCTTTGAGCAAATTTTCCCCAAAGCGAATTTAAACAAAGCTTTGCAAGATTCCGTTTACCTGAATTTTTCTTAATTTGATTTTTGTCTAAAGTAATATTTTCTTTTTTTTCATATAACTGTAAAAAATTTTCCTTTTCTTTATCACTTTTATAATTAGAACCCCAACCGCTAGCTTCTTGTTTTATTTTTAAAAAGGTATTTACATAGTCTGCGAATAAACCACCACTTTTTGCTTCAGGGTCATAAATTGTATAATCATATTTATGGACCTCAAATATTTTTAAAATTTTATAACCTTTCTTTACTGCTAAAGAAACTTCAGGTATTACCCAAGTGCCTGTAATTTGTCGCTCAGTTTCATTATGGTTACAACCGAATACATTATTTGATTCAGCACATTTTCTACACAGCGAAAAATATAACTTTTTGTTACATTTAAATGGTAACACCGGCAAAAATAAACTAGTTGGCGGAAGAATCGAACACAGAATAAACCCATGCATCTCCAAAACCTCAGAAGTTGAAGGTATATTATTATTTCTAAAAATTGTCGGGTGACCTATCGGGTACGGTGAATATTTATTAACAAAAGGATATAAACTAGTAAAATCTAAATATCTAATAATGTGACCCTCATCAGTTTCGTGGTGTAATTTGAAAACCTCTGTCCTGCCACCAAATATGGCATGGCGAGGGTTAAGAGGTAAAACAACATCGGCCATATATTCGCTTAGTTCTTGATTAATAGAAGGATTTTCTTTCAAAAATTTTTTAAATTCGCATTCCCATACAAATTCTAAATTGTACCCATTGTTTTTTATTATTGAAGTGAAAACTTCTTTAGCGGCGTTGAGCACTTTTTTGGGATAGGTAAAAAATGTAAATTTCGCGTCAGGTCACGTGACCCTGATCGAAAAACCGTAAGACGGACAGGGCGCTTGCGCGAGCGTGCATGTGTGTTTGTACACAGCCTGCTACGCGCATCTACGGGAAAAGCTTTAATGATTTGCCAATGATTTTGAGTGGAGATTTCAACATAAACTTTGCAGACGATAAAAATCAACTATTAATTGAATTTTTAAATGATGAATTTGGTTTAACGATGTCAAATGATCGCAATCTTAGCACAACGAAATACAAAACTACTATTGATGCGGTCTTTATTAGACATCTAAATAGATTCGAATCAAAATTGTTCGTTTCTTACTTCAGCTACCATAAACCTATTGTATCAGTTTTAGAGATTGGCGATGATGATGCTGGTAATGATGATGGTGAAAGAGTCGTTGAAATTATGGATGAAAGTTGATTTTTCTGAGAGATAAACTTTTTAATGTAAATTAATTGTAACTAGATGGCCCGTGCGTACATGTACACAGTATAATACAGAGATCCGTGAAATGGAAACATCACAAAATTTTACAAAATTTCTTTGTAAAAAATATTAGATGTAATGACGGAGGTTTCAGTAATAACTTGGTCTGGACCCTCTTCAACTGCCACCTTAACATTTGCGAATGATCGTACTCTAGAGAAGGCCACGTACAGTTGACCGTGGGCGAACACGGGGTTTGGTAGGAATATGCCAGCCTTATCAAGCGTCTGTCCCTGAGCCTTGTTAATTGTCATTGCAAAAGCAATTTTGATAGGGAACTGTTTTCGCATTAATTTAAATGGCATAGATGGGTCGGAGGGAGTAAGAACAATCCGAGGTATGATGACGAATTCATTGGTATCAATCGTCTGGGCAACGATATTGAACTCATTCAATTGTTTCACAATAAGACGCAATCCGTTAACCAAACCTCGTTTTGAGTTAAGATTTCTAATGAGCATGACAATAGTATTCACCTTCAAAACTAACTTATGCGGAGGGAGTCCCGAGGGGTCTATGCTATTAAGGAACTCGGTAGGATAAAGTTGAACATTCTGCGGATCTTCTGATTGTACAGAGTCTAAACTTAAGTAGGTTTTGCTTTCCCCACGAATGAGAGTATGTACAATGTGATCATTGAGTTTACTGCAATCGTCGTTTTTTGCACATAGAATGGCTGTATGTAAAAGGTTACCAATATTTGTGTGATCAATAGGGTTTGAGCCGAAAGTTTCTGTGACCAATTCTTTGGGAGCCGTGACATAAATAGATCATTTAGAGTAGTCTCAACATAAGTATGGCTTTGTTAGAAAAAAAAGGAATACTGCGCATAGTGAGCAATCAGCGCGCGGATAACAACCAAAGCTAAGACAACTACCATGAATACGGATAAAAACCAAAGCTAAGACAACTACCGTGAAAGCTGTATATTTTTAGTGGCTTTTTTATGAAAATTTATGAGGATAAAGCTTTAGTTTCTTAATAAGGTTCGATTAACTCGGTTTTATTTAAATCTGAAGCAATATTATGCAAGTATATTGCGATTGCCGACGCCTACATGATCTGACGAATGTAGAAATGTGCCACTTATGGGGGTTTCGTGTAACAGGACCTTATTTTCTGCACTTTTCTGATCCGGGTCCTTAGCGAAATAATATATACAGATAGTTCTGAAGTGTTAAATTTTTTATGTAATATAAATTGTCATGTTTGTGTACGATAGCGCAATAAATGAATATTGTATTTTACCACATAAATGATAGTACTTTTATACTGATAAATAAAGCAATTCGTGCGAAATTATTCCCTAACCATTCCAAAATATTCAAAAATGCACAACGTTCATGTTCAAGTTTGCACTTCTGCCGGCACTCCCGGAGTACCACCCATTGTTTTTTTCTATTCTTTTCATTGTACTTTCATATCTCTGCTTAAGTGTTTCTAGCAAATTATTTTTAACATTTAAGTCTTGAACTTTATAACACACCCTACACCCATGATAAAAACACCCAAAAAATTCATAAACCTTGTTTTTTTCCCGACTGAATCCATCTACTCGTAGTCCGCCTTTTTCCAATTTTATTTCCCCAACATTATTTGCACAAGCAATGTCATTATCCACTTTCATTTTTAATTTTAACCATTTTAAAGAATTAAAGGAATAATTTTGTGATTTAAAATAGCCATTTTTTGGCGCTATAGCTAAAGTGTTGTTTTTAAGAAAATTTTTCCTAAAAACAAGCATACAGGCTGATGCTATAGTTAACGATTCTACAAAAGGATTTACATGAGTTACTTCAAGAAAATCACACATGAAGCGAATGCATCCAGCACGTAAAATATCTACATCGTTTATACAATATTTTAGTAGCTCTTTTTAATTATCGAAAACTTCTTCCGATTTAGTGCTGTACCACTTTGAAAACTCATTTCTCTCTCTTTCCCTCATTGTATCATAACCGTATAATTCTGGCGGCGGATATTTACCAACATAATTTATATTGTCTTTTGTATTAAAATAATGTGGATAGTACCCTTTCACATTTTCTGGGGTGTCAAACACGCTTGGGAATTTAGAAAGTGCAAATGGTAAATAGTTTAATGAATCAATAAAAGATAAATTTTCACAAGTTAGTTTCATTATTTTAGTCCCGTTCATTATTGGGTGTATGGTTAAGTTTCTTTCTAAAAGTTCAGAAATAAAAAATGTCCATCATACCCTTGTAAATTATGTGCTACATATGCAGAACACATTAGATATATCGGGTCGGTGAATAAAACAATAATCTATAAATTCTTTTACAACATCCCCATTTTCTTTATACTCAAAAATGTGTTCCCTTACACCACAAGTCACACATTTGTTATGAATATCTAAGTCATTATAGCACGAAAAACACACCTGGTGAGCAACAATTAAATTAACAATATGAAGGTAAGTAGAGGTGTTGTTTTTGTACAATGTGTCTTGTGTAGTTTCACAATCAAAAAATATAAGAAGGAATTTTTGGCTTACTGTTCTTTTATATGGTTTGACAAAACACGTGTGTTCTTGCGGGACTACCGTATAGCAATTTTGGCAAAAATATTCATCACAAATGTGGTTCTTATTTTTTCTCCTATTAAAATCTAAAAATTTACCGCACATTTTACATATTTTAAGTGATTGGCAAATGTTCTCCCCATCAATCTTATTCAAAAGATGGTTATTAAAACAATTAATTCCTCTGAACGTGCGATTGCAGTCGGTACAGCCTTCAACTTTATCAACAAATATACATGGCGGAAAAGAAAGGCAATATGGACATTTAAGTTCACATTTGTGATATTTAGTATTTGAGACCTTGTCACAAAACTCGCAAAGGTAATTTTTATTAAAAAATCCCTTTAAAGATTTTATCACGTAAAAATGCTTGAGCATCTTTGAATAATAGATATGAAGTTTTTTCAATGGGTAATTTTCAAAAGGCATCATAAACATTACTGAGTTAGGATCTTGAAGGTTATCGTAAACTATAATTTGATAATCTTTTAGCAACGATTGGAATTTATAAAGGTCTCTTAAAAGACACCCGTTACTCTGATCAACAACAACTTTTGCGTTTTTACACAGTTGTGTTGATAGCACATCTAGGCTTTTTAAAACCTTCCTTTTTTCAGTTCGACTTAATTTCTTTTCTATTAATTCAATAGCGTAGCAAATACTTCGTGGAAGACAGTACACATCATTAGCTTTACCCACATCTATAATACTACTTTTCTTTATTAAAACCTCATGCTCGCTTAATAGGTGAGTGTTTATATTGCCCGCACCAGATGGGAAATTAATGATATTTGCGTCTATTTGCAAAACCTCATCCGAGAGAAACACAAAGTTTGATTGACTTACGTTAGAAATTAAACCGAGAATATACTCTGGATTTAAATCACTGACCGATCGTAAACTTCCCCAGATTGGTTTCACTTTGGGTGAATTTGGTGGAAAGATAGAAAAACTTATTTTACTACCTTTTGCGGCATCGCAAATAAGATGTTTAATAACATCTTTGAAAGCACTCTCCAAAAACTCAAAAGGGCTTTGGTGGCTATCACCAAAATCTTTAAGCTGGATGGTCATTTTTACACCATCTAAATTAAACTTTTTAAAGTATGTCTTTTGTTTTGATATTAAATTTAATTTAGCACTGGACCCATAACCACATTGAGGTATACCCTCCACATTTTTACGTTCAGTCAGAGTTATTTTGTTATTTACGTTATTTGTTAAAGCTGTAGTAGAGGGCGCATCCAAATCGCCACAAGCTGTTTGTGATGCTGCATCACTTTCCCTACAACGATTTAAAAACTCTACCGAATCTTTTAGAACCCCTTCATTTAACCACAGATAAGATAACAGATTTCTAACGCCAATGGAAAGTTGTAAGCCAGAATTTGCCCGTAGCAGACAGTCACCGTAGCGGACAAAAGCTTTCGAACCTCAGGCGCAGAATAGCTTTAGTCAAGCAAGGCGCTTTATTTCCTATTTAGATTGTTGGCGCGGGGGTTTTTGGTTGCAAGGGTCGAGGGTGATGCTCGAATTGCGTGGAAGGGAATCGCCGAGTGACGCGCGCCGTCAGGGGTAAGATGGATTCGTTCGCTCGACGCGCAGCTCAGCGGCGCGGCCGCACACAATTCCACCCTCCCGATAACATATTCTACTAATTAAAATACTGGCCGTGCAATTGCCAAGTAATTATAATTATTATAGAAATAAAGATGTCTAATATTGATACGGTCACTATAAATGTTGATAGGTAATTGATTAGATAACAATTTATAACAAAGTTGTTGAATAGGTGCTTCCATAGACACTAACTAATATAACTGACTTGGTTTTACATAAGATCTCTCAACTTTTTATGGCAGAAGAACTGCGTTGCGAGACTTGGCATTTTTTTACATTTTTTGTTTTTTATGGGATATCATTTCTTTTTGTTAGGTCATCCTCCTTTCTTTTTTTTCGGGTAATATATCTTGTCCGTCAGCTACTGATTTTCTTAAAGCCCACTCCCTGTCTCTATTGATTTTTCTCAGATGCTTTGATGTATTTTTCATTTACTATAATGCAATTTCGGGATTTTTCTTTTTTTTCTTCCTCATGAGCTTAACACTAACTAAAATTCAAAATTTGAACAAACTAATCGACTTGGCGGGGGCACTACCGTGCCCACAGAACGATAGTCTACTACATTCATCCTTTCAAAATTCAATCGCGGCCAGTGGCAAGCATGAGTACAAGCGCATGCGTTATTTTTTGAATGAACCTAATTTTTAATAAAATCATTATTTTTCATTAAATATAATGAAATTTCGGGATTTTTCAGTTTTTCCTTCCTTTGTAGGCTAAACAATAACTGTGTTCAAAATTTGGAGCTTGTGGTCTGCTAGAAGTACCTTAGATTATTGATGATCGGTGAGTTAGTGACAAAATTAAAGAACTTTGACCAACGGTAATGAAATTTCGGGATTTTTAAGTGTTTCCTTTCTTTGTAGGGTAAACAATAACTGTGTTCAAAATTTGGAGCTTCTATATCTGCTAGAAGTGCCTTAGAGTTTTGATGATCGGTCAGTCAGTGAGTGACAAAATTAAGAAACTTTGATTAGTTATAATTCTTAAACTACTAGTTCAAAGTGAATGAAATTTGAAATATACCGTGTTTATACAATGCCTGATTGGTTACTGAAAATTCAGGCTTCTAGTTTTATCCACAAAGAAGTTATAGGGGGGTCGAAAATGGCCTGAACTGCTTCGAGAAAAGGATGTTACGGCGGTGCTTGCTCGACTTGGCGGGGGCACTGCCGTGCCCCCAGATTAGTAATTTATTTCACAGTAAGCATTAATCAAACGAAGGCTAGTTCATCACTACAAGGATCTACCATGACACATCTTAGAGTTTTGCCTGAATTTGTATATAAATAACAGAGCCTTTTTAGCACAACCTACAGTGCGCAAAGTGATAGCTAACTTCTTCCATCCGATTTTTTCCAACTGAACGAAAATGGTAAGTTTAAAACAACTTAATATAATAAATAAAATTTTAAACTTTTAAATAAAAATGTATCTTTTTATTTAATCTACAGAGCACTTTAGAATTGTTAGCAAGTGTTGCGGAAGGTGATTATGGAAAGCTTCTGCGGATTGTCGATATGGAGATCGGCAAAGAATATGAGATTCGTCACTTCAAGACGGTCAAAACCAAATATGGGGTACGTCTCACGGTGCATTTTACCGATGGGGCGTATATATTCCTACCGCCACGCTTCTCGGACAAAATTAAGTCGCAACGTCAGGTTGAGGATTTGAATAACACACCAAATCATTTTCTTGTTTTTAATGGGAAGGATGATGCCAAGGGCGGGTTTCTTAAATTAAATTTTATAACCAAAACAGAATAAAAAATTCCTGAGCCCACTGCACAGACACAAAATTTAATGTGAAAGATTTAATTTAAAAATAAAAATATGTTTACAATTTTCACAATTCTGTTTTACTCAATATTTACCTCCCCATCTCATTTTACTAAGTCAACTTTTACTTTTTAATCTTCTTAGTGCTTTTTTGGGTTGTTTTTTAGCAGAAAAGAATAATTGCACCCACCATATGCATGTCAAGTACGTATCTGCCACACGACACAACGACCCCTTTACCTTGTGGCACACCGTTCCACGTAAGTTCTATGTTCCGTTGATCGATTTATTCTTTTTCCCGGCTTCTGCTCCGTTGATCCATTTATTCTTTTTCCTGAATAGTGTTTTGATTGCATGCAAAGTGACCACCGCGGACTTCGCATTGCCATCTCACAAGCAAAGTGACATAAGACCCCCGTTGCCTGGGCGGGCGCACCGCACCACGTGCTCTGCAAGTTCTTCTCGGTTCTCTGCTTTTTTCTCCTCTTCCAAACAGGTTCTGATCACACACGATCATCTTGCGAACACCGCCGCAAGTACCTCTGCCCTCTGCACACCGCAAACCCTCCATAACCACCATCCAGCTAGAAAAAAACCTGCAACTTTCCAGGCCGCCTCAACGCAAATTCCACATGAAGGAGACCAGACCCTCCTTGTCACACCTTAACCCATTTCAAACACAGAGTCCATACCGTACCCAACCTTCCAGTCAACCTATCTCCTGTCACTATCCCACCTAGCCGACTTTTGGTCTCCAGTCAACATATACTACTTACCTAATTAGATTAATTATAGTTTATTGACCAATAAATCACATTAACACCTCATTTATTGATTTTTATTGCCTAATAAATCACATTAACACCTCATTTATCGATTTAATTTCCATATTAAATTAATAATCCACGAATGGAACTGGTGCAGTGAGCAGGTGCTTAGCGTTTGGGTATCTGGTATTGGGACGTCTGCACAGCATCTCGGGCAGCGCACTGGGGATTAGAACAAGTTTTGGGTGTAAAGCCCCAAAGCTTTTTGTTCAGCGTCGTCATAAGTATTTGGTACAAGGTCACCACAATTTTGCAAATAAAAAAGTGAAGAATTTGAAATTAACTTCAAACCTGAACTTGACAAAATAGGTGAAGATTAAAATTAAAGAAAAACTGCAGACAGTAAACAATATTCGGTGGTTCATGCATAAAAAAGTGAAGAATTTGAAATCAAATTGAAACCTGAACTTGACAAAATAGGTGAAGATTAAAATTAAAGAAAAACTGCAGAGAGTAAACAATATTCGGTTGTTCACCCTCTATTGCATTTACCATGATTCAGTGACACCAGTTAAAAGTAAAATGATAGAACTGGTCTTGAAATCGGGGCTGGGGCGGCGCGCGGCTAAAGCTGCGCACGATGCTGGGGCGAGGGCTAAAGCAAGAACAACTGCTGAGGGGTCATTGGCCTGTGACTGTGATCGGCAGCTCAACTGTTTGTATCTTAGAGAATGTAAACAACCATTCAAATGATCTGCTGCTTAGCAACCAATTCTTGCGGTGAGCTAAAAATGTAAACAACATTGTGCACGCATTCACTGCTGACCAATATTTTTCTGCTGATACCCCGTTTTTCGCGTTGTAATTGCTTGATACCAACTGCATTATAAACGCCTGCAAGGTATGCAACGTGACTTAACTAAATGCTGTTTGCATAAAGCGTGGCGCCCGATCGATTCGTAATAGTTAACATCTAAGCCTGTTGCATTTTAGAACAACAAGCTGAATGCTATTTTATTATTTAAAACTGAATTTAAAATTACACTCAGTTGTGAAATTTTATGAGGTCTGAGGCTTGGCTGATTTGAGAACAATAATTTTATTGTATGATTTCATATTATAAACAATTCTACAATACAGGTTTTCTTTTAAAACCATAGGGTTTAGAACTAAAATCCGAACAAAATCTTCGTTTTTCGGCGTTTATGCTATATTTTTTCTAGAACAGTAACCATCTCATGATTTTCCGTACGCCTTATATTACACGAAATTATAGGGATGCAATCATATTTTTCGGAGTTTATTATCATATCCTTAATTGTTTTAAAATTGACGTGTTGCAAATTTGCATAATTCAGGCAACTTTCTTTTACTTTACACATGACTTTAGCAATGAGTTTTTGCAAAGTTAACTCGCTTATCTGTTAGAGAATGCAAACAAAACAATGACTGTTTTTCTAAATACGGTAATGTTCTAAAGTTTATAAAAGAATAGATACTATACTCAAATCTCATTTAGAATTGTCAGTAAACAATATTCGGTTGTTCATCCATAAAAAGTGAAGAATTTGAAATCAACTTGAAACCTGAACTTGACAAAATAGGTGAAGATTAAAATTAAAGAAAGACTGCAGAGAGTAAACAATATTCGGTTGTTCACCCTCTATTGCATTTACCATGATTCAGTGACACCAGTTAAAAGTAAAATGATAGAACTGGTCTTGAAATCGGGGCTGGGGCGGCGGCTAAAGCTGCGCACGATGCTGGGGCGAGGGCTAAAAGTTAACTCGCTTATCTGTTAGAGAATGCAAACAAAACAATGACTGTTTTTCTAAATACGGTAATGTTCTAAAGTTTATAAAAGATAGATACTATACTCAAATCTCATTTAGAATTTTGCAGTTAAACAATTAATAGCGTAAAGTGTTCTCAAGAGTCAATTATTTAAGAAAACAACAACAAACCTAAAGAAAATGTCACAGCAGCCTACTTTCAAAATACAATTCAATCCAAAATTTGATGAAATGATATTAGCAGCACATAATCAGCAACCTTGGGGACTACATGCTCAAAAATATTTATTAGAAGAGTATTATTTTAATGAGTTTAAAAATCGCTGTTTAAATCTACTGGAAAATAAAAACGATAAACCTATTAAAATAATTGCATGTTTCAACTATATCAATCGAAGTAATGAGTGTAAACTTGAAACAATAGAATTTACTACAAAGCTGAAAAATAAAAACCTTAAACAGGAATATCTAAACAAGATTACGCGGCCCATAATAGAGAAAATAAGTGAAATTGAAGCAGGAAAAGACGGTATCATATTGAATATGTGTTTTATTAAATTCTTTTTTGAAAATCTTGAGCCAGTAAAATTGCAATCGAATGTTAAAATTATGCGGATAAACAATGCTGCTTATAAAATGGATGAAGATTGCAACCTAAAATTTCTTGAAGAAGAAGAAGAAGAAGATGAAATACCCGGCTTTAGAAACATGTAAAATTAGAAATCGTGTCAATGCTGCAAGAGATTCTTTAAAATAAAACAGTTTTAAACGTTTTAAAATTCTTTTATTTTGCCCATAATATCTTAATCTAATTTACAATATTTCCCTTATCCTAGAATGACAAAATCTTAAATTTCTGTATAAAATTAAACACATTAAATTTTCTTGAATCATCTCGAAATGATACTTTTAAATAATAATTTTTAATACTATTTAACTCATGTATTTGTTCCTCTGTTTTGATTCGTTCAGAATAGCGGTTTGGAAGATAAATATAAAATTCATCTTCTAGACCCCACAATGACCTTCTGCCCAAATCGAGTCTTCACGAGTTTAAAATAATCTATTTTAAACTTTTTGCCCAAAGGAAGCTTCTCTACAATAACATCTTTGCAGAATCGTTCGTCTTTAAATGAATATGATTAGTAATTAAAAATATTAAATTCTTTTAAACTTACCATGTTGTAATTCTTTTTTAGAACCGCACAAAACAATTTAAACTTTGTATAAGCCTGTACAACACACCTCTAGAATCAATCCGTTTTATACTTAAAATACCTAATCAAAAAATGAAAGTTGAAAATAGAATAATGTTAATAGTTCAAGCATGAGAACAATTATTATGTTTTTAACGTTTCCTTTGATTTTAATAAATTTTCTAAATCAATAAAAGAGCAAGGTTCAGCCAATATTACACTAAATTCATAGTGAAGCAATTCTGCTTGTACATACAAAATTTCGGGGTTTAGACAATATTCATATACGTTACAATATATTCTTCTTTTTCAAAAGGCTGTAAAGGCAATAATTGTAAACATAATTGTCTTTTCGCAAAAAATTTCACTCTTTCTAACGCGCTTCACAAAAGCAAACATGAAATACAGCTCTATGATAAGATGGGTTAAATTGACAAACTCCTAAGTAAAAAATGAATCAGCAAAGCTAAAAAGGTACATCATATACGTATATATGAACCTGTTATCAATGCAGTAGGCTGCATTTTAGAAAATGTAAACTAGTTTAATAGATCCCTGGGGTCAAGTTTAATGTTAAGCTATCTTTGACAGCTTATGAGTTAATTAAACAGGAATATTTTGTTGTTTATGAGGAAGTAATTAATGTAAAAAATTAAAGAGCAAATTACTTGTTTGATGCAGGTTGGGGCTTAAGGCTAGTGCTAATGATTTCAAAGTAATGGTAAGTTCAATAGAAACTTTAACTTGTGATTACTGCAAGAGCAATGTTCAAATTTTAACGGAAGCTTGTTTAAAATTTAGAAATATGTTTCTGAAAGAATGTAATGTTGAGCCATTTCTAGAAGCAACAACTATAGCTTCAGCTTGTTACAGTTTCGTAGGTAATAACGTATGTTCCGAATTAAACCTGGATAAAGTTAATAGACTAATCAAATGTAAGTTGTTACCACTGGAAAATTTGCTACATCCTGTTCTCCCTGTCAAACAAAATAATAAATTGATGTTCTCGTTGTGTTGTAGCTGTGGAGAGCAAAAAATTTAGATGAGTTTTGCTCTCATTCGAATGAAGAAAGAGCCATGATTGGCACCTAGGTAATTGATGAAGTTAACAAGGCAATTGAAAAAGGTTATCAGTTATTGAAAAGTATATGAAATATGGGACTATAAAATAACATCCACAGAAGGGTTGTTCATTGGAATGATGAACAAATTTATTAAAATTAAAGAAGAAGCGTCGTCAGGACGGAAGCTAAGACTGTGATCGGAAGCGCGAGTTAACATGCTTTTCAAATTTAAACATGTTGATAACTTTAGTATTAAGTTGTAGAAAATTAATTGCCTCAAATAGTACACGTCTTTTTTAAGTTCAAACATATTGATAACATGTTTGGCACATGCCGAAAGATATGTTGGGTAATTTTCTATGAGTTAAACGTGCTTTGAAGACCAAAACTTTACTGACAATATGATTATCACCAACTGTGATCGGAAGCGCGAGTTAACGTGCTTTTCAAATTTAAACATGTTGATAACTTTAGTATTAAGCTGTAGAAAATTAACTGTCTCAAATAATACACGTGCTTTTTAAGTTCAAACATATTCATAACATGTTTAGCACATGCCGAAAGATATGTTGGGTAATTTTCTATGAGTTAAACGTGCTTTAAAGACCAAAACTTTACTTTTCATTATCACATTAGCTTTCAAGATCAAGCTAATACCGCAAATTCATGTTATATATAGCGCAAAATCAGCTCGTGTAGGTGCAAAACCAATTAACAGAAAAGTGCTAAACTGAAATTTTAGTAAAAGTGTTAAAGTAAGCGTTAGAGTGAAATTTAACTATAAACAGTAAAGGGCTAAACTGAAATGTTAGTAAAGGTGTCAAAGTGAGTGTTAAAGTAAAATTTAACTATAAACAATGAAGTGCTAAACTGAAATTTTAGTAAGGGTGTCAAAGCAAGTGTTAAAGTGAAATTTAACTATAAACAGTAAAAGGGCTAAACTGAAATTTTAGTAAAGGTGTCAAAGTAAGTGTTAAAGTAAAATTTAACTATAAACAGTAAATGATAAACTAAAATTTTAGTAAAGGTCAAAGTAACAATAAGAGTGTTATAACAATGATGAGTTTCAAATTATATGTAGTAAACATATGGCTGTTTCATGTGAACTCATATGTGTTAAATAACATCAATCCTGTACTTGAGCCGACAATTGTAGTTTGTAAAGATCACACGGCACATGATGTTATTGATAGTGAAGAAATTACAAATTTAATTTTCGGCCGCTGGGGCCCTGAAACTGAGCTGACGTATAACATAGATGATAAAGAACTTCCTACGGTCTTTAACAATTATGTAAAAAATATGTTAAAGACAATGATGGTGTGGTTTAAATACTGCCTCAATCGAAATATGTTGTACAACAACAACGCTGAAAATGCTCATATAAATATATTTTTAATGACACTGAGCATTCATGTTCTCAAAAGTTTGGAGATGGAGTTCTTGCACACGCATACTATCCGCCTTACAGGACAACAGCAACAACATTCGATCAGGTTTCAATAAAGGATTTTGGAAAAGTACATTTAAAAATGTATAATCTTTTTTATTTTTTTAATTATAAAATATTTAGTGGTTATGGGTGTTTGAAAGATTTTGAGGCAATTTTATTTCACGAGCTTGGGCACGCGTTTGGGTTACAACATCACCATAACAAAACAAATCTTATGTACTATAGTTATTCTCCAGAAAATTTAAAATTTCCTGTTATTACTCGTACAGGACTTTCTGACGATTACCTGTATTCATTTTCAAGGCTATATGAGGCTCCGTTTTATGATAATACATACATTAAAAGACTTGTAAAACCAATGTTTCAATCAAATTATACAGAGTTAAAAATTTATGGAATAGGCAAAAATTACAACGCTTTAGGTATTGGTAAAATTAATTGTGAACAGGCTCGAAGTTTATTTAACGATAAACCCAAGCTTATAAAATATTATTGTAATAATATGTATGAATTTGATGTTGATTTATATTTGTGTAATAAAATAACTAGTTTAAAAAATATTGTAGAAAGATTTAAAAGAGTAACTTTATCTAAACCTGAAATTTTGTATGTACAAACAGAATTGCTTCACTATGAATTTAGTGTAATATCGGCAGAACCTTGCTCTTTTATTGATTTAGAAAATTTATTAAAATCAAAGGAAACCTTAAAAACAACTACCCCCAGAACTACTACTACAATTACAACTACAGCCGAGCAGCCCGTTCTAAGAACAATACATAAAATTCAGGCTTACGCATATTTAGAACCCACCGATTTAAGTGTGCCAGATTTAGTGTATGGCTCAATTACAAAACCACATACGTTAGCCCTTACTCCACAAAACCACCTGCAATTAACTGATAAATTTTGTCAAATATCTACAGAACCCATAATTTGTAAATCTTTAAATAATGGCGCAGAAAAAATGTATAACACAAATTTATTTTATTTTCGAAATTTTGATTATATTATAAATAATCGTAATGATTTTTTTATTTCAAAATATAACAAATTTTACAGGGGATTTTTTAGTGAAAGAAATAACTATGTTTATTTTCACGAAATACATTTTTCTGACATATATTTACCGGTGTTTATTAAAAACAAAATTCAAGAATTAAAACCAAAATATGTGTTTGCTGCGGAACACAAATCATTGTTATTTTTAGATAATAGTATTTATGAATATACTACCCAATATAAAAAAATGTATAACACTACTTTTAAGATAAAATCGCCAATTTTTATTAAAAACAGTATATATTTATATTATGCTAATTTGTATCACAAAGTTCATTTGTAATATTATAAAATATAAATTAAACTGTAAAATTATTAAAATTGTCAACTTTATTAAACAGTTCATTTATATTGTAATAAAAATTATAAAATAAACTGATTTTTTATTTGTTTAACCTGTTCGGATAATAGTTTCTCAATAGATTCTCGAGAGCATTGATTGCAACTTTTGCAATAATAATTCTTACTTGTGCTTGAGCTATTAACATTTCATTAGCGCATTGCATACGGCACCATCTTGTTTGCGGAAATTTCAATTCTAAAATTAAATGCTAATCAATACAATTACGTAATATGCATTCTTAAGATCCTTGATTGCAACTTTTGCAATAATAATTGTTATTTGTACCTGGGCTATTAACATTTCATTAGCGCGTTGCATACGGCACTATCTTGTTTGCGGAAATTTCAATTCTAAAATTAAATGCTAATCAATACAATTACATAATTAATATGCATTTTCAAGAGCCTTAACTGCAACTTTGCGATAATAATTGTTACTCGTACTTGAACTATTAACATTATTCTATTTTCAACTTTCATTTTTTGATTAGGTATTTTAAGTATAAAACGGATTGATTCTAGAGGTGTGTTGTGCAGGCTTATACAAAGTTTAAATTGTTTTGTGCGGTTCTAAAAAAGAATTATAACATGGTAAGTTTAAAAGAATTTAATATTTTTAATTACTAATCATATTTATTTAAAGACAAACGATTCTGCAAAGATGTTATTGGAATCTGTCGAGGAGGAGGTCCGTTACAAGTAATTGAAGGTAGAGAAGCTTCCTTTGGGCAAAACGTTTAAAATAGATTATTTTAAACTCGTGAAGACTCGATTTGGGCAGAAGGTCATTGTGGGGTCTAGAAGATGAATTTTATATTTATCTTCCAAACCGCTATTCTGAACGAATCAAAACAGAGGAACAAATACATGAGTTAAATAGTATTAAAAATTGTTATTTAAAAGTATCATTTCGAGATGATTCAAGAAAATTTAGTGTGTTTAATTTTATACAGAAATTTAAGATTTTGTCATTATAGTATAAGGGAAATATTGTAAATTAGATTAAGATATTATAGGCAAAATAAAAGAATTTTAAAACGTTTAAAACTGTTTTATTTTAAAGAATCTCTTGCAGGATATGATAATAAACTCCGAAAAATATGATTGCATCCCTATAATTTCGTGTAATATAAGGCGTACGGAAAATCATGAGATGGTTACTGTTCTAGAAAAAATATAGCATAAACGCCGAAAAACGAAGATTTTGTTCGGATTTTAGTTCTAAACCCTATGGTTTTAAAAGAAAACCTGTATTGTAGAATTGTTTATAATATGAAATCATACAATAAAATTATTGTTCTCAAATCAGCCAAGCCTCAGACCTCATAAAATTTCACAACTGAGTGTAATTTTAAATTCAGTTTTAAATAATAAAATAGCATTCAGCTTGTTGTTCTAAGATGCAACAGGCTTAGATGTTATCTATTACGAATCGATCGGGCGCCACGCTTTATGCAAACAGCATTTAGGTAAGTCACGTTGCATACCTTGCAGGCGTTTATAATGCAGTTGGTATCAAGCAATTACAACGCGAAAAATGGGGTATCAGCAGAAAAATATTGGTCAGCAGTGAATGCGTAAAAATTACACAAAGGTGAAGCGGGGTCATGGCACAGTTGAAAATACGGGAAGTGGTTGAAGCAGCAAAACAGGGCACGCAATTACAACGCAAAAAAATGGAGTCATCAGCAGAAAAATATTGGTCAGCAGTGAATGCGTGCACAATGTTGTTTACATTTTTAGCTCACCGCAAGAATTGGTTGCTAAGCAGCAGATCATTTGAATGGTTGTTTACATTCTCTAAGATACAAACAGTTGAGCTGCCGATCACAGTCATAGGCAAATGACCCCTCAGCAGCTGTTCTTGCTTTAGCCCTCGCCCCAGCATAGTGCGCAGCTTTAGCCGCCGCCCCAGCCCCGGCTATTATTTACACACTTTAAACGGCAGGAGCCAGAAGCTTTGTGTATCCCAAATCCCGATGGGTGAACAACCGAATATTGTTTATTGTTTACTTTTTTGTAATATTGTGGTGACCTTGTTCAATTATCTCAATTTAATATGCAAGTATTCCTTTAATTTCCAAAACTTGTTCTAACAGCCGGCTGCTCCAGTCATGTGCTCAAGCGCTGTTTGTTATACCCCAGACAGACGGGCACGGACGAATGAACGTTCGATGAATGATCGTTCTCTCGAATCTTCATTCGTTATATGCATGACAGACGGGCAACTTCATTCGAGTCGAGAATTTTTGAGTTTAAAATGCGCACGAGTGAATCGGTGAAATTAATAGCAACTTTACGAAAACGTTCGCAAGCTACTAAACGTATTGCAACTCTTCCTGCTCCTTCCCCACCTCCATGATCACAGAATTAAAACTCAACTGGCTGGCTGGCAGTTGTCAATTCACACTTTGACACTGGAAATCAGCTGATTCTTCCAGGATTTCCATGCTCGTTCTCTGCGAATGAAGTTTCCGGAACTTCATTGATGAGAACGAGAATGTAGTTACGAATGTTCATTCAAACTTCATTCTTGGTGACAGACGACACGGCAATGATCATTCTTCGAGAACGTTCATTCGTTCGTGCCCGTCTGTCTGGGGTATTACACATTTCTTTTTAACAGCGTAGAGCTTTCAAGACCAGTTCTATCATTTTACTTTTAGCTGGTGTCACTGAATCATGGTAAATGCAACAGAGGGTGAACAACCGAATATTGTTTACTGTCTGCAGTTTTTCTTTAATTTTAATCTTCACCTATTTTGTCAAGTTCAGGTTTCAAGTTGATTTCAAATTCTTCACTTTTTATTTGCAAAATTGTGGTGACCTTGTACCAAATACTTATGACGACGCTGAACAAAAAGCTTTGGGGCTTTACACCCAAAACTTGTTCTAATCCCACAATTAAGGATATGATAATAAACACCGAAAAATATGATTGCATCCCTATAATTTCGTGTAATATAAGGCGTACGGAAAATCATGAGATGGTTACTGTTCTAGAAAAAATATAGCATAAACGCCGAAAAACGAAGATTTTGTTCGGATTTTAGTTCTAAACCCTATGGTTTTAAAAGAAAACCTGTGTTGTAGAATTGTTTATAATATGAAATCATACAATAAAATTATTGTTCTCAAATGAGCCAAGCCTCAGACCTCATAAAATTTCACAACTGAGTGTAATTTTTGTTAAGAAAGATGGCACTGTTCTAATCTGGTATAAAATCAACGCAAACTTCATGCACTAGAAACCATATATAAGCCGTAAGATCCGAGCACTCGCTCTCTCTCTTGAACAATTCGCAGGACAATAAAGTATTATTTTATCTGGTAATAACATAGGTTATGGGCCCAGGCCGCGGCCATTTATAACGTGTGCGATTAAAACTAAAAGAAAAACAATTGATAACGTGTGTCGTTAAAACTAAAAGAAAAACAATTGATAACGTGTGTCGTTAAAACTAAAAGAAAAACAATTTATAACGTGTGTCGTTAAAAAACTAAAACTAAAAGAAAAAACTAAAAAAATGTCCTCATTATATCAAATTGAGAAATTAACCGGTGAAAATTACTCAACGTGGTCGGTACAAATGAAGAGCGTTTTGGTGCACAATGAATATTGGGCACATGTAAGCGGATCAAATGTTCTGTCCGCTGAAGCAACTGCGGCGGAGACATCTGCGTGGATGACCGTGGACCAGAAGGCGCTTGCTTTGATAACATTGAGCATTAAACCATCAGGGCTTATACACATCAAGAATTGTGCAACTTCTAAGGACGCGTGGGAGAGATTGCGCGAGATTTTTCAACCGCATGGACCAGCAAGCAAGGTTAGGCTATTTAAACAACTTTTGCAGTTTAAGATAGCGAAAGGGCAGAAATTCCAGGACCAATTGAACATTTTTTATGAGCTCATCGATAAATTAGAAGAAATCGAGGTAAAGGTTCAAGAGGAGTTATTAAGTATTATTTTGCTTTGTAGCTTGCCTGATGATTTTGAGAATTTTGTGGTTGCGATTGAGAGCAGGGACGATTTGCCGTCTCTGGCTCACTTAAAGGTTAAGTTGCTGGAAGAAGACCGGCGACGTAGCAGGTGTGACGATGGTGATGAGCGCGTACTTTCGGTCAGAGCATACAATGGAACTAATAAGAAAAAGATTAACGCTAAAAAGGAAAGTAACTTTGGAAAGTGCTTTAAGGGCGTGTGCCAACTCAGCTATTCAAAAGTAAATTTGTATGGTAGATTGCTTTTCAGCTTACTAATTGATTTTCGAAGGTTTGGGTCTTAGGAAAAAACAGCTATGAAATTCGCTTTTCGTTGACAATTACTTACTTTTCATTTGAATTTCAAGTATAGCATTTATGAAATTAAATGGAAACGAACAATGAGCAATAAAAGGCTGCTGTTTTTTCAATTTTAAATATAACCGAAAAATGTTCGAAAAGGAAAAGTATTCGAAAAGTTGAATTGGCACACGCCCTAAATGTGGTGTTAGGGGACATTTTGCAGCCAATTGCCGAAACAAAAGGGCACAACCGCGATCAGCTGATCGGAATACAGCTGTGCTCTGTATGAAAATGTTTAGAGCATTGTGCAAAGACGATTGGGTTTTAGACAGTGGTGCAACCTCTCACATTTGTTGTGAACGAAAATTGTTTACTTCTTGGCGAGAAGAGGAAAACAAGGTTGTTTTAGCTTCGGGCGAACATGTTTTGGCCAAAGGTATAGGCAGTGTCAAATTAAAATCAAAGTTTGCGGACATTACCCTAAGTAGCGTGCTATTTGTTCCAGAGACTAATGCAAATTTCTTATCGGTCAGCAAAATTTTAGAGAAACATTTTAAGGTAAAATTTTCGCAAAATAAGGCCGTTGTAAATAATGCAGTCGGAGATCTAATTTTTGAGGCGCATTGTGTTGGGGGGTTATATATAGCGGATGTTTGCTCGGCTGAGCAGTTCTGTATGGGAGCTGGAAAAGAAAAATATCATTTCGATCGCTGGCACAAAAGGTTAGGACACCTAAATCAGAGTACTGTAAAACAGCTCTGTTCTGGCGAAATTATTAGAGGTCTGCATATCAAAAACACACCGGACGATTTCAGTTGCGTTACCTGTGCGTTAAGTAAAATAAAGGTCAAGCCTTTTCAAAAAAACTCGGAGATATTTAGTGAGAGTGTGTTGGAACTTATACACACTGACATATGCGGCCCCATGAGAGTGTCCTCGGCCGGAGGGGCGAGGTACTTTATTGTCTTCATCGATGACAAGACGCGGAAGGTGACCGGGAATTTCCTAAAGCATAAATCTGAAGCATTGGAAGCCTTTAAGAACTTCAAGTTAAGGGTGGAAGCAGAAACAGGTAAACGAATTAAAAAACTACGTAGCGACAATGGAAAAGAATACGTGAATCAGCTGTTTGGAGACTTCTTGAGGAGTAGCGGAATCAAACACGAGTTAACTGTAAGTTATACACCACAACAGAATGGGGTGGCAGAGAGGGCCAATCGCACCCTGGTGGAAATGGCTCGTTGTTTGCTGGTGGAGTCAGGACTTCCGCAAAATATGTGGTCTGAAGCAATAAATACAGCAGCGTATTTGCGAAACAGATTACCTACCAACCTACTGAATAAAAAGACGCCGTATGAAGTTTGGACAGGCAGGAAACCATCTGTTGATCATCTTCGAGTATTTGGCTGCAAGGCCGTGTCTCTAAACAAGAGTCCGGGACGAAATAAATTTGATGCAAAGGGGCAGGAATTGATTATGGTTGGATATGCAGAAGACTCAAAGGCCTATCGTTTATATAAGAAAGAGTCTAAACAAATAATAAAGAGCAGAGATGTCATATTCTTCGAGGGTACTTTTCCGTATAAATCATCAGAAAGTTCACCAAAGGGTGAAGAGTACCTCATAGTGGAACTGGAGACCCACAGGACTGAACCCAGTCCTAGCCCAAGGAATGACGAAAATGAAGAAGACGATGACAAGGAAGAAACCGGAGACGAAGAAGATAATGCTGAGGAAAACGATTCAGAGGAGACTTTTCAGAAATCATTAGTGCGACGAAAGCCCGGAAGACCGAGAATATCTAGATCCGGAGCAAGGGGGAGACCTAGAAAGGTGTATCAGGGAACTGAGGCAATAAACCATATAGAAGTTGTAAAAAATCCTACTACCGTTAGTGAAGCTCTATCTGGAAAGGACGCAAATGATTGGAAAAAGGCTATGGAGCTAGAGTACAACTCGCTAGTTACCTGCGGAACCTGGGAGTTGGTAGACCCTCCAAGTAACCAGAATGTGATCGGTAGTAAATGGGTATTTACCATTAAATACAAACCAGACGGCACAATAGAAAAATATAAGGCTCGATTAGTGGCTAAAGGTTGCTCACAAAGGGAAGGTATTGACTATAAGGAAACCTTCTCCCCAGTGGTAAGGCATTCAGCGATTCGATTGGTGTTAGCATTGGCAGTCGAATATCGGTTATTATTACACCACGTAGATATCGTTTCAGCATATTTAAATGGAACGTTAGAAGAGACGGTATTTATGAGGCAGCCGGAATGTTTTGTTGACAAAGAATATCCGGAAAGAGTCTGTAAATTGACGAAGTCGATCTATGGTTTGAAACAGGCTGGAAAGGAATGGAATAAAAAATTGAACTCAGTTTTACTCGACATTGGCTTCGAGCGTTGTCAGTCCGATACTTGCCTATATGTAATGAAGGAAGATCAAGGAGTTAACATAATAGCGTGTTATGTTGATGACCTCCTGTTGGCCTGCAGTTCTGGTGAATCATTGGCACGTATCAAGGACGAATTAAGTCGAGTTTTCGATGTTGCTGATAAAGGCCCTGTAAAACATTATTTGGGTTTGGAGGTGGAGCGAGACGGAGATCAAGGGAGGATGTACATACATCAAGCACGGTACATAAAGGAGTTGCTGACACAGTATGGCATGTTGAATTGTAGATCAGCAAGTACACCGCTGGATCCCGGAGTCAAATTCACAATGTGCAATATACAGAATTGCGCGGGGGTCAACACAAAAAGGTACCAAACCCTTATTGGTACACTAATGTATTTGGCGGTTATGTCCAGACCGGACATTATGCACGCGGTATGCCGGCTATCACGTTTCAACGCTCATCCCCACACAGAATAGTTTGGTGCTGTAAATCACCTGTTGCGTTATCTGAAGACAACACAAAAAGGTAAACTCAAATATGTACGTACTAATGAATCTTTGCGATGTTATACAGATGCTGATTGGGGAGGAGATATTGCGGACCGAAAGTCTTACACGGGGTTGGTCCTGTTTTTAGCGGGTGGACCCATAGCGTGGGAATCGAAGAAGCAAAGTTCGGTATCATTAAGCAGCACAGAGGCAGAATATGTAGCTTTATCTCAGGGAGCTAGAGAGGTAGCATATCATCGCAACATATTAAATAAATTGGGTTTCACCGAACTCAACACACATCCAACGGTGATAAGAGGCGATAATCAAGGAGCGCTGCACTTGGTAAAAAATCCCATCAATCAACAAAGAAGCAAACACATTGATATAAAGTTTCATTATATACGTCAATTGTATATCGAAAAACAAATTGAATTAGAGTATGTATCCTCAGACTTAAATGTAGCTGACATCTTAACAAAAGTTTTGCATAAAAAGAAACATTTAGATTGTATTAAGGGATTGAATTTTGTAACTGATTAATTTTTGTCAAATTGTTTTGTATTGTATCTTGTAAGCATTAAGCTTGCGTTGAGGGGGAGAATGTTAAGAAAGATGGCACTGTTCTAATCTGGTATAAAATCAACGCAAACTTCATGCACTAGAAACCATATATAAGCCGTAAGATCCGAGCACTCGCTCTCTCTCTTGTACAATTCGCAGGACAATAAAGTATTATTTTATCTGGTAATAACAATTTTAAATTCAGTTTTAAATAATAAAATAGCATTCAGTTTGTTGTTCTAAGATGCAACAGGCTTAGATGACGCTTCTTCTTTAATTTTAATAAATTTGTTCATCATTCCAATGAACAACCCTTCTGTGGATGTTATTTTATAGTCCCATATTTCATATACTTTTCAATAACTGATAACCTTTTTCAATTGCCTTGCTAACTTCATCAATTACCCAGGTGCCAATCATGGCTCTTTCTTCATTCGAATGAGAGCAAAACTCATCTAAATTTTTTGCTCTCCACAGCTACAACACAACGAGAACATCAATTTATTATTTTGTTTGACAGGGAGAACAGGATGTAGCAAATTTTCCAGTGGTAACAACTTACATTTGATTAGTCTATTAACTTTATCCAGGTTTAATTCGGAACATACGTTATTACCTACGAAACTGTAACAAGCTGAAGCTATAGTTGTTGCTTCTAGAAATGGCTCAACATTACATTCTTTCAGAAACATATTTCTAAATTTTAAACAAGCTTCCGTTAAAATTTGAACATTGCTCTTGCAGTAATCACAAGTTAAAGTTTCTATTGAACTTACCATTACTTTGAAATCATTAGCACTAGCCTTAAGCCCCAACCTGCATCAAACAAGTAATTTGCTCTTTAATTTTTTACATTAATTACTTCCTCATAAACAACAAAATATTCCTGTTTAATTAACTCATAAGCTGTCAAAGATAGCTTAACATTAAACTTGACCCCAGGGTTCTATTAAACTAGTTTACATTTTCTAAAATGCAGCCTACTGCATTGATAACAGGTTCATATATGTATATGTATATGATGTACCTTTTTAGCTTTGCTGATTCATTTTTTACTTAGGAGTTTGTCAATTTAACCCATCTTATCATAGAGCTGTATTTCATGTTTGCTTTTGTGAAGCGCGTTAGAAAGAGTGAAATTTTTTGCGAAAAGACAATTGTGTTTACAATTATTGCCTTTACAGCCTTTTGAAAAAGAAGAATATATTGTAACGTATATGAATATTTTCTAAACCCCGAAATTTTGTATGTACAAGCAGAATTGCTTCACTATGAATTTAGTGTAATATTGGCTGAACCTTGCTCTTTTATTGATTTAGAAAATTTATTAAAATCAAAGGTGTAGGCGGCGGGAGTGAAAAATTAAAAGGCGTCCGTTCGTCACGATGGTTTATTAGAGAAGAAAGAGCTTCGATTGCACCGGAGAGTGCGTTACAGTTTTCCTTACAACAGTAGTACTGCCAGTGTTAGCTACGCTTTTACGATAAACTATAACTGAAGGAATATCGACAATAGTTTTAAAATTACAATACAAAATGTTCTTACAAATCGACCATCCTGACGATAAATCGCCCACGATTTATATTGACTGATAGAAACTACTACCACTACGATATAATACAAGAGTTTGCTTCTCCAAATATACATAATTACAGTAACTTAAATTGCATCCAATAAACAGATTACGTAATACTTATATAAAACGATAATACTAATACGTTTCGATCAAACGGCAATATATGGCTTCATATTTTCAGGAGAAACTACTCCTTCGTAAGGTATTCTTGCTATTTGCAGGTTTTCGAGATCCTTTATTAGATATTTATCGTTTGATAGAACTTGTGTGACTTGATAAGGTCCTTTATACTTCGGTAGCAATTTTTTATTAATACCGGGAACCGTAATAACATTTTTCACCATAATCAAATCTCCTGGTTTATATACGTTTGGCCGTTTATGCCTCTTATCGAACAAAACTTTATTATTTTCCTGATTTCGAATAATGTTTTCACTTGCTTTTTCCCTAATAGCCATTAAGTTCCGCGATTCGTCCTTTGTGAAGTTATTTTCCAAATACTCGCGAATTCTATCATTTACTACACCCTTTTGAGGAACCCCGAATAAAAGTAAACTGGGGGTTGTTTCGGTACTTTTACTCACGGTATTATTGATAGCAAATTCTACTTTTCCTATAAACTTTGTCCAGCCACCTGGCTCAATTTCTGACTTTTTAGCCAACATAGGGGTTATTATCCGATTAATTCGCTCCACCTTGCCGTTGGATTGTGGAGAGTTGGTTGCTATTTTGATATGCTGAATATCAAAATCACTACAAAATTTAGAAAATTCCTCCGACGTAAAACAAGTACCTCTATCGGAAACAATTCTATTGGGTTTACTGTAATTGGCCATGTATGACTTAAGGCAAATAAGAACTTCCCTTGTGGTGGTGCTTTTTAACCGACGAAAAAACGGAGGAGGTTCTCAATTCGACTGTATGTTTTTTTTTTTTTTTTTTTTTGTATGTCGTTACGCGATAACTCCGCCAATTATGAATTGATTTTGATGATTCTTTTTTTGTTTGGTAGGTCATAGTTCAGAGGTGGTCCCATATAAATTTTATCGAAATTGATTCAGCGCTTTTTGAGAAAATCAACAAAAAACAAAATACAGTAGGTGTTCAAAAAATTAGACGCACTCAGCTATTCTATGAAATTTCGTACAAATTGGATATTTCCTGCAATAAAATCCTTTTCAAGTAAATTTTTCAACGATTACGGTCATGCAGGTAATGAGTGCAGGATATTTGGGTAATTAGGGAAATCCCAGATCTAACGGGTTAGGGCTGGGAGGTATATAAATGAAAGCGATTTCGTTTTGGCTTCATTTGGAAAAAATAATTAATGGAGAAACAGTTGACAATTTTGTGTGCAAGCAGATTTTAAAGAGTGCATTGATAAATAATATTGATACCCAGTAGGCCCCCTTCAATTTATTGTGTTTTTTGAATGAAAATTCAGTGAACGTGACATACAAGAAAGGAATTTTCTGAAGTAGTTAAAAGTAAAAAGTGACTTCAAAATGGGACGAGTTAAAGATATCGCCAGTGATAAAAGAAGTGTAATAGAAAGTTTGTTCAACTCCAGAGAGTTTTCCAATCGGGAAATCGCGGGCCAAAAAAAAAATTCGGCATCTACGGTGGATCGAATTGCCCGCACTCTGAATCCTTCAACTTCTCAATCGGGAAGTAAGAGGAAAAATTGCGGAAGAAAAAGGAAAACATCCAACAGGACCGACAGGAAAATTGTGCATATGGCAATACAACAAAGACGAGCACCCGCCAGGACCTTACACAGACAAATTAGACACCATGGGGTGGAAATATCAAAGATGACACTTCGCCGACGATTATATGAGGCAAATCTTAAATGTAGACGACCAGCAAAAAAGCCAAAGTTGACAGAAAAAATGAGATCCAGAAGGTTACAATGGGCTAGATACCATCAGAGCTTTACCCTTGATTACTGGGAAAAAGTAGGCATGTCAAAATATTTTCGCAAATTATTATTTTATTGAGGTTTATGGAGCATTCAAAATTACCCTAAATTTCAAATTTCTTAGGTTATATTCAGCGACGAATGTCGTCTAGAAGCGGTGACGGAATCTTTTAATTTCGTACGGAGGCGTCCAGGGGAACGTTACAATGAGGACTGCGTTCAAAGAACAGTCAAACACCCTCCAGCTATTATGGTATGGAGCTGTATAAGTGGAGAAGGTCCGGGTCCCATTTATTTTGTGAATGGAACTTTGCGTTCTGATCAGTACAAGAACATATTAAGAGACGTTATTTTACCCCACATTAATTCGTTCATGCATACACGATCGATTTACATATTTATGCAAGATGGAGCACCTTGCCATACCTCGAAATCAAGCAAAGTTTCCTAAATGAAGAGGAAATTGAAGTTCTTCCTTGGCCCGGCAATTCTCCTGATCTAAACCCAATAGAAAATTGCTGGGCCTATTTAAAATCTAAAGTATATAGTCGCCCAAACCCAACGGTACCTATTCTTAAAGAAAATATTGAAGATATTTGGAGAAATGACGAAGGTCTGAAAGACATGATAAAAGCGTGTATTGCGAGTATGCCGAGAAGAATTGCCGAAGTTGTAAAACAAAAAGGCGGAGGGACTAAATTTTAATCTCTATGTTCACAAATTGTCACTAATATACCTGAATGTAAAATAGACCGTTTAAAAAAAAAAAACTTGTATAGATTTATCGAAATTTATAAATATGTTTCATTTCCCATTTTTTTTCCCAGTGCGTCTAATTTTTTGAACACCTACTGTATATACACAGATAAGGTTTTGGTACTTGGTTGTACATTCGGTGCCCGATTGCGAGGATTCGAAATGGCGGACCAAAAAAAATTTACTAAAACATATTACACTAAAAAGAATGAAATAAAAAATTTTTTAAAAAAAAAATAGAACCGACTCCAAAAAATCCCAAGCTCTAAAAAGTATAAAATAATTATATTAAAAGTCCTCTGACACTACTTTCAACATTAAATACCAAGACTTTCCTAGACTTTTGAAGTCGGTGTGAAAACCTGACTGATATTAATCCAATACTAAATAATGAATGCAATCAGTTTGTCTGGATTAATTGCATTAATATCAGTCAGGTTTTCACACCGACTTCAAAAGTCTAGGAAAGTCTTGGTATTTAATGTTGAAAGTAGTATCAGAGGACTTTTAATATAATTATTTTATACTTTTTAGAGCTTGGGATTTTTTGGAGTCGGTTCTATTTTTTTTTTTAAATTTTTTTGACGGGATATAATTTAGTGAATTTAGTAAAGCCATCGACTATTACAAGTATATGTTTCTTTAAATTGAGCACAGAAGAAGGTAAAGGACCGTAGTGGTCGATATGGATGGTATCGAAGGGTTTATCGCCTTTCGGGATGCTATGCAAAACTCCTTCTTTTTTTCCTACTGGGGGAGAGTAATGAATGCATTTCAGACAGGTACTAATGTAGTTTTTAATTTTCGCCTTCATGTGGGGAAACCAATATGTACTCTTTAAATACTCATAACATTTGTCGGTGCCTACATGACACAATGTCTCATGATGGGTCTGAATAACATTTCTCTCCATTTGAGCTGGAACATAGAAGAGAACTTTGTTTTTGATTTTCCGATACACCAATCCGTTTATCATCTCATAAGAGGGGCTTTCTCTTTTTTCCAACATTTCGGCTAATTTTCTAATTTCACCATCCCTATTTTGCGCCGCCGCCAATGCATGCTCAAAGGAATCAGGCTCGATTATTAATACATTGTGGCACCTGCTTAGCGCGTCAACATGGGACATTCGGTTACCACCGCGATGTTCTAACGAATAATCGTAATCTTGGAGCTCTAAAGCCCAACGCGATATTCGGGGATTTAATAACTTCTTATTCAGCGTAAGCGTAAGCGACTTGCAGTCCGTTATAATTTTAAATTTAACACCGGTTAAATAAATTCGGAATCTCCTTAAAGCATAAATAATTGCCAATGTTTCTAATTCATAAGAATGGTACCGACTTTCTTGAGGAGTTGCACGCTTGGAAAAGAAGAAAATCGGATGAAGTCGCTTATCCTCCTGCCGCTGCATCAGAACCGCGCCAAAACCCAACGCACTTGCGTCGCAATGCAATTCAGTTTCCGCAGTGGGTGAGTAGATGCTCAATACCGGTGCTTCCTGCAGTAAGGACTTAAGATGTTCAAAAACTTGTAATTCCTTTGCTTCGAACTGAAATTCACTTCCTTTTTTAAGAAGATCATATAATGGTTTAGAAATGATGGCGAAATTTTTAATAAATTTTCGGAAGTAAGAGCACATTCCCAAAAAGGAGTGAAGGTCTTTAATATTTTTAGGTATAGGAAATTCTTTGACTGCGCGTAAACCTTCAGAGTTGGGGCCAATCCCGTTTTTAGAGATTTCATAGCCCAAATAGGTAATTTTCTCGTACATAAAGAGACATTTATCATATCTAAGGCTTAGGTTATGTTTACGCGCGGTATCGATTACCTCTTCTAGTGTTTTAAAATGCTCTTCCTTTGAGTCCGAAGCAATGAGAAGGTCGTCGATATAAACAAGTAGTTTACCGGAGTCAATTAAGCTTTTAAAAATTAAGTTTATATATCGTTGAGACGAAGCAGGGGCATTCTTTAAGCCAAATGGCATACGCAAATACTCAAATTGTCCCCACGGAGTGACAAAAGATGTATACCTGACGGACTCTTCGGCTACTTTTACATGATGAAATCCGTTTTTAAAATCAAGCAACGTGAAATACTTCTTACCCCTCAATCGGTCCAGGTGGTCTTCAAGTAAGGGTAATGGATAATTATCTTTTTGAGTCACTTTGTTTAACTGCCGAAAATCTACACAAAGTCTCAATTCCCCGTTTTTCTTTTTAGTTAATACAATAGGTGACGCAAAGGGCGACCTGCTTTCGCGAATAATTTTTCTTTCGAGTAAATCATCAAGTATTTTCTTTAGCTCTAATTTATGAGCATAAGGCAACCGTCGCGGCGCACAGTGAAAAACATTATTCGCATTTGTAAGTGTTATTCTCATTTCGTAATTATCGCTTAAGTTTAAAGAATTGCTACTACTTTCAACGTTTCTATTTAAAATATTCTTAATGGTTTCTTTTTCGTCATGTCTTAAATTTTCGTTTATTTTAAAATTTTGCTTTTCTGTTTGATCATCAAACGTATTAATATTTAGAATATCTCTTACAAAATCATCTTCGTTAATACTGCCACTGTGATTTAGTGCTTCGTTATGACTTGTCTTATCGTTTAATTTAGTTTCTAAATTTTTATATTTGTCGTCTTTTTATTTGTTCGAATCGCTACCTAAAATTAATTTTACATTACCCTTTTGCAAAAAATCTCTACCTACGACCGCTGGATATTTCATTGTTTTATTTTGAACTACATACATGCATAAATCTACTCTTTTATCGTTAAAAGAAATATTGCAATTCACCTTACCTAACATTATCAGCCTACTATTATTTATACCAACGAATTCAGGATCAGATGCTTCGAGTGGTAGGATCAAGTACGCCGGAACATAACAGTGCTGAATGAAGCTAATCGGGCTTCCTGTGTCCACCATGGTGACTGCGTTGATTTTTGTAGTTACGTTTGGGGATGATTTGCCACTAAAGGAATAGCTAAAATGACGTTGAAATTCATGAGAAATATCAAGTTGCAAATATTTATTACTTCCTGAATGGGACAAATCGGTATCTTGAAGCACCATCACTGAATTACGCTGCTGTTGGGGACAGTTTGTAATATTATGTCCCTGTTGTCCACAACGATAGCAAATCCTTTCTCACGTCGTGGCTTTGGACACGATGTAGCTATATGGCCGGCCTCATTGCAGTTGTAGCATTTTGATTTTGTCCCACTTGCCTGATAAGATGATTTGGGCTGCGATTTCAATGGCACTGTTGAAGATGGGGTTGAAACTCAACCGCACTTGACTTTAGCCTCTCGTATTTTCTCAGCATATGTTTTAAATCAGAAAGATTATCCGCGGTGTATAAGAGCTGCTTATTCACCACAGAGTCTGGAATTCCTTTAACGATGTAATAAACTAGATCCTGTTCATCAACTTCACCCAAAAAAGCAATTTCTTGCATCGTCAAAACGTATTGTTGCAGAGTCTCCTCTCGTCGCTTTTTCCGCTGCCTTAATAGATTGTGGGTATCAGCTGTACTGGCACCATGATGAAACTCCTCCAATAGTGATGATTTGAGCTCGCTCCAGGACCTGCATGATATTGATCTGACCAGTAATTTTGCCGTTCCTCTAAGTAGGCGTTGAGCATATATAGAACTTCTCCGTTCATCCCACCCATACAATTCTCTCGCCTCCTCGAAGCTCCTGATCCAGCGTTTAACAGAAAGGGTATCATCTCCAGAAAACGTTGGGAGTGATTCCTCTATCTCCTTAAAGTGGTATGTTGTATTCTGGGATTCATTGTTACCCGGCCTTTACACTGGAGAGTATTACTGACGGAGAATTCTGTCCGGAACTGTCAAACACTGTCCAGCTGGCCGATTAGCGTTCGATTAACTGTCAAGACAATTCATTTTAAAAATGTTGTCGCACAGTGCGGTTGTTGCAATAACTTCTATAACTTCTATCCTTTTTTCGCCAACATATGTCCCACGAAGACTCTTCACTTTTTTTTTAATAAAATTTGTATCCATTTTCATTTTGGAAGCATTTCCGACCATGCTTTTACTTCCAAATCCGCTCGTTTATAGACATTCAATTCAATGAACCGCTGTCTATCCCTTCAAAATCACTTTTCGCCATTTTGAATTAACAAACTGACACTTTCTGTCCAGACAGTCTTGGCATGATTTTAATCTAAGCAGTGCTGTCAGACAGTGGAAAGTAGCGGTCAGACAGTGGAAAGTAGACGTTTACACTAGACAGTGACAGCGACAGTAACAGTAATACTGTCCAGTGTAAAGGCCGGGTTAGATAAAGCGGCCAATTCTTTCTGCAATTCCATAATTTTCTTCCGTTTTTGAATTATACCTTGGAGATTTTCTATTTCTGTCTGCAGCGCATTTGCATCGGTTGATAGGTTGGAATTTTCGGTGTTCCGGAAATCCGCGCTTTCGCTTTCGTCTTCATTATTGAGGGATTCGAGAACGTTTGTAGGAAAAAATTCTTCAAGTTGAATATCGCTCAATTCTTTAGTTTTATCGGCTAGCCGGATTCTTAGCACCGCTTTTACTCCATTTGTGCTCAGACCGAAAGCTTCCAGTTTTTCCTATAGCGCTGGCACCGTAGCGTTATTGGAATTGTTCAGCACGTGCTTTTGCATTCATCGCGTAGATATCTCCCACTGTACACCCTTCTCGTAAAAATTTTACTTTGGACCGCCTTACACAAACTTCTAGATTATTTAGAGTTAATTTCGAACTCCCACAACAGCGGATTAACAAAATGTTCACGGATCACATCTGGTCTGGTCACATGTCTTAAAGTGAAATGCATAAACGTAAATATCACAACATAACTATTTTGCGATCCGTATACGATAATGGATTTAGTGTCTAATAAAATTTGTTTTCTAAGTATAAAATAAAATCCGCGAATAATTTTACAGGCCGAATTTGCAAACTTGAAATTTGGGTATCTCACTTCTGAAAGTTGTAGGCGGCGGGAGTGAAAAATTAAAAGGCGTCCGTTCGTCACGATGGTTTATTAGAGAAGAAAGAGCTTCGATTGCACCGGAGAGTGCGTTACAGTTTTCCTTACAACAGTAGTACTGCCAGTGTTAGCTACGCTTTTACGATAAACTATAACTGAAGGAATATCGACAATAGTTTTAAAATTACAATACAAAATGTTCTTACAAAGGAAACGTTAAAAACATAATAATTGTTCTCGTGCTTGAACTATTAACATTATTCTATTTTCAACTTTCATTTTTTGATTAGGTATTTTAAGTATAAACCGGATTGATTCTAGAGGTGTGTTGTACAGGCTTATACAAAGTTTAAATTGTTTTGTGCGGTTCTAAAAAAGAATTACAACATGGTAAGTTGAAAAGAATTTAATATTTTTAATTACTAATCATATTCATTTAAAGACGAACGATTCTGCAAAGATGTTATTGTAGAGAAGCTTCCTTTGGGCAAAAAATTTAAAATAGATTATTTTAAACTCGTGAAGACTCGATTTGGGCAGAAGGTCATTGTGGGGTCTAGAAGATGAATTTTATATTTATCTTCCAAACCGCTATTCTGAACGAATCAAAACAGAGGAACAAATACATGAGTTAAATAGTATTAAAAATTATTATTTAAAAGTATCATTTCGAGATGATTCAAGAAAATTTAATGTGTTTAATTTTATACAGAAATTTAAGATTTTGTCATTCTAGTATAAGGGAAATATTGTAAATTAGATTAAGATATTATGGGCAAAATAAAAGAATTTTAAAACGTTTAAAACTGTTTTATTTTAAAGAATCTCTTGCAGCATTGACACGATTTCTAATTTTACATGTTTCTAAAGCCGGGTATTTCATCTTCTTCTTCTTCTTCTTCAAGAAATTTTAGGTTGCAATCTTCATCCATTTTATAAGCAGCATTGTTTATCCGCATAATTTTAACATTCGATTGCAATTTTACTGGCTCAAGATTTTCAAAAAAGAATTTAATAAAACACATATTCAATATAATAGCGTCTTTTCCTGCTTCAATTTCACTTATTTTCTCTATTATGGGCCGCGTAATCTTGTTTAGATATTCCTGTTTAAGGTTTTTATTTTTCAGCTTTGTAGTAAATTCTATTGTTTCAAGTTTACACTCATTACTTCGATTGATATAGTTGAAACATGCAATTATTTTAATAGGTTTATCGTTTTTATTTTCCAGTAGATTTAAACAGCGATTTTTAAACTCATTAAAATAATACTCTTCTAATAAATATTTTTGAGCATGTAGTCCCCAAGGTTGCTGATTATGTGCTGCTAATATCATTTCATCAAATTTTGGATTGAATTGTATGTTGAAAGTAGGCTGCTGTGACATTTTCTTTAGGTTTGTTGTTGTTTTCTTAAATAATTGACTCTTGAAAACACTTTACGCTATTAATTGTTTAACTGCACAATTCTAAATGAGATTTGAGTATAGTATCTATTCTTTTATAAACTTTAGAACATTACCGTATTTAGAAACACAGTCATTGTTTTGTTTGCATTCTCTAACAGATAAGCGAGTTAACTTTTAGCCCTCGCCCCAGCATCGTTCGCAGCTTTAGCCGCCGCCCCAGCCCCGATTTCAAGACCAATTCTATCATTTTACTTTTAACTGGTGTCACTGAATCATGGTAAATGCAATAGAGGGTGAACAACCGAATATTGTTTACTGTTTGCAGTTTTTCTTTAATTTTAATCTTCACCTATTTTGTCAAGTTCAGGTTTCAAGTTGATTTCAAATTCTTCACTTTTTATGGATGAACAACCGAATATTGTTTACTGACAATTCTAAATGAGATTTGAGTATAGTATCTATTCTTTTATAAACTTTAGAACATTACCGTATTTAGAAAAACAGTCATTGTTTTGTTTGCATTCTCTAACAGATAAGCGAGTTAACTTTGCAAAAACTCATTGCTAAAGTCATGTGTAAAGTAAAAGAAAGTTGCCTGAATTATGCAAATTTGCAACACGTCAATTTTAAAACAATTAAGGATATGATAATAAACTCCGAAAAATATGATTGCATCCCTATAATTTCGTGTAATATAAGGCGTACGGAAAATCATGAGATGGTTACTGTTCTAGAAAAAATATAGCATAAACGCCGAAAAACGAAGATTTTGTTCGGATTTTAATTCTAAACCCTATGGTTTTAAAAGAAAACCTGTATTGTAGAATTGTTTATAATATGAAACCATACAATAAAATTATTGTTCTCAAATCAGCCAAGCCTCAGACTTTATAAAATTTCACAACTGAGTGTAATTTTAAATTCAGTTTTAAATAATAAAATAGCATTCAGCTTGTTGTTCTAAGATGCAACAGGCTTAGATGTTAACTATGACAGATGAAAGCGGTTCTAAATTAGCAAAAAAAATAACTGCGAATTTTAAATTCAGAATTACAATATTCTTGTGTTAAAGACTTAAAGTAATTTATCCACTTTTCATGTGGTAAAAGGTTTGAAAACACATCACTCTTCATATAATTAATAACAAAAGACTTCAAATTACTGAATAGATCAAAGCATTTCTTTTCATTAATATGAATGTTTTTATTCGTTAATAGCACTATATCATCCCACTTTGGAACACAATCAAGTTTCATCCAATGAAAACAATTAAATTGTTTGAATTTATCTGTCCATAACTCAAGATATTGCATACAATGGTCATATGTGTGAATAAAATTACTTTTAATTATGTTAGCTTCTTTTTCATATCCTTCGAAAATAGTTTTTTTTAAATTTCTTTGACTTTGAGTGGTAAAAATGTATAATTTTTTCTTTCGACTAAAGAAGCCATCAAAGCACTTACATGTACCGATATTTCTAGAATGGAATTATTTTCTGCTTCAATGGACTTCACCTTTTCATAAAAAAGAAAAGTTAGTGAATGGGAAAACCAAATACATATATGATTCGTTAAAGTCTTTTTCAAAAAAAACTTAATTATAAATGGGACTGTTACTTCTGCAGATAAAAAGTATGCCCTTAAAGCTTCAAAAGAATTCAATATGCTGTTTAAACATGGATACAAAGAGAGCCACCGAGTTTTAATACAAGAATAAAGCTGCCTGTATTCACTGTCCACTAAATTACAAAAGGTTTTCAAACCTATTCGTAATGTATATACGGAAACAGGTCCATATATCTCCATAACTAAACACTCTATCTCTATTGGTAAAGAATCCATTCCGAACTAATTGCAATTGTAAACAATGTGTGCTGGGCAGCCTATTTCAACAAGGTATTCACATTTCGTTCACATGTCGTTGACAAGTAAACATCGTGCCTTACAAAAGTTAAAATTACTTAAAATCTTAGAAATTGCGGAATTATCATGGCTGGACAGCTGGTGGATCCAACGTAGGCGAAGTCTGGCTCCAGGAGATTATTTTTCCTTTGGGGTGGAGGAACAAAAGATTCTGTCCTCACCCTGGTGCACTCCAATTTCCTTCCCTTCTCGACGAGGTCTTCAAAGGTATTAACCGGGAACATGCCTAGCTGCATCTGATAAAAGGGGTCAAGATTCCTCATCACCAAGCGCAATTGTGAACTTTCTGGAAGGGGTTCGGTAAGCCGTCCGAATAGTCCCTTCATGATGGCCACATAGATTCCAATACTCTCTTTCTTCCCCTGCGTTCGACGCCTTATCTCCTGCATCAATTCATCGTCATAGTCTGGTCCTGATGTATTCTCTCCTTTATCCGCCATTTTTTTCAGTCCTTACTTTCGAATGCAAAAAATGTTCTGGAAGGTTTTTCATTTATTTTGCCACTGCTCCTGATGTATTCTCTCCTTTATCCGTCATTTTTTTCAGTTCTTACTTTCGAATGCAAAAAATGTTCTGAAAGGTTTTTCATTTATTTTGTCACTGCTCCTGATGTATTCTCTCCTTTATCCGCTATTTTTTTCAGTCCTTTACTTTCGAAGGCAAAAAATGTTCTGGAAGGTTTTTCATTTATTTTGCCACTGCTCCTGATGCTTTACAATTTTAATTGTATTAAAAAAATATTTTTTTTATGCTATTATTAATAAACTGCAGTCAGTCAGTCAGTCAGTCAGTTGCTGTCCTAACCTGAAGGAGAACTGTTGTATGCCGTTGTCTCTTCGCTGTTATCAGTCGCTTTTTTTTGAGCATCAGTAAAAAAGGTAATTTGAAATGGCATTCGTGGTTCCCGTCACTGGCGACGAAGAGGTCCAGTGCCCCTACGTGAAGGCCCATCGTCCGCTTCGTAGTCACTTCGAGACGCATTGTTGTGGTCAGGGCCAAACATTGGCCCCGATTCTCTGTCCTGAAAAGCATAAAACATCATTTCTATTTCACGCCGCCTATGGCTGGCGAAAAATTTTATCGTCGGCAGCTCAACCAAAATTTTACGGCGCCCGTTGGCGGGTACCGCAAGGGGACTGTCTCTCGGACTGCGAACGCAGAGTTTTGGAGCTAAAAATAGCACCAAAACTCGGCGCTCGCGGCTCGAGGGACAGCTAAAGCAAAGAAAAATTGCGGCGCCGGCCTGGCGATCGAGGCAAACTGTGCACCTCGAGCCCGGTCCCACAGAAAAATTGCCGCGACCGAGAATCTCGAGCAGGCACAAAAGTGCACGGTGCACTCGGTGGCCTCGAGCCAGGCCCCAGCCACAGCGAGAAGCGTAGCTCGATCCCGTTGGCATCGACTCGCACATCGACGGTAAGCGCTTGATTGGCTGGCGCGGCGATGTGTGAGTGGATGGCAGCGGGATCGGCAACGGCACGCGCTGGAGGCACGCGGACGGCCGGCCGGCAGATCGCGAGCGTGGAGTCGGTTTTTCGGGGAGTCGGTGGAAAGATCTGAGCTGAGGCAGATGGGCAAGGTTTAGTCGGCACAATTTGAGAAAAACGAGTCGGGACGGAATCGAGTAAAAGTTTCAGCTTACGGACGGGAATCAAAAGTTAAATAAAACGCATTCGCGGCGGACTTAGAAGAAGCAAAAGAAAAGAAAAAAAAACACAACAAGAAAACTCGGAAAAATCCGGGAAAAAGTTTCGGCGGCCGGATTGGGAAGCTGGAAGCGGATAGTGCCGGTGGGAACACGGACGAAAATTCCCGAAAATGATCAGTGACCTTCCGTGCTAGTGGTGATCCTATGTGAATAAAATTATAATTCGAATCCCATAAAATTACTAGACTCCCGCTAAATTACTTACGTGCATAACTCCTTTTGCCGTGTAGAGCCTAGGAAAAGATAAAAATTTGGAACCCCGCTTACAAAAGTTGAATCGCAATCCAAATAGATTATATTAACAAATGGGAGTGAAATTACTTATCGTTACATTCGTAATGAAGGGCCATACCGTTAACTTTCGCTTGTGAAATAGACCTCGATGAGCCCAAGAAACGAAAAGGAAAAAAAAATACTGTAAATTGAAACTAGTTATCCGTTAGGGAAGTGGTGTACCGTTAGGCCTTCGGCTAAAAGTTTGTGCCAACTCTGAAAGAAAGAAAAAGGAAAATAGTGGAAGTCAAAAAGAAGAAAAGAAAAGAGAGTTTTAATTCCGTTGACCGTTTCGAACTTAAGTACGTTAGGTTTTTTTTTTGGTTTTCAAGTATGTATGTAATTAATAACGAAATGAAATTCTAAAGTCCTAGAAATAACTAAACAGACAGTAAAGTAATTAAATACCTAAATCATATGAACATTAATATCATAATAATTATATACCTACCTATGTGAACAAACAGTATATTGCCTGTATATCTAAACAAGCGGACTAACTAATATAAGTGGACACTAGAAGGATTAAAAGAAACTTTAAGTGTATTTGAAGATATACGAATAAAAGATAAGACATACAGTGGAAGTGAAACGAAAGGAAAAGACTATCCTTCTTAGACTATTAATTAAAAACAAGTGAATTAGTTTTTATGCATTTAGCTACTATCGCAAGACTAATGGTGAATCTGCGATTGAAAGAATTACTTTGAGATTATACCCTTAGACGTGACTAATAGAACTTATATTTAAAAGAGGGTTTAAATTAATAAGTGACCTTGACTATACATAGGTGTCTGATTAAATAAGGGTAAAGTGAAATTATTGAAAAGATAAGGCGAACATTGAACGAAGGATTGAAGAATAAAAAGAACTGGAATAAAAAAACCATGAAGTGGATCAGAATAAATATACGTAAAGGTTAAAATTTAATTAAATTTAAAATTACAAACAATTATATATACATAATACATATACATAAATAAATCAGTGCAGACAAGCTCTAACTAGAAAGATCAACCAATAATTAACTAAATAAACATATAGCTAACTAACTAAAGTTGTTACCGTTGGAAATTGGTCCCCGTTCGTTCTGTGCAGGGGGCTCAAATCTAGGACCCATTTCCTTTGTGTCGTCTATGTGTAAACTGAGACCACGACGCTGTAGAGAAATTTTAATTTCAGTGCTGAAGCCGGAGGCCGGGGAGGGATCTGAAGTGGTTGGAGAGTTGAGGAGAGGGTCAGGCGAGACCGTTAGTTGGGCGAGACGGTTGGTTTGGGCGAGACGTTTGGGGCAGAGGCAGCGCAAGGGTCAGCGATGGCTGGAGGAAACCTTAAGTCGGATTGCGACATTCACCGGCGCGGCGTTACTTACCTGTTGGACCCCGGCACGGATTCTTCGTCGGCTACATTCACATCGTCTTTCACATCTTATTGGGGTCATCCCAATGCATATTCACATCTTCACTCGGTCGTCTCCATTTACATCTCCATTCAATCTTCATTCGCATCTTGGTCGTCGTCTCCATTCACATCAGCATTTACATCTTTGTGGCACCGTCATTCACATCGTCATCCCTCTATTTCATCGGCATTCACATCGTCATTCGCATCTCTATTGCATCGACATTCACATCGTTATTCACGCCGCCGTTTGGCCGTCTTCAGTCACATCCCCTAGTCATTTTACATGCACATCCGCATTTTGCCGTTTCCATGTATACTCGTATATTCATCTGGTCGTCTTCATCACATCCGCATCTGCACCAGAGGCTGAAAGGACTATCGTCCACGATAGGGTATCATCAGGAGCATGCCGTCATCCCGTTAAATTCGTTTAAGTACCGCTACCGAATAGTTGTTAAGTTTTGCTGTGTGTAAATTAGTAGTAGTTAGGAGTACCCAACTCAAATTAGATTAAGTTGAATTCAAGTAGTAGTAAGGGTAGTAAGTTGTAAAGTAAGTTGTAAAGATCGTGTACGCCGGCTGAGGACGTTCGAGCGCCGAGGGAAGGCCAGGGGACAGGCTGGGGAGAAAACGGCATTGGTCGCGTGGCAAGAAGGGGTGCTTAACTCGGTGAGCGAGATCGCGTGTGGTAAAATTAAGGTGGTTCCAGCCCTCTCAAGTTTTGGTGCCACCCCTGAGCAACGGAATGTTCCGAGCATCTCGATTTTTTTTCCCCAGTGGGTTGTCTGACTCAAGAGGAAAGAACCACCGTAACCCGGAGTGCCCGGTCGCCGCATTGCGCCCAGTGGAGAAGTTACACCAGAAGCCTTGTGGCGCACGCTGATCGAAGGAAAATTGCTAAGGGCATCGGGAGAAGAAAGATGTATTCCAAAATGGGAAAGAGCCTTAATAATATCGCTGACCCATGCCGACAATCGATAGAACGAGCGCGGCCCTCGGAAGTTCGAAGTTCGAGAGATCGGGCAAGGCGGATCGGAAAGCTCCGGTAGGTGAAGCGGTCGGTTCTGAGAAGCAGTGAGTGAGAAGAGTCAGTCGGTCGAGGAACGTGGTACAAGTCGGATCAAGGCGAGCCATACGAAAGAAAGCAGAAGGAAGAAAGGACGGGAACTTGGCTGCGGAAAGTTTTATTGGGGAAAAATTGGCACGGAGGAGAAAAAGGAAGGAAATTCGGCAATTATATATTATATATGTTTTTGTTCGGTTAATTTAATCCGGGATGCCTACCCGGACTCGAGCCTCCTCGCCGGTCCCGTTAGTGTTCATTAACGTTAGGAGTAGCGTTTAATTTTCGCAATTGTATTTTCGGCCCTTCACAGGGAAAATATATTTAGTGTTTAGCATTGAGCCGTGCTGGTTAATTTTTTTGGTTCCCTCACGTCTCCCGACAGTGCATTAGGTACCGTTAGGTGGAGTACCTTGGTTCTCGGTGAGCCGTAAAACCGAGTGGCGCCCAACTCTGGTTCAGGTGCGATCGGCGAAATTTAAATTAAAAATACCCCGACCCGTCTCCAACAGCTGGCCAGGTGCTCGTGCAACAAATTTTGCACGTAACATTTTGGCGCCCAACGTGGGGCCTTCTTAAAGGAACATCTCAGTTCATCAGCCGATCTGTCACCCGGATCAATCCAGTGATCAGCAGAGAGTTCAGTAGTAAAGTGCAGCAGTGTCGGGAGGTTGCAAGCTGGAGGTCGAGCCGTGAAAGTGCGGAAAATATATCGGTGTCATTTGGGAGGAAATCAGATTCGCGGTGAAAGTGCGAGGGCCTGGCGACCGGGAAATAGTTTTGTAGTTTCGTAGTTGGTTGTGTTATTCCCCGCTTCGCGAGAGGAAACAAGATCCTCCTTAGGATCCGTCATTGCAGTTCCAGTCATCTTGGGATGCGGCCGCGGAACCGCTCGCCGGAGAATTGTTGTTGTATGGATTTCTGTGACTATAGCTGCCTACAGAAATCGCTAGTCGGTGTTCGTCGCTGTAAGCCGGTGCCGCGGGGCAGTCAGCTGTCAGTTCCAATTCGCGAATTCTAGATCCGCGAAACGTCTGAGTAAATTAGAATATTTGTAGCCACGGCGTCGGTTCTGGTTAGTTTAGTTAGTTGTCTAGTCGAGTGCTGGAAGGTAAATTACCGCCCGGCGGATTAATGTTGAGTTGTTGTTGTCTAAATTAAATAGAATTCTGAGAGTCTAATTGCTTGACATAATTTTAGCTGTTTTGCTCGATCTGGAATTTATTCGGCCCGGCGATTGCTCCCGTGGTCCAGCGTGGCACGCCTCCTCGACCTTGGAGTTTGTTGAATTTGTTGTATATGCATAAGTGTTTGCGGTGCGGCTTGGGAGAGCGGACATAATCAGCCGGAAATTGGTGGTGCAAGACAGTACCGGTAGCTTGTTGTTTGAACATATTTGTTGTATGTGATAAATCTTGGTAAGTCGATTTGTTTTTTTTGCATGCATAGCCTTAGTGTCTGCCGATTATTATTATTGATTTCCGGCCGCGGGGCTGGACGGATTTTGACAGTTCCACGGCGAATTTTTTTCTCCTTGCTGTGCATTGCTGGTATTTGGGAGTGAGTTTTTTTGGGGCAGCTGGCACAACATAATTTTTTTGTTTTGTTTTCGGCGGAGTACACAAGTCTTCCGCTGTGGTAGTGTTTAGATGTGAGCGGTCACGGCGGCGATCGCAAACAGTAATTAAGGATTTATATTTGTTTTTTTTGATTTTATTTGTTTATTAAGGTCCATTTATTTTTTTTGTTATCTTTTTTTTGTTTATTATTTTTTATTTTTATTTATTTTTCTATATTTTCGGGTCTTGTTTTTTTGTCGTTTTTTTTGTGGGTATAGGGTAAATTTTTCCCCCCTTTTCGATCGGGTTACAAATTCTCGTCGGCACCTGTTTGGCTGCGGATTTGTAGGTTGTCGTTATTTCTGGCATTCCGTTTTTCTCTCTTTTGACGTGATGGAGGTAAACAGACTGAATCAGGAGGAGTTGGCCTACGAGCTGAGCATCCGGGGTTGGCCCGTGGGGAAGGTAGATGAAATGAGAGTGGCCCTGCGAGAGGTCCTGAGGATTGAGAAGGAAGGCCAGTCCCTTGAGCTGGAGGTATATCCCTACACCTTTTTGGAGGATGAGGGAGCCCTGGAGGCGAAGGTGAAAGAGATTCAGGAGCTCTTAAAGAATTTTGAAGGGGATTCCACAAGCTCTGAGTATAAAACGATTTTGGTGAAGACGGAATGGGCCTTGCGAAGGTTGGGTAGGACTGTTCCTGCGGGGGAGGAACAAAAGAGGGTGCAGAGTCAATTGCGGTCGACGCTATATTCAGCCCTGGGAGCATTAAAGTTGAAAGCGGACTCGGTAGCCGGCATTGCAGAGGACGAAGAGGAGTCCGAAGAGTTCTCAAGCTTTTTGCAGAGCCCTACAGTGGCCACGGTGCACAGTACGAAGGAATTGCCTTACAAATGGAACGTGAAGTTCTCAGGTGAGGCCGGTCAATCTCTGAATTCTTTCTTAGAGAGGGTGAGCGAACTTTCTCAGGCTAGAGGTCTGACCAAGCCTCAATTGTTGCGCTCCGCGTTGGATTTGTTTACGGGCCGTGCTTTATTGTGGTTCAGGGCCAATAAACCCAAGTTCAATTCTTGGGCGGACCTGGTCAGGGAATTGAAGAAGGAATTCCTCCCTAGGGATTATGATGAGCGACTTTTAGAGGAAATAAAGCGTCGTACGCAGGGTAAAGATGAGACCATCGGGGTCTATGCCGCGGTAATGACCACTATGTTTGCTCGGATGAGTGAGCAGTTGCCCGATGGCATGAAATTGAAAATTATTAAAAGGAATCTTAACCCGTTCTACCAAACCCAATTGGCGTTGTTAAAGGTGGACTCCACTGAGGAGCTCATAGAGCTTGGTAGGCAGTTGGAGACGGTGAGGACTTCCGTAGAGTCGTTTGCTCCACCCCCATCAAAGAGGTCCAGCCAGTTATTAGAGCCGGATCTGGCATATGTAGCTACGACGGTTCCGGCAGTTGCAGCTGTAGGCAGTGGGCCCTCGCGTGGATCCGATGGCCCTCGGGCCAAGTGTTTTCGTTGTGGTCGACCCGGCCACATAGCCAGGTTGTGTAACCAGTCTGCTGGCAAAAATATTTCATGCTATGGGTGTGGTACGGCAGATTTGATCCGCCCAAATTGTAGTAAGTGCAAGAATATGCAGCCTGGACAGGCCCATAAGGCCCCTAGTCTTCCTCAGAACCCTTTTAATAGTGAGCCTGGTCCGTCTTCGTCGGGAAACGGAGGCGGGGCTCGATAGGCGCGGGCAAGTCGAGCCCTAATTATGTCCCCAAAGCAGCCCGGAATAGGCTCCCACGGGCCTCTGGCGGCGTGGAAGCTCTACACTCGTTAGTGGATTATGTATTCGTCGAAATCGACGGCGATAAACGGCCACATCTGCCAGTAAACGTTTTTGGGTTTGAATTGCGTGGGCTACTGGACTCGGGAGCCAGTAGGACAATCATAGGCGGACGCGGCTGGGAGTTGTTGAAAGGCTTACGATTGGGGACCAAAACGGCGAGCGCACGTTCGGTGAGCCTCGCGGATGGCAAAAGGGTTGATGTCCTGGGGGAGCTTAGCTTGCCCATAGAGCTTGAGGGACGCGTTATAGTGGTGGACGTATTAGTTATTCCGCAGCTCCCCCAAATAATGATATTGGGGATTGAATTTTGGCAAGTGGCCAACATTTCTGCGAATCTTAGTAAAAATATTTGGAACTTTGAAGAGGAGGGAAGTCATGTTGATTTGGGTGCTTTGCAGAGTCATTCAGTTTTAACCCATGCTCAGCAGGAAGAGCTTGAGGAATTGGTCAGAGTAGCTAAAAGTAGAATGGGCACAAAGTTGGGGTGCACTAATGTGGTCGAGCATGTAATAGAGACCGACTCAACCCCGATAAAGCAGAGATATTACCCGGTGTCTCCAGCAGTCCAGAAGGTCATGGATGAGGAATTGGATAAAATGCTTGAAGCAGGGGTGGTGGAACCCTCGAATAGTCCTTGGTCGTCACCAGTGGTATTGGCTAGGAAGAAGGATGGAACTTGTAGGTTCTGTGTCGACTATCGTCGATTGAATAAAGTAACCAAGAAGGACGCGTACCCTCTACCCTTCGTCACCGCGACTCTAGATAAGCTCAGAGACGCGAGATACATGTCATCCTTGGACATTAAGTCTGCCTTTTGGCAGGTGCCGGTGTCGGAAAATTCTAAGCCGTACACTGCGTTCACAGTTCCGAACCGAGGGTTATTCCAATTCAAGAGGATGCCGTTCGGGTTGAGTAACTCGCCCTCCACGTGGCAGCGACTCATAGATAGGGTTCTTTCCGGCTCATTAGAGTCTCATGTGTTCGTCTATCTGGACGATATAGTTATTGTTACTAGGTCCTTCGAAGAGCATCTAAAAGTATTAAAGGAAGTGCTGGAAAAGATACATAAAGCCGGTTTGGTCATAAATTTTGAGAAGTGCGAGTTCTGCCGCAGTGAGCTTAAATACTTAGGATATGTTGTCGGAGAACAGGGATTGAAAGTAGACCCGGATAAAGTAAAGTGTATCTTGGACCTTCCGAGGCCGAAAACCATTTCTGAGGTGCGTCGTTTTATTGGTACGGTTGCTTGGTACCGTCGGTTCGTCCCGAATTTTTCTACTTTGGTAGCCCCTATCTCCGACCTCTTAAAGAAACAGAGGAAGTTCGAATGGTCGCCGGTTTGTGACGAGGCCTTCCGTAGGGTGAAGGAGTGCCTGGTTTCTGCACCTATTTTGAGTTGTCCGGACTTTAATCACCCTTTTCTGATACACACAGACGCATCAGGGTATGGCCTAGGGGCTGTCCTCACCCAGGAAATCAACGGGGAACAGACGGTAATAGCGTATCTGAGTCGTTCCCTGAATCGCTGTGAAAGAAATTATTCCACGACCGAAAGGGAGTGCCTAGCCGTTCTGTGGGCGATAGAGAAATTGAGACCATATCTCGAAGGGATGCGCTTCACTGTGGTGACTGATCACGCCTCGTTGGTCTGGCTTCATAACCTACGAGACCCTCAGGGTAGGTTGGCCAGGTGGGCGATGAGGCTCCAGCAATATGATTTCGAGGTCATACATAGGAAGGGTAGAGAGCACTTGCTTCCAGACCTGCTTTCTCGTTCGGTGCCGGTGCTGGAGTGCGTACAAGATAGGCCTAGGGCGGAAGACAAATGGTATAATAAGATGGTTAAAATGGTGGAGGGAGCTGCAGACAGATACCCGGACTGGCGACTGGAAAACGGGAAATTGTGGCGGCATTGTAAGCCGAGGTACCCTGCGTTGACCTCTGAGGGGGAATGTTGGAAGGAGGTGGTACCAAAACCTGAACGAGGCAAGCTAATATACCAAGCCCATGATGTACCGATATCGGGACATTGCGAAATACAGAAGACTTTCGACCGCCTCTCCCACAGTTACTACTGGCCAAAAATGAGGCCAGATATTGCGTCGTACGTTAGTCGGTGTAAAATTTGTCAAAGTACCAAACCTGAGAGGAGAAAACCGAGGGGTCTTCTAGTGCCAAACGCCATTCCCGGCAGGCCGTTTGAGTGTTTGGGAGTAGACCTGATTGGTCCGCTTCCTAGGTCGAACCGGGGTTTTGTGTATATTTTGACGGTAATCGATCAGTTCAGCAAATTCCCCATGCTCTTCCCACTACGTTCGGCAACAGCTAATCTCATCATCCGAGCTTTAGAAGACTACCATTTCTTAGTTTTTGGAGTTCCGCGAACAATTATTTGCGACAACGGCGTGCAATTCCGAAGTAAGGAGTTTCAGAATTTCTGTAAGGAATATGGGACCGAAATAAAATATACAGCTTACTACCATCCTCAGGCGAACCCTGCCGAAAGGGTTAACCAGGTAGTGAAGGCTATGCTTCGGGCTTATGTGTCAGATAACCAGCGCGTCTGGGATCAGCACCTTGCAAAGGTCGCGTGTGCAATTCGCACATCTACACATGAAGCTACCAAGCTCACTCCATATTTTGTTAACTTCGGGCGAGAAATGGTCATAAATGGAAAGCATCATAGGGCAGGTGAAAGCGGCGACGCGTACGATCCAGAAGTGAGGTCCAAGGCTCTGGACGAAGTGCTCGGGGATGTGAAGCGGCGCTTGATAAAGGCGGCGCAAGGTTCCAGGAACTCCTACAATCTACGACGTAGGGGGGATAGTTTCATGGTGGACGATATGGTCTGGAGAAGAAACTTCGTTCTTTCGGACGCGTCCAAGTATTTCAATGCCAAGCTGGACCCAAAATACATTGGCCCTAGGGCGGATTTAGGGGGGGGGCACAGGGGCACGTGCCCCCCCCCAGACGGGTTCAGTCGAGCAGCCGAGTTTTTTTCTCATGCGCTTGTTATAATTACGTAAACTAAAATAAACTTTTTTTTTGTAGTAGCCTACTACTTAGTTCAGTGTAGTTTTAGCGAGTAACAAGTGATATTACTGTGTGTACCTACAGACATATATAATGAGTGATAAAAACAGGAAAAGACAAAAGAGCATAAGTGCGCTTTTCTTTCCAAAAAAACAAAAAACCGACGATGCAGTTGCAGATACAGCCGATACAGGGAAAGGGATTGAATTAGACTTTTGAAGGCGGTGTGAAAACCTGACTGATATTAATCCAATTAATCCAGACAAACTGATTGCATTAATTATTTAGTTAGTATTCGATATCAGTCAGGTTTTCACACCGCCTTTAAAAGTCTAGGAAAGTCTTGGTATTTAATGTTGAAAGTAGTAGCAGAGGACTTTTAATATAATTATTTTATACTTTTTAGGGCTTGGGATTTTTTGGAGTCGGTTCTTTTTTTTTAAAAAAAAATTTTTATTTCATTCTTTTTAGTGTAATATTTTTTAGTAAAATACATACCAAAACCTTCTCTTAAGTGTAACAAATACTTTTCTGAAAACCGCATCAAAATCGGTTCAGACAACCGCGAGATAATCGCGGACAAACATACATACATACATAACAGGTCAAACTGAGAACCTCCTTTTTTTTTAAGTCGGTTAAAAACAAGTGATGTTTTGCCGTAACATGACATTTTGAACATTAATAGCACCAATGGTTCTAACCTATACCTATTCTGTACATATAAAATCACTTTTTGGGGATTTTCTAACTAAAATACGACGTGATCGTTAAGACAGAGCTTATTTTCCCTGGAATTTAATGATAATGAATGATAGATCCAAAAAAGGTTAAAGCTGAGCCAAAACAAAGGAATTCGTTTTACCAGATGATGACGACTTAATTGTTTAGATTGTAATTAATATTACGTTTACGTATAAAACTGTAAAACTATGATAATTTTTAAAAAACATAATATTACATAAACTATATTTTTTTCTTTTACTTTTTAACAACAACCTCAATTTAAAAACGGGCTTAGGAATATTCTAAGGCACAATAGATGCACAAAATGATGTTAAAACAGCAGGGTATTTCCGCGAAACTTTACCCTACTGTGATAAAAATTCAATTGTGTTATTAACTAACAAAAACCATATCTGGAGTTCTAAATAATCATATGCTCTCAAAAATTTGTAAAATAAAAATTTTAGCCCTTTTCCAAAATTATATTATAATTTACAAGCGAATTTTTCAAATTAGGTGGGAAATTGCACAATCGTCAAAAGAAATTATTAATTTTAGACCAAATCTCATGTTAATTTCCTATGTTTTCTTATCTGGAATGATTTTTAATAAAGCAATGTTGATTAGAACATTTTTTATTTTACGATAAAACTTGAAAAACCATACAGTGTCGCACCCGTTACAAAGGCCTGTCGCACCTGTTGCATTTTCAAAAATTTTTATAAAGTACATTATACATGTTTGTACATTTCGAATAACGTAGTTATTTGAGATAACTATTCAAGTTTTACATAAAAAAATCTTACTGTACTTTCATCGAAAATTATTCAGCTGTGTTTAACTGAAAGTCATCTTGGTCGCATTTGGCGATTTTCTAAGGTCACACCCGTTACGCGATTCATGACGTTGTATAAGTTTTTCATTACAAGTTTCTATACAGATCTTGTTTGAGTTAAATATCTAATTTTTCATACTATTTTTCTTTATAAACGTAATTTGATATATCTGAACAAACACTTTATTATCTTGAAAAAACGCAGTGTCAGTGTCGCACCCGTTACAATGGAAATACCCAGCACTAAAAGGTGTAAAAAGGTTAGATCATTTAATTGAAAATGCATGAAAAGACAGATTTTTTAAACTCATATAAAACCCAGGGCAATGGTCCTACAGCTTTGGTGCCATAATAATAAATGCTCAGATGGACAAGTTCTACCAGAATATAGGTACTTTTTTTTTTCTGGTCGGCACTTTCATATTTGGACCAAAAATGTATGAAAATCGGATGATGTCCTTTGCCTTATTTCTCCAAAATTATGGACTTTTGAAGATCGAGCTTGAGTGTATTAGCGAGCTATACATACACTTAATTAATATGATTACATATATTTTCACTTGAATTATCGATCATTATAAGTAATTTTGAATAAAAAACACTTTTGAGGTTATGTGTGTCAAATAGTTTAAAATAAAATTTAAATGGAGGCCGACCTCCATTACTGGACGACTCCTAAATTTTCATACTTTAATAAACCTTTATTTATATAATACTACAAGTTTATTTTTAACAGTTAGTTATTGTTGATTATTTTTGCCCGTCTGACCCTTGTGCCCCTCCCAGAAAAAAATTCTGGATCCGCCCTTGCATTGGCCCATTCAGAATTATCAAAAGGTCGTCACCCTGGACTTATGAGCTCGTGGACTCCTTCGGGAAGCACACGGGGTCGTGGCACGCGAAAGATTTGAAGGCTTATAACTCCGCAATCGAGTGAATTTGTGGTACTGTTTTGGTGGCCCCAATAAGGCATCCAACCAGCTTAACTGGGTATCAATAGGTTGTCGTGGACACCGCCTATGGCAGGCAGTGCTATGCGGTTGGCATACCTTTTGTAATAACTTTTTTCTGGGTTCTTTTCCCCTATTTTAAATCCCATATGGTGACCCGCTTCACGGGAATTCCAAAGGTGCATTAGTAGGTTTAAAATTTTGATTTTCGGAGTTGATTGTTTGGGACGTCATGAGGATAAAGTTGAAGCTGTCAACGACAGGGACCAGCAAGGGGTTTCCTTTTTTTTTTGGTTGCTTTAGCACGTAATGCTAATTTTTCTTGCTCACCCCATCGCCGGCCTTAGGTCCGACAACACCTTTCTGCCATGGGGTTGGTGATGCGGGCAGCGCCGTAAGGGGTGCAACTCCACTTGTGCACGGGCGGACGCCGAGGTGAGGTGATATGGGTAGTATTATGCAGGCGTCTTGTTTATGTTATGGATGTGCAGGAGTCGTGTTTATATTATGGATGTGCAGGAGTCTAGTATATACTATGCATGTGCGGGAGTCTAGTCTATATCATGTGCAGGAGTCCAGTCTACATTATGTACCCCTCATTCGGGGCGGTGGATGTACGGAGATCGCCGTAAGGATTAACTACGTTTGGGTGGCCCCAATCGGACCATATACCTTCGAGGTTGTTTACCAAGCCAAGAGTGATAGGGTGGCATGAGGCCAGATGGGGCTTAAGGTTGCGGAAGCTTTTGCTTGCGTGCTGCGGATTCTTGGGTAGTGCGGCGCATTCGCGGCGTGTGGTGGACTGCTCATTGAGTCTAGTGACGTGTTGTATTGTGAGGTTGGTGGCAGTTTTAGAGTATGTTGTGTTCAGTTGGGAAGTCCAGGAGCTAAGAAGGCGCTTCATGCGGATAAATTGGACCGAGCAGCTCAACGTGTCTGAGCTTGTGTCGTGGCACATTGTTGTTCATGAGGTTGGTGGTGGTGATGAGATTTCTGCGAAATCTCCAGAAGGAAGGGGAGGTGTGTTACCGTTGGAAATTGGTCCCCGTTCGTTCTGTGCAGGGGGCTCAAATCTAGGACCCATTTCCTTTGTGTCGTCTATGTGTAAACTGAGACCACGACGCTGTAGAGAAATTTTAATTTCAGTGCTGAAGCCGGAGGCCGGGGAGGGATCTGAAGTGGTTGGAGAGTTGAGGAGAGGGTCAGGCGAGACCGTTAGTTGGGCGAGACGGTTGGTTTGGGCGAGACGTTTGGGGCAGAGGCAGCGCAAGGGTCAGCGATGGCTGGAGGAAACCTTAAGTCGGATTGCGACATTCACCGGCGCGGCGTTACTTACCTGTTGGACCCCGGCACGGATTCTTCGTCGGCTACATTCACATCGTCTTTCACATCTTATTGGGGTCATCCCAATGCATATTCACATCTTCACTCGGTCGTCTCCATTTACATCTCCATTCAATCTTCATTCGCATCTTGGTCGTCGTCTCCATTCACATCAGCATTTACATCTTTGTGGCACCGTCATTCACATCGTCATCCCTCTATTTCATCGGCATTCACATCGTCATTCGCATCTCTATTGCATCGACATTCACATCGTTATTCACGCCGCCGTTTGGCCGTCTTCAGTCACATCCCCTAGTCATTTTACATGCACATCCGCATTTTGCCGTTTCCATGTATACTCGTATATTCATCTGGTCGTCTTCATCACATCCGCATCTGCACCAGAGGCTGAAAGGACTATCGTCCACGATAGGGTATCATCAGGAGCATGCCGTCATCCCGTTAAATTCGTTTAAGTACCGCTACCGAATAGTTGTTAAGTTTTGCTGTGTGTAAATTAGTAGTAGTTAGGAGTACCCAACTCAAATTAGATTAAGTTGAATTCAAGTAGTAGTAAGGGTAGTAAGTTGTAAAGTAAGTTGTAAAGATCGTGTACGCCGGCTGAGGACGTTCGAGCGCCGAGGGAAGGCCAGGGGACAGGCTGGGGAGAAAACGGCATTGGTCGCGTGGCAAGAAGGGGTGCTTAACTCGGTGAGCGAGATCGCGTGTGGTAAAATTAAGGTGGTTCCAGCCCTCTCAAGTTTTGGTGCCACCCCTGAGCAACGGAATGTTCCGAGCATCTCGATTTTTTTTCCCCAGTGGGTTGTCTGACTCAAGAGGAAAGAACCACCGTAACCCGGAGTGCCCGGTCGCCGCATTGCGCCCAGTGGAGAAGTTACACCAGAAGCCTTGTGGCCCACGCTGATCGAAGGAAAATTGCTAAGGGCATCGGGAGAAGAAAGATGTATTCCAAAATGGGAAAGAGCCTTAATAATATCGCTGACCCATGCCGACAATCGATAGAACGAGCGCGGTCCTCGGAAGTTCGAAGTTCGAGAGATCGGGCAAGGCGGATCGGAAAGCTCCGGTAGGTGAAGCGGTCGGTTCTGAGAAGCAGTGAGTGAGAAGAGTCAGTCGGTCGAGGAACGTGGTACAAGTCGGATCAAGGCGAGCCATACGAAAGAAAGCAGAAGGAAGAAAGGACGGGAACTTGGCTGCGGAAAGTTTTATTGGGGAAAAATTGGCACGGAGGAGAAAAAGGAAGGAAATTCGGCAAAGGACGGGACAAGTAAGGGGAGAGAGCTCGGGCTAAATTGCAGTAGAGCGGAGAAGGAGGAGGATTGCCTGGAAATTCCCGGATCACCGGCACGAGGGCGGCTGGACCGCGTGATCGTCCCCGAGGATTTGCGAGTTCGGGCGAAGTGAGCCCGTGGAGGAAAGTTAAGTACCCTTTTTGCCATTTCCATTTATTTTCTAATTGTTCTGTGGTTTGAGCCCCGTGCGGCGTACGCTCCCGCTTAAAATTATATATGTTTTTGTTCGGTTAATTTAATCCGGGATGCCTACCCGGACTCGAGCCTCCTCGCCGGTCCCGTTAGTGTTCATTAACGTTAGGAGTAGCGTTTAATTTTCGCAATTGTATTTTCGGCCCTTTACAGGGAAAATATATTTAGTGTTTAGCATTGAGCCGTGCTGGTTAATTTTTTTGGTTCCCTCCCGTCTCCCGACAGTGCATTAGGTACCGTTAGGTGGAGTACCTTGGTTCTCGGTGAGCCATAAAACCGAGTGGCGCCCAACTCTGGTTCAGGTGCGATCGGCGAAATTTAAATTAAAAATACCCCGACCCGTCTCCAACAGCTGGCCAGGTGCTCGTGCAACAAATTTTGCACGTAACAAAGTCCATCAGTCAGTAAGGACTCAAATAAACCAGTAAACATTAAATACCTTGTGATCTGCCTGAATCATCTGGGACACACCGGCACCACGACGGGGCGAACGAAGAGGCAGGGTGCCGGGCGGCGGCATCAGCATCGGTCGTCCCAACGTCATCATCTGCAGCCACAACAGCTCCGTCATCCGCAGCAACAACATCTTCAGCAGCAGCAGTCCTTCAGCAGCCGCGACATCAGTACCAGCAAGGCGCCCAACGGAAGAAAGTTTGTAAAATTATTGTATAAGAAAGAAAGAATAATAACACAGGTATGTTCAACTTACTTTAAATTTTTGTAACTTCTCTGGATCCCCTCTCCTCGCCACCATCGACATCAGGGTTTTCCCCATAGTAGGGGTCATGCTTTAATTTCTGTTGGTTGTTGATTTCTGAAAAAAAATTTTAAAGGGGCCTCCCCATAATTTTTGTGGGCCAAGGGGAGGTCGAAGGGAGGTTGGGGCAACGGCCAGAGTGGGGGTTCATTCCACCACAACCCCCCCTGAGAGTCATCCACGGTAGTAGCAGGGGTTCGGTTTGCCCTGCTCGTTTCCCCCCGTACCTTGTTTTCCGTCGCGCGAGATTTTCGTTATGGGCATTCTCGCTCTGGTGGCTTCGGGTGGCCTACCGGCACAACCCCCCCACACTACCGCATATGCTAGCCTGCCAGCTCGCGCATGCCACACACCACCAGACCAGGCGCTTTAGCCGGGCCCTGGAGAGTCTGCCCCCATAACAAATATGGCGCCCAACGCTGTGGGACCATCCCAGGAGAGCAACCACGTTGGCGCCCATAACAAATATGGCGCCCAACGTGGGGCCATCCTATTCCCTTCCCTTTGAGCTTTGGGCTCCCAAAATTTCGCTTACCTACCATTTTCCTTCCGAGGCCCTATCGGTGACTCCCGTGGCTGGAGGCTTCAGGAGGCCTCTTGAGAACTGAGGATGCTGGCTTCATCAGCCAGCAAGCCTACTCGAGGTCTCCGGGAGGCTCCATCCTAGGGAGAAACTGGTAGCGGGGGGGCCTCGCCAGCAGACCCTGTCGGGCCTGCGTGGTGGAGACGTCCGAAGTCCTCCCTGGAATTGCAGGAGTTGGCTAGTTGGTGAGCCAGCTACCTGACCGGGAGGGTCCTTCGTTCGTTCCCCGCCTCGCAGTCCCTGCCGGTGAAACTGATAAGGCTCCTTCCCTCACCACATCCCTTCGGCGGGCCGAATGCTCGGTGGCAGGGATGGCTCTCTTATGTTTTTTTCATCAATCGACTCAATCAACAAGGAAAAAATTATGCATTATTATTCTCTTCTTCGGCGGAAGTTGGAGAGGAGAGGTGGACCAGAGAATTTTTTTGATGATTTTGTAGAAAAAAAAAAAATAAAAATAATTTTTTGAAAGAAAAAGAAAATTTTTATTAATTAAAATAATTTAAGATTTGGAAGAGATTGTATGCATATAGATTATATATTAACCTTTTTGATCTGAAACTCAGAAAATTTTTGTTTTAAAGAAAACGAGAAAATTTTAAATAAGAAATAACCATGAAATTTTTTTTTTTCCTCTGTAATAACATTTGTAGAATTTTGTTGAAAGAAAGGAAAAAAAAAGAGGAAACAAAAATCTTTTAGAAAAATTTTGTATTATTAATAGCAAATTAATATAATTCAAGAATTGGCCTAGACCATATATATATATATATATATTTTTTCCTTAGCTGAAAATTAAAAGAATCCTTTTCTATTATTTGTTAAGATAATAATAACATTGTGAAGGGTTGGCACTTACCGTAAACCAATAATTTGCTAATCGGTAAGCATTTTTAAAGCATTAATTCGTCCCGGTTAGAATTTCAACTTGAGAAAACAAAAGTTAACATTTTTGGGGAAAATTTTCGTGTTCTTTGGGAACGTCACGTGGCGGTTTCGGAAGGTTGCCAGAACCGACTTCTTCTCATTCGGGATTTCTTTATCATCTCAGCCATCTTTAGGACGACAGCGGACGCGCTATCGGTTTTAGCGACGAGAAAAACAATTAATCGTCTTCCAATTTCGAGTAGAACGTTCACCCTCGGGTCTCGCGGGCGTGGAAAATGCCGAAAAATCCTCATAATACGCGGCTATCGGCGCGGCGACTATTCTCTGCCGAGGGGTCGGACGAAGCGGCTGCTGGGGCCCAACTTAACACGGTTCACGAGTCCGACGCGACGGGCACCGCACCGATCGAACAACTTCGGGACTTAGAATTAGAAGAAACAGATACGCCCAACCAGGATCAGTCCTTCGACTTCGCGGACCCGCCAACGGTGACGCAACAGCCCCTAAAGGTAACCAAGAATTCGCTCAACCCCCCCCGTGCCCCTGAGGATTCAGGGTGGATCTCCACGAACATATTGCTTGCGGGGCTCACGAATCAAATTTCTGGAATAGTGAAGAAGGAGGTCGCTAAAGGCATGAAAGAACTGCGTGAAGAGTTCTCTAGGGGGACCCCTAGGCCAAGCTTCACCACCTCGGTCCCCTCAACCACCCAGCCAGCTCCTCCGCTAGGCAGGGTAGATATACCACCTCCGCTTTACCCCATACCACCCCCAACGGTGGTTGATCCTCATGGGGCAAATTCCAATCACAGACGTTGCAGTAGCCCAATGCGTAATTGGAAGCTGCAGTACGACGGGGACAACAAGAAACTCAGTTTGGAGGAATTCATCTTCCGGGCCGAGTTGTTAACCCATAACACTCTTCGGAGTGATTTTTCGCTCCTGGTCAGGAATTTTCACCTGTTGTTGAGCGACTCGCTCCTTAGTTGGTACTGGACATTTTTACGGGGAACGCCTACTCCTACCTGGCAACAAATCAAAAATGACTTAAAAGCTGATTGGGGTGGTCTCACCCTGGACGTGGACATCCACCGGCAGATGCTGGGCAGGCGACAGCAACCTGGCGAAACTTTTGCCATGTATTACCAGGCTTTGATTAGTCTGCGTAATCAACTTAAATTTCCCATGCCCGAACCCGAGTTTGTGCAGAGAGTACGAACGGGATTACTCCCTGATATTCAAGATAAGTTATGTCTGCACCGGACAGACACTATCGGTCAGTTGAGGGCTTTAGTAACGGAAATACAAGCTACGAAAGAAAGATCCAGAGCTATGTTGCCGTCGTCTGCTCAACCTCGTGCCCGGGTTGAAGAAATTATGCCTTGGTGTACAGAGCCTGTAGACGCTATCGAACCTTATATTGACGCTGTAGGGGTCGTGGCAAAATACCAGCCACCTAAGCCCAAATGTTGGAATTGCGATGCCGAAGGGCATTACTATCACGATTGTGACAGGGAGCCAACGGGCTTCTTCTGTTACGGCTGCGGCAGGAAGGGGACAGTCAAACCCCGCTGCCCCAACTGCTCTCAAAAAAACAAGACTCGGGTCGAGAGCAGCAACACCAGCTCTCGACCTCAACGAGCGATATTGTCAGCTGTGGAGGCGGGCGCGACTCTTCCCTCCCGTCCGCAACCGTAACTCGAAGCCCTGAGGTTACCTCTTGTCCAGATGAGTTACTTACCTTTTCGGAAAAACCTACTTTACCTGATGTGTCCTTACCACCTAAAGCAAATGTCGTAGATGTTGTCACTATTGAAGATGTTCTCGAGTCAGAATTTGAAGATGAGACGCCATGCATTACTCCCTGTCGAGCAGTTACGATTCTAGCGAGGCCAGAACAGCCCGCTAAAATTCAGGATACCGTTCCGCTTGTTTACCCTCGTAAACCACTCCATCAGCGGTTAAAGGAGTATCGAGCTGCTCGGGAGAGAATTTTCATGTCGACTCTAACACCCTCAAAATATTCCGAACCTCGGGTACGACAAAGTACCAAAGCTAAACGCTCGTCAGTACGTATACGTGCCTTTTGGCGACGCGTTATGTCAAACCGACGTAAATTAGCCACGGCATTCGTGACAGTGCAAAAGGATGTAAGACCTTATGCCGAAGTTCAGATTTTGGGAACTAAATTGACTGGCTTACTAGACACTGGAGCTAGTGTAAGCGTACTTGGTCAAGGATCGGAGAAATGGTTGTCCGACAAAAACATTAATTGGGCAAAATATCGATCCACGATCGAGGTAGCCAACGGGGCCAAGCCCAAAGTACACGGTCATGCTGACCTCGTTGTCACGTTTCGTGGCCAAAGCAAGTCACTCCGTTTTTATCTTGTTCCCAGTCTGACACAACCTTTATATTTGGGAGTCGATTTCTGGAAGACTTTTGGTCTAGCGCCAGATGTCCTAGGGTCGTTGGCTTCGTTGGATGCCCCGATCGCGGAATCGATTGATTCCCAACAACATATTCTTCCACCTGCTGAACAACGCAGGCTAGAATACGTCAAATCTCTTTTTCCATCTTTTGCTACCTTGGGTTTGGGAAAAACTAATCTTCTGGAACATGTGATTGATGTCGGTGAAGCCGCCCCGATTAAACAACGCTTTTATCCTGTATCACCAGCTGTCCAGAAATTGCTGGATGCCGAGCTGAGCCGAATGCGCTCGCTTGGAGTGATAGAGGAAAGCCAGAGCCCTTGGAGCTCCCCAGTGGTACTCGTGCGGAAGCCCGGAAAGGTCAGGCTGTGTTTCGACGCCCGGAAAGTGAATTCGGTAACCAAAAAGGATGCTTATCCTTTGCCACACATTGATGGTATACTGAGTCGCATTCCGTCGGCTAAATTTATAACCAGCCTGGACCTGAAGGACGCTTTCTGGCAAATACCACTGGAGGAACGCTCCCGTGAGAAGACCGCTTTTACGGTACCTGGCCATCCCCTCTATCACTTCACAGTGATGCCATTCGGTCTCTGCAACGCTCCGCAAACGATGTGCAGACTGATGGACAAAGTAATACCGTATAATCTCCGCGAAAATGTCTTGGTGTATCTTGATGACCTTTTAGTTTTGTCCGAAGACTTTGATACCCACTTAGAACTTCTGTCTCAAGTGGCCAGTTGTCTCAAAAAGGCAGACCTGACAATAAATGTCGAAAAAAGCAAATTTTGCTTGAAAGAGACTAAGTACTTGGGGTACATAGTTGAAGAAGGGGGCATCAAGACAGACCCAGACAAAATCGCAGCGATAGTAAATTACCCGTCGCCTACAACGCTCAAGCAGGCTCGTCGTTTTCTTGGCATGGCCGGTTGGTATCGTAAGTTTATTCCAAATTTCGCGGATCTGAGCGCTCCAATTACAGACACGTTGAAAAAATCTAATAAATATACGTGGACTGACGAAGCTCAGGTTGCCTTCGAAGAATTAAAAAAATTACTTACCACCGCACCATTGCTGTCGAGTCCTGATTTTAGTAAACCTTTCATTATTCAGTGCGACGCGAGTAGTCAAGGAGTCGGAGGCGTGCTTTTACAATTAGACGACGAAGGAAAAGAAAAACCAATCGCATATGTTTCTCAGAAGCTCAATTCTGCCCAGAGAAATTATACCGTAACTGAATTAGAATGTCTTGCGGCCATTATAAGTCTGAAGAAATTCCGTGCTTATGTCGAATTAATGCCATTTAAGATCATAACTGATCACGCTAGCCTGCAGTGGCTCATGAATCAAAAAGACCTTAGTGGTCGTCTGACCCGATGGAGCCTAAAATTACAAGGTTTCAACTTCAGTATTGAACACCGTAAAGGAACACTGAACGTTGTGCCAGACGCCTTGTCACGAATTCACTGCGACCAAATCAATGCTAGCTCATTAGGAGACCCTGGTCCCGAAATTGATCTTGACTCACCACACTTCCAATCTTCTGAATATACCGAACTTAGAGAACGTATCGAGAAAAATAAAGACCGTTTCCCTGATTTAATAGTTCGTGATGAATACGTTTACATACGAACTCAACCACGATCAGGTGATCCCGTTCAGGAAGAAGAGGCGTGGAAGTTATGGGTGCCTAGTGCATTAACTAGAGACGTTATATCTCGAGCTCATGATCCACCTTTAGCAGCTCACGGCGGAATTGGTAAAACCTTAGCAAGACTTCGCAGACATTTCTATTGGCCAGGTATGACAGTTGAGACGCGTGAGTACATACTGTCTTGCGACATTTGTAAAGAGGTGAAACCATCTAACACCACCTTAAGACCACCCATGGGCACACAAGTAAAGACCGAACGACCTTGGCAACGAGTTTATCTCGATCTCCTGGGTCCTTACCCTAGAACGAAGAAAGGAAAAGTTTGTATTTTGATCGCTTTAGATCACTTTTCTAAATACCCTTTACTTGAACCTCTTCGAAAAGCCAGTACCTCTAACATTTGCACTTATGTCGAAGAAAAAATTTTCCATCACTTTGGAGTCCCTGAAACAGTGGTGACTGACAATGGGACACAATTTCGTTCAGCTCAATTTCAGAATCTTTTGAAAAGATACGGCGTGCATCATTTTCGCACTGCAGTATACTCGCCTCAAGCCAACGCCTCAGAGCGTGTGAATCAATCTATTTTATCTGGCATTCGAGCATACCTAAAAGATGAGCACACCAAATGGGATGAGAAATTGAGTTGTATAGCCAGTTCGTTACGTAGTTCAGTTCACCAAGCCACAAAATTCTCTCCTTATAAAATTTTGTTCGGTAATAATATGATTGAGCATGGCTCTGCCTATGCATTATTACGACAGCTATCAGGGGTGAATGAACCTATCGATGTGGATACCTCCGACAAACTTCGACTAATTCGTGCACAGGTAAAAGATAATTTAGACAAGGCTTTTGACAGAGGCGCCAAGCAGTATAATCTACGATCTAAACCTGTAGAGTTCAAGGTAGGACAAGAAGTACCTATTCAGAAGAAACTTCCAGTTGAGTAATTTCGGGAAAGGCTTCAACGCCAAACTTGGAAAGAAGTTCGTCAAATGCCGAGTTAGAGCTAGGAAAGGTAATTCATTGTATGAGTTGGAAACCCTTCAAGGCAAGTTAATTGGCACTTTCCATGCCAAAGATATCAAACCGTGACTTCCTATTAATATGTCCTGTAAATTACTTATACATTCTAAATATTCTTTAATTCAGTTATAACTTGGGAAACTCCACCGCGGCAATCCGTAATGGAGTACCTCTGCCACCTCCAATGTTACTTCGGTAGCCCTAAGAAGGTATCCGACCAGCTTAACTGGTAGCGTTTGAGTGTGTTCAGAAGCCGCCTCTGCTAGCTTATGCGGTGGACACACCTTTTTTAAACCCCCTTTACCCCATCCCAATTAGAGTTCCTTATCCATAATACCATCCTATCCAATACCCATCCTTTAAATTTTTGTCTGTTTTTCTCTCACCTTCCCAATCAAGAGGCCCGGCCTGCAACCCTCGGGGTTGGGGGTGACCCGGAACCTCTTGAGAATTGAGGATGTTGGCTTCGTCAGCCAGCAAGCCTACTCGGGGTTTCGGGGATCTCTCTACCTCGAGAGGAACAGGTCGAGAGGGGCTTTGCTTGCCCACTCTGCGGAACTGGCATCCGGGAACGTCAGGAGGACTCCCCGGAATTGCAGGGGTTGGCTTTTGGTGTACCAGCCACCTGACCGGGAGTTCCCTCCCGTCGTCGCCGGTTGCTGGCCTCTCGCGGGGTGGGTCTGTACGGCTACCTTCCCTCGAAAATATTCTCTCTCCCATTCGGTGTCGCTGGAAGTTCATCTCCAGCTATTCCGCTGCTCAATCATTTTATCCTTTGCGAAATACCCGCAGATATGATGGTTTAACCGCCATCATCGCAGAATAAATAACATCACAACTCAACCAATTTTGTCGTATCGATTTTACTAGCCTGATCTATTCTTGCTCTATATAGATATTTTTCAATTTTCTGGAAAATCATTCCAAGTTTCAATTTTGTCTTCACCACCCTTGTCTGCAACCTGCGTGCTTGCCCTTGGGTGGTCCCATGGTCTCATGGTTTCATGGTCTCATGATCTTACGTTCCAATATATAACGAAAATTAACGGCACATCTCGGCACGGTACAATTCTGACTTTCATGGGTTCATACGTCTCGGCACATCACAAGTCTCTTTCCAATGTGGTAAACCCGATTTTGCCTGGTTTTCGAACCACAACTTTCCAATGTTTCAAGCGACCAAGTAGTGGTCACCGCAGATAATTTTGCTCTATCATCTTAGTTTTTTTATTTTGGTAAATTTCAATTCCCCGTTACACCCAATTTTTACCCCACCCATTTTATCACAACCCCTATAGTTTCTTTAGTATTTTCGATTTGAAGTCCTGCACTTCAACTTGTCCCATACCTTAGCAAAGACTGCATTACAAGGGATCCGGCAGGAGATCATCTTTTTGTAGGTTAAGTTTTTTCATCGCAAATTTTATGACAACCCCCACCTCCGGACTCCCGTGAACAGCAGCGCCCTATCGTTGGAGTCGGGAGGGAGTCGGATCCGAAGAACGGATGTTCATCTTGGGTCTGGGATGACCGCGAGGGGTTGGGTTACAGCCACCACCTTTACCATCTGTTTGTTCTGTGAACAACAAGCCAGTAGGTCCTCACGCTTCGGGCTGGTCCGAGATGAGATAGCAGCTCTCTCTTACTGACAGGGAGACCCGCCTCTCATTAGGGCAGGCTCTCTCTGCCAGTACGAGAGAGTGGCCAAGTTGGTGCAGGACCGAGCTGACCTCTCATTAGGATACAGGGAGGTCCAGCACTGATTTAGGCCGGCTAGCTCAGTCTCGGGCTAGACTCGGGTCGTGGGTCGTACCACATGTTGGGCACCCGCACAAAACCCCTGACCTTTTTTCAGCTCCTTTGAGCTCGTGGGCCGAGCTCAAAGTACCTGATGGTGTTGTGGTCAGGGCCAAACATTGGCCCCGATTCTCTGTCCTGAAAAGCATAAAACATCATTTCTATTTCACGCCGCCTATGGCTGGCGAACAATTTTATCGTCGGCAGCTCAACCAAAATTTTACGGCGCCCGTTGGCGGGTACCGCAAGGGGGCTGTCTCTCGGACTGCGAACGCAGAGTTTTGGAGCTAAAAATAGCACCAAAACTCGGCGCTCGCGGCTCGAGGGACAGCTAAAGCAAAGAAAAATTGCGGCGCGGGCCTGGCGATCGAGGCAAAATGTGCACCTCGAGCCCGGTCCCACAGAAAAATTGCCGCGACCGAGAATCTCGAGCAGGCACAAAAGTGCACGGTGCACTCGGTGGCCTCGAGCCAGGCCCCAGCCACAGCGAGAAGCGTAGCTCGATCCCGTTGGCATCGACTCGCACATCGACGGTAAGCGCTTGATTGGCTGGCGCGGCGATGTGTGAGTGGATGGCAGCGGGATCGGCAACGGCACGCGCTGGAGGCACGCGGACGGCCGGCCGGCAGATCGCGAGCGTGGAGTCGGTGGAAAGATCTGAGCTGAGGCAGATGGGCAAGGTTTAGTCGGCACAATTTGAGAAAAACGAGTCGGGACGGAATCGAGTAAAAGTTTCAGCTTACGGACGGGAATCAAAAGTTAAATAAAACGCATTCGCGGCGGACTTAGAAGAAGCAAAAGAAAAGAAAAAAAAAAACACAACAAGAAAACTCGGAAAAATCCGGGAAAAAGTTTCGGCGGCCGGATTGGGAAGCTGGAAGCGGATAGTGCCGGTGGGAACACGGACGAAAACTCCCGAAAATGATCAGTGACCTTCCGTGCTAGTGGTGATCCTATGTGAATAAAATTATAATTCGAATCCCATAAAATTACTAGACTCCCGCTAAATTACTTACGTGCATAACTCCTTTTGCCGTGTAGAGCCTAGGAAAAGATAAAAATTTGGAACCCCGCTTACAAAAGTTGAATCGCAATCCAAATAGATTATATTAACAAATGGGAGTGAAATTACTTATCGTTACATTCGTAATGAAGGGCCATACCGTTAACTTTCGCTTGTGAAATAGACCTCGATGAGCCCAAGAAACGAAAAGGAAAAAAAAATACTGTAAATTGAAACTAGTTATCCGTTAGGGAAGTGGTGTACCGTTAGGCCTTCGGCTAAAAGTTTGTGCCAACTCTGAAAGAAAGAAAAAGGAAAATAGTGGAAGTCAAAAAGAAGAAAAGAAAAGAGAGTTTTAATTCCGTTGACCGTTTCGAACTTAAGTACGTTAGGTTTTTTTTTTGGTTTTCAAGTATGTATGTAATTAATAACGAAATGAAATTCTAAAGTCCTAGAAATAACTAAACAGACAGTAAAGTAATTAAATACCTAAATCATATGAACATTAAAATCATAATAATTATATACCTACCTATGTGAACAAACAGTATATTGCCTGTATATCTAAACAAGCGGACAGTAATTAACTAATATAAGTGGACACTAGAAGGATTAAAAGAAACTTTAAGTGTATTTGAAGATATACGAATAAAAGATAAGACATACAGTGGAAGTGAAACGAAAGGAAAAGACTATCCTTCTTAGACTATTAATTAAAAACAAGTGAATTAGTTTTTATACATTTAGCTACTATCGCAAGACTAATGGTGAATCTGCGATTGAAAGAATTACTTTGAGATTATACCCTTAGACGTGACTAATAGAACTTATATTTAAAAGAGGGTTTAAATTAATAAGTGACCTTGACTATACATAGGTGTCTGATTAAATAAGGGTAAAGTGAAAGTACTGAAAAGATAAGGCGAACATTGAACGAAGGATTGAAGAATAAAAAGAACTGGAATAAAAAAACCATGAAGTGGATCAGAATAAATATACGTAAAGGTTAAAATTTAATTAAATTTAAAATTACAAACAATTATATATACATAATACATATACATAAATAAATCAGTGCAGACAAGCTCTAACTAGAAAGATCAACCAATAATTAACTAAATAAACATATAGCTAACTAACTAAAGTCCATCAGTCAGTAAGACTCAAATAAACCAGTAAACATTAAATACCTTGTGACCTGCCTGAATCATCTGGGACACACCGGCACCACGACGGGGCCATATGAAGAGGCAGGGTGCCGGGCGGCGGCATCAGCATCGGTCGTCCCAACGTCATCATCTGCAGCCACAACAGCTCCGTCATCCGCAGCAACAACATCTTCAGCAGCAGCAGTCCTTCAGCAGCCGCGACATCAGTACCAGCAAGGCGCCCAACGGAAGAAAGTTTGTAAAATTATTGTATAAGAAAGAAAGAATAATAACACAGGTATGTTCAACTTACTTTAAATTTTTGTAACTTCTCTGGATCCCCTCTCCTCGCCACCATCGACATCAGGGTTTTCCCCATAGTAGGGGTCATGCTTTAATTTCTGTTGGTTGTTGATTTCTGAAAAAAAATTTTAAAGGGGCCTCCCCATAATTTTTGTGGGCCAAGGGGAGGTCGAAGGGAGGTTGGGGCAACGGCCAGAGTGGGGGTTCATTCCACCAGAACCCCCCCCTGAGAGTCATCCACGGCAGTAGCAGGGGTTCGGTTTGCCCTGCTCGTTTCCCCCCGTACCTTGTTTTCCGTCGCGCGAGATTTTCGTTATGGGCATTCTCGCTCTGGTGGCTTCGGGTGGCCTACCGGCACAACCCCCCCACACTACCGCATATGCTAGCCTGCCAGCTCGCGCATGCCACACACCACCAGACCAGGCGCTTTAGCCGGGCCCTGGAGAGTCTGCCCCCATAACAGCATTTAATAAAATGCCAAAAGACTCAAAAGAACGTCGAATTAGTAACTTGTCCATTCAACCAGAATCACAGAATAATGTAGGATTAAGATAAATTGAATTTTCCTTTCTAACCTCTAATTCTCTCAGCCGTAGCTTCTGAGCCTCCAAACTGTCCTTGGATGTTTGAGCCAAGGTTTTCATCATTGTCTTGGCTCCATCCATCACTTTACTTAAGGAGGCTGCCGCCGCAGCCACATTCTTTGCCATCTTAACATTTTCTTCTGCCACCCTCTGACTCCCCTTGAAGAGCTGTTGAAGCTGATTTACGTATCAACATCTTCTCTCCGATCGCCAGACTTGTCACTTTTGATAAATCTTGGCGATCAGGAGCCTGCATAACTACGTCCTCTATTATATGGATTTTGTTTGTTTTATTCGTCTTAAGTGCAGCTGTAAAATTAAAAACATCGTTATTGTTACCTGGATTTTCTCTAACTCTATTTTACAAGACCTTTTTACTCTAGACTTTACTTCTAATTTCATCTTAACATCTAACTTCAACTTCTGTCCTCTTATGAAATTGTACAGTTCTCTCTTAGATTATTCGAATTCATTTGGCAGAGAGGCAAATTTGAGAACTAATTAGAGACAGATTTTTATTTTATCTCTTGCCGTGAGTTTAACTTACTTTCTTCACTCTTTTGGTCCTTTTTACTCTTCAGACCCTCTTTGGGCTCTTCTCTCAGAAACTCATCCTCGCTGTTGTTTAGCTCTAAGACTGGCGAATCTACGTCCGAGTTCTCTTCCTCGCTTGAGTAGTCCACCAGACCCATTCTACCTTCATCCTCCCCATGAACTTCTTTTTCTGCCATCTATTTCAGGATTTTGAAACAAATTATTATTTACAATGTACATAAAAGTGTTTATCATGCATTGCATTTTCCCAACTCTATGTATATGTTTCCTCCTCAAAAACATCTAACACAAGGTTGTTATAAACAAAAAATTTGCTTCGTGCTTCTGAATCGTGATAAACGTACAACAATTCGTCACAACTCGAAACGAGATATCTCGTCCTCGGACAGTGCCACCACGTACATGCACACCTCTTTATACAATGAAAACCTGTTGGAAGAGGTTGGCCACGCGCCCATACGGGACACCAATCCGAGTCCTTTGACATCTCTGGCAGCCGGTCGTACAATACTGTACATCAAGTATCATACGACCACCGCCCTGAAATATATATATATCTTCCTCTGAACAAATTAATTTATCGGCTGTTCAGATTATTAAGAAGAGGGAAGAAAAAAAAACAGTTAAAAAAAATATTTTGTTTTGAGTTAAAGAAAAATCTATATTATCGTCTTTAAAGAAATTTCTCTCTATGTATATACTCTCAATAATTCAATTTATCTCTCTCATTGCCTCCCTCTAATTTTCTGGGAAATCAAACCTTACCCCACTTACGCATGTACACACACACGCACTCACAAAGTTTCGTGAAATGATATTTTCAGCATTTACCATTTCCCTCATCAGACATCCCAACTCCATATATGTATACGCGTGCGCGCACATATACACGCATGTCCATATCCCTCTGCACGACCGGCTTCATAAGCAACTTCGCCGAACAGCAGAAAACAGAACAGAAGAGAAAAAAAAAAACCAGCACGTTTTCCACGCTCGCCACCAAACATGTTCGAGCCTGCATGCCGGCTCCCTACTTTTATGACGCTACTTCTAATTCTGAGAATGCTCTTATTTAAAACTTTATGGCGCAGTGGAAGCGTGCCCTGGGCCCATAACCTATTAGACTTTTATTATATTTCATAAACTACAGATACAGAGTTTTGATCCTACTCAGTCAACAGCTCGTGGACGACTGCCTGCCCAAGAGTTGTGTGTGCTATTATTTTATCAATTATTTCAATATAATTTTCCATTTTATCGCGTCAAACTAAAGGCTACAACAAATAAATTGTTGGAATAAAAAATTTCGTTCCTTTCTTTATTTTCAACAATATTTGTTATTTTATCTATTAATAGGTATAAGAAAATTATTTATTTAATTGTACCATTTAAAAGTATTTTTTTGCAGTACTGCCAGTACCATCAGTAAGGTTTCCGAACACGTCTATTTTACTGTTAGATAGACACGATTGAAATAGTTTAAAATATATGCTTAAATCTCGCGGTATCATTCTATACTTTTCTGGGCTCCCAGAAATTGATTTTATTTCAACATTAATTGCAGAAATGCTATCTGCTATTCAAAAAGCACTACCATCTGATAATTATATTTCAAATGAAATTTTTTCTTATAATCCGTATACTAAATTTTCTTCAGAATATAAAAGAATGAAATTTTTTGGAAACTGAAAGTTCTTAATAAAACCAAAAGCCTTTTTTATAGGCAGTATAACAGATGATCAAAAAATAAATAAAGAAGTTTATTTGCGAATAAAATATTGTGATGGCCAACTTATACCTATGATGGAAGTATTGAAAGCATTTTTGGAACTACCAAATAATTTAGATACCATTCTAGGGCACATTGATTCTGAAATTTCTAACCAATATTCAATAACAAGCGTATTTAATGCAAGTCGTTTTAAAAATATTAAATCACAGTTTGAAAATAAAACTGTTATTCCACTTTTAATTTATTTTGATGATTATGAACCAGGTAATCCACTGGGATCACGAGCTGGAACACATAAGTTAGGAGCTATATATTATTCTATAGCCGGTGTTCCACCTGAGTTTTGCTCTCGTTTAGAAAATATTTTTTTGGGTGCGCTTTTCTTTTCTTCAGATAGATCAGTTCATGGCAACAGAGCAACTTTCCAAGCTCTTATAAATCAGCTTAAAATATTAGAAACAAAAGGTATTCAGTTTGGTGCTCCCATGAATGTGACCGTTTATTTTACTCCAATTGTTTTAATTGCAGACAATTTGGGAATCAATTCAATAACCGAGTTCTCTGAAAGCTTCACATCGGCATTTTTTTGTAGGATTTGTCGTAAAAATAAGGAAGAAACGCATAATTTATGCGAAGAAGACTTTCTTTCATTACGAACCCCCGAAAATTACGAAATAGATCTTCTTAACAAAGAACACGGTGTAAAAGAATATTGTGTATGGAATGATCTGCCAACATTCCACAATACGGTAAATGTAAGCGTAGATCCAATGCATGACCTTAATGAAGGAGTCTGCAGATATGACATGGCACATATTTTGGATTATTTAATATTTACAAAGAAATATTTCTCTCTTGAGCAGTTGAATAAAAGGCTAAAATATTTTAATCACTCTGATGCTGATGTTGGCAATCCTATACCGCCTATTAATTATACTCAAATAAAAAAAGGTTATATTACTATGTCCGCTTCCGAAATGCTTTCATTTGTAGTATATTTTGGTATTCTTGTAGGTGATTTAGTTGATAATGATGATGATGATATATGGAACTTTTATCTTAATTTGTATGGCATAATTCAAATCATTTATTCGCGTACAATAAGTTTTGAAGAAACTGAATATTTAAAGTACCTTATAACACTTCACAATTCATCATATATTCGTCTTTTTGGGAAAAATCTTAAACCAAAACACCACATTTTAACACATTATCCCAGAATTATCCGAGAGATAGGACCTCTTTGCTATGTTTCTACAATTAGATTTGAATCGTTTCATAGAATTGGAAAATCTAACGCAAATGTGGTTTCCTGCAGAAAAAATTTCCTTTTAGACTTTTCAATTTCAGAATCCTTTGGCGATGTTGTTGTTGTTCCTAATGATGTTGGTGGTGATGATGTTGTATTATTGGTATATGTTAGTAGTCGAAAAGTTAAACCAACTTATACTTGATCGCTATTTGGAAGATTTAATTTTAAATCTATGTTTCTCACACCATCATTCATAAGATTTATATGTAATGGTACTGGCTGTGCATTCGTATAGATAGAATAACAAGAAGGTTAAGAATAAAATACTGTTTGAATGCATTTTAATTTATTGACTTATAGCTTGTGAATAGTCTGACTAATGTGTTCAGTTTCCGCAGAATTTCGTTGCAGAGAAAAATAATTTAACAAAATTGCGAAATTCAGCAAGTTCAACAAAATTCCAAGTTTGATAATTTGTACATATTGCGAAATAAGAAACTAATGGATGTGTTCAGTTTCCGCAGAATTTCGTTGCAGAGAAAAATAATTTAACAATATTACGAAATTCAGCAAGTTCAACAAAATTCCAAGTTTGATAATTTGTACATATTGCGAAATTCAACATGACTAAAAATGAATGACTCAAATATGATAAAGAAGCAGTAGGTAGGGTAGAATAATGATGTGAAAGGAAAGTGTTCATTGGGTTGTTCGAGTGAATATTGCATATAGAAACTCAATATAATTTTATACTAAATATATTTTCTTATTTTGCAAGTTTACAAATTTGTATAAAAGGTTATATTATTATTATTATTAACTTTCGAAAATTCTAACAAATTCTCCGCAATCGAAAGATGTTAAGCATTCCTCTGTCATTAATGCATAGCGAGCTGGAAGAAATAGTTGGTATTTCTCCAGTACAATCCTCTGTCCAAATCTTGTTGTAACCCTCCACAAATTCTTAGGAGATACCCTTGTTTGAGTAACCACAATATCTCTGATAAATTCAACGTCATAATCTTTTTACTAACCACAATATCCTCTGAAAATTCATTAAAAAATTAAAACAAACTTATTGCGAGCTCGTTACTAAAAACACAAAACTGGAATAAACTTTCTTAACAAAATCACTTAAAACGAAAACTTTTTGTCGGGAATATTTTCGCTTTTTTTGATTCCCATAAGCTAGTACAGATTCATATCTTAAACAAAACACTCACCACAGCCAGCATATCCTTAACTTCCTTAATCACAACACTCACCGCAGCAATATCCTCTAAAACTCACTGCTTGAAATTATAATTTTGTGTTTTAAATTTCTTACAAATTCCCATCAAATACTCACCGCAACATGCATCCCATTACCTACCGCAACATAGCCCCAATCCCCAAAGTCACTATAAAATTCTATTTTTAGATCGCTCGATCGATCGTTCAAACGCATGTATACACAAATTAAATAACAACGACAAGAAACCTTGATAGCCCAGTGGCTAACATACAGGCCTCTTAAGCTACCGATCCCCGGTTCAAACCCCGACGAATCGTACAACCTGCTTTTTTAATTCATTAAATTTCCAGCGTTACCAAATTCTCGCGACAGATGGACGCTATCGATCCATAGTGAGAGAGAGACAGAGAGAGAAGGACAGAGACAGAGATGTCTGGCCCAAACGCCCAAGATCCAACAGCCGCGATGATGAGGATTCAGCGCTCTCGGTTCCGCAAACAAAATTCTCGCGCTATGAGGATTCTAGCGCACTCGGTTCCGCAAACAAAAATGTTCTTTCTCACTCAATGAGGATTCTGACTCAGAGGTTTTTGAACAAAAATGGCCATGAGGATTCTAGTGCACTCGGTTCCGCAAGGTTTTTCAACAAAAATTCAACAAAAATTCCTATGGGGATTCTAGCGCACTCGCTTCCGCAAGGTTTTTCAACAAAAATTCCTATGGGGGTTCTGGCGCACTCGGTTCCAAAAACCTCAAAAATCGAGTGCGCCAGAATCCCTATATTTATACTACTGATGAGCACGCACCTGCATGCTCCATGGCTCATATCCAGCTCTCAGCTCTCATCCAGCTTCTCGATGGGGCAAAAACTTATCTGTAACATCGCGACACACGAGCGGGCAAAAAAAACTTATTTTAGGCACTGCGAATTCTTTAGTTTTTCCTTTTACGTACTTACTTTAGGCACTTTATGTCACGTTAGCCCTGGGCCCATAACCTTTGTTAGAATTTATATGGTGTTTATTCAGCGAGAGTTCAGAACAGAGTGAGATCAAACAGCGAATCATTGACTGTCAATCGATGGATAAAAAGTGAGACCATTTTGAATGGAGACGTAAACCCTTGTGTGGAGTGGAGATGCAAGCCCTTGTGATAAAAACACATGAAATCTTTGCAATATTATATTAAAATGAAGATAATAAATAAATATTAGTTGTCACAAAACAGCTCCTTTCATTTTGCCCTACATTTTGAGTATTTATCAAAAATACTTCCGACACCGAGCAGCCCGTGGCCGGAAGAAAGAAAGAGTCAGATATAAAAAAAACATGTTCTACTTTGTCTAACATATGCATTTGCATGGGGAAATGAAGAAATATCTCGCTCTCTCTTCATTCCCCCATTTCGCCACAAATTTGATCTCACTTTTAAAATGAGTTTTTGTACGGGACCAGCAGTCCACTACTTATATGTCAGTGATTGACAGTTACAACGTGGGGTAATGTGTTGCCAGTGTACATATGTATATCCAACAATTATGAAATACTAGCAACCCGCCCCGCCCCGGCTTCGCACGCGTAATGCAAAAAGAAATTTTCACATCCGTTCGGTAGTTTTTCAGTTTATCGCGTTCAGACAGGCAGACAGACAGACGCGGCGCGGAGGGGGGATTCTGCAAATATTTGAAAACGTGAAGAATATATACATAAACAAACTAAAATATTTCTTTGTATACAACAACAACTTCAGCCTGATTACGTGCAAAAACGAACATATTATGTTTAGATGTTACACGTGACAGGGCAACATACAATTGTCCGTGTGAAAAGCATTGAGTGGTTAAGTCAATTCCAGCAATTTGGTCTGGCCTGACTTTATTTGTTAGCCACAGAAGCAAATGTATGTGTTGTAATCCACGCTTTTGCCATTCCACTGTGTACATATGACAGCGTGTAGGACCAAATATGTTCGCCTTATTTATCAGAAATAATAACTTTTGGAGTTTTAAATGAAAGACTCGATTTACAATGTCATACCGATCTTGGGGTGTTGCGTTAGGATGTAGGTTATCTTTTATTTCTGGCCAATTCGGATTACACGTCATTGTAATGAAGAGGTCAGGTTTTCCGTAATTTCTAAAGTATGTCATTGCGTCTTGTGTCTTTTCGTGTAGATACCTCGGTCCTCCAGTAAAAGATGACGGCAGTATTACCAGTTGTCCAATATTATTGCTATGATCATTCGAATGCAAAGCGTCCTGCAAATGAACGTAATTTTCAGCGCGTAATTTTGTTTGATTGTTACGTATAAACATCAAACGTTCCGATTCAGAAATTTTGTGGAGATTCTCGTCGCGACTTCGTAGTACGATATCCCTTTTGTTGAATTGTTGTCCAGCAATCACAACTGCTACTTCGCTTGTAGAAGGGGCATTATATCGTCCACGGTGGTCACCAGTAGGCACCTTGTTGGCTTGTATCACTACATCGTAGTTTGGGACATCAGGAGGAACACTTTCCATGGCAGTTTTAAAAGAATGCACATATCTGTTATGCGAATGCAACATGTTTTGCAATGACCTGACTATAGAGTTATCAAGTGGTGCTCTTGTATTAATATTACTTATTACATCGCGTGGTTGTTTGAATTTCTGGATCAGCAATAAAATAAATCTGCAAAAATTTATGCTCATCAGGCCGATGCGGAAGAAGACTACCTGCAAGGTGGTAGACTTGTCCCTGGACTTTAAATGTTGGCATAAATCCGTGTTCAACCACCCGTTGGCTTTTGAATGACGTCATCTGAAAAGCGTTATTGTACCGACGAATATTACGTGTGAATGCTGTATGTTTTGGGTGACTTCCGTCAAGGAGAGAATTTAAAGGATTGGTGGCGCAATATAAACGACGATTTACGTGTCACGGCACCCGAAGCACGCGACACTCGATACGAAGGTAAGACAGTTTTTTTTTGTTTTTCGAGAAAGTCCAAACGGCGATTTACGTGTTACGGCACCCGAAGCACGAGACACTCGATACGGAGGCAAAAACAGTTTCTTCCCTTTCGAAAAAGTATAAACGACGATTTACGTGTCACGGCACCCGAAGCACGAGACACTCGATACGAAGGTACAACAGTTTTTTACCGTTATCCCGAGCACACACGTACCAAGACAGTGCCGACAAAATGTACTTTTTTTTTTTTTGTTCACTCGCAACTTAAGCATTTCGCAATTTAAGCACTTCGCGCAATTCCCCGGCTTATCCCACTTCTGAACTGTCAGGTATGGCAACAGGGTATTTAGGAACCGGGAAGAACAGAAAGAACGACTTTTTAAACCACTCAAAAAGATTTATTCCGCAAAACAATATTTATACGTGAACAGAAAATCGACGGTAATGGCGGCGGTGAATTCACAAGGAGACGTCTTCTCACTTGAACGTTCCGATCACAAGTCCTCGAAAAGTAATAGTTCCACACTGAACTGTTTTGGTAATAGTTTTTTAGAAAGTTACAATTTAGTTACAGCGGCGGTGACATTGCCATGCAATTTGACTGCTTGCAAGTTGACATATATTATTCCCTCTTTGGGAAACATGCCTTTCACGGTCCAATGATAAACGACTTTCCCTCTTTTCATCATTTTCGTTACTTCGACTCAAACGGACTCTTTTGGCGTACTGCGTCCGAAATTTGATCTTCGTCGAGGCATGATTATTTAGTGTACTTAAAAAAGAAAATTCAACCTCGAAATTAATTTTAAAATGATTCACTACGTGAAAAGAAACCAAAACAAATAAATAATAATGACCTTTGATTCAAACAAATAAGTAATAATGACCTCTGAAAAAATTCAATCAAACAAAAGAAGTAATAATGACCTCTGAAAAAATTCAATCAAACAAAAGTATGTTCAAAACTATCAGCAAAAAATTAATTTTAAAATGTTTCACTACGTGAAAAGAAACCAAAACAAATAAATAATAATGAACTTTGACTCAAACAAATAAGTAATAATGACCTCTGAAAAAATTCAATCAAACAAAAGTATGTTCACAACTATCAGCAAAAAATAGTGCGTTCCACAATTGTGACCATTCGCTTCGGAAGTCTGTTCACAACTAAGCAAAAAATAGTGCGCGCGCTTCACCCTGACGTCGCCTGCCTGCTGAAGTCATGCACACGCCTACTACATATGTATGTAGCTAACACGAAGCTCTCTGCTGGGTGTGATTCAAATGAAGCGAAAGATCATTTTCAGCTAATTTTATTAGATTCACGGGGGCTGTGTGGGTTGTTAATAATAGTAGGGTCGAAAGCGTTACATGAAATCGCAAGAGAAAATTGTTACCTTTCTAGTGAGTTCAATTTTATTAAAATAATATGCTCTAAGAGCAGAGAAATGTTGAAAAGAATGTCTGAAGGTAGGGGCGAAAATGGTTAATCAGAAAGTCGCGAATTAATTACGATGAAATGAGAAAGTAATTATGCGAAAATGACGTTGATTTATGAAAATATTTTTATACCAAAACCACTCATATACTCTAGCTAGAGAGTATCTGGTGGAAATTTGGTAGAATTTGGACCACTTTTAGTATATTTCCGACTGAGTTGAAAAAAAGTGAACAAAATTTATGAAAATTGCGACATTTAGACCTTTGGGGATGCTATGGGGCCTAAAAGTTGTAAAAATGCAGCAAAATGGATCGCTGAGGTTGGGCAAATTTGCGGAAGGAATGGCGCTTTGACGTGGTGTAATTTGCAAATTTGTAAGTGTTACAGTTTTTGAGAAAAAAGTGAAAATTTGTTACGTTTTTTCTCACATTTTGGAGCCTGGAGCCAAAGGGGAGACAAATGTCCCCTCCTAGGGGTCGTAGCGTGATGTAAAATAGCCTAAAACCTTCCTCAAGAATTGGGCTATCAAATGCAAAAAGAATTTTTCAAATCCGTTCGGTAGTTTTTGAGTTTATCGCGAACAGACGCGCCGGGTGGACTTTGTTTTATAATATGTATAGATAGATAGAGATATAGATATATGTAGATGTACCTAATATATCAAAAAAACAAAATTAAAAATTCTGAAAAAATCCGCGACGGATGTAAACGTCGTAATAGAAAAAGGATTAAATAAAATTTTAGAACCCCCCGACTAAAAGGAGGTAAGTAACCAAAGAAAATTCGTCGGGGGAGGCCATTCATTACCTGCCCTGAAGCAGAGATTATTAAATAGTATTTTATAATCTCTGCCTGAAGTGAACTAAAATATTGCATGTAGTCTTAATTGATATTCTCCTATTCTTAATTCAGGGCAGGGAATGGCATCCCTTGACGAATTTTCTTTAGTTACTTACCTCCTTTAAGTCGGGGGGTTTTAGAATTGTATATAATCCTTACAGAGTTTTCGGTCTCAATCTTTCCAACATTGTTTACCATATTAAAAACAGTGGACACCTCGGAAACAGAGATGCTAATTTTGAGAAGTGCACCATCAATTGTGGTGGACTCAACTTGTATTTAGATGTTGTGTAATCAAAATTATGATCAAATACTAATTTTTTTCCTTTCCGACTATAGCTGTTGCTCGCGCTATTTGCACATGTGTTTTCTGTTTATTGGCTTTGCACTTCAGCTTTCGTTAAAACTTTGTGCACCTGAATAGTCTGATTAAGTTTAGAGTCTTATACCATGTTTCCATCTCCCTAAAATCTCGGGATTTTGCGAGATTTCGCGAAATCCATATGAAAATCTATTGGATTTCCCATACAAGTAGCCGATTTTGAAATCTTGAGATTTCGAGAGAATCTCAATCAAAATCTACTAAATTCGTTGTGGCATCCCCAAAAAGTTATTCACCACTATGCAACAGGCGTCAAAATTGACAAATTTATGACTGTCGATTTCTTCTACTTCTATTACACACAAATTAAAATTTATTCACTATGTCCAAATGTTGGCTAACAAGAGTTTGTTGATATTTAATCACTTTAACATTCACTTCTTTAGCACAAAAACTTTTTGGAAATAATGAAAACATGACACTTGACATATCAAATGTCAAATGAAATCACGTTACTAGATGGAAACACTTTTAAATCTCTCATTCAAAATCTCGAGATTTTGCGGAGATGGAAACATGGCATTATGTGAAACTCAAAATAGAATTAAGATTAAAAAAAGAAACTGTACCTTACATATTCAATATCGCTATCAAAGTAATCGATAAACTTTCCTGATCTAAAGTATAAGTTTTGAATGTCCAATACAAAAAAGAGTAAGTTTTAAATCAAAGGAAGTGAAATTATTCTTGTACATTATTTTTGTAAGTAGCAAATTCTTGTTTTATATACTTTTTAAAAACATCAAAAATGTTAATAATGAAATGTAACGATGAAGTTCAGTAGGTAGGTAGATAGCGCGAAAATGTTCTATCCTAAAATATTTTAGAAACATAAATCAACAAAATGTCTATTTTTTATTATTATTATTGTTTTTGTTACTAGTTTTAAACACTCAAACAATAATATTTTATGTATCTAAATTTTTTACACGATGTGTTCATTAAGTTTTAAATACAATAAATTAATTTTCGTTAGTGATATAGATGTTAGATGGAAAAGGCATATGGGGCTGCCAAAAGGGAGGACAGCAAGATAAAAAAATATTATACAAAATAATGGTACAAAATAAAGAAAAAATTTGGAATTTTATACATTTTATAGTTTTCTTATAACTGTGCGTACGGTCGCCTGCAATTTTCATCAGAATATATGTAGGTACTAATTCGAAAGTACCTATAGTTCAACTCCTGCCGGTGATAAGAAGATGCGACAGCGATCACAACTAATCCTTAATAAACACTTAATAAATTGATTAATCCCAATGGGCCGTTCCACACTAGCCTCATTTTTTGCACCCGGTGCAAGCTTCATTTTTTGCACCCGGAGTATTTCGAAAAATTCGAATTTCATTTCGAACACATTCGGAAATCTTCCTCATTTGCCGGCCAGCCAGCAACGAGGCCAGTGCTAAGGCTCGTTGAAGCGATGCTCTGGCCACTGGGTGCATGAACGAGCCAGGTAGAATTTTCCCAGCTTGTTTACGCATGTGTTAATGAATGTTTTGCCTCTAGAAGGTTGAAAAATTGGACAGTGCCAGGTCGGGTACAATAAAGACATTTGGGAATCTCTAAACCGGTCTCGCTTTTGTCTGGGCAAATTGAATTACTTTCTTATTTTAAATAAGAATTTTATTTCAAATTGAAATAACCTAATTATTTCAAATATTCAGTTATTTCAAAATGAACTAGCTCAATTATTTCAAATAATCAGTTATTTGAAATAAAATGAATGTTAATTATAATAAAATTTAATTTAAATAACTGCTTATTTAAAAATGAAATAAAACTTTAACGAAATAATAACTTATTTCAAAAAATACAAAAAAATTATCTTTAATTGTAAAATCTCATGTTCTTCACACGAAATAAAATGTTTTATTTGGGTTAATCACGTTGTAAATGCAAACGAAATACAATTTAATTGAAAAGTGTTTGCAATGGGAAGCAGGTAAAATTGAAATCGTTTTATAAATCATCTTTATTTACAGTACGTAAAACACGCTGTTTAAAACAATCATTCAAGTTCCACTGATGGTGTTAGTTACAATGTCTCGACAATGTTATCTTCACCGAAATAAAAATCATCGGCCTGTTAGTGGGTCCTTATCAGATGATCATTTTGAAGAGCGTGTTTCACTTACTGCAAATAAAGATGATTTATAAATCGATCTCATTTTTCACTGCTAATGCACTTTTCCCATCCAATTGCAAACACTTTTCAGGCAAATTGTATTTGGTTTGAGTTTACAATGTGATTAATTCAAATAAGCACTTTATTTAAAATAGTTATTTCAACTTTCACTAAATAATGATTATTTCCGATCTTATTTCAAATATCGAGTTCGTCATAAAATTTAATTGAAATAATTTCCTAATTTAAATTAATGATTTCATATAAAATGCATTTCATTTCATTTCATTTGTAATAATTATTTCTTATTTTATTTGAAAAAAAATGCCCAGGCCTGAAGTACACATACTTTTCCTCGATGGGATCAATTAATTTATTTTTGTATATGCACTCGCTGTTTACCCAGCGGAGTTTGTTTTCGGCGGCGGTGTTTTGCTTGGCGTCGAACTGTCAGCTCGAATTATGAGCTGTGCGCGGCGGGAATTCGGAATTGTGGGGTGTTGTTTTGTGCAGTGCGCAGTGTTGTGTAGTGAGAGTGGTGTGACAGTGAAAGTGCGCCGGCAAAGTGCAATCGGGCCGACGAGGGAATTCCGGGAATCTGCTGACAGTTTGTTTTGTATTTGCAGGGGCCGCTGAGGAGCTGCGGGAGGACAGACGCCGCCAGGGACAACTGACAGCGCACCAGGGAGACGCGGGACTGCGCGGGAGGGGCTCTGACCCGATTTTCCTTCCCGGTAAGTTATTCTCTTCGTGAATTTTGGTGGCTGGCAGTTGCTTTGTTTATGTTTTTCGTTGGGGAGATCACGGGGCCCCAATATGGCCGCGGCGGACTTCACGACCGGCGAAGTCTGCGAATGTGTGCGGGTTTGTTCGTGTAAGTGGCTCGCTCGCGGAGAGAAATGTTGCAGCAACCCGCCGGTGTTGCTGAACCTGAAAAGTGGGTGGCAAGGGGCCCGATCAGCGGAGCGCCCTGCACAGCTGAGTACAAATTATGGATTTGCGAAATCCACACAGCTGTCCTCGGTTTGTTTTGCTTCTCGCGGTTCGGCGATGCGCGATACAACTCCGGCACACTTGCCGCGATAAGATCGGGTAGAAATAGCTTCGAGGGCACGGCACTTACCTTCAGTCCCGTGGGATGGCCCCAACACGGGCGTCACTCGCACTAGAGTCCGGGTTCGTTGAAAGCAAATCAGCCCTGGAAAGTTGAGGGTAGGGCACTCGGGGGTCACTAAAGAAAAACCGGGTTCTGCAGATGCGGACACTTTATTGTCGCGACCACGGCAAGTACATGCCCCGAAATTGCACCAAATTTTTGCAGTGCTCACCCTAGTTCTACTCTACTTTCTAGCAATCACAAACAGTTTACTAATTACTTCAAATAACTTCCTACTTATTCCAAACAATTCTCTGACTTTCGGAGTTTACTTTTTCAGCAAAAAAAAATGATCACGCCGCAAAACTTTGTTCTTCTCCATTCGCCGGTCACACCCAAGATGGAGGGATCCTTGACCGCCAGCCTCTTCTGGTCTTGACCCTCGGTTGGCCTCGATTCCGCAGCAAGCGTTAGTGAATTTAATTCATTTCCTCTTTGTTTTTTGCAGGGACTGCAACAATACTTATATACATATATATAAATGTATTTGTATATAATGGGATTTCATAATTTTATTTTTTACATTTCATCGACAATATTATCAAATTGGATGTCAATTTCTTCGTCGATTTCTTCAAGAACATTATCTTCTGATACCTCTGTTGCTTGAGCATTATCACAATTGATTCCTAGACATTCTTTACAGAATATAGAGCAAGCAATGCCTAATTTTCTGCAGAAATGTTTCATCTTCCCCTCAGCAAATATTTTTTTTTTTCACTACTATCACTGACCAACTCATACCCCATGTCCAGGAAATGTGGACCTTAGTGATCGCATGCTTAATACTGGGAATAACAAATGGGGAAACAACTAACGGAATATATACAATCACGCCGTTAGAAAATTCAAAAAGAATTGGAAAGAGAAATAAACAAATTACAACCACAACTCAAGCTGCAAACATACCATAAACTAACAATATCATCGATTACGATGACAACCGTATTTGTGCTATTGCTATTAACAGCAATAGTGGCAAAATTCCTACCTAAAAAATTTAAAAAGACCCAACAAAAACAGCTAGCCGACGCAGAGCTAGCCCCACAACAGAAAAGGGAAAACCAGAACCCGAAAGCCTCCGGCGACATAGAAATCGTCCCGCAACCGCTACAAAGGGCCAGAACCCTCCCCAAAAGCCGAACATTTCTACCAATACCAAACGAGTAATCCCAATGATCACTCCAGTACAAAAAGGAAAAAAAAAACACAAAAAAAAAACAAAAAACAAAAAAAAAATCCATATCAACCGTTCAATGAAACCCTACCAAACCCATCTCTTTTTAAAATCTCGGCAAAGAAAATAAAGCTGTTTAAAAAAAAAAAAAAAAAACAATAAGCAAAACGCACAAAATATTCAGTTGCAATACAAATTTATTATAAAAAAAAAAAAGAGATACAAGTTCCTTTCACAAAAAAATGTGTTCATAACATTGTCCGCGAAATGTCGTACACGCGAAGACATTGTAAAACGACACGTACTGAACAACTAAAACAGCACAAGACTCAGATTCGCTCGCCCGCTGACGTTTTCCTAAGCATAAATGCCCTCTTAGGTAATAAGATGCTAGCATAAATCTAAAGTAGATACTCTTGGCCTTGTAAGAAATGAATGAAAACCATTCTTAAGATAGGTCAGGTAGTTCATAGTTTAGAATAAATAAACGCAAGTTAAGCATTTAAAAGATACTCCCGACCTTGTAAGTAATGAATGAAAACCATTCTTAGGATAGGTCAGGTAATTCTTAAGTTAGAATAAATAAATGCAATTAAGCATTCAAAAACACAACAACAAAAAATTTTTTAAGCAACGATAAGTACTGTATCTAACAATAGTAAATAGCATTTCTAGGCATGATAGAAATATCAAGATAGATGTAAAGTTTAGTATATAAAAAAAAAAAAAATAATAATATAAATATAGTTAACAAAGGGCATGGAAAACGTAACGAGCAAAGGGAAGTTTCCCTAATGTATCAATCTTATTGTAATAATACTAAGGTATACTAGATAGTAAGCAACATTGTAAACGGACTCGACACTCCCTCAACAAATCGCAATTACCACCGGAATATTTAAAAAAAAATTTCCGATAACACTTTTTCCAAGGATAGTCAGACTTCCACCCCAAGAATTATTCCTCTTCAAAGAATAATTCTCCTTTTTCAAGAGGGGAAGGAATAGCAATTACCAACATAACGTAGAATTCGACAAAATCTTTTTTTTTCTTTCCGTAAACAATCCAGTTTAAACCAATTTTTTTGGACAAGCCTTCATACCCCGAGAATTATTCCTCTTCAAAGAATAATCCTCTTTTTCAAAGGGGGAAGGAATGTTATGTACCAAAATCTCATCCAGATTTTGGGTGCATCGCATTAACAAAAGTAGTTTCATAAATTGCGAAATACCCTTCAAAAGTCTAGACATAACATGTACGAAATTTGAGGTATTTCGCAATAACTGAAAGTCGCGAAAATATGACCCCTCGATCGGTGATTGGGCGACCACCCGCGCGTGCACCGGCCCAGGCACATGCAGACGGTAATTATGCTGACACAGAACATGTGCACTGGAAATGTACCGACGCGCGCGGTCAAGGTGATTGGAACTTTGGAAAATTCCAAGGCCCGACCAGGAGTCGATAAATACCCGATCAGCCGATGAGGAGGTGTGCAGTGCAGTACAGTAATAACCTCAGGTCAGATCAGTATTAATCTTCGAGAAGTCTCGTGGAGCCGACTTAAGTCAGAATTTTGGCCGGCCTTAAGCTAGCAGCGCGAACGCGAGAGTTAAGTCCGAAAGTTAAAAAAGTGCTTAAGTTCTCCCGGAAAGACTTAAGCATTGTTACACGGGAGTCGAGAGTCCGGCATAAGTGGTACAGACAATTAGTTAAGCACGGTGTACTAAGTGATACCAAATATAACAGACATTCAAAGACAATACCCGTGTTTTAATTGTGATTCCCCGGTTAGGGAGTGTGAACATAACGGCTACTCCCCGTTCAGCCTGACCGAGATATCATCGAGCCGAGCACCAGCGAGACCAGACCCAGGAGCAACATCGAACAACAAGAGATTTTATTCCCGCAACGGAATAAGATCTCAATTGTTATTGTATGTGTACCCAGCATACATAACAATTTGGCGCAGCCGGTAGGATCAGGGAAGCCTGGTTTTTTAGCAGCTATAAAAACCGTAAGAGCTTGAAAAGCCTTGATCCTCGAACAAGAGTTCGAAAAATTTGCTTAAGTGCAGGGTAAAACATTTTTGCCCAGAACCTGAAACAGAAATTAGCTTCTGTTGTTGTTGTTCTGTTGTTCCTCCAGGATCTGGGTTCTCGCAGCGGTACAACCTGTCCACATGCACAATCTTTTTCTTGCCGGTTGTTCCTCGTTGAATGCGATAAACAACGTCGTTTATGCGGGTGATAACTTTGTAGGGTCCTTCCCATTGTCGTTGTAGCTTCGGTGATTTCCCTTTCATCCGCCGAGGATTGAACAACCAGACCATATCTCCCTCGTCAAATCCACCTACGTTAGCTCTGAGATCATAACGAGTTTTCATTCGGTCGCTGGCCATCTTTAGATGTTTTCGGGCAACCTCATGTATTTCTGCGAGCTGTTCCTGTAAGGCCGATGCATACTCGCTGGTTGTATAGTTGGACTCCGGTAAAGTTCCAAATTTCAGGTCACAAGGCAGTGTCAACTGTTTCCCGAATAGCATCCTAGCGGGGGTTTGTCCTGTGGAATTGTGAACGGCCGTCCTGTACGCCAGCAGAAAAATGGGAATGTGACTGTCCCAGTCACGCTGTTGCTTATCGACAACCTTTCTTAAATGCTCCCCAATCGTCCTGTTGAACCGTTCCACCATTCCATCGGATTGTGGGTGCAGAGGAGTGGTCCTCGTTTTCCTGACTCCGAGGACTTTGCAGACTTCCGCAAATACCAGGGACTCAAAATTTCTTCCCTGATCGGAATGCAACTCGCGTGGGACACCAAATCTGCTGACCCAGTTCTCTACTAACTCGTTGGCAATCGTCTTAGCTTTCTGATTTGGAATGGCATAAGCTTCTGGCCATTTACTAAAGTAATCTATTACTACCAGAATGTAACGATTTTCTCGATTCGTTTGCGGAAATGGTCCAGCCACGTCGATTGCGATTCTTTCAAATGGAGCTCCTACGTTGTACTGCTGCATTGAGCCTCTTGGTTTTGTTCGGGGACCCTTACTCGCAGCGCATATGGTACATTTGCGGCACCAATCTTCGACGTCTTCTTGCATATGAAGCCAGTAGAATCTTTCCCTTATTTTCGCTAGAGTCTTGTTAATTCCTAGATGACCTTCAGTCTTCCCGTCATGGAATTCGCTAAGGACATCCTTTACTTTTTTTCTGGGGACGATTATCTGCATCCGAAATGAAGTTCCATCATTAGATTCCCATTTTCGATTTAAAATTCCATTCTTGATATGCAACGACTTCCACTGTGCCCAGTAGCTTTTCAAAACTTCAGTCCTATCTGCGATGTCCTTCCATTCTGGTCTACAACCCTCGTGTTCCATCCATGCCAGAATTGGAGATATGTCTGAATCTTCGCGTTGAGCATCCCGCACTTCTCCAGTGGTCCATCCATAGATGGGCATAACGGTCATTCGCCGAACAACCTCCGGATCCAATTTTTCTTCAGCTCGCGTGCACATAACGGTCATTCGCCGAACAATCTCCGGATCGAATTTTTCTTCAGCTCGCGTGCAGAATTTACATTCTGGTTTGCACGGTCTCCGAGACAGGGCATCGGTGTTCCCATGGTTTCCGCCGTGCTCATTTTCCCACCGCTCACGCTCTCCACACTTTCCACATTTCCAAAAGCTGCTGGAGCCCTTCAGAATCGATGAGGATTCTGCACTTTTCCTCTTTCTTCAATTCCTCTGAAGATGTCCTGTTTCATTACAGTTCCAGCATCTTGGTCGACCCCGCATCTCGTTGACTACCATCCTGTTGCAATAGTGGCAGTTTTCTTCATTAGAGACAATCTCTCTTAACCGCACGACACCTCTAGAAGCCCGGTTTGCCGTTTCATAATTAAGTGCATATGCCAGAACTTCCGCGCTAGTGACCTTTCCTGCTAACCTTACGGCCATCTGAAGGTCTCGATCTGCCAGGGAATTAATGAAAGCGTCTCTTGCAACTTCGACAGAATATTCCTGAGCACTGTTAGGGTAAGCCAGGTGGGCTAATCTATCTATATCAGCGCAGAGCTGCTGTAGCGTCTCACCTGGTTTTTGCGTTCTTGTTCGCAACTGCAGACGGTAAACTTCCTGCATATGTTGCTCTCCATACCTTCTTTCTAGCACTTCAACCAAAGTGCGGTAGCAGTTCCGTTTTTCAGGTAGGACCGCTCGCAGGACCTCAGCTGCCCCTCCTCTCCATGCCATAACTAAAGCTGAAGCCTTTTCTGAATCAGACCAAAAGTTTGTCGCTGCAGCTGTCTCAAATTGCAGTTTAAATGTGTTGGACTTTATTAATAAAATAAATGTAACACAGTCTCAGTTTAGAACAAAACTCCACATCTAAAAACACTCTAAAACTCCGAACAATTCACTCTCTGTTGCATCATCCGAAAATCCCACTTGCACCAGGGCAAGTAACACTCCACACTCCACGAAGGTCTCGCCAAGAATGCATGATCACAACTGCTGACAGATCCTGTAACCAACTTCAGCTTCAAGAGACAGATGGCCACTGACATGAGATAACTATGGATAAACAGTATAACCTCCATCCATACCTAACAAATAAAGAAAGGAGCGCACGAAGCCGAACGTCTCCACAAAATGTTTCCCAAGATGAGATGCCATCAAAAATTGGAGGCTTCAACTTCCTTCCTACCGCATTATCTGTAGGTAACTGACGGATTTTAAGTCGTTCGACATCAGCCTTCAGATTTTCTAGATCTTTTCTAGTAGTTTCCAGTTTATTTTCTACCACTACTACCTCATTTCTTACGATTTCCACCTCCGTACTGATTTTCATTTCTATGCAGATTAATTTTGTCTCCAAATTCTTCTGGCTAACTTCCATTTTATCGAGTAGGCTTACGTTCATGCTCTTTAGCATTTCTATAACCTGCGACATACCGTTGTTAGCCTCCCCCGGCTCCCCTGCCTCTAACTCCTCCTCGAAAACATATGTCTCGGGATCATTCCCTTCTTGTTCCAGAGCTTCTCGAAGTCTCGCGATCAAAGCCGGCTTCTGCCCGGTTGTTCCCAAACCGCGTTTACCCAACTCCGTCTTCAATTCTTGAAGACGCAATTCACACCATCTACGGCCCATTCTTCAGCAATGTCCTTTAACACTCTTCGTACGTGTAACTCAGCAATCAATCCCACTCTGACACCAATTGTACCGTATTTGCTCACGGGCGAAATCTGGGTACGAAAGATTGATTGCTATAACGCTTTAACTATTCGCTACAATAATCACAATCATCTTTTACAACCAATTCCTTTCACTTCCAAGTGTCACCTCTCTTCTGTTTTTATTTTTATTTTTCATCGGTCACTCCGTTTTTAAATCTCACGGGGTGTCTTTAACGGTTGCTACGATTCCGTCACATCGTAACAATATTTAAAAGCTCCATTGAAAAAGAATTTCGGTTTCACTTCAACTGGGGCGTTCGGTAATTCTCGTTGGAAAAGAGTCTTTATTACATCGACTAGAATGCAGAGAAAATACAAAGCAATTGGAGACTCTACAGGAGAAATATAGCTGCCTTGAAGTAGGAAAAATGCCTGAAAAAAATGCAGATTTAGATACATATTTCCAATTTTTCTAAAACAGAATCTTTATAGCGTACCCTATTTCTGCACTCCGCACTGTCCGGCGTCATTTTTCTAACTGTGAATTTTGAAACGCCGGCAGTCCTTTTTTTGTCTTAGAAAAACGACTGGTATAAAATAAAATTAGTAGCGCCACATGAAATGTGAGAAAGTGTCGGTTACATGAACTAAAAATTCATTTAAAGCTTAAATTCCATTGTAGTGTTGCATATTCATAGTAAAAATTATTTTTAGTGATAATATTACACAAAATTTTAATTCAAGTCAATTTTCAATTATCAAAAATGAATTCTGCGTGGAATGTAGATTCACCCACTCGAATTGAGAAGTATGCTTAATAGCAGAGATTCCAATCAGCTGTTCAAATGGTAAAATAACACTTGACATTTCAAGTTGATTGTCAAAAAAGTGACAACAGGGAAAAATGAGTTCAGACTGGGAGGAAATTAAACGTTTGGCTGCGGATTTCCAAAAAGTCCAGTTAATATCAACGCTCCAGAAGTATTTTCATTTAAATTCAAGTGAATCTCTTAAAATCTAAGTGAATTTGCAGACTCTCCGAGAGGAATTGCATCGAAATAGTCACTTTACTGATTGAAAAGGGGCTCCTGGACGTTATTTTCACTACAGCATTTGGAAAGGGAGATTCTGGACGAACTCGCCGTCCACGGCGGCCGAGTGAACTTGGTCGAGCTGTCGAAGAACCTCAACGTTGAGTTATCCAAGGTAATTCACATTTCCCAGCACTTGAATTAGATTTTTAAAGGTGTTAGATATTCTTTATTTAAGGTGTAAAAACACAACTAGAACCACTACACCTCTGACCAAGCTATTGCTAACCAAAAAGTACACTCTGCTATTGTTAATCCTCTTGTAAAATTAAAACACTCTTATAAAGCCTTCTATGTCCAAACTCACTGACTGCTCCGGGTTGGATGACTCTGCTGTTCACGTTCCGAACTGACAGCATCTGACAGTTCCACCATAAGTGGAATTAGTGGAATCGGTTCTTTGCAGAACCAACGAATATGGAGAGCACGAAGTCGATCATCTCAACACTCCCTCCCTTCGTGTCTCCGAGTTCGTTTTGCCTTCTATTTTCTCTTTACAAATCTGAAAAGAAAGAACAAAAAACTTCTAATTGATTTCATCTGAACATTTTTAAGTCAATCATCTAAGTTCATCATTTTATCTCTGAGGTAATTATGGAGTTCTGAGGCAAAAGGTTTGGTCCTGATATCTGCTTCGTTTTCTGACATAGATATCCATATGATATGACTTTTACTTTTCCTTCAAGTGTACATTTTTTTTTTTTTTTTTTTTTTTTTATTATATGTAGTCCCCATGGGTGGTTGCCATTTGATTTCTCTTTCCAGTATTTTCTCGTTTTTCCAGATTCCTTTGAATAGTGTTTAAGTCATCATCAAAATTCTTCAGTCGGTGATTTCCATCCATCTGAGTACACTTTACTGCTGATTCATTGTCACATCTGATAGTTATGGAATACATAGTTTTTCCTATCATATCTCTGATTGCCTTGTCTAATGAGACAAGCTCTTGACAAGCATCATTCATTGCAAGAGTTTCAGCCTGACATGTTGATAGTGAAACATAGTTCTGTTTACAGCTTCTTCAGGCAACAGCCTCTCCAAACAGTTTAATTACATATCCTCCTGTAGAAGATGGATCGTCACAATCTCTGAAACTGGCATCTGACATCGCTTGTAAGGTGTCTTCTTTTTCTCTAAATGATATTCCCAGATTCTGAGTGCCTTTCAGATACCTAAATATCCTCTTAGTTTTTTTTCAGTCTTCTTCTGAAGGTTCCAATTGTCTTCATGACAAATGGTTTACGTCGTAAGAAGTATCTGGTCGTGTTGCACCAGCCAGATATAAACTTCCTATAGCTCCTCAATAAGGAGCTTTAGTTTGCCTTTGACTTTCATCTGAGTTATTTTTGATTGTATTCTTAAATTCTCTTTTCGTGTATTCACCTACTTCTAAACCTTCAGGAATCTTCATGAAGATGTCTTCTTCTAAAGTTCCGTTTAAAAAAAATTTGATATCCATCTGACACGCTTCAGGACCATATTTATTAATTATCGCGAACACCGTTCTGATTATTGGCAACCTTGACACCGGTGCATAGGTTTCCATCAGTTCATATTCTTTAGTATCTTTGAATCCTCTGATTACTAGTCTCCCCTTGTATGAAACTTGTTTACAATAATCTAATTTCCTTTTGAATACCCATCTAGAATCTATAATCTGAACTCTCTTTCCATCTTCTGATTTATTAGGTCTATCAACTAGTTCCCAAACATTATTTTCCTTCATAGACTTAAGTTCCTCTTGAACTGCTTTGATCCACTCTGATCTTTCGTCTGATTCCAATGCTTCTCTACAGTTGGCCGGATCTCCGTTAATTTTTGCTATGAGCGCATGCATAAACTGATCTTCTGAATTTATATGTTCTTCTAAACTCTTGACAAAATTAATTCTAATATAACTTTTGCTTGCATCTTGTTTTGAATGTTCTGCAAAATCAGGTCGTAGGTGTGTCCATGTTGGCCTATTTGTTTTGTCTGTCCTTTCTGGGTTTTTCCGCTTCTTACTTGAACAGTTCCTTGTAGTAATATCCTCCGATTTCCTTTTTCTGTGTCTGCCCAATTTTGTCTTAGTTGGTTCTTCTGAACCTTTTCCATCTGACTGTTTTTCATGACTTTTGTTTTCTACCTCCTTTTCTTCTGAATCTTATAGCCAACTTGCATCATTGATATCTTTCATTATTTCAGTAATCACATCTAAACTTCTTTCTTCAGACTTAGAATGATACACCTCCTTGTACACAATTTTCTCATTGAACCTCACGTTTCTTGAAGTAATCAACTCCTTTGTTTCTGGATGCCACAATACATATCCAGTTTTTGTGTACCCAATCCTAATTGTTCTTATTGCTCTCTCTGAAAATTTAGTCTAAGGAAAAGGTATTTTAGCATAAGCTATACATCCAAAACGTCTGACTTTGTCTATATTCAAGTTAACCTTTGGTGTAAACTTCTGAAGTGGTGATTCAAAATTATTAGCTCTGTGTGGAGTTCTATTGTACAAATGTACTGAGGCTTCTGAGGCGAACATCCACCTATTCTTTGGAATCTAACATTAACGTTCTGATTTTCCATTGTAGGATTTTATTAAATCTCTCTGAAGTTCCGTTGTGTTCAGGAGTATAAGGAGGAGCGAAGTCCGCTTCAATATTTTCTTTCATCCTAACTTCTGAAAAACTTTCCTCCGACAAATTCTTTGGCATTGCCTGTTCTGATAAAATTTACCTTCACACAATCATCTATTAAATTTCTTGCTGTTATTAAGAATTTTCCTAAGCAGTCACCTGCTTCACTCTTATTTTTAACAGCATATGCTTTTGCAAATCTTGAATAATCGTCAACGAATACTATTATGAACCTATTACCGCCAGGACTGGTAGCCGGTTTTATAGGTCCCATAACATCTGTATGTATCCTAGCTAATGGTCTATTTGCTCTGAGTCTAGTCTCTGAAAAAAACTTTTCCATCTTTGCCTTGATACAGATTTCACAGTCTAATATATCTTCGTCAAATCTTACATTTTTCAAAATGTTTTCAGATCTCTGAAGCTTTTTCAAATAATTAATTGACACATGTCCCAATTTAATATGCCAAAGCATTGAATCTTTTATTTTGTTTTTGGGTTTGATATTTGACCCATTGTTGCTTCTTCCATCAACCAAGACATCTAAATCTTTTCCCTTACTCTGATCTAAGTTGATAGCATCGTACTTGATTATTTCTTCTGACTCAACCTCTGATTTCTCTGAATTGTTTTGATATCCCCCACTTTGGATTATCTCCTTGTTCTCCCTCCCAATCTCAGCTAGGATATCTTTATTATTACTGCTTATTTCCATAATATCCGTCTGAGATTGTTCCAGGAGTTCCTCCAAAGTACCTATTCGAGCACTACACGAGTACTTGTTGTATTTTCCACACTTATTTAATGAATTGTCTTCTGATTTTTCTGCTACTAATGTAACTTCCCAATTTGGTTTCTTGTAGTAGCCTTTTAAATATCTATTCCTGTTGTTTTGTCAAAAATTGTTAATCTCTGATTGTCTAAATAAATTACTAGCCCTATATCTGCAAAACGTCTGAGTGATATTAAATTATCTGCCACATCCTTTGCTACCAGGACATTTGACAATTTAATAACTTCATGTTCATTTGAATTTGACTTTATATATATACGTCACCTTTCCCATTAACCATGATATTTGAAGATTTATTTTTGTTAGCACTTTTAATTATGTTTCCATAGCTGACTTTAAAGTTATGTAAGTAGATACCTCTACTAACCATATGTTCAGTTGCTCCTGAGTCAGCCATGAATTTAACTACACGGTGCCTGATATTGTTGCTTTTGTGCTTCTTTTTGTGATGCAACTATTGTTACCTCTGAATATGCCTTTACTTTTATTATAATTACCTCTGAATTCCGTTTTTATTTTTATGTTTATATTTCTTATAGTTAGTTTTTATTTTTTTATTTTTGTTAACTTACCCATCTTTGGGGTGGTCCTTGTTAGGGCACTCATCCCCTTTGTGGTTTTCTATCTTCTGACAGAAGAAACAGTACCACAACCCGTATCCTTCTAATGGACACCCTCTGGATATATGTCCAAACTTGTTACACCTGAAGCATTTAATTGCTTCAGGTTTAGCTCCTACTCTGATTTTTGTTTCTCCCTCTGATTTCATTTCTGCTTGTATCTGTAATATATTTTTAATATCATCTATAGTCATAACTGTATTATTTACTTGTTTCTTTTTGTAGTTTACTGATGTTAAATTTTTATGAACTTTTAATACTGTTCTAAACAAAACGATCTCTTTCCTCATCAGTCAGATGTATCATATCTTCACACGTCTGATATTCTCCTATAAAAGATTGTCTCCAAAGTGCAGACTCTTTCTCTGCTAATCCTCACAAATGTGATGTGATGTAACAACGCTATGGTTGCAGAAAACCAAAGAATATCAGATGTGTTTCTTCATTAATCCTGAGTAAGTTTATAAGATCTTTTTATATTGTATTTATTTGATTTATAATTAGTATTTAAAATACGTCTGAATTCCCTGAATGTCTCGCTCAGCTCATTCATTACGTTTGACCTAGACGACACATTTCTTTCTACATTCTGAGTTTTTATTGTATTTTCTAAATTTTTCATTTTTGCCTACTTTGATAGTAAAGTCAAATAAAGACATATTATTTACCTCTGAACGTCTGATATTGAAGACATGAGTCATGTTTTCCATGGACTCCGCCATAAGCCTCGCTGACCTCTCCATGGACTCTGCAGTTTTCTTGTTAATTTCAGCTGTAATTTTCATTTGATTTATAGCTTCTCTTAGATCACTCCGCAGCCTTCTCTCACTCGGAGCGATCTGGCACATTATGGGCAATTCTATATGCGTCTGACTTTCTTCCAAAACTTCTATATTTTAAATATTGCAATTATTCTGATTAGTGTTTGGATTTCAATACCCTTCTGATTTTGTTTCTTTTTCATTGAAAACAGAACTAAGAAACAAATTTCCAGATCTGGTTTCTCTGACTACTAATTGCATATATTCTGATTAAATAGAAACTATTTACCTTGATTATTATTTGATTGAGATTCGGACATCTCCCTTTCTTTGTCCTCTGACATCTTGTATCTCTAAATATACCAAACGTTTATTTAAATAATACATATATATTTTCATATACATATATATATATATAATCCTAGAGTCAGCAATTTTTATTTAACCGCACAGCAAGTTAAATTTTGCTTAACTCAAACCAGAATTGTTTGTCCTAGCTATACACACGTGCTCCCTCCCACTGTGAGTTGACGCACTGCAATCAACCCTAAGGCGTAGAAAGGGGCGATCGCAAACGCATGCATCATTCAGACTTCACAAAAAACTGATTTTTATTTAACCGCACAGCAAGTTAAATTTTTTATTATTATTAATATTAACAACTATGTGATTCCCATGCACTGCCTGTTCATCACATAATTGTCTATTCAAGATGTTTTTATTTTTTTATTATCTCCTCTTCTGATTTTAACTTTTATTTATAAAATTTTGTATAAAAATTTTATAACCATCTAGAAGAGTTTCTTTTCTATCTGAATTTATTTACTATACATAATTACACATACTCTTTTTTTTATAAAAAATTGTTATTAAACAATTTCAATTTACTTCTGATTATTTCCTTTTTGTTTTTCGAAGAAACGACACGTCGTCTTGCTTCTGCAAACACCGTTACGATGCCTTGTCATTTCATGAACCGTTATGACGCCTTGTCTTCCCGGAAAAACATGACGCCACTTTTTTATGAAAAAAAACACATGACGCCACCCTTCTTCTAAAGAAGATCACATGACGCTATTTTAGTTTTCTCTGATTAATGCTCCTCTGAATAAAACTTCCTTCTAAAAAAAATTTCTTCTGAACACAACTTCCTCTTAGTACACCTTATATTTTTAACGCGTGTTGGACCGATAACCTGTTAGATATTCTTTATTTAAGGTGTAAAAACACAACTAGAACCACTACACCTCTGACCAAGCTATTGCTAACCAAAAAGTACACTCTGCTATTGTTAATCCTCTTGTAAAATTAAAACACTCTTATAAAGCCTTCTATGTCCAAACTCACTGACTGCTCCGGGTTGGATGACTCTGCTGTTCACGTTCCGAACTGACAGCATCTGAAAGTTCCACCATAAGTGGAATTAGTGGAATCGGTTCTTTGCAGAACCAACGAATATGGAGAGCACGAAGTCGATCATCTCAACAAAAGGGAAAATCCTCGGTAAGTGATTCTAAAGGCAAAAACTTGCCTTCGTTCTCCGTTATTAGTACTCTATTAGTACTCTTCTAAAAATTGTGCAGCTTAGATAAATTTAAGAAGCTAATTATTAGGGATGAACTTATTTCCTTAGTTATCGTCAGAAAATACGTGTATTAAAAATCGGTGCCTAAACTGTCCGATAGGACTACTTCTCTTCGAGCCCAAGCTAATTATCTAAGTTTAATCGAAATTCCCACAGCCATTTATCACCTCCTTATAGATTTACAAATGGGTTAAAAATTAAAGTAGTCCAACTTTATCCGCTTACAAATAAACCCCTGATCCCTTCTGTTTGCGCTATTGGGCATATTGGAATTTGTTTTGTATGAAACCATATTGAAATATTAAATCCCAAAAAAAAAAAATTTAAAATTTTTCTAAGAACAAGTGTTGATAGGAAAAGAATGGCTCTGGCAAATATTTATGTAAACGAAACCTTAAATATTATTTTAAAATTCAGCAACAAAAAGAACTGATATCTTTGAATATTACAAGAAATTAAGACTCTCTCTGATAACTGATGGAGAGGGAGGGTGCACTACACGTCAACACGAGAGAAACAGCAAAAGAAACCAACGATTCTCTTCAAGACTATCAACAGCCCGCTTTTGCGTACATATACCTACATACTTGTTACAAAATAAATTCTGAAATTAAAAATGTTTCTAATTTGACTGCTTTTGTCACATCCCCGTTAACCTTAGTACTAACACCTTAAATTGTGACCAAATAGACCCTGCCTACTTACCTACTGGCAGTAGGTACATATTGCGAAATTATGTTTTTTTTATCTCATTTTCCATTTTCATTGCTATTATTTTATCAATTATTTCAATATAATTTTCCATTTTATCGCGTCAAACTAAAGGCTACAACAAATAAATTGTTGGTATAAAAAATTTCGTTCCTTTCTTTATTTTCAACAATATTTGTTATTTTATCTATTAATAGGTATAAGAAAATTATTTATTTTATTGTGCCATTTAAAAGTATTTTTTTGCAGGACTGCCAATACCATCAGTAAGGTTTCCGAACACGTCTATTTTACTGTTAGATGGACACGATTGAAATACTTTAAAATACATGCTTAACTCTCGCGGTATCATTCTATACTTTTCTGGGCTCCTTCCTCAGCGAACTAATTCTGGGGGTACGAACTAAATTTTAAAATTTCGCTAAAAGCGGGCTGTTGATAGTCTTGAAGAGAATCGTTGGTTTCTTTTGCTGTTTCTCTCGTGCTGACGTGTAGTGCACCCTCCCTCTCCATCAGTTATCAGAGAGAGTCTTAATTTCTTGTAATATTCGAAGATATCAGTTCTTTTTGTTGCTGAATTTTAAAATAATATTTAAGGTTTCGTTTACATAAATATTTGCCAGAGCCATTCTTTTCCTATCAACACTTGTTCTTAGAAAAATTTTAAATTTTTTTTTTTGGGATATCAGTTTTTTTTGTTGTCGATTTATAGAGCATTTCAAAAATTAATTATTTCGGGACATTTTTTAGCAGGAGTCAATTTATTATTATATTGTTACAATTTTGCCCGCCGAGCGGCTGGCGGACAAAACTGAACAGTTTGCCCTCGTTACAATTCACTGGGGTTATGGGGATATGGGGACGGACTAACACTCATTCTGTTAAGAATACAATGCTCATCTGCCGAGGCAGACGAGCACACAAAAAAAAAGTGGTCGGCGTTTCGATCCGGGGCACTGGCCCGATCTCTTCAGTGTGGCTGAAGACCAGTGCCCCTGCCACAGACGCCCACACTTGCGCGGACCGAACACCGGCCCCCATATACACCCGCTTCAAAAACCAAGTGTGAAGTATAACGAAGGCAAATTCTGTAACAATATATATGCCGGGCGCCATTATACGGCGTTTTAAATGGCGATTATATAAAAAGAAACAAAACCTAAAACTCTCTTACAAATGCCTTCAATTGAGGTTATATCTTTTGACAAAACCCAAAAAAATTCCGCTCGCTACCTAATAAATAAACTACCTCCCAGTTCTTCTTTTGTTAGTTACAAATGGAAATAATTCGGAGAGATCTATCAGTAAGTTTTTGTTAGATTTATATTCTACTATTTAAAAGACAACCAAAATATGAAAACTGAAAGAATGGACGCGAGATGAAAATTTAATCTTTCGTTCGATACTTCAAAAAGCTAATAACCCACGTACTATCAATGGCCTTCAAAAGCGTCGAAGGAAAAAAACGAATCATCACCAGCAGGTGGATTCGAACCGCCGACCCACACCATGCCGACAGAGTCACGCTGGCAATACACCATCACTGATGTTGGAACGTCTTGTTTATTAGTCGGATATTAGTCAGATATAAGATATATGGGGAAAAGGGTTATAATTGTGTTTAAATACTATTAGCTACGAATATGGTATGTTATGGGTACCGTCGGTAAGGGGGTAATGTGTAGTATTTTATGAAAAAAGAATAATTGTAAAAAGTTAATAATTGTAGAAGTTATTAGCGAAAATGTCATTTTTACTCTAACGAACAATAGGAATATTCTTGGCCCATTGAGTATGTCTCTGATAGAGGGGAGAAGAAACAAGAATGAAAACTCACCCAGGTTACAGGAAGGGGGTGATTCCATATGCGTAAATGATGTAGAGTTGAAAAAGAAGGCGTAAAAGAGGGATTTTAATTTTTTGAAAGAAAAGTGTTATTAGTAAAAATATGAGAATTAGAAAAATGGACTGCTGAGAATTTATGTGATTTTTGAAGATATTACTCAGGTCTGTACGTGTAGTAGTTAAGGATTTAGTAAAAATCCTACTACTACTAACCACACTTCGTTGAGATTAGCATAGAAAGATTGGGAAAGGTTCACAGATTACAAATATGAAAAAAAAATTGGGAAAAAGAAAGGATTTCTAGTGGAAAAGAGAATGGAAATATTTTGCTTGGAAGGAAGAACAAGCACAGCACAGTACCTTTTACGATGGACGGCACAGGAGAAAAAAAGTTGCTTTCATATACCAGATTCGAACTCACTGTTGCGCAGTTTCTTCCTGCGTTTGTTATCGCGAGTCAAGGTGCCCTACCAGCAAGGCTATACAGTTCCGGCGAAACCGTGAAAAATGTATTGGTATATAAACTACAAGCGTCTTAAAAAAAAGCGTCTTAAAAAATTTGGAAGATTTTAAAATCGAATAATACGATTTACGGCTAAACCACAAGACCGAATTGGTTGACATTTTTTTTATTTATCATGACTTTTTGTCACGGATCGAACCCTATCATCGATTTGTTTGAATAAGTCTTTGTTTATTTATGAATAAGTAAAATAAGAAACATAACGGCTTCTTTCGGCAACTTCGCGTAATAAAGCTTTAGCTAGAGCGCACGTTTTTCTTTTCTATCAACACGGCGCTCCATCGAGCGCCTTGATTTAGCTAGAGCGCACGTTTTTCTTTTCTATCAACACGGCGCTCCATCGAGCGCCTTGATTCAGAAAAGTGTGTATCTTGTATTTCATTTTCTGGCTTTCAGATTACTGTGGTTGCTGAGAAAATCGCGTCTGAGAATCCTGAAATTCACTTTATGCTAGGTCAGCTCATCGACGATGATTACATAGCATGCATAGCAACCGAAATAAATGAAAAACTCAGTGAAACTGGAGAAATTACAATATCTGACCTCACAGTGCAATTCGATCTTCCATCTGATTTCCTTCAACAAAGAGTAGTGGAAAAGAATCTGGGAAAAATAATCCACGGCCGACAAGATCCGAACAACCCAAGGGTCTTCTTTACTCAGGCGTATGTTGCACGGTGTAAAGCAAAAATACGTGGCCCACTCGCGGCGCTTACGCAACCGACATCCGTTTCTGCGATATTGCAACAAATCCATGTCCAGGAAATGATTTTCCGCTCGTTGTTGGATGAATTGGCACCTGCTGCCGCTGGAACGGTTACCTCAAAGCTTGCCAACGAACAATATATTCCCCATATTTACGCAAAAATGCAGGTATTCAACATTTTAAAAACAGAAAGTTTACAGATTTATTAAAAATTTTAGATTGATTGGGCACAATCGTTTTATAGTCAAAATGGATTTTTAGAGTACGAAGCTATTTTAAAATTACGGATAAACGTTGAAAAACGGATAAACGTTAAAAAACGGATAAAGAATTATAATTACATTCGAAATGAGCGCCCCACGCTTTTCTTTAACGAATGTGTGAGATTTTCTCGATTTTTTAAAAATTTGTGTGTAACAGTTTTTTTAAAATTTTGTTTAAGTTTGTTTAAGTTTGTTTTATTTTTTATTTTTTTACTTTTTAGTTGATTTTTGTTTAATTTGATTCACAATAAGGTAAAGAAAAGCGTTTCCTAAAAATTTTTTTTTTCAATTTTTTTTAATTTTTTACTTTTTAGTCTGATATTATTGCATATTCGTGAATTATCTCGGGAAATACGTATGCTGCAAAATTTCATTCATTTTCATTGAAGGAAAGGCAGTCAAATTAACGTCCAAAGTTTTGACCCAAAAGTGTGAAGTAATTTTTTTATTTTTTACTTTTTAGTCTGATATTATTGCATATTCATGAATTATCTCGGGAAATACGTATGTCTGCAAAATTTCATTCATTTTCATTGAAGGAAAGGCAGTCCAATTAACGTCCAAAGTATTGACCCAAAAGTGTGAAGTAAAGAAAAGCATTTAAAAATAGTTTAATGTCTTTTAAATCAGTCATATTAAACTTATTCTGGAGGTAATGTTTAAAATTATTTATTTTCTCTATACTAGCTGTAGCAATAACTAAATCATCTACATAGAGCACTACATAAATGTTCTCAGATATACATAGTTCCTTTATTTAGTATATAAATACATCGATCAACTGGAGAATTTCTAAAACCTTTTTCTATTAATGCTGTTTCAAATGTCTCAAACCAACATCTTGCTGCTTGTTTTAACCCATATAGAGCTTTATTTAGTCTACAAACTTGATTGTCGTCACAAGCAATTCCTTCAGGAACTTTCACAAATATTTCCTCTTTTAATGTACCGTTCAGAAATGCCGTTTTCACATCCATATGATGGACTAATAAATTATATTGATTTGAAAAAGCTAATATGAATCTAAAACTAGAAATTCGAGCTACTGGTGCAAATGTTTCATTGTAATCAGTTAAATATTTTTGACTGAAACCACGAGCTACAAGCCTTGATTTATATCTTTAGTGAATATTTAAACACAGATTTTATTTGAAATATCTTGATTTTATTTTGCCAGCTACGTCCTGCTTACAAGCCTTTTCCGAGAAAACTAAAAGTAAATGGCTGCTCCATTACGGCAATGCTTTTCAGCCAGGCTACTGTGATTTCCACTGCTACTACCCCGGTTGCTGAATTCAACCGAGTAGGGAAATCACAGTAGCAGGCCAACTGTGGCTAACTTCTGACGCCACATTACCCCCTTGCGGAGATTTCTGCGCACTCACAGACCAGCCCGAAAGCGCTCCGGGAACCGGACTTTACGGCCAGCTCTTGTGGTGCGGGAATCTGCTGCTGGTTGCGATCTTGAGTGCCGCAGAATAGAGGTTGGAGCTGCAGGTGGTTGCAATGTTGAGTGCCGCAGAATAGAGGTTGGAACTGCAGGTGGCGATGAGTCGGGGCAAATTGTGTCAGCAGGAGCGTCCTCATTCAAACTATAAGCTGGTTTGACTCTATCCATACTGACCACAACGTCGTGACCTCGCCGGCGAATGGTGATTGTCTTCTCTGTCCGTCCGACGACCGGGTAGGGTCCAGAGTAGGGTGGTTGCAGGGTCCCTCGCACGCTGTCATCGCGAAGCATGATCTGTGAAGCGTCCTTCAGATCCTTGAAGACAAAGATGCTTGGCTTCGCATGGCGTGAAGCAGGTTGAGGTCTCAGTTTGGACATTGTTTGTCGCAGACGTGAAACAAAATCTGATCCCTCGCTGCTTGTTGAAGGGGTAAAATATTCTCCTGGTAAACGGAGTGGCTCACCATAAACGAGCTCTGCAGATGATGAATGCAGATCATCTTTCCATGCCGTCCGCATTCCAAGTAGCACCAGTGGCAGGGCCTCAGTCCAGGATGCGCCAGGATGACACATAAGGGCAGCCTTCAGTTGCCGGTGTGGCCGTTCTATCATCCCGTTCGCGCAGGGGTGATATGCTGTGGTCCTAGACTGCTTGAAACCAACGAGCTTACCAAGCTCTTGAAATAATGAGGCTTCAAACTGCCGACCACGATCAGTGGTGATGCGATGCGGAACACCAAAGCGGGAGATCCAAGCGGTGATAAGGGCTTTCGCTATTGTCTCGGCGGTAATGTCTGCGGTTGGGTAAACTTCAAGCCAGCGTGTAAACCTGTCCGTGGCCGTCAGACAATATTTGAAACCCTCGGAAACTGGTAAAGGGCCAACTATGTCTATATGGGCATGTGCAAAACGATCTGTCGGCAGTGCGAAGGTACTAAGCGGTGCGCGGACATGCCTTGTCACTTTAGCACGTTGACACGACAGACAGGCGCGTGTCTATGCACGACAGTCTCGTTGGATGCTAGGCCAAACGAAACGTTCCGAAACAAGTCGAGCGGTCGCACGTACTCCAGGATGACAGAGGCTGTGCAGCGAGTTGAATACCTGTTGTCGGAAAGGAGTTGTCACGAAAGGCCTTGAGCGTGCTCTGGATGTATCACAATACATAAATACATCTGATCCGAGCACTGGTTCACGCTTTAGTTTGAGTGCCGAACCGTGATCCAATAAACGCTGGAACTCAGGGTCGTTTTCTTGTGACTGGGCCAGTGCCCGAAGATCGACAGGTTCCACCGATATAGCTGCTATCCTTGATAGAGCGTCAGCTACTACATTGTCGGCACCACTTACATGCTGGATGTCCGTGGTGAACTGCGCAATGTACGACAATTGGCGAAGCTGAACTGGTGGAAGCTTCTCTCGTCGTTGTTTGAAGGCATATATTAAAGGCTTGTGGTCCGTATAAATTGTGCAATGCTGAGCCTCTAATATATGGCGAAAATGCTGGACTGATTCGTATATGGCGAGCAGCTCACGGTAGTAAGCTGGCCATACGGTCTGGTCTTCTTCAGTGTTTTCTACACCCAGGATTGCTGCTGTCTTGGTGAGAGCATTCGATAGCCGCTTTGAATGTTCTTTTGAAAGTTTCTTTGAAAAGAACGCGATGGGCTGCCAGGAACCGTCGACAAACTGCTGGAGACAGGCACCAACGGAATGGCTAGAAGCATCGGTAAAAAGACCAATCGGAGCATCTGAAACTGGATGATGAAGAAGAGTGACTCTAGACAGAGCCTCCTTGCAGGCGACGAAAGTGCGCTCGAGAGATGGTGTCCAGTGAATGGGCTGTGATCCACGAAGACCAGCGACGGCACCATCTAAGGGAGCTTGATGTTCAGCAGCTGCGGGCAGAAAACGGCGATAAAAATTTATCATGCCCAAAAATCGACGAAGGGCCTTAGCGGTTTTAGGCAACGGGAAGGACTGCAGAGCGGCGATACGGTCTGGTAATGGGCGTACACCATCGGCTGACAGTTCATACCCAAGGAATGTTACGCTTGACTGGCCAAAAACACTCTTGGAGGAGTTTATCAGCAAGCCGTAATCAGACAGTCGCCGGAACAATTGATGCAAGTGTTCCTTGTGTTGCTCTTCCGACTTTGAAAAAATCAAAATGTCGTCTATGTAGGCATAGCAGAAATCCAAACCATGTAAGACTTCGTCAATGAAACGTTGGAAGGTCTGTCCGGCATTGCGAAGACCAAAACCCATGAACGGGAACTCGAACAACCCGAATGGTGTAATGATTGCTGTCTTCTGGACGTCCTCAGGGTTAACAGGAATTTGGTTGTAGGCCTTCACAAGGTCAATCACTGAGAAGATTGTACAACCATGAATCCTGTGGTTGAAGTCTTGAATGTGACGTACCGGGTAGCGGTCTGGAACTATACGCGCATTCAAGGCGCGGTAATCGCCGCATGGACGCCAGCCGTCATTCTTCTTGGGCACCATGTGCAACGGCGAGGACCAAGCACTCTCCGAGCGACGAGCCGTGCCCTCTCTGAGCATGGCGTCGAACACCTCTTTGGCTATGTTTAACCGGTCTGGTGCGAGTCGTCTTGCACGACACGATAGTGGCGGTCCCGGAGTCGTCCGAATGAAATGCTCGGTGGAGTGACGCACTTCGCGTGGGACTCCAGCTGGCCGAATTAGCTGCGGGAACTTGCTGAGGATGTCAGTGAAGGTAGACTGAGGAACAGTAAGTACCCTGACACTGGCATGTGCCGTATTAAACGACTGTCCGGGCGCCGAGAGGCCAGTTACGCCATCAACTAGGCGGCGGTGGCGGCAGTCCGGGAGCAAGTTGTAATGCGCCATAAAATCGGATCCTAGGATGGGCAGGGCCACATCAGCGACAACAAAACGCCAGGTAAAGTCACGACGAAGCCCTAGATTAAGGCTTAAGGGAAGTTCGCCGTAAGTTTTGATGGTTGATTTGTTGGCAGCGCTGAGTTCAAAGTCCGTGGCTGCTCGACGGTCCTTCAGAAGAGATCGGGGAAAACACGATAGATCGGAGCCGGTATCAACAAGAAATTGCCTTTTGGAAGAGCGATCTGTTACGAGAAGGCGGCTCCCTCCAGATCGGCAGCCAGTCGCCGCTGTTAATGGCTGCCGGATGGGTTTTCCGACTTGTATGAGCATGGAGCAATGCAGTTCCGAGCATTGGTACCAAAACGGCGATGATACCAGCATACACGCTCACAGGATGCGCCGCGATGAGAAAACTCTCGTTTACCCCGAGATCGTGAGCGCTCCCGAACTCTTCGATTAATTGAAGAATCTCGGCGACCGGTGTGGAGCGCTGCGACCATATGGATGAGCTCCTCGATCTTCTGCACCAGTTGTTCACCATTATTGACTGGCTGAGCCGGTAGCGCTGACGGCGCACTGACAGCAAACGATGAAGTCGGTGGATTCACCTGCATGATACTGTCCGCAATATCTGCAGTATCATCTAAGGACAGATTCGGCTTCACCTTCAGAATCTGTTGCACGTTAGACGGCAAACGTTGCAGCCAAAGTGTGCGCAGAATGTTCTCGCTAACCGGAGAGGTACCGGCTAGAGAACGGAGGTGCCTAAGAAACTGGGAGGGCTTTCTGTCTCCCAACTCCTCAGAACTTAGCAGCTGCCGCACTCCTTGCTCCTCCGAAAGCGACAGACGACGGATTAGCTCTGCTTTGAGCTTGGAATAGCGCTCAGTCTGTGGTGGAGGGTTAGCAATGATGTCGAATACCTCATTAGTCCAACGCAGGTCCAGCTGAGCAACGACGTAATTATACTTCGTTGCCTCCTGTGTGATGCCGCTGATGGTGAACTGGGCCTCCACCTGTGCGAACCACACTTCGGGTTTGTCCGGCCAAAATGGAGGAAGACGAATTGCTGCACGGAAAACAGCAGGACTTTCTTCAAAAGTCTGTAAATGTTGCTGGGGCTGTTGAGGTTGTTGACTGGGTTGAGCTTTATTAACTTAATTCACGCCCGGAAAATTAATTTTATTTTTTTGTCGGCCACATTTATTTATTATTTTTTATTTTTTAATAACACGGCGGGAATTGTTTTTTATTTAGTTGAAAATGTTTATTAACACACTGAATACTATTTAAAATTGTTCGCCTACGTCGGGGTCACCAATTTAGTGAATATTTAAACACAGATTTTATTTGAAATATCTTGATTTTATTTTGCCAGCTACGTCCTGCTTACAAGCCTTTTCCGAGAAAACTAAAAGTAAATGGCTGCTCCATTACGGCAATGTTTTTCAGCCAGGCTACTGTGATTTCCACTGCTACTACCCCGGTTGCTGAATTCAACCGAGTAGGGAAATCACAGTAGCAGGCCAACTGTGGCTAACTTCTGACGCCACATATCTAAATGGATTTCCATGCTCATCATTTTTAACAGTAAATACCCATTGACAGTCAACAATATTTTTATTCATAGGTTTTGTAACTAAACCCATGTTTTATTAATCAAAAGTGAATCGATCTCATCCTTTATTGCTTGTTCCCATTGAACTCTATCATCTCTAAATTTTATTTCCATATAAGACGTGGGAATACTACAAACTAGAGATTTGGCATACATTAAACAATCATCTGGTATATCATAATCATTATAAGATACAACAGGACGGTCTCTGATCCTCTCACTCCTCCTAATTCCCGTAGATATTGGTCTCTTATCATTATTACTATTTTTCGAGATCTCTAAAGGTTTATCTGCTTCTACTACAGATTTATTTGATTCTTCACTTATTTTGGCATTTTTCTTACTAGGTTCTTCTTTTTCTGATTTATTTTTATCAGATTCCTGCTCTGTAACTACTGATTTTACCCTTAGGTCAGATGTATCAGTTTCATCTTAAATCTTGGGATTTTTCAAGATTATACCCTTCAATGTTAATTGCAGGCCTAGTTTCCATAAAATTAATCTCATGAAATATCACATCTCTTACTTTAATAAACTTTTCACTCTCCACATTCCACACCTTATAACCGTTTGGTTCATATCCAACTAATATACCTTTTATTGATTTTTCATCAAATTTTGTTTTTCGAACGTTATTGTGAATATAAACAGTCGAACCAAATACTCTCAAGTATTTTAATTGTGGTTTTTTATTATGCCACATTTCGTATGGTGTTTTAGTTATCTTCAAAGCCTTAGTAGGTGTTAAATTAATCAAATATGTTGCAGTTAAAACTGCTTCACCCCAAAAAACTTTACTCAACGTTGCACCCGATATCATTGAACGAGCTTTTTCCGTTATAGTTCTAACCATTCTTTCTGCTACACCATTTTGTTGTGGGGTTCGTGGAACAGTTAAGTGAAAAGTAATGCCTTGCTCTCTACAATAGTTTTTCAATTCAGTTGACAAATACTCTCAACCATTGTCTATGTATAAATTGACTACTTTTAAATTAAAACGCGCCTCACTTCTTGTAATATAATCTTTAAACACGGAAGAAACATCGGATTTGTATGTTATTAAATAAGTTACACAATAGTGAGTATATTCATCAATAACCAATACAAAGTAGTTTTTATTCTCAATTGCTGTAGGAGTGATTGGACCAGCAAAGGCTAGAAAATCGGTGATTGAGAGAAATTCCCGTTGTATGCGGCGTTATTTCGCAAGAAATTCCACGACCATCCGAACTGATTACCTCTCCACCTGGGCACGGCGGTTTGTTCTGAAAATTGGAAACGTTTCTTTTAATTCTAAAATATGTACATTTATACGAGAAAATACCTGTAGATATCGAATCTCCCTTTGAACTGAAAGGTCATACTTGGGAGTACTATGGGTGCTCAGAAATTGTTCTAATATTTTTGAGGCCAAATACGACATTAATGTCTGCAAGAGCTGGCCTGACGCAGAAGAATTATTCATTTGAAACGGATGGTTTAATGAAGCATTATAGACATTCTCTGTCCTCATGTTCATGATAGGCGAGCTTAAAGTCTGATTACTCTGTTGATCCTGTCGAGCTTCCCTGAAAAAATAGATATTAGGGAAATATACACTCCGCGACACATGATTGTAGACAGTCTCAAATACTCAGGTATTTTAAGTAATTACGAATTCTAAGAAAATGCATACCCCTCATTAGTTAGAACAAGTAAGTGCTAATTACTTTGTGGGATTTTCCCGTCCATTTGATGCGTAATTTTTTTTTATGATTTTTTACCTGAGAATTGCTATAAAAACCTGCGACACGACAAGTAAATAGCTAGTGGATAGAATAAAATGGCTAGTGGAAAAATACTCACTCTTGAGGAAATTTGAAAAATAAGGGCACTTAAAGAAAAAGGACATTCCAATCGAGAAATTGGTAGAAGGATCAACGGAAGTGCTGGAGTAGTTGACAACTTTCTTAAGGATCCCGAAGTTATGGAAAACAACAACAAGGGAGGACGAAAAGAGTAACGAGAGGAGCAGGATCTTAAAAATAGCCTCAAATGCATCAAAGACATCGAGGGAAATTCAAATAAAAAAAGCTTGGAAGATCTGTCAGTATTCGCATGGTGTAATGCATACTGAAAAGCTCACCAACCCTACAAGGTCGCCGCCTGAAAGAAATCCACTATTAACCTAGAACCATAACGAAAAAAGGCTTGAAGTTGCTCGAACACACATGGCGTGGAAGAACGAATGGAGATGCATAATCTTTTTCGACGAAAAACGTTTCAAATTGGATGGACCCGAAAGATATGCGTTCTACTTTCATGACTTACGAAAGGAGGAGAAATTTCTAACCCGTCGTCATAGCAGAGAAGGAGCTGTCATGGTTTGGGGAGCCATTTCTTACAATGGACAAATCGACCATATTTTTATGGTGGGCGGCACACATCTAATGATTACATAGAAGTGCTAAGAAGCGCCAAACTAAAAATAATTGAAATGATGGAAAGTCAACATTGGACTTTCCAACAGGATCACACTGCAGTTCATACAGCCAGAGTTGTTAAACGGTGGTTTGAGAACGAAAATGTTGCAGTTTTGGATTGGCCATCACTATCTCCAGACCTAAAAATCATCGAAAACCTCTGGGGATGGCTTACCAGAAAAATTTATGGGTCCGTAAAACAATTTCACACCATTGAAGAATCGAAAGCAACAATAACAACGGCTTGGGACGAGATTTCTTAGGAAATAATAAGGAATTTGGAAAATTCTATGGAAAATAGAATTTTGGAAGTTATAAACCGAAATGCTGGTAACACATTATTAAAAAAATGAATAAATGGTAATGTGGTGTTGGACATTTAATTTCCTTTAAACCCATTTCACTTTTTTTTTTTAACCGTAAAATTTCTTCAGAAAACTGGTAGTGTCTACAATCAAGTGTCGCCGGTTTTTATAGCAATTTTGGGGTAAAAAATCATAAAAAAAAAATAACGCATCAAATGGACGGGAAAATCCCACAAAGTAATTAGCACTTACTTGTTCTAAGTAATGAGTGGTATGCATTTTCTTAGAATTCGTAATTACTTAAAATACCTGAGTATTTGAGACTGTCTACAATCATGTGTCGCGGAGTGTATGTAGGTGCATAACAACACTCACATTGTATTTATATTCCGGGCAAAGTTCATTGGCGGTCTACAACCAATCCTTTGAAATAACGATTTCGACTGCGAATTTTCTTGGGTATTTCTGTTATTCCTGGGATTCTTGTAGGGGTTTGTCCTCTTTCTATTATTGCGATTCCATTATTCCATTCCATTATTACGCCTTTTTCTTTTAATTCCTTTTGAATTATTAGGCAGTAGCGGTGGCATAGCCGATGGTCTGTTTGGCGGTAGTAGCCGACACTGTTGGTACCTTATATTAGTTCCTTTGGATTATTTCAAGATATTTTACTCCTTACATCGAAACTAAATATTTACGATTTTCACGTCTTCTTCGTTGACCACAATGTCTATATAATCTCTTTCTTTCGGAAATTGTCCCGTTTCTTGAATGTAGTCGTCCATGGTTATTACACGCGCGAGAAACAAAATGTCAAAATGTTACCGTTAATATTCGGTGACGTCCTGTTGCATGCTTAAGGGTACGTTCAAAATTTGTTGGGGTACGTTCAAAATTTTTTGCATTACATCGACTCGAGTAGATTTGACTAAAGCCGGGATCCCAATGTATCCGCACCGTTTCGATCCGTCCGTTCCGCACCGTACCGTTGAGAAGCTAGCTAAGCTGTGTTTTTCTCACTCGGGTCGGGTTCGATCTCTATTATTTATAACTGAGTAATGCTACAAAGCACTTAACAGTTCAAATTCAAACCCGTCCGTTAATGGTGTGATCAAGAAAGGAACGGAGCGAAACGATTAGCCCATTAATGTCAGTGGTTTTGAGCTACGCTGTATGTAGAAGAAGTTTTTAGCCAAAAAACATGAGAAACCTTAAATTACAAATCCTCTGACTACATCTAATGTCATACTTCTTATATGCATAAAAAGGGATGAATTTATCAATTCTAAATGTAGTACAATTATAGATGGGGTTACTAATAAGATGTTCTTCTAATTATTCGTTGAATGCTTCGGACATAAAAATTCTAAAGTGAAGTGCTTCTTTCGACGGATCTACATACGTCTCAACAAAATTGTTTAATAAAACATAATTTGTATGAGAAATAAGACCTTTTGGTCGGAACGTCAAACTTTAAGATTTTTTTTAAATTGGATATACATACTCGCTTTTCGATCAGAATTTTATCAAATATGGATGGGATTTAAGTAACAGTTTCGGGGAAAAAAATAAAAATTCATTTCATTCGACAGGGAAATAGGACCTTTTGAACAGACACTCCTCATATGTGACAGTGGGTTGTGGCATTGTCCCTCCAACTTGTCTTATTCAACCCCCCTCCGTATTCCCAATCGGGGTGGTGACTCTTTCGATCCCGTATTCTTTTCAATTCATTCTATACATTTTGAAGTAAAACTTCTTTACGCACGCTTGACTTGGGGAATAAGCTGGTGAATGCGTGACGAGAGCGTTACGAAAAGTGTGATCAGCAAAGAACTTCTAAACAACAAGAAGCTTCATCTCAACCCAAAAATTGTGCATTCCCTTCGTTTATTTATGGAAGCAGGCGGGAAGCGACAGAGGGGGCGCTTAGTGAATGAGAATGAGAGAATTCTCTTCGCTCATGACGACATGGCTTTGTGTGAGTTCGACGCAACCCGATAGACGCTGCGCGCGCCGGCATTCGGCGTGGATTTATGTGGGAAAGAGCTTTCATGAAGGAGTGAGCTTTCATGATTAATAAAAGCGAGGTCTCACGACCGGTTGAGTTGCCACGCTCGCGATGACGGGTTCCAATCCGATTAAAAAAAGCTTTTGTGAGAGAGCCGCCCGCCATACAAAATTTTTCATTACATGAGATGAAGCTTCTTGTTGTTTAGAAGTTCTTTGATATAAGTTAGTTCGTTTGCGAGTTTGCTAGCGTTACGCGAACGGTGATTTCTTGATTATTTCGTAATTTCATTTCGTTCTTGAACAATTTTATAAATTAATATTTTGTTCAATACATTAAATATTCTACGCTTAAAGTGAATAAAATTGTAATTACTGATGTATCCGATAATGAAAATAATGAATAAAAAAAAATGTGGCAGTCGTGGGACTGGCCGACAGAAGCTACGCTTCAACTTCTTACGTAACAGTTAAACAAAAAAATTTCTTTTGAATATAGAAGAAAAAAAAAATAAACAGAAAAAAATAATAATTTGTGGAATGTATGGATAATATAAAATGACAAAAATACAGTTATAAGAAAAGAATAATGAAAATCATTTTTTTATTGATAAAATTATATTTTTGCAACAGTCACCACTCACTAGATCCTCTAATTCTTTTAAATCACTTTCCATATTTATTTTTACAAATCACTGCTCAAAAAAATAGAATCCCACGCACACAGCAGGCGACCGTTTCTCTCTCTCTATCTCTCTGGCGAGTAGGCATGCGCCCAACCAATCTAACGCTTACGTCTTAGATTTTCTACGTTGAGTCCCAGCCCGCGAAACCCCCGATAAAAAGCGTAGCTTCAATAAAAAATCTAAGTATTCAAAAATATTAATTTATCAGTGAAAACCGATAATAAATTTAAATATTTGAAGAAAATTAATTTATGTATATGTATATACACTGGAAATATATATGTTTATATATGTTTATATATGTATATATTATACATATATACATATATAAACATATATATACATACATATAGATGGAGCTAAAGAAGTTTTACTTCAGTTGTGTGGTCTAAAGCACACTCGTTTTTTTTCAACGGTGGGTTTGTGGCATTGGTCTTGTTACACCGCGCCTAAGATTACCATATCTCTATTAACACATTGTTGTGTGAAATGTTAGTAGACATCGAAAGTACATGCCAAAAGTACTTTTGTCACTGAAACTTAATATAACGCCCGATGTGTGAGACGTTGCGCCGTCTTGTTGGAACTACATGTCGTCCAGGTTCATGTCATCCAATTGAGGCTCCGAAAAGAATGTTATCATTACCCGATACGGGTCTCGATTGACAATCAGCCATTCTCGTTTCGGAAGATGTATGGCCCAATGACGCCGCCTGGATCCACACCAAAAAATAAGTTTCTTCGAATGTAATGGAGGCCGTTGATGCTGCTGTAGATTAATCTCTCCACAAATGCGGCAATTTTGCTTATTCATGAAGCCGTTCAACCAAAAATATGCTTCGTCACTGCAAATGATATTTTCGTGAAAAATTTGGCGAACAGAACAATTGTTGTTTGTATTAATTTGCTACATATGCCACGGCAACTTACGCCATATTGACCATGGACTATGTTGGTTAACAGTTCTCTTCTAATTAAAGTTTGTATTGGCGTTTTAACGCCCTCAAGCACAGTTTCTTTAAGACAAACTACAGTGTCCACAACCTTCTTTTTTCTCACTACACACTCAAAAAACATCAAGGCAATTCACAGTCAATCACAGTTGTGTGCAATATGGTATAATATGGTGCAATTTTTTCTTGCGGATAATTACGCAATTATGCCATAAAACGGCATTAAAACGGCTAGATATAAGTGTTGAGGAATCCAAGCGTTTTTGGATTTCGTTGATGCTGAATTCGAAAAGGTAAAACTAACTGGGCAGCCACTCGGGAGCGAAAGGAAAGTCTTCGTTGGAGTTGGAAATGCGAAAGAGAGACTTTATTGGCACAGCCTCCTTTATATACAATTCACTGAGAAAAAGGGCTGACAACATACAAGAGGCAAAGAAAACGGTTGACAATACACAAATTAAAATTACTAAAGCTCAGGGCAACATTACATGAACTTAAAATAAAGAAGAAATCATAACATGCCGCCCGCCTTGGGGGGCTTGACCGCCAATTCACAGGTCTGCTTATTAGCCTCCATGGGTAATGGGCAGATGGTTGATGCAGCGCGCTTGAAGATTCCGGTGGATGTTTTGAGACTGACGACTCGGAGGTGGTTGTCTGATCCCGGATGCACTTCAATGACTCTTCCAAGCTTCCATTGGAGTGGAGGCACTTTGTCTTCCTTCAGCAAGACCAGCGAGCCAAGAGCGATGTTTGGACAGGGCCGAAACCATTTAGCCCTCTGCTGTAGAGATTGCAAGTATTCCTGGTTCCATAGTTTCCAGAATCGTTGATGCATTGCTCTAACTCTCTGCCAACGAGTCAAAGTATTAATGTTTAAGTCAGAAATGTTAGGCTCTTGAAGCGACACTAGGGGGGCACCAATAAGAAAGTGCCCCGGTGTGAGAGCATTGAGGTCGTCAGGGTTATCTGATAACGGAGTTAAAGGCCTAGAGTTGATCACAGCTTCAGTTAGGCAAAGCAATGTATGTAGCTCCTCGTATGTAAGCAATGTATTGCCAATTACACGTCGAATGTGATACTTAGCGGACTTAACTGCACTTTCCCACAACCCGCCAAAATGAGGAGAGCGGGGTGGGATAAATTTCCACGATAATCCATGCTCCTGACACGCCTTTTCCAGGGAATCTCGATGATGCTCCGATAGAAAAAGTGTGCGTAGGGCCTCAAGCTCATTGCGCGCTCCAGTGAAATTAGTCGCATTGTCAGAAAAGATTGTTGAGACCTTTCCTCGGCGAGCTATAAAGCGATTCAAGGCACCCAGGAAGGCCTCAGATGTCAGGTTAGAGACAAGCTCTATGTGCACTGCCTTTGTTGCGAAGCAAATGAATATGCAGCCGTATGTTTTTGTGGGCGGCCGACCTCTCACCAGGCTAGTAACATAGAGAGGTCCAAAAAAATCAACACCTGAGCACGAAAATGGACGGCTTGGCTGAACTCTTTCAGCAGGTAAAGACCCCATCAGTTGCTCGATATTCTTGGGCCGGGCACGAAAACATTGAATACAATTTCGTTGTGCTGCCTTGGCTGCGCACCTTCCAGCGATGGGCCAAAACTTGGTTCGAACAATCGACAATAGCGTTTGCGGATTTGCATGCAAATTGTGGTTATGATAATGAGTCATGAGAGTCCTTGTAAATGCATGAGCCTTTGGCACTATTATAGGGTGCTTGCTGTCGAAATTGAGCAACGAATTCTGAAGTCGCCCGCCGACGCGCAAGATACCGTCGCGGTCTAAGAAAGGATTGAGAGTTCGCAGGTGACTGCCTTTGCTTAGCGGTTGGCTGTTTGAAAGCCTTTTGAACTCATCAGTGAATTCCGACCTTTGAACAATGCGTGTTATCCATATTAATCCATTGTTTAGTTCATCCTTAGTTGGCGAATCGCTGAATCGGGAGTTCCTGTTGCGTGCATTGTGGAAGAAGCGATGAGCATAAGCGAAAGTTCTAATAAGGCTATCATAGGAGTTGACATATTTGCTTGAGCTAACGAGGTCTGGAGTACTACTAGCTACGAAACTCGATTTCTTCACCTTTTCCTCAGGAAGATTTTTGTTGGACACCTTTGGCAATTCTGGCCAATTAGGCTGAGGCTGATAGAGAAAGGCTGGGCCATTGAACCAGATGGTCGATTTCAAAAGCTCATACGGTGTGCAACCTCTGCTGATGAGATCAGCAGGATTTGAAGCGGTGGGAACGTGCCTCCAATGGTACGCAGCTGTTAAATTTTGAATTTTGGAAGTCCTGTTAGCGACGAAGGTATTCCAGTTTGAAGGCGAGGCTGCTATCCACGATAACACTATGGAGGAGTCCGACCAGCAAAAAACGTTGCATATTGTCAAGTTGATAGAGTGATGCACTCTATTAATGAGTTCCGAAAGTAGCAAAGCGGCACACAATTCCAACCTAGGAATCGAAATCACTTTAACGGGGGTGACTCTGGATTTTGAGCAGATAAGTCTGACAGCTACATGGTGGTCATCTTTGCATCTTAAATATATGCAGGCTCCATAAGCAGCAGCGCTAGCATCAGCGAAACCATGAAGTTCGATGTGATCTTGGGACGTCACGATGCATCTGGGTATAGCGATTTCCTTGATGTCCGGGAGCTGATTGCAAAACTTGGCCCAATTGGTATGAAGCTCCATGGGAAGAGACTCATCCCAATCCAACCCTAATTTCCAAAGTTGCTGCATAAAAACCTTAGCACTTACAATGATCGGATTAAGTAATCCCAAGGGGTCGAATAGACTAGCTATATTCGATAAGACCTTCCGTTTTGTCTTCACGCCGTCCCAGTTATCGTTAGATAACGTGTAACGAAAGGTATCATGTCCAGGATCCCACATCAAGCCAAGTGTTTTGATTACGTTGCCACCCGTAATTTGAGTGAGCCTTTCCTGGTCACTAACGGATATAGTTTCCAGGACTTCTTTATGATTATAGCACCATTTACGCAGTAAGCAGCCTCCCCTCTCAAGCACGAGCTCTATTTCAGTGCTTATCTTGATGGCATCTTCCAAGGTGTGAGCACCAGTGAGCATATCGTCAACGTAAAAATCTCTTGCTAGTACTCTTGCGCCAGTTGGAAAATTTTGGGCTTCATCTAGGGCTAATTGAGCTAAGCAGCGAGTTGACAAAAATGAAGCGGGTGAAGTGCCGTAGGTAATGGTGCGAAGTCGATAGTCTAGAAGCGGTTCATCCACTGAATTGCGCCATAGAATGCATTGAAGATTACGATCTGGAAGTTGAACTTCCATTTGGCGATACATCTTTGTTATATCGGCGGTGATTGCATAGCGATATGTACGAAAACGAAGCAAGATTGTGAATAAATCATCTTGAATCACCGGTCCTATCATTAAAATGTCGTTGAGGGAGCGGCCAGTGGTAGTTTTGCAGGAGGCGTCAAATACTACCCGAAGCTTCGTCGTGCTACTTTCGGGCTTGAGCACGCAGTGATGCGGTAGGAAGTAGAAGTTACCCTTAACTAGGGTGTTGAGGTCAACCTGCTCCATGTGATTGAGATTAGCATATTCAGCCATAAAGTCGCAATACTGGCGCTTGAGCTCAGGTGAGCGCGAAAGCTTGTATTCTAGTCGAAGAAAACGCCGTTTGGCAACTTCCAGAGAATCTCCGAGCACATGTGGCTCCTCACGAAATGGTAGACGAACCGAATAGCGACCGACATTGGTTCTGCAATAATTCTCAACGAAATGGTGCTCACAGGCTACTTCCTCCGACGAACGCTGATTATTCGGAGCTTCATGATGCTCCACTTCCCAGAATGCACGCAACTGTGCATCAATTTGCGAGTGAGGTTCACACTCGGTTGTGCTTGCGAGCAGTGAATGACATATTGGATTCAGCTTAGCAGACCTGTACGGTCCCGAGATTATCCATCCTAGCAGAGTTTTTTGCAGAGTGGGATGATTTTCTTTTAATTTAATTTGACCGACGGACAACAGATCAAAAAATATTCCTGCTCCCAAAAGCATGTCAATTCTCTGCGGGCGATTAAATGATGGATCTGCTAACTTTAAGTTTAAAGGTATTTCCCAATTGCTGATGTCAACAAACCTTTCAGGCTGATTAGAGGCAATAGTTGTTAGTACTAAAGCATCGACATTGGTTGAAAACTCATTTAGGCGCGATTTTATGCTAAGGCTCGTCTTGAATTTTGCGGATAGGTTGGTCATACCAATACCAGATATCGGGGCGTCTATTCGAACCCTTTTTAAATTAAGTTGCTGGCGTAATCGCTCCGTCATAAAATTTAACTGAGAGGCGGAATCGAGAAGGACTCTACAGGGTACGAAAGAACCGCTGTGGTCTTGTACTAGTATTACTGCAGTGGCTAAGAATATCTGATGAGGCTCATTAGTTGTTCCTGTTTTCGCACAGGTACTTAAGGAAGATTGAGTAGCCGCTGGCTGCTTTGAGGGCTCATCTATTGAAGACATATGCAATAGGGAATGATGCCTCGACTGACAATGACGGCACCTACCCGACTTACATGCCTTGACGTTATGCCCTGACCGAAGGCAGTTGATGCATAAGTTCAATCGTTTAGCGTCATTAAAGCGCTCGACGGGATTCTTTTCCATAAATTTTGGACAGCTGGTTATATAATGATCGCCCTCTTTACACAACATGCATGACTTAGCGTTATTTCTAGCTAACAGTGCAGACTTACGTGAGATATTGGATGCTTTATATAAAGAATGCGAGGTACTTGCTGATTTCGTCGCCTGCCTTTCAGATCCTTGTATATGGGCTAGGTTCTCCATGGTTTGACACCGATGCTGCATGAATTCGGCTAACTCGTCCCACGTGGGTATAACATCCAGCTGAGCTTCATCCTCCCATTTGGATTGTGTTTGACTATCAAACTTGCGGGTGATAAGATGTATAAGAAGTCCATCGGCTATCTGCTCCTTTGTAGCCATCGAAGAAAGTGCACGCATATGCACACTTGCAAGGTCACTAAGAGATCGGAGCTGTTCCACTGATCCCTTGTCAACAGATTTCAGCTTGAAAAACTCATCAATATGTGATTGAAATATAAGTCGTTTATTATCAAAGCGCCTTTTTAGCAGGGATAGAGCAATGTCATAATTATCTGACGTCATTTCTAGCGATTGTATAGTTAGGAGTGCAGCATCAGTGAGGCACGACCGAAGATGCTGAAATTTTTCAACGCCGTTGAGATGCTCGTCATCATCCACAAGGGTTTTAAACATAGAATAGAAGTCGGGCCACTCACTATATTTTCCTGAGAATTTTGATAGCACAATTTTAGGAAGACGGCCTGCTGATTTACGTGCGGTGTTGAAGCTTGCATCGGCTGGAATTGAACCGCGGACTTTTTTGCGGGATAAATGCGTTAATATTTTGGTTTTTATTTCACAATAAATTTCCTCGAAAAGCTCGCGTTCACTACTCGCTTCCTCTTCCTCATCCAAGCAATCCATTTTTGTTTGCACCACACTAAATTTTTCGAAATAACCTTCTAGAAGTTCTAACCTTGTTTGCAATTCGGCTTCACTGGCTTGCTCGCCCACTCGGTCGATGATATTTTTTAACTTGGTCTGTTGACCTTTTATGGTACGCCTTTGGATCCTCAGCCCTCCTAATTCCTTTGCTGCAGTGGGCTCTACGGGTGGAGCCATTATGGGGTTTTGGCCTTCTAAACTTGGACCCGTGCACGTCGAAAATTACTCCAATCTGACGAAGATTCCACGAAAAAATGGCTGCCGCGCTGATGTCGTTTCACGAAACACCAAAAAAAAAAAACAAAATACCTCACGCTGGATCCGGCTGCTCGAAGGACCAAATGTTGAGGAATCCAAGCGTTTTTGGATTTCGTTGATGCTGAATTCGAAAAGGTAAAACTAACTGGGCAGCCACTCGGGAGCGAAAGGAAAGTCTTCGTTGGAGTTGGAAATGCGAAAGAGGGACTTTATTGGCACAGCCTCCTTTATATACAATTCACTGAGAAAAAGGGCTGACAACATACAAGAGGCAAAGAAAACGGTTGACAATACACAAATTAAAATTACTAAAGCTCAGGGCAACATTACATGAACTTAAAATAAAGAAGAAATCATAACAATAAGTACTACTTTCTACATAAGTGAGAAGTTTGTTAGCCGTATTAAGGGTATATTTTCTATTAATAAAAGGATATAAAATTTTGTGGTCCGCGAAATATGCGTTTTACTAGTTAGCGTTTTGCCCCAAATAATTTTTAAATATTTCACACGTTCACTTCATTATAATTTGAAATAATTGAAGTTGTTTGAAATTGTGTACAGGATAAGGTTATGCACATTTTTACATTATTACATATGGCATATGTATAACTTTCGCCAGTAATTCTTTTTAAGATAAGCGGTAATGATGATATTTTTGATAACCTTCTGAGGACATTATCCATCCATCCATCTATCCTTATCGGGTGTTTCTTCCAATTTTTGCTTTGTTATTTCTGCTGTTTCTATTTATTTATTTTTATTTTAAACATATATACATTTAGGGCTTAACCTAAAGCATACAATTAACGCGCACTCGGCAACCCAGGCCATATGGCGCTTGAGGCTATATATTTAACGAATTTTTTTTTTTTTACATAATTCTACTTGTATTATCTTACTAATAACAATTGGTGGTTAAATTTGGTTGTATAGCTCTAGGTCTTTCAGTAGTTCAATAAGGAGGGTTGGGTCTGAGGGATTTAGAAGAGTGGGTAGGGGTGGAACTCGTCCGCCGAAATACTCCTTGGTTCTTTCGCACTCCACTAGGATGTGCCTCATGGTCAAGGACCTTTGGCAGCGATTGCAACCCGGCTGTGGGCTTCTTGAGAATAGGTGATTATGCGCGAGTCCGGTGTGGCCCACTCTAACCCTGAAGACTTTAATTCCCTCCTCTCTGCAGATATTTCCATCGTAGCAGGGGGCGTTAGTGGTACGCCAATGTTGGGCTAGGAATGTATGACTACTTTGCCATTCTCCATCACTCGGCCGCTTTATTTTTCGGATACCAGACTTAATAATGTATGAAGAGAGTGGGGGAATAGATTCCGGTCGTTGTTGGGCCTCCGTTGACTTCGCAGCCTTATCCGCTTCCTCATTACCTCTTATCCCAACGTGGCCTGGGACCCAGGCTAGAATAATGTTGCCGTTCGCCCTAGTTATTATGTCCCTCAGATATTCTAATAGAGGCTCTTGGTGGTTGGGGTTCTTAATTGCCTTGAGGGCGGCGAGGCAGTCGAATGGTCTGCTGCGTAGCAACCAGTTCTCGTTTTAAATTTGATGAACGCAAGCGAATTCCAGTTATAATTGATACATATGACGCCAGAGTAATTGCTGATAGTATTGCTAATGGTAAATATTCGCCTACGGCATGGTGCAGGTGCAGTAAGTTGCACTTTGAATGCTAAGCTCTATTTGAAGTAGATGTATAAAATTATGGTGATACTCAAGAGGGGTATTCTCTATTTAAGAGTGCTAACCATGCATTCATTAATTCTGTGTCTAGCCATACACGTTAGCAAACACAATGTCGCGTTTTACAATTATTAAAGATATCGTTACTAGGGTCAAGCGGTTTAATGTGTACGGGCATAAAGTTGAATTTAAAATTAATTCAACTCCGGAAAATGTTGATGTTGTGAGTTGGTTTCGCAGTGCGATTAAAGATATTGTGGAATTTGTGGTAAAAGATCTTCAACCTGCTGACAAAGTTGGATTAACGTTTTGCGGCAAGAATTTTGAAGAGAGAGGTCCTGGCTGGATGTATTTTAGGAATGCCGCTGATTTAACAATGGATGATGTATGGGAAATTATATCTAACATTTTCCAAAGCAACTCAGAAGGTTAAGGTGATTTAAATGTTGGCATATGCTCGATAACTATAGTAACTCAAAGACAAAACCAAATCTACATATCGTGACAAGCTAAAATATAGGTAAAATATATAAACGTTTTAGTTATGTTAAATCTTTATCAATCATTTTAATAATGTTTGTGTTAATATTTTTGCATAGTACCTTAACTAAGTGGTTTTTGAGCTTACACGTAAAGCATGTTATAAAAGTTAAATTATTATTGCAATTGTTGTGTTTTTGTTTTCATCTCAGGAATAAATACAGATTAGTTTTGCTTAAGTGTCACTTCTGTGAGGTTACCGGAAGGTCAGGGGCGGAAAAACAAATATAATACATTTGTCGAAGAATGTGGTATGCGTCGGGGGATTGTCACCATAAAAAATAAAGACGGATTATGTTTACCACGTGCTTTAGTGGTAGCAATATCCCATGTTGAAAAAGATCCGGAATTTATCAATGTTCGAAAAGATCGATCAAAAATTCAGACAGTAAGAGCTGTAGAATTAAACAATGAATCAAATGTTGCTATACCAGCTGGTGGTGCTGGTATTCCGGAGTTATATAAATTCCAAGAGTTTTTAAAAAACTATAAGATAGTGGTTTACCAATATGGAGCTAAAGGCCGAGACGTAATTTTTGAAGGCGTTAGTAGCGATAAAAAGTTAAACCTTTTGTACCATGAGGGTCATTATAATGTGATCACTTCGTTGACAGCTGCTTTCTGTTGTGTTTATTATTGTGAAGATTGTCATGTTCCCTATAATTCCAAAAATCGTCACAGATGCATGGGAACATGCATTTGCTGTCAACAAGCACCCGCATGTTCAAAAAATAATAAAAATATTTTTTGCAAAGATTGCAATCGAAGATTTAGAGGTCAGCAGTGCTATGACAACCACAAAGCTTCAGGATCACTTAACAAGAAAAATGTTTGAGAAGAAGCAAAAAATTGTAAAGATTGTTTAAAAACTTATAAGGCGGACAAAAAGCATGTTTGTGGAGAATACTTTTGTAGAATCTGTGACAATCATGTCCCAGAAAATCACTTATGTTACATTCAACCGGACAAAAGAAGTCCTAAATTAAATAATATTCTATACATATTTTATGATTTAGAAACCCGCCAAAATAAAATTATTGGGGAAAAAATTAATGAAAAAAATGTAATTGGAGAAATTAATCAGCACGAGATTAACCTATGTGTGTTCCAACAAAGGTGTGATCAATGTCTTGATGACAAAACGTTGAAAGTATGTAACAAATGTGGAATAAGAGAACATGTTTTAAAACATGAATCTGTTAAACTATTTTTGGAATTCATAATCAATCAAAGAAAACTTTTTAAAAATGTGGTTGTAATTGCACATAATGGACAAGGATTTGATCACCAATTTATGTTAAATTATATATTACAAAATACAAGCCTAAAACCCAAACTAATTATGCGTGGAACGAAAATTATTTTGATGCTGCTGGATAACGTAAAATTTATAGACTCGTTAAATTACTTCCCGATGGCACTTTCAAAATTGCCAAAAGCATTTGATCTTCCACCTGTATTTAAAAAAGGTTATTTTCCTTATCTTTTTAATACAATAGAAAATGTAAACTATAGTGGAACATTACCATCAGTTGAGTATTACAACCCTGATGCTATGAAAAAGGATGAGCGTGACGTCTTTCTTAAATGGTATGAAAATCATAGAAATGATGAATTTATTATGCAGCGTGATCTAGTTGAATACTGTATAAGTGATGTCCAAATACTCGTAGAAGCGTGTTTGAAATTTAGAAAATTAGTTCTGGACCAATGCAATGTTGAACCATTTTTGGAAGCAACAACAATTGCATCAGCATGCAATCTAGTTTATCGGCGAAATATGTTAACATCGGATACTATTGGGATAATACCTAAAAATGGTTATAGATTTGCGGATAAACAGTCAAAAGAGGCTATACAGTGGGTCATATGGGAGGAGGACCAGCGCAAAATTAGTATTAAACATGCTGCTAAGGAAAGAGAGGCAATAGTTGCAGGCGTCAAAGTTGATGGCTATTGTGAAGAAACCAGACAGGTATTTGAGTTCCAGGGGTGTTATTATCATGGTCACCCGATATGTCAGCAATATAATCGCGATAAATTTTTACATGATGATCAAAACGACACTTTAAATCTAAGATATGAAAGAACAATTGCAAAGGTAGAACGCTTGCGTTCGTTAGGCTACGAAGTAATTGAAATGTGGGCTTGCAAATTTTCTCAACAAATGAAAGAAAATAGTCACATGAAATATTTGCAAAATCATCCATTAGTCAACGCTACACCTTTAAATCCTCGTGACGCTTTTTATGGTGGTCGGACTGAAAATACCTTCAATTACTACAACATAGAAAAAGGAAAAGAAAAAATTAAATACATTGATGTATGCTCGTTGTATCCTTATGTATGTAAGTATGGAAAATTCCCCATTAAACATCCAAAGATATATATCGGAAATGATCATTGCTCCACCCTGGAACTGACAAAAATAAACGGAATTATTAAATGCAAAATTTTACCACCAATACAACTGCTACATCCTGTTCTACCAATTAAGCAGAATGATAAATTAATGTTTTCATTATGTCGTACATGCAGTGAGAGCAAAAATCAGGAAGAACTTTGTACCCATTCAGATGAAGAAAGAGCCCTACTGGAGACTTGGGTTATTGATGAAGTAACAAAATCAATTGAAAAAGGCTATAAAATTTTAAATATATACGAAATTTGGAATTATGACATAATGCAATACAACGAACATGCAGATGGCCTTTTTACGGAAATGATGAACAAATTTATTAAAATGAAACAGGAAGCCTCAGGATGGCCCAGCAAGTGCAAAACCCATGAAGAAAAGGAAAAATATATAAAGGATTTTCATACAAATGAAAAAGTTAAACTAGAATTTGACAAAGTTTCCAACAACCCCGGCTTACGATCACTTGCAAAACTCATGTTAAATTCATTTTGGGGTAAATTTGGGCAACGTGAAAATCTGCAGCAAACATCTATCGTAAACAATCCAGCGGAGTTATATCAACTATTAACAAACCCTGCAATAGATGTGTGTCATCTTGTCCCAATTAATGAAGACAATGTCATAGTTAGTTGGCAACACAAAGAAGAAGCTGCCAGTTCTTTACCTACTGTTAATGTTTGTATAGCATCATATACAACTACACAAGCACGACTTAAATTATACAGCTGTTTAGAGCAACTTGGTGATCGTGTGTTATATTGCGATACGGATTCGGTAATATATGTAAGCCGAGAAGGAGAGTACGAACCGACAACAGGCGAGTTTATAGGTGATATGACCGACGAACTTGAATGTTATGGCCCTGATAGTTACATAACAGAATTTGTTAGCGGTGGCCCAAAGAATTACGCATACAAAGTTTATTGTTCAAAAGACAAAACAGAAAAAGTTGTATGTAAGGTTAAAGGAATTTGTCTAAACTTCACAGCTTCTGAATTGATAAATTTTGATACAATTAAAAACATGGTTTTAAATCCGGATCAGTATGAGGATATCCAAATACTTTGCCGTAATATTCGCCGCACTTCAGATCACCAAATTCTTACCGTCCCTGAAATTAAGAGGTATCGTCCTAAAGCAGAGAAGCGCCGGTATTTGAAAAATTATGGTTCTGTTCCCTACGGGTTTAAAAGAAAACGCATTGACTATGCAAAGGGAACAACAACTATGTATATAGTGAAAGAATGTAAGTAGATTATTTTTATTGTTATTATTGTTAATAATTAAAAAATCTTTCTCCACAGAGTACCGTAAAGCCTCTTGACGCTCATGGCCACATATGCATGTGTACGTTTAGTTTTTAGAAATTAAAATTATTTTAACTCGAAAAAATTAAAATCTGTTAAAGAACTACATACACAAAATAAAGATGAAATAAAACAACATTTGAGCGGTTTATTATTTATTTTTAGAATTTTTGTATAAAATCGATACAAGTATCTTTCTTTACAATATCTCTGGATTTTATAATTAAATAATAATTTCTTATATTATTTAATTCTCTTAACTGGTCCTCCGTGGTTATATTTGTGGAGAACCGGTTTGGCAAATACACAAAACAGTTATCTTCTAAAATAACTGTTATTTTCTGTCCAAACCTCGTATTTACAAAATTAAATTTAGTTATTTTATATTCCGTTCCGATGTTGAGGTCCTCCAGTTTTACTTGTCTGCAGGTCGACTCCTTTCCTAGTTTCTCAAGCAGTTGTCGTGCTGAATCCATCTCTAAATAAAAATACCTTAAATAAAAAGTCTAAAATTTAAAAAATAAAAATTACCTTTTTTTAAATTTATTGCCGCAGCGTGACAGGAAACAATTCTATAAGCACCTTGGGCTTGGACACTATCACAAAGAATGTCAAAGAAAAATACTGTGATTGCAAAACTCAAAACTCGTATCTTTTATACACAAATTCAGAAAAGCCCCTCCTTTTATTAATGAAATATTTTTAAAAAGATCAAACACAACTTTAAAAGGTTTATCAAGGTGAACCAATTAGCAAACGGTAGGTACCTACTATTAAACTTGAATAAATTAAAATTAAACAACATTGAAGTGAACATTACATGCTTTCATTAATGCATTAAGATCAAAGAACAAATCTTAGAATAAGGTGAAGGCTCTCCGTTTTGCAATGTTTCTGCGGGGAGTACGTATCTATTGACGGCATTTAAGTGCAATGATAAAGGTCAGCTGTAATAACTTGTCGGTGCAACAAAATTGCACAATCTGGAGCATGTTTTACGCAGTTTATGAAAAAGCCTTGATTTTCTTTACGTTTAAAATACATGTAACAACTGTTTTTCTAGCTGAACAGTTTATACAGAAACAGGGTTAGATAATTTATTAAATATGCAAAATTCCATGCAATCATATATTCTAACTTGTGGGTCGTTATTGAAATTCACTTGTTTTCTCATAGCTTTTCATAAAGTAAATAAATTTCAGAACAAAGCCCTAGTGCTATTAAAGAACCCGTTAAAAACTTAAACATGTTGCAAGCGTACATTGATAGGTTTGATGAAGGTTGTCTATTGAAGTGTCCACATACATCTTTACCGTTCACATAAAAGCAGTTCGGTGAAAGCCGGATATGTTCTGCTTCAACATCGTCAGAGCAATTCATAGCACATAATTCCAAGGAACAGTAGTAACATTTAACTATATCTCTTAAATTTGTGTAGAAAAATCCACTTCTTGCAAGTTTGTAAGATTTTTTTTCATCTAAATGAAGATTACGAAATGTTTTTAATCTGTCGTATTCTCTTTTTAAAAGCAACATGGTAACTGCTTACATCAATCACAAAACATCTTTTATATTAATCCAACTATTATGTTTTGTTGAAAAACCAAGCCATTTAACAAAAACCCTGTTTCCGCGTTTCTTCAAAAATTTTTCTACTAAATAAACATCGGGGTTTTTTACTGGAGCTAATTCTAGTTCATAAAATTTGCCTTGAATTATATTTTTCTGGTAATCTTCAAGAATATAAGTTGTTGGGTAAACTGACTTAACTTCTTTAATTTTGAATATTTCAGCAGACCAATTAGGTGTATATCCTTTTTCAAATACATGTTTATGTCTACTTATTCGAACAAAATCACCCACTTTAAATTTCGGTTTGGATTTTATTTTGGGGTATTTATACACAGCTAATAATAAACGTTTTTCGTCTTCCAATCTAACGTCTAGTTAATAGTTCGGTGCTTTGTATTATTATATTTTTCTGTCAGCTTGTCCAACATACTAATCCAACGATAATTACCATTCATGCTAAACTCTTTCCACATCATATTTTTTAATGTTTTATTAAATCTTTCTACAATTGAAGCTTTTAAGGGGCTGTAGCTAGAATAATGGTTTATATCGTATTTTTTCATTAGCTTTTGAAATGATTTATTAAAGAACTCCTTCCCGTCATCCGTTTGTAAATTCTTTGGAATGCGTCCGTGATGAAAAATAGACTGCATTGCATCAACAACTTCTGCTGCATTTTTACTTTTAATTGGTATGGACCAAGCATATTTTGTAAAGGTATCAATCACAGTCAAAAGAAAACGAAAATTCTGATTTTCTGAAGAGTAAGCACTCATATCAACTAAATCTGCTTGCCATAAATCATCTATGCCTCTAATTATAACACGTTGGCGTTTAAAATTTTTTCGAGCTGGTTTATGTAGCTCTTCAACAATTTGTCTTCTGCTCATCTTTTATAAAAATTATATATATACTTGAAAGATGCGGTATTTATACATAATCGGAATTTATATTTCATCTAATAATGATTGAATTCAGGCATCCATTTACAATGATTATTGCAGGGCCTTCGGGCTGTGGCAAAACGACGTTTATAAAAACCCTTCTTAATAATAGCGCGTTGTTCATAGAGCCACAAATTAAAAAAATTATGTGGTGTAATGCAGAACACAATGCACTACCATTGGATATTGATTTAATAAACATTGAATATTTAAACTCTATCCCGGAGGAATTTATAAATCACGTAAACGAATCAACCTTAATTGTTTTAGATGATATGATGTTAAATGCATTTAGCAAACAAGTTTGTGAACTTTTTACTAAAGGGTCTCATCATCGTAACTTTTCAGTAATTCTCGTGACACAAAACGTTTTTCATCAAGGAAAATTCTGCCGTGACATATCTCTCAATTGTAAATATCTAGTTGTATTTAAAAACCCTAGAGATAAAAGCCAATTTACTCATTTAGCTAGGCAAATTTATCCCGAAAATAGTTTGGAACTTTTGAGAATATATAAAGAGATTACTCAAACACCTTACGGTTATTTACTAATTGATTTAACTCAAGACATTAACGACGTGTTAAGATTTCGAACTGATATATTTAACAAGGAATTTGCAACCTGTTTTTGCCCACAAAACTCTTTGAGTAGTAAAAATGGCGTCACGAATGAAACGATTAAAGGACAACAAGCATATGCTATATGTGCTTAAAAAAGCCAAATCAAATCTAAGAAAGGCTATCATTCAAAATGCTGACCCTGATGTTATACGAACTCTTTGTGAAATTACGCTCAATACCTTAAAAGGCAACCATATACCACTCGGAAAAATCTATAACTCGCTTTGCAAGTATAAAAAGGACATGCGTAAATTAGTTGATGCAAAAAGGTCTGTTGCTAAACAGCGTAAAATACTAATACAGCGAGGAGGTTTTCTACCTGTTTTACTAGGAAGTGTATTGTCAGGAGTTATCGGCTCATTAATTGAAAAATATGCATAGAAATAACGGGCTTAACAAAATGCTGCTTCTATCGCCGGAAGTGTATAAAACTCTAAAGAATGATATTGAACAATCCGCAAACTTGTCATTGTTTGACAAATCAATGGATAATATATTAAAAAGTAAAAATCTGTCTGATGAAGAAAAATGGTACAATTATAGAAATGAATTAATAAAATTTTTAAATATAAAACGTAAAAGGGCGCAAGTTTCCGATAAAAACAAAAATATAAATCCTATTCAAGAAAATGTGCCAGTTAAACACAAAAGTTTGAGAGATAGTTTCACTCAGACAAAATTCATTTTTAAAGACGACAAAGCAATTCAGTCTTCACCAGTAAAAGAAGATATACCGTCTCGATTACCAGAAGACATTTTTGAAATAGCGGAAATTAGTCCTCCTAGAGGTGAGCAACAATTACCGGATGAAGTTTTTGGAATAGGAGAAATTACTCCACCAAGACAATCTTTATCTCCTAGAGGTAAGCGACGTTTATCTGCTAGCGGAATAGGAAAAAGTCTTAAGCCACCCCCCAAAAGGAAGATTAAAGCCGATGAAAACAAAGACTATAGAGTAGTAACTGCTGACGACGGTATAACACAGTATACTATACCTGTAGACATGAGCGTTGATGAAGCTGCCAGTTTCATACAACAAATGGAAGAAGAGGAAGACAAAACGAAGAAGACTTCTAAACAGTCTATATTAAGACCCTCACAGCTGGATCCTAAACAATACGAGCTTCCATTTCCCATCAGAAAACCAGTTCGCCAAAGTGAGCGTTTAAAAAATAAAACAGAGAGAGCCTCAAGCATATCTGACATTCCTTGGGAAAGATTATAATACAAAAATATGCCTGTAGATATTGAAGAAAATGATTTTTACATTTGTTTATTAAGTAACAATTCTTTACACTACTACCCCGAAAACTCGCTGTCCGAGTTCACAAATAAACTAACGCGTTCATGCAAACTTAATCAAAACTGGAGCGTCGGAATCACTGAAATTTCGATTCCTGAATATGAAAGAAAAGAAGGCAGCAGTAAACGAGTAAAACGAGATACAGACGAATTAAAAACAATACGACAAGATGTACAGAAAGAACACAAACTACTTACAGTGAAGATAAATGAAAATGTTAGACTGGAATGGACAAAGGAAATACTTTCTCATTCGAGCTATAAAGAAGGACAAGTAAATTTTTCCGCATTTCTGTTAACATGGTTTAATGCCGTTACGCCTTCTTGGTATACAATGTACTTGGATGATGTCAAACAGCGAATTTGGAATCGTTTAGATGCTGATTTTTTCGATGAAGTAATTCCAGAAATTAATTACGAAAAGGAGGAAGATGATTTTATACTACATATATACCAAGGCAAAAAACATTCAGATAATGTTGTTTTAAGATTGAAATCATATGACTCAGTTGAGGCTTTTATTGATGATATAATCGGACAAATCCCCAGAATAAAGAGGAAACATGACAAGTTAAAAACTGCTTTGGACGATTATACCCATCCACCTAAAAGCATAAGAAAAAAAAATTTTAAAAAAAAAAATAGAACCGACTCCAAAAAATACCAAGCTCTAAAAAGAATAAAATAATTATATTTAAAGTCCTCTGATACTACTTTCAACATTAAATACCAAGACTTTCCTAGACTTTTGAAGTCGGTGTGAAAACCTGACTGATATTAATGCAATTAATCCAGACAAACTGATTGCATTCATTATTTAGTATTGGATTAATATCAGTCAGGTTTTCACACCGACTTCAAAAGTCTGGGAAAGTCTTGGTATTTAATGTTGAAAGTAGTATCAGAGGACTTTTAATATAATTATTTTATACTTTTTAGAGCTTGGGATTTTTTGGAGTCGGTTCTATTTTTTTTTTAAAAATTTTTTATTTCATTCTTTTTAGTGTAATATGTTTTAGTTAATTTTTTTTGGTCCGCCATTTTGAATCCTCGCAATCGGGCACCGAATGTACAATCAAGTACCAAAACCTTATCTGTGTATATATTTTTTTTTTGTTGATTTTCTCAAAAAGCGCTGAATCAATTTCGATAAAATTTATATGGGACCACCTCTGAACTATGACCTACCAAACAAAAAAAGAATCATCAAAATCAATTCATAATTGGCGGAGTTATCGCGTAACGACATACAAAAAAAAAAAAAAAACATACAGTCGAATTGAGAACCTCCTCCGTTTTTTCGTCGGTTAAAAAGGGTAAAATTCCTGTTAAAGATGACATATTTGAATAACGAATCGATGAGCTAGAATTAACAATTAAGATAAAAAAGCCACTACCACCACATCTTAATGTTAAGAATCTCATAACACTTTTTATCAATAATGTGCATTTTGATGATGAAACAATAGCAGAAGATGAAAAAAGAAAATTGCGCGTATTAAAGACATTATTCTCACAATATTGGATAAATTGCATGGCGATTCTATCAATGTTAAAGCCCCACAACCTAGAAAGATTACCGAAAAGAGTAATATTTTAAATGTTCCTTACGAAAAACAGACCTCAGGATTATATAAAACAACACCAGTACCTTTAGATACCAATATAGATAATTTAAAAAACTTTATAACTGATATATTTCTTAATACACCAACAGACAAACGAAAATCAAATGTATTTTTGACAGAACTAAAGGAGTCTTTCGATACCGCTAAACTGCAAACAGAGCACATGTCTATAATTAAGAAATTGGATCAATTAAATGATACAGTTGATAAATTGAGTAAAAGATTACCTCGTGATGTTAAACCTAGTGGTCACTATTACGAGCGTGATATTATATACATTTACACTGATATTACCAAACCAAGGATTATAGGAGATAAATCCGTGAGATATTTGCGTGTAGTACCTATAAGTGAAAATGAAAGAACACTACGTTTTAACCATGTAGAATATTGTCCTGTGGAGAAAACCGCAATTGAAAATATTTCAATAAAAATAACTGATGGACAAGGCGAATTAATTGATTTCAAAGCAAGTTATATCCCTACATACATAATGCTTCATTTTAAAAGACAATAAAACCTATAAATAGCATGTGGAGTTGTTATAGTAAGAAACAAACAAAGGCAGTTGCGCACAGTTAAAATACAATAGACAAATATGAATTCTTATTACACGCGTTATTATTTAATACAAAGTGGTGGTAATTTAAATGATATAGGTGAACTGTACCGGTCACCTTTAATCTATCAACGTGGACGAGGAATTGGGAGTTTTTTCAGCGGATTACTAAGGTATTTGCAACCCATAGTTAGCTCCGGGACGAGGGTTTTAAAACAACAGGCTATTAAAACTGGGAAAGCGATTTTAGAAGACGCGGGTAGTAAACCCATGAAAGATATCTTAAGGGAGCAAGGTAAAGCTGCTGCTCAAGAACTTGCCCAAAAAGGTATAAATAAGCTGTTTGATCATATGGATGGTGCAGGAAGAAATAATCGCATGACTATAAAAAGACCTAATCCATTTACAATTGCTCGTTTTACTTTAGGCCCTAAACGGCAAAAACGTTCAAAAGAAACCACGAAAAAGGCATCAAGCAAAAAGAAAAAGCCTATAAAAGGCAAACGTAGTTTCCGTAAAAGGGTATTGGATATTTTTGACAAATAAACAAAATGCCCACGTATAGCGAGTGTATGAAATCCGAATTGGATCTTTTCTCGAGACCAGCTATTCAAAGTAATATTTTAAGAACCGAGGAGGTAGCATACAAACCGATAGCTTCATTAGATAACTCATCAGTGCTAGAATTTGTTTCATTAGGTCATGGAGATACATATCGGGATTTGTCAAGTATATATCTACGCTTGAAAGTGCAACTAATTAAAATTAAAAATGGAAAAGAAGAACTTTATACCGGAAAAGACATTCTTGTAGGAAGTGCGACGGTAAGTGATGAAGGTCCAGGTGTTGTAAATAATGTCCTCCATTCACTTTTTCGTCAATGCACTATTTACTTAAACGGTAAGCCGATTGCTCAAACTGACAATAACTACAACTACAGAGCATATATTGAAAATTTATTAAATTATGGAAAAGATGCGGCAGCAACGCATTTAGAGTCTTGATCGGGATAATATGGAGGTTACTCAAAGTGCAGAAGAAAATGCGGGTTACCTGACAAGAGAAAAGCTTTTCTGTAAAAGCGGTGTAGTAGAATTAATGGGGAAAATTCACGGCGATATGTTTAATCAAGATAAATTGCTAATGAACGGTGCAGATTTGCGCGTTGTGCTATCGCTTGAAAAGCCTGAATTTTATCTCCTTTCAAAGAATGATGACAATTCACCAAGACTTAAAATTGTAGAAGCAACTATGTATATGAATCATGTCACCGTTAACCCAAGCATAATGTTGGCTCACGAATCTGTACTTCAACGTTCAAATTCTGTATATCCATATAAGCGAGTTGAGGTAAAAACTTATACGATACCTGCAAATACATTCACATTATCTTTAGACAATATTGTGATAGGACAACTACCAAATTTATTAGTTTTTGGCATGATAGACAATGACGCTTATACGGGAAATAGAACAAAAAATTCATACAATTTCAAACACAATAACATAACCAGATTTAATTTATCTGTAAACGGTGTTCAGATTCCAAACCAACCTATGGAATTTGATTATTCAAAAGAGCCTTTAAAAACAACTGTTACCTGCATTGTGTATGCTGAATATGACGGGAGTGTAGAAATCGATAAGGATCGAAATGTATGTATATACTAACTTTTAAAACGTATATAAGGAAGTTACATTTTATGCTAAGTGTTAGTTAGATACTTACAATATTACGGTAACAATGAGCTGCTTGATAAATGTCGAATACCTTTGCGGAGGTGAACTGACCTTCTTTAAAAAAGTCTGTTTAGCTGGATTCACAGCACAATATAAATTATTTACAAAAGAAATTGTCTTCAAATATCCTGCATCTAGTACAGAATGCATTGAAAAATCAAGTAGATTCGGTAATCTTGAACTTAAACGCCTAGATGAAGACCTTATAAAAACCCTAGCAAAATTTAATACAGTCATTGTTCGCGACGCATCAACGAAGGAATTTATAAGTAACTATGTTACATCTCATACCAAAGTTATTGATGTAGAAAACACAATTTGTGAACAAGAATGAACACGATCGAACTTGCACATTTGCTAAAAAGTCATCATATTACAAACAAATTCTTTAAGGGTGTATTCCCATGCAATCAGTTGCCGCGAAAAATTAAAAAACCAGCATGTACGAGGTCTGTTCAAAAAGTATCGCGAATTAGTATTTATTTATTCATGAATATCTATTTTGTCCCCTTCAAAGTAATTCCTATCAGATATTATACACTTGTGCCAACGTTTTTTCCAATCCTCAAAGCACTTCAAAAAATCAGTTTTCGTGATCTTGTTCAGCTCCTTCTTCGATGCCGTCTTTATCTCCTCAATCGTGGCGTAGCGTCGTCCTTGCATGGGCTTCTTCAGTTTTGGGAACAAGAAAAAGTCATAGGGGGCCAGGCCTGGGGAATACGGTGGCTGCGGCATCATTAGTGTGTTGTTTTTGGCCAAAAATTCGCGAACAAGCAACGATGTGTGAGCAGGGGCGTTATCATGGTGCAAAAGCCAATTGTTGTTCTTCCACAAATCCGGGCTTTTCTGGCGGATTGCTTTGCGCAAATTGCGCATAACTCGCAGGTAATATTCCTTATTGACCGTTTTACCCTGTGGCAAGAACTCATGATGCACCACGCCCCTGCAATCAAAGAAAACTGTAAGCAAGACCTTCACATTCGACCGAACTTGGCGCTTTTTTGGGTCTTGGCTCGTACGACAGCTTTCATTGGGATGATTGGGCTTTGGCTTCACGTCATAACCATAAACCCATGATTCGTCACCAGTTGTGACCCTCTGGAGCAAATTTGAGTCGTCGCGGACAGAGTCCAACAGCTCCTTAGCAATGTTAATGCGATGCTGTTTTTGTTGGTTTTTTTATTTTTAGCTTGCAATGTATGTACATATGTTTGTGCGGGTGGAATCTTGCTACTCAATTTTGAAGCAGATATCTTCAACCGATTGAGCTGAAATTTTGCATACAACTTTAGTTCTGGTGACAATGCAATATGCAATACTCAAAATTGCAATATCTTTAAAATGGCCGCCACCACAAGATGGTGGGCCGTGGAATTTTGCAGTCAATATTTCACCCACTTCCAATGAAGCTATAGGGCTGAAATTTTGCATACACCTTTAATTCTGGTGACAATGCAATATGCAATACTCAAAATTGCAATATCTTTAAAATGGCCGCCGCCACAAGATGGTGGACCATTTATTTTTGGTCGACCCCCTTAATATGGGTATCAAATGAAAGAGCTTGAAGAGTAGGAAACGATAGTAACGCCATTTCTAAATCCAATATGGCGGACGTCACAAAATGGCGATTTGTAATTTTGATAGTAACCCCTATGATATGGGTATCAAATGAAAGGGCTTGATAAGCGTTTTTTAGTCAAAAAATAAATTAAATAAAAAAACATTTTTAAAAACAATCTTTTTAAATGCTCTAAAAAGAAGAAAATTTTTTACTTTTTAGTCTGATATTATTGCATATTCGTGAATTATCTCGGGAAATACGTATGTCTGCAAAATTTCATTCATTTTCATTGAAGGAAAGGCAAATTAACGTCCAAAGTTTTGACCCAAAAGTGTGAAGTAATTTTTTTATTTTTTACTTTTTAGTCTGATATTATTGCATATTCGTGAATTATCTCGGGAAATACGTATGTCTGCAAAATTTCATTCATTTTCATTGAAGGAAAGGCAGTACAATTAACGTCCAAAGTTTTGACCCAAAAGTGTGAAGTAAAGAAAAGCATTTAAAAATAGTTTATTCTGATTTATTTTTATCAGATTCCTGCTCTGTAACTACTGATTTTACCCTTAGGTCAGATGTATCAGTTTCATCTTGGGATCTTTCAAGATTATACCCTTCAATGTTAATTGCAGGCCTAGTTTCCATAAAATTAATCTCATCAAATATCACATCTCTTACTTTAATAAACTTTTCACTCTCCACATTCCACACCTTATAACCATTGGGTTCATATCCAACTAATATACCTTTTATTGATTTTTCATCAAATTTTGTTTTTCGAACTGTTGGGGCCTATAATATGCACCACTGAATGCGGTACTGATTCAGTCAATAGGAAGAAGCGAGGGGAGGTTAAAATAACAACAAGACTGTTTTTATGGAAAAAATAGATTTATTTCAAAGATGTACTCTAAAAAACCAAACCAAAATTCCTTATCTAATATTTACAAGTACGTTTTAGTCAAAACAGAAAAAACAAAAGCAACTACAATTCATGCAAACAAATGATTAATTTAAACTATATACAAGGATTAATTCTATAATAAAATGTTTATATTTCTGGAATGAGAAAGAAGTTATGTGTTTAGGGAATTTATATAGAAGTAGTTTTTTAAATGTGTCTGCTGTAAGTATGTGTAGTATGGTGTGTAAGAATGGAACAGAGAAGAAGGGAAATTTATTAGTCTCTAGGAAATCCTATTGACAATAAATGTGAGGAGCGCTTAGGAAAGCCTAAGGATGTAGGAAAGCCTACTATGAAGTAAAGGAAAGCCTTTACTTGTAGGAAAGCCTACTATGAAGTAAAGGAAAGCCTTTACTTGTAGGAAAGCCTACTGTGAGGTAAAGGAAAGTCCTTTGGTGTAGGAAAGCCTACTATGAAGTAAAGGAAAGCCTTCACTTGTAGGAAAGCCTACTGTGAGGTAAAGGAAAGTCCTTTGGTGTAGGAAAGCCTACTATGAAGCAAAGGAAAGCCTTTACTGTGTAATTGCCGGAAATCCAGCGAATGAGTGACCACTTTGTTAATATCAGGAAAGCCTGATAATGTAGGAAAGCCTACTTGTTAAGTAAAAGAAATCTCTTACTTACTTGTTGCTGGAAAGCCAGCTCGTGATCGACTGGTTGATGGTGCTTCAGCCTCCTGTATTTATACTAAGTCAGGCCAACGATGGCTGCCATAAGATGGCTGCCGTATGCTGGTTGCTATGACAGCATAATAAGTGTTTATGTGGTCATAATATTGTTTGGTGGTTGTCATGACAGTATAATAATCTGTCAGACTTGTGTTGTGGTAACAACACGAACGTTATTGTGAATATAAACAGTCGAACCAAATACTCTCAAGTATTTTAATTGTGGTTTTTTATTATGCCACATTTCGTATGGTGTTTTAGTTATCTTCAAAGCCTTAGTAGGTGTTAAATTAATCAAATATGTTGCAGTTAAAACTGCTTCACCCCAAAAAACTTTACTCAACGTTGCACCCGATATCATTGAACGAGCTCTAACCATTCTTTCTGCTACACCATTTTGTTGTGGGGTTCGTGGAACAGTTAAGTGAAAAGTAATGCCTTTCTCTCTACAATAGTTTTTCAATTCAGTTGACAAATACTCTCAACCATTGTCTATGTATAAGTTGACTACTTTTAAATTAAAACGCGCCTCACTTCTTGTAATATAATCTTTAAACACGGAAGAAACATCGGATTTGTATGTTATTAAATAAGTTACACAATAGTGAGTATATTCATCAATAACCAATACAAAGTAGTTTTTATTCTCAATTGCTGTAGGAGTGATTGGACCAGCAAAGGTTAGAAAATCGGTGATTGAGAGAAATTCCCGTTGTATGCGGCGTTATTTCGCAAGAAATTCCACGACCATCCGAACTGATTACCTCTCCACCTGGGCACGGCGGTTTGTTCTGAAAATTGGAAACGTTTCTTTTAATTCTAAAATATGTACATTTATACGAGAAAATACCTGTAGATATCGAATCTCCCTTTGAACTGAAAGGTCATACTTGGGAGTACTATGGGTGCTCAGAAATTGTTCTAATGTTTTTGAGGCCAAATACGACATTAATGTCTGCAAGAGCTGGCGTGGCGCAGAAGAATTATTCATTTGAAACGGATGGTTTAATGAAGCATTATAGACATTCTCTGTCCTCATGTTCATGATAGGCGAGCTTAAAGTCTGATTACTCTGTTGATCCTGTCGAGCTTCCCTGAAAAAATAGATATTAGGGAAATATACACTCCGCGACACATGATTGTAGACAGTCTCAAATACTCAGGTATTTTAAGTAATTACGAATTCTAAGAAAATGCATACCCCTCATTAGTTAGAAAAGTAAGTGCTAATTACTTTGTGGGATTTTCCCGTCCATTTGATGCGTAATTTTTTTTTTATGATTTTTTACCTGAAAATTGCTATAAAAACCTGCGACACTTGATTGTAGACACAGACGTTTTGGGTCATTTGGAGCGAAACAAACTGCATAACTGTAATCATATTGTATTGTGAAGTAAATAGCTAGTGGATAGAATAAAATGGCTAGTGGAAAAATACTCACTCTTGAGGAAATTTGAAAAATAAGGGCACTTAAAGAAAAAGGACATTCCAATCGAGAAATTGGTAGAAGGATCAACGGAAGTGCTGGAGTAGTTGACAACTTTCTTAAGGATCCCGAAGTTATGGAAAACAACAACAAGGGAGGACGAAAAGAGTAACGAGAGGAGCAGGATCTTAAAAATAGCCTCAAATGCATCAAAGACATCGAGGGAAATTCAAATAAAAAAAGCTTGGAAGATCTGTCAGTATTCGCATGGTGTAATGCATACTGAAAAGCTCACCAACCCTACAAGGTCGCCGCCTGAAAAAAATCCACTATTAACCTAGAACCATAAAGAAAAAAGGCTTGAAGTTGCTCGAACACACATGGCGTGGAAGAACGAATGGAGATGCATAATCTTTTTCGACGAAAAACGTTTCAAATTGGATGGACCCGACGGATATGCGTTCTACTTTCATGACTTACGAAAGGAGGAGAAATTTCTAACCAGTCGTCATAGCAGAGAAGGAGCTGTCATGGTTTGGGGAGCCATTTCTTACAATGGACAAATCGACCATATTTTTATGGTGGGCGGCACACATCTAATGATTACATAGAAGTGCTAAGAAGCGCCAAACTAAAAATAATTGAAATGATGGAAAGTCAACATTGGACTTTCCAACAGGATCACACTGCAGTTCATACAGCCAGAGTTGTTAAACGGTGGTTTGAGAACGAAAATGTTGCAGTTTTGGATTGGCCATCACTATCTCCAGACCTAAAAATCATCGAAAACCTCTGGGGATGGCTTACCAGAAAAATTTATGGGTCCGGAAAACAATTTCACACCATTGAAGAATCGAAAGCAACAATAACAACGGCTTGGGACGAGATTTCTTAGGAAATAATAAGGAATTTGGAAAATTCTATGGAAAATAGAATTTTGGAAGTTATAAACCGAAATGCTGGTAACACATTATTAAAAAAATGAATAAATGGTAATGTGGTGTTGGACATTTAATTTCCTTTAAACCCATTTCACTTTTTTTTTTTTAACCGTAAAATTTCTTCAGAAAACTGGTAGTGTCTACAATCAAGTGTCGCCGGTTTTTATAGCAATTTTGGGGTAAAAAATCATAAAAAAAAAATAACGCATCAAATGGACGGGAAAATCCCACAAAGTAATTAGCACTTACTTGTTCTAAGTAATGAGTGGTATGCATTTTCTTAGAATTCGTAAGTACTTAAAATACCTGAGTATTTGAGACTGTCTACAATCATGTGTCGCGGAGTGTATGTAGGTGCATAACAACACTCACATTGTATTTATATTCCGGGCAAAGTTCATTGGCGGTCTACAACCAATCCTTTGAAATAACGATTTCGACTGCGAATTTTCTTGGGTATTTCTGTTATTTCTGGGATTCTTGTAGGGGTTTGTCCTCTTTCTATTATTGCGATTCCATCTATTACGCCTTTTTCTTTTAATTCCTTTTGAATTATTAGGCAGTAGCGGTGGCATACCCGATGGTCTGTTTGGCGGTAGTAGCCGACACTGTTGGTACCTTATATTTAGTTCCTTTGGATTATTTCAAGATATTTTACTCCTTACATCGAAACTATTTACGATTTTCACGTCTTCTTCGTTGACCACAATGTCTATATAATCTCTTTCTTTCGGAAATTGTCCCGTTTCTTGAACGTAGTCGTCCATGGTTATTACACGCGCGAGAAACAAAATGTCAAAATGTTACCGTTAATATTCGGTGACGTCCTGTTGCTTGCTTAAGGGTACGTTCAAAATTTGTTGGGGTACGTTCAAAATTTTTTGCATTACATCGACTCGAGTAGATTTGACTAAAGCCGGGATCCCAATGTATCCGCACCGTTTCGATCCGTCCGTTCCGCACCGTACCGTTGAGAAGCTAGCTAAGCTGTGTTTTTCTCACTCGGGTCGGGTTCGATCTCTATTATTTATAACTGAGTAATGCTACAAAGCACTTAACAGTTCAAATTCAAACCCGTCCGTTAATGGTGTGATCAAGAAAGGAACGGAGCGAAACGATTAGCCCATTAATGTCAGTGGTTTTGAGCTACGCTGTATGTAGAAGAAGTTTTTAGCCAAAAAACATGAGAAACCTTAAATTACAAATCCTCTGACTACATCTAATGTCATACTTCTTATATGCATAAAAAGGGATGAATCTATCAATTCTAAATGTAGTACAATTATAGATGGGGTTACTAATAAGATGTTCTTCTAATTATTCGTTGAATGCTTCGGACATAAAAATTCTAAAGTGAAGTGCTTCTTTCGACGGATCTACATACGTCTCAACAAAATTGTTTAATAAAACATAATTTGTATGAGAAATAAGACCTTTTGGTCGGAACGTCAAACTTTAAGATTTTTTTTAAATTGGATATACTCGCTTTTCGATCAGAATTTTATCAAATATGGATGGGATTTAAGTAACAGTTTCGGGGAAAAAAATAAAAATTCATTTCATTCGACAGGGAAATAGGACCTTTTGAACAGACACTCCTCATATGTGACAGTGGGTTGTGGCATTGTCCCTCCAACTTGTCTTATTCAACCCCCCTCCGTATTCCCAATCGAGGTGGTGACTCTTTCGATCCCGTATTCTTTTCAATTCATTCTATACATTTTGAAGTAAAACTTCTTTACGCACGCTTGACTTGGGGAGTAAGCTGGTGAATGCGTGACGAGAGCGTTACGAAAAGTGTGATCAGCAAAGAACTTCTAAACAACAAGAAGCTTCATCTCAACCCAAAAATTGTGCATTCCCTTCGTTTATTTATGGAAGCAGGCGGGAAGCGACAGAGGGGGCGCTTAGTGAATGAGAATGAGAGAATTCTCTTCGCTCATGACGACATGGCTTTGTGTGAGTTCGACGCAACCCGATAGACGCTGCGCGCGCCGGCATTCGGCGTGGATTTATGTGGGAAAGAGCTTTCATGAAGGAAAGAGCTTTCATGATTAATAAAAGCGAGGTCTCACGACCGGTTGAGTTGCCACGCTCGCGATGACGGGTTCCAATCCGATTAAAAAAAGCTTTTGTGAGAGAGCCGCCCGCCATACAAAATTTTTCATTACATGAGATGAAGCTTCTTGTTGTTTAGAAGTTCTTTGATATAAGTTAGTTCGTTTGCGCGTTTGCTAGCGTTACGCGAACGGTGATTTCTTGATTATTTCGTAATTTCATTTCGTTCTTGAACAATTTTATAAATTAATATTTTGTTCAATACATTAAATATTCTACGCTTAAAGTGAATAAAATTGTAATTACTGATGTATCCGATAATGAAAATAATGAATAAAAAAAAAATGTGGCAGTCGTGGGACTGGCCGACAGAAGCTACGCTTCAACTTCTTACGTAACAGTTAAACAAAAAAATTTCTTTTGAATATAGAAGAAAAAAAAATAAACAGAAAAAAATAATAATTTGTGGAATGTATGGATAATATAAAATGACAAAAATACAGTTATAAGAAAAGAATAATGAAAATCATTTTTTTATTGATAAAATTATATTTTTGCAACAGTCACCACTCACTAGATCCTCTAATTCTTTTAAATCACTTTCCATATTTATTTTTACAAATCACTGCTCAAAAAAATAGAATCCCACGCACACAGCAGGCGACCGTTTCTCTCTCTCTATCTCTCTGGCGAGTAGGCATGCGCCCAACCAATCTAACGCTTACGTCTTAGATTTTCTAGGTTGAGTCCCAGCCCGCGAAACCCCCGATAAAAAGCGTAGCTTCAATAAAAAATCTAAGTATTCAAAAATATTAATTTATCAATGAAAACCGATAATAAATTTAAATATTTGAAGAAAATTAATTTATGTATATGTATATACACTGGAAATATATATGTTTATATATGTTTATATATGTATATATTATACATATATACATATATAAACATATATATACATACATATAGATGGAGCTAAAGAAGTTTTACTTCAGTTGTGTGGTCTAAAGCACACTCGTTTTTTTTTCAACGGTGGGTTTGTGGCATTGGTCTTGTTACACCGCGCCTAAGATTACCATATCTCTATTAACACATTGTTGTGTGAAATGTTAGTAGACATCGAAAGTACATGCCAAAAGTACTTTTGTCACTGAAACTTAATATAACGCCCGATGTGTGAGACGTTGCGCCGTCTTGTTGGAACTACATGTCGTCCAGGTTCATGTCATCCAATTGAGGCTCCGAAAAGAATGTTATCATTACCCGATACGGGTCTCGATTGACAATCAGCCATTCTCGTTTCGGAAGATGTATGGCCCAATGACGCCGCCTGGATCCACACCAAAAAATAAGTTTCTTCGAATGTTATGGAGGCCCTTGATGCTGCTGTAGATTAATCTCTCCACAAATGCGCCAATTTTGCTTATTCATGAACAACCAAAAATATGCTTCGTCACTGCAAATGATATTGTCGTGAAAAATTTGGCGAACAGAACAATTGTTGTTTGTATTAATTTGCTACATATGCCACGGCAACTTACGCCATATTGACCATGGACTATGTTGGTTAACAGTTCTCTTCTAATTAAAGTTTGTATTGGCGTTTTAACGCCCTCAAGCACAGTTTCTTTAAGACAAACTACAGTGTCCACAACCTTCTTTTTTCTCACTACACACTCAAAAAACATCAAGGCAATTCACAGTCAATCACAGTTGTGTGCAATATGGTATAATATGGTGCAATTTTTTCTTGCGGATAATTACGCAATTATGCCATAAAACGGCATTAAAACGGCTAGAAATAAGTACTACTTTCTACATAAGTGAGAAGTTTGTTAGCCGTATTAAGGGTATATTTTCTATTAATAAAAGGATATAAAATTTTGTGGTCCGCGAAATATGCGTTTTACTAGTTAGCGTTTTGCCCCAAATAATTTTTAAATATTTCACACGTTCACTTCATTATAATTTGAAATAATTGAAGTTGTTTGAAATTGTGTACAGGATAAGGTCAGTGCCGGATTAGCCCATAAGCAAATTAAGCAATTGCTTAGGGCATCACGTCTCGGGGGGCACCATAAACAGTACCGAAAAAATATTTGCCAGCACATGAAAGGCAACGCTGTTTGAAAATCCGCGCGTTTAAATTGACTAGAGCAATGAACCGCCTAGAAATTTAGGTTCGTTTTTCATAAACTTCTAACTAGGATAACCGAGTTCTGAACTCGGTCCTAATAAGATCTGAATGTGATAACCCTGTAAGATCCTAGTTAGAAAGGTGACGGCGTAACGCACATTCAACTTCATTCCTTACGAGGAGAGCCTAATTTATGGCACTAATAGGGGCCTTACTCGAAGTAAATCAGGACCTATAGGTTGTAAAATTATTATTAATTTAATTATATTAATTATTATATATTATATTTGTTGAAGTTGGCAATAGAATTGTGAAGTGGCAACACTGCCTCCTTCTTCTGTCACCTACTTCTGTAATGGACGCTTGTGAGATATTCCTTGTGCGAACTAAAATAAATGAACTCTATTAACAGACTTATTCGGTGTGTATTATTTACTGTCCCTGCTACAGGTTATGGGCCCAGTCTCATAAGTCGGTTTTTATTCGGTCGAGACAGAGTTTTTTGGTTTTTCGGTGGTATCGTCGCGACAAGTGAATTTGGAGGTTATCGTGTTTGTCGGCAGCATAGTATTCGTCGTCCATGATGGAGCGGTCGGCGCATTGTTTGAAGTTGTTGAGTGGAGACAATTGGGCCGTATGGAGGTTTCAATTGGAGGTAATTTTTAGAGCAAAGGGCCTCCTTGAGATTGTCAACGGTGCAGAGCTAAAACCGGGTGGTGACAAAGAGGCAGAGCTGAAAGCTTGGTTAGAAAAGGATGCGAGGGCGCAGGAATTGATTGTAACACGGATGGATACCGCGCCCCTCACGCATTTGTTGTCATGCACCACTGCAGCCGGCATGTGGACTAAGCTAAAATCTGTATATGAAAAGGAGTCGGCTGTGAGCATACATCTACTGCAGCAGAAATTCTTCTCACTGCAATTTGGAGACGACTCAGTGGTGACGGTGATGTCTAAACTGGAGGAGATTAATACGAAGTTGAAACAGGCAGGCGAGCCCCTATCGGAAAAAATGATCATCACCAAAGTGCTTATGTGCCTGCCAGATAAGTTTAAGCACTTCAGGTCAGCTTGGGAATCGGTGCCCACTGAAAAGCAGACGCTGACAGAGTTAACCTCAAGACTTTTAGTCGAAGAAGAAAGAAGCGGTCAATTAGATGAGCCGGAGGTGGCTTTGGCCAGTTACAGCAGACGCCCTGGCCAGTTACAGTGTTACACTTGTGGCAAAGAGGGCCACTTTGCGAGAGATTGTAAAGTAAAAAATAACAACAAGAGAGAAACCCGGAGCTGTAACTATTGTAAGAAGAAAGGCCATTTGAAAACAGATTGTAGACTGCTTAAATCTAAGGAAGGCAAGAAATCCCCTGATGTAAATGTTTTTATGTGTGTTGGAGAAAATGTTTTGCAGACTGGTAGTGTGTGGTATATGGACACTGGTGCTAGTGAGCACATGTGCTGTGAAAAGGAGCTATTTAAACATTTGGACAATGCGAAAAGTTCTGCAAAAGTGACTGTAGGGGATGGCAAATTGTTGGACGTTGTTGGTCGAGGCACTATAGAATTGTTTGCATGGAATGGAAGAAGGTTTATTAAAACTGTGCTTAGTGAGGTACTTTTTGTGCCTGAATTGAAATTCAACCTTTTTTCGGTGGGGACTGTGTTAGAAAAAGGTTATAGTTTAGTATCAAATGAAGACTCTTTCAAATTTTTGGACTGTAAAGATGAGGTACGTGCCGTGTCAAAGAAGATAAATAAAATGTTTCGTATGTTATTTTCGCGAAACGGAACACGTGAAGAACTGGCAAAAGTGACAAGCGAAAACGGAACGCAATCCGTTGCAAACCGCGTTTCGAAACGAGTTAATGATGACATTTGTTGTGACATTTGTAGATTGGACATTCGCGCGTGTGAGTCGACGAACTCTTTTGGTTTATTATTGTCCAAACCAATTGAAAATTTGAGTGAATGGCATCGAAAATTGTGCCACCAGAACAGTCGATATGTGAAGGACTTTTTGTCACGTAATAATGTGAACTTTATCGATGATTCGGTGACTTGTGAGGAATGTTTGGCGGGCAAACAGCATCGTTTGCCCTTTCCCATCAGTACGTCTAGGGCTAGTGAACCGCTGCAGCTGGTCCACGCCGACGTGTGTGGTCCGATGGAGTCCCAGTCGCTCGGAGGAGCGAAGTATTTTCTGCTGATGAAGGACGATCACTCTGGCTATCGCAAGGTATGTTTCATGAAACACAAGGGAGAAGTTAAGGGCTTGATTAAGGAGTATATTGCAAAGTCTGAGAGAGAAACTGGGTCAAAGTTTAAAGTACTTAGAAGTGACAATGGTTTGGAGTTTGTAAACAAAGATCTGCGGTGCTATTTGAACAAGAAAGGCATAACACATCAGAGAAGTACGGTCTATACGCCACAGCAAAATGGTAGAGCTGAAAGAGAAATGCGTACCTTGATTGAAGCAGCTCGTTCAATGATGACAGATATGCCAAAGCACCTGTGGGCCGAAGCTGTGAATATAGCAGCGTATGTACTGAATCGAACCGGTCCAAGCCCTATACCCGGAAAAACCCCCTATGAGGCGTTTTATGGCAAGGAATCGCCTATGCTAGATTTGAAAGTGTTTGGGACTCGTGTTTCTGCCTTAGTGCCCTATGAGAGAAGACGTAAACTGGACCCAAAGAACAAGATTGGACTTCTTATGGGCTACGATGAAGATACTAAGGGATACAGGATTTTGTTTCCCCCGACAAATAAAGTTGAAGTACTCCGCGATGTGATCTTTCTCCGACGAGTTGCACCTGAAAAGTCAAACCTACTTATAAAAGATAATGAGTTTTGCCATGAATGTGAAGAAGAGGAGCAAATTGAAGAAGAGAAGGAGCATACTACAGAAGAAAGCAGTAGCCAACAAGTGGAAAGGGATGAAGATCCATTTGTAAATGCGGAGGAAAACACAGGAGGAGACAAAGATGTTCAAGGAAATAGTGAAGGAAGGGATGAAGATCTTTTTGTGGATGCAGAGGAAAACCAACTTCAGGAGGAAGAGGAGGAGGATGAAAGGATGGGTAATTTAAGACCTAGAAGGAATTTGCGGTGTCCAGACTATCTTCGTGATTATGAGCTCGGATTCTTATGTGACCAGGTATCTGAAGAGGAAGCAATTAGTGAGGATTGGCAGAAGGCTATGAAAGCGGAGCTTCAGGCATTAACAGAAAATGAAACTTGGGTGGAAGTCTCTCCTCCTAGAGAGAAGAAAGTGTTGCGGGTTGGTGCCTCGAGGACCCGGCTAAGTTCCTCGTCCGGGGGTGTGCGGCTGCGGGAGCTGGCAGGCTAGCATTATGCGGTAGTGTGGGGGGGTTTGCCGAAAGGCCGCGCTGCGCCACCCGGAACGGCCCACCAACAACGAAATTTTCTCCCGCGACGGAACGAAAAAATCGAGAGGGGCGGAAAAGGACAGTGCAGGCCGAATCCCTGCAACTGCCTGTGGTTGACTCTGACGGGGGGTTCGGGTCGGAATGAACCCCCACTGGCCTACGCCCCAACCACCCTTTGACCTCCCCTTGGCCAATCAAAATTTTGGGGAAGTCCCTTAAAAAAAATCAAATTTCAGATCATCGCATCAAGTGATCAAAATTACCCACGCGGGCCAAAGTCGAGAGGAGAAGGAGGACCCAGAGAAATACAAATTAAGTTAAGTTGACATACCTGTGTATTATTATTTTCATCTATACAATTTCTTACTTTGTCTTACAATTTTGGTTGAGCTCGGTGGGCGCCTTGCAGCATGTAGCGATGATGACGTCGAGGCTGAAGATGATGACGATGGGATGACTGATGCTGATGCCGCCGCCCGGCACCCTGCCTCTTCTTTTGGCCCCGAAGAGGTGCCGGTGTGTCCTTGAAGCCAACCAGGAACCAGGTCATTAGGTATGTAACCCTTTTATTTTTGTATTATCTTTTCCTTTATTTTCTTCTTATAGCAGTTAGTTAAATTTGTGATTCTATGTGTATTTATTTAGTAGCGTAGTTATGTAGCTATGGGCTACTTCCGGTATTTTACTATTATATTGATTTAAATATTTAATGTTCAGTTAATCTGTTTAGAATCAAACATGTATTTTATTCTGTATTAAGGCATTTAAATGAAAAAAAATGTTTCATGTGATTTCACTGCAAAATTTACTCCAAATTCCAATATTTGCACAAATTTACTACACAAATAACACGTAAGCTAATCTAAAAACTATTTCAGGGGATTGTTGTTCCAACTTGCGAAAATAATAAAAATGGCGCTGCTTAAGTTGTGGAGTCCATGCAACACCTTCACCGATACAGCCGAATTCGGACAAAACAACCTAAATTAGCATTTAAGGCAATCTTTTCAATCAAAGATCATATAGATTACCCTTTCACTAGTTAGGCAGTTTATAATCCTTGAATTCCTGCACGGCTGCAAAATCCTCCCAAGAAACAGTTGAAATTCGTCGGTGTTTAGCCTTTATGTCTGGTCTGCTTTCAAAATTCAAACGTAGAGAGAGCGATTGGAATGTTTCACCTCCTTTTATAAGGCTTTTTTCCAGCGTTTCGGGCCTGCCACACTTAGGCCGTTACCACATTATAAAGTGGGAAGTAAATTGTTCTTCATTCCACAACTCCGTTGCACCAAGGATAATTATTTGCAGCCCTTATGTGTAGGAACTGTGGGAAATTAATGTATGAAGCATACAAGAACTTATTTCGTTGAACTCAGGCATTTAATTCCCCAAAATTTGACTGACTGTGCGAAATTAAGTTCCGCCTTCTCGGTCTTCCTTCATTTTCATTCTGGCAGTTCTATCTATGGTCACTGGAAGGATATTCCAGGATTATTCATCTCTTTCGTCCTTTTTCCCTCTCTTTTCCTCTAATTGAGTGAAGTTATGTTTAATTTAAATCCTTGAATTATCTTAAATTTAAATTAATTCACCACAGGTAAGTTCCCCATAGGGTAAAAACTCAGTGTGGATATTGTGGGTTGTGTGGAAATTGTTCGTTCAGTGACTTTTGATCATATCGTGCTGACAGGTGTCTGAACTGTCAGTGACGTGAGTGCGGTAATCAGTAGTGAATAATAGTGCTCTATTGCAAGGTAAGTGCCTTAATTTCCCCTTTTTTGTTATGCTTTCATTTCAGCCGTGATGTACCTTTCATTCGATGCCTGGTCAGGCGGGCTGAACACCGGAGCTGAGGTCGCTTCTGGGGATGTTGTGATCATTCGAGATGAGTTTGTTTACATTTTTAATTTCCTTATTTCTATTGCATATTTCCTTCTATTGGTAATTTTGATACTACAATTCAAATATGAATTCAATTAGAATTCTTTATTATTCTTTTATTTATTTTTACATTTCAGGTGTGCCGCGAACATTCTCCCCCCGTTGAACGATCGAGTTCAACATTCTTTGTTGGCGTTTTCTTGTGCCTCGCTTGTGGTGTCGATGGAACACTAATATTTCATCGGATCTAATTCGTAGCTGCACCTGAAATTTATCCGGCAGGTTTATGGTGAAATTACGTTTGAATTTCTTTATGTGGTCGAAATCCAAACGTTTCAGCACTCTTTTTGGTATGTATATAGTTTCCTCGTCAGTAGTTACAAATTTTTGGACGTCGTTATCTAGGCGCATTTTTAACTCCGCAAGTGTTTTGGTCGTGCGTAGCCGTTCTAACGATGTCCGATAGTTTCCATTCACTACGACCGGGAACTGAATTCCCTGTAAGGAAATACCATTGTGAGGTTGCCTTGGTGTTGGGTTTTGGACTCGGCATAGTGTTGCATTGGACGATGAAGGATGTTGCTCTCCCTCTTTTAAGATGTTCATCGGTTTTTCTTGCTGCTGCACAGGATGTCCGCTCCGACTATTAGGGCTGGGCTCCGTAAAGCATGTTATCAACGGTTCATCGAAGGGGCCGAACGTGATGTCCTCTAAGATGACGAGAGTGTCTTCATCGTATTCCTGCATCTGAAATTGATCGAATAACAGAAGAGTTCGCAAGTAGAAATGCTAAACGGTCAAAAAACGTTTAATTTATCTCGTAAAACTTCTTAAATTATTACTATGGTACTATACAAGATGGTTAAATCCAATTTTTTTTTATTATTAATAATCGACCTTCCATGTTCCTTAACTCTCAGCCATGCCACTGAATGACATGACAACACAACTGTAAACGTGAGAACCTTAATTGTTGGTTCCATTGGGGCTATTGGTCCCAATTGTAGTTTCGTCTTCCGTTGTTGTATTTATTTGTAAAGGACATAGGTTAGTGATCGGTCTCACCAAACTTTTATTATTTGATCGGACTGTCACTACTCGTGTGAGACCATCCTTGCCTGGGTGGACCTCTTCAACAAGTCCTAGAGGCCATAAAGTTGGCGGGGTGATCTCGTCCTTGATCAGAACTATATCATTAACTTTTATGTTGTCTCGTGACCTTAACCATTTGGTTCGTTGCTGCAATTGGTGCAAACATTCATTCTTCCACCTTTTCCAAAAATGTTGAACTAAAAATTGCGTATATTTCCAGCGTTGTGATGGTAGCACATCCTGAAGTTCTGGCTCGGGAATCGCGTTCATAGGTTGACCCAACAAAAAATGCGCAGGTGATATCACCTCCAAATCTTCTGGATTGTTGTGGATGGGGCAAAGTGGGCGGGAGTTCAAACAGGCTTCAATTTGTGCCAAGAGCGTTGTCATTTCTTCGAACGTGCACGACGTGTTGCCTAAGCTCCTACGCAGATGGTGTTTTACCGACTTTACACCGGCCTCCCACAAACCACCGTGATGCGGAGACGCTGGTGGGTTGAAATGCCATTTTATGCCCTTTGTTGCTAAGCCTTTTCCAACTTCATTCGCAGATTGTGTGACCGCACGTGCTAAATCCTTGTCTAATTGATTTCTTCCTCCCATAAAATTTGTGCCACAGTCCGAGTAAATGTCTGAACATAGACCTCTTCGAGACACAAATCTCTTAACTGCCGATAAGAAGGCAGACGTTGTTAAGTCGGAAACTGGCTCCAAATGCATAGCCTTCGTTGCCATGCAAACGAAAATGCATATGTATCCTTTGAATTTCCTAGCACATTTATGAGGGGAAGTCTTGAGCAGTATAGGCCCAGCATAGTCGAGCCCGACGTGCGTGAATGGCTTCGCTATGTTAACACGGGCTGATGGAAGATCTCCCATTAGTTGTTCTCGTATTGTTCCGCGAAATCGTGTACACGTGACACATCGATGGATAATTTTGGTGATTAATGTTTTTGCATTCAAGATCCAGAACTCATTCCTACTAGCATTTAATGTAAGTGTTGGTCCACCATGTAACGTGTCTAAATGAATTTTGCTAATAATTAGCTCCGTAACAAAATGATTGGGCGGTAAAATAATGGGATACACTGCTCGTCTATTTAATTACGCAAAGACTACCTCTTCAAACGGTACGGCTTTGGGAAGAAGAATTAAAGGGTTCTACAAATTTTCCAGAATTTGCAACGTTCAAAGGTTTTCTTTACAAAAGATATCGAATTTTGGAATCAATAGCGCACACAACCGGCGCTAGTTCGCGAAAGGAATCGATACTGAAGGCAAAATCTACGCAAGCCTATCATACTGTAAATAATAGCAAATGCCCTGCTTGCGACAATTAGCATTATATAGGGAAATGTAACAAATTCCTTAAAATGAATATTCCTGAACGGAGAAATTTAATTAAAACATCCGGTAGATGCTTTAACTGCTTTTCGAGTAAACATACTCAACAAGATTGCAAGCAAGTCTGTTCTAAATGCAACAAGGCACATCACGAAAAATGCAACATAATCCTTCATGTACTTAAGGTTGTAGATCTTTGTCTATGGGTTTATACTAATGTGCACTTAACTAGGTTATATCTAAATTATATTATGTATATATTCAGTCATTTCATTATTTCCAGTTCACAACCTTTTTAATTTATTGATTTTAATAAAAGTATTTATAGGTCTCGTTAGTGGGGTTAAATGTTTTACAGGTATAGAGATGTTTAACGTTTTTCTTAAATACGTACACATCTAGTCTCTCATAAAGTTACTTTACTTTTTTTATTTCACAAAATTAAAATTCTTTGTCTCTATTTATTTACAGTTTGCCTGCTTTCACCAATTTACCAATATTTAATTTCTTTGCTTTTAATTTCAGAAAGGAAAAAAAACATCAAGAACAACATAGAATGCACAAGGTGAGGCACTTTACCGGGATCAGAAGGCTAATCAATTAATTTATGTCTATGTCCTTTCAGGGTTGCTGTCGGAACATCACCAAGATGCGTCACTTTTTCCGAAGTGTAACGACGGCGGAATAAACATAAATGATAAAACATAACCGAAAAAAATGGTTTGAAATTGTCGTGCTGGTTTACGGTCGAAGCGCCACGAGGGGTGTTACGTCATCGGAGTTTAACGGGTTTTTCACTTAACTGTTTCGTAATTAAGTTTTTTTTCTATTTTGTCGGAATTTTCACACGTTTACAAATTTACCTCGATTCACTTTTCTTTTCGTGCAATTTATTTTATTTTTTTTTTTTTTTTTGTACTTAAAATGTTCTCGGCCCGACTTAAGATTCCCGCTGCTAAAAGAATCTGCGTGCAGCGAAGAAGAAACAGCTACCGATCCGAATTTTCTTTTAACTCCCGGACTTCACTATCTTTCTTTTGGTCCACGAAATGGTTCATTTAAACTCCACCAACTTTAATGTCTTTTCACAAAATATTTCCAGCGAGTTTAATTTCTTTTCTTAATAAAATTATTTCCGCCGACTTTAACCTTTTTCTTTTAACTTTTTCGACACTTCAACTTTTCCGTTTTCACCGCCCTTTCTCTAAATTTTAATTCCCGACCGAACTTCTTTCGCGATCCAACTCCTTTTCCAGCTTCCGACCAACTCCTGTGACTGCTCTTACCCGACTCCTCGAAAAATCCACGCCACGCTCGCGATCTACCGGCCGGCCGTCCGCGTGCCTCCAGCGCGTGCCGTTGCAGATCCCGCTGCCATCCACTCACACATCGCCGCGCCAGCCAATCAAGCGCTTACCGCCGATGTGCGAGTCGATGCCAACGGGATCGAGCTACGCTTCTCGCTGTGGCTGGGGCCTGGCTCGAGGCAGCTGGGTGCACCGTGCACTTTTGCGCCAGCTCGAGCTTCTCGGTCGCGGCAATTTTTCTGTGGGACCGGGCTCGAGGTACACATTTTGCCTCGATCGCCAGGCCCGCGCCGCAATTTTTCTTCGCTTTAGCTGTCCCTCGAGCTGCGAGCGCCGAGTTTTGGTGCTATTTTTAGCTCCAAGACTCCGCGTTCGCAGTCCGAGAGACAGCCCTCTTGCGGTACCCGCCAACGGGCGCCGTAAAATTTTGGTTGAGCTGCCGACGATAAAATTTTTCGCCAGCCATAGGCGGCGTGAAATAGAAATGATGTTTTATGCTTTTCAGGACAGAGAATCGGGGCCAATGTTTGGCCCTGACCACAACACCATCAGGTACTTTGAGCTCGGCCCCCGAGCTCAAAGGAGCTGAAAAAAGGTCAAGGGCTTTGTGCGGGTGCCCAACATGTGGTACGACCCACGACCCGAGTCTAGCCCGAGACTGAGCTAGCCGGCCAAAATTAATGCTGGACCTCCCTGTACCCTAATGAGAGGTCAGCTCGGTCCTGCACCAACTTGGCCACTCTCTCGTACTGGCAGAGAGAGCCTGCCCTAATGAGAGGCGGGTCTCCCTGTCAGTAAGAGAGAGCTGCTATCTCATCTCGGACCAGCCCGAAGCGTGAGGACCTAAAGGCTTGTTGTTCACAGAACAAACAGATGGTAAAGGTGGTGGCTGTAACCCAACCCCTCGCGGTCATCCCAGACCCAAGATGAACATCCGTTCTTCGGATCCGACTCCCTCCCGACTCCAACGATAGGGCGCTGCTGTTCACGGGAGTCCGGAGGTGGGGGTTGTCATAAAATTTGCGATGAAATAACTTAACTTACAAAAAGGTGATCTCCTGCCGGATCCCTTGTAATGCAGTCTTTGCTAAGGTATGGGACAAGTTGAAGTGCAGGACTTCAAATCGAAAATACTAAAGAAATTATAGGGGTTGTGATAAAATGGGTGGGGTAAAAATGGGGCGTAACAGGGAATTGAAATTTACCAAAATGAAAAAAACTAAGATGATAGAGCAGAATTATCTGCGGTGACCACTACTTGGTCGTTCGAAACATTGGAAAATTGTGGTTCGAAAACCAGGCAATATCGAGTTTTACCACATTGGAAAGAGACCTGTGATGTGCCGAGACGTATGAACCCTGAAGGTCAGAATTGTACAATGCCGAGATGTGTCGACGTTTTTCGTTATACATTGAAACGCAAGGATCATGAGGCCATGAAACCATGAGGCCACCCAAGGGCAAGCACGCAGGTTGCAGACAAGGGTGGTGAAAACAAAATTGAAAGTTGGAATGATTTTCCAGAAAATTGAAAACTATCTAAATAGAGCAAGAATAGATCAGGCTAGTAAAATCGATACGACAAAATTGGTTGAGTTGTGATGTTATTTATTCTGCGATGATGGCGGTTAAACCATCATATCTGCGGGTAATTCAGCAAAGGGTAAAATGATTGAGCATAGGAATAGCTGGCGATGAACTTCCAGCGACACCGAATGGGGAAGAGAAGAGTTTCGAGGAAAGGTAGCCCTACTGACCCACTCCGCGAGAGGCCAGCAGCCGGCGACGACGGGAGGGAACTCCCGGTCAGGTGGCTGGCACACCAAAAAGCCAACCCCTGCATTTCCGGGGAGTCCTCCAGACGTTCCCGGACGCCAGTTCCGCAGAGTGGGCAAGCAAAGCCCCTCCCGACCTGTTCCCCTCGAGGTGGAGAGATCCCCGAAACCCCGAGTAGGCTTGCTGGCTGACGAAGCCAACATCCTCGGTTCTCAAGAGGTTCCGGGTCACCCTCAACCCCGAGGGTTGCAGGCCGGGCCTCTTGACTCAGAAGGTGGGAGTAAAACTGACTAAAATTTAAAGGAGGGGTATGGGATAGGATAGGATCAGGGATGAGGAACGCTAACTGGGATGGGAGAAAGGGGGTTTAAAAAGGGTGTGTCCACCGCATAAGCGAGCAGAGGCGGCTTCTGGACACACACACGCTACCAGTTAGGCTGGTCGGATACCTTCTTAGGGCTACCGAAAAACATTTGGATAGAGGGAGGAACTCCATTACGGATTGCCGCGGTGGAGTTTCCCAATTTATAACGGAATGAAAGAAATCTTTTAGAATTGATAATTAATTTACAGGACATAGTAGGATATAAGGTCACGGTTTGATATCTTTGGCATGGAAAGTGCCAATCAACTTGCCTTGAAGGGTTTCCAACTCATACAGTGAATTACCTTTTCTAGCTCTAACTCGGCATTTGACGAACTTCTTTCCAAGTTTGGCGTTGAAGCCTTTCCCGAAATTACTCAACTGGAAGTTTCTTCTGAATACTTCTTGTCCTACCTTGAACTCTACGGGTTTCGATCGAAGATTGTACTGCTTGGCGCCTCTGTCAAAAGCCTTGCCTAAATTATCTTTTACCTGTGCACGAATTAGTCGAAGTTTGTCGGAGGTATCCACATCAATAGGTTCATTCACCCCTGATAGTTGTCGTAATAATGCATAGGCAGAGCCATGTTCAATCATGTTATTACCGAACAGAATTTTATAAGGAGAGAATTTTGTGGCTTGGTGAACTGAACTACGTAATGAACTGGCAATACAACTCAATTTCTCATCCCATTTGGTGTGCTCCTCTTTTAGGTATGCTCGAATGCCAGACAAAATAGATTGATTTACACGCTCAGAGGCGTTGGCTTGAGGCGAGTATACCGCAGTGCGAAAATGATGCACGCCATATCTTTTCAAAAGATTCTGAAATTGAGCTGAACGAAATTGTGTCCCATTGTCAGTCACCAATGTTTCAGGGACTCCGAAGTGATGGAAAATTTGTTCTTCGACGTAAGTGCAAATATTAGAGGTACTAGCTTTTCGAAGAGGTTGAAGCAGGGGATATTTAGAAAAGTGATCTAAAGCGATCAAAATACAGACTTTTCCTTTCTTGGTTCTAGGATAGGGACCCAGGAGATCGAGATAAACTCGTTGCCAAGGTCGTTCGGTCTTTACTTGTGTGCCCATGGGTGGTCTTAAGGTGGCGTTAGATGGTTTCACCTCTTTACAAATGTCGCAAGACAGTATGTATTCACGTGTCTCAACTGTCATACCTGGCCAATAGAAATGTCTGCGAAGTCTAGCTAAGGTTTTACCAATTCCGCCGTGAGCTGCTAAAGGTGGATCATGAGCTCGAGATATAAAGTCTTTAGTTAAGGCACTAGGAACCCATAACTTCCACGCTTCTTCTTCCTGAACGGGATCACCTGATCGTGGTTGAGTTCGTATGTAAACGTATTCATCACGAACTATTAAATCAGGGAAACGGTCTTTATTTTTCTCAACACGTTCTTTAAGTTCGGTATATTCAGAAGATTGGAAGTGTGGTGAATCAAGATCAATTTCAGGACCAGGGTCTTCTGAAGAGCTAGCATTTATTTGGTCGCAGTGAATTCGTGACAGGGCGTCTGGCACAACATTCAGTGTTCCTTTACGGTGTTCAATACTGAAGTTGAAACCTTGTAATTTTAGGCTCCATCGGGCCAGACGACCACTAAGGTCTTTTTGATTCATGAGCCACTGCAGGCTAGCGTGATCAGTTATGATCTTGAATGGCATTAATTCGACATAAGCACGGAATTTTTTAAGACTTATAATGGCCGCAAGACATTCTAATTCGGTCACTGTATAATTTCTTTGAGCAGAATTGAGCTTCTGAGAAACATATGCGATTGGTTTTTCTTTTCCTTCGTCGTCTAATTGTAAAAGCACGCCTCCGACACCTTGACTACTCGCGTCGCACTGAATAATGAAAGGTTTACTAAAATCAGGACTCGACAGCAATGGTGCGGTGGTAAGTAATTTTTTTAATTCTTCGAAGGCAACCTGAGCTTCGTCAGTCCACGTATATTTATTTGATTTTTTCAACGTGTCTGTAATTGGAGCGCTCAGATCCGCGAAATTTGGAATGAACTTTCGATACCAACCGGCCATGCCAAGAAAACGACGAGCCTGCTTGAGCGTTTTAGGCGACGGGTAATTTACTATTGCTGCGATTTTGTCTGGGTCTGTCTTGATGCCCCCTTCTCCAACTATGTACCCCAAGTACTTAGTCTCTTTCAAGCAAAATTTGCTTTTTTCGACATTTATTGTCAGGCCTGCCTTTTTGAGACAACTGGCCACTTGAGACAGAAGTTCTAAATGGGTATCAAAGTCTTCGGACAAAACTAAAAGGTCATCAAGATACACCAAGACATTTTCGCGGAGATTATACGGTATCACTTTGTCCATCAGTCTGCACATTGTTTGCGGAGCGTTGCAGAGACCGAATGGCATCACTGTGAAGTGATAGAGGGGATGGCCAGGCACCGTAAAAGCGGTCTTCTCTCTGGAGCGTTCCTCCAGTGGTATTTGCCAGAAAGCGTCCTTCAAGTCCAGGCTGGTTATAAATTTAGCCGACGGAATGCGACTCAGTATACCATCTATGTGTGGCAAAGGAAAAGCATCCTTTTTGGTTACCGAGTTCACTTTCCGGGCGTCGAAACACAGCCTGACCTTTCCGGGCTTCCGCACGAGTACCACTGGGGAGCTCCACGGGCTCTGGCTCTCCTCGATCACTCCAAGCGAGCGCATTCGGCTCAGCTCGGCATCCAGCAATTTCTGGACAGCTGGCGATACCGGGTAAAAACGTTGTTTAATCGGGGCGGCTTCACCGACATCAATCACATGTTCCAAAAGATTAGTTTTTCCTAACCCCAAGGTAGCAAAAGATGGAAAAAGAGATTTGACGTATTCTAGCCTGCGTTGTTCAGCAGGTGGAAGAATATGTTGTTGGGAATCAATCGATTCCGCGATCGGGGCATCCAACGAGGCCAACGACCCTAAAACATCCGGCGCTAAACCAAATGTCTTCCAGAAATCGACTCCCAAATATAAAGGTTGTGTCAGACTGGGAACCAGATAAAAACGGAGTGACTTGCTTTGGCCACGAAAAGTAACATCTAGGTCAGCATGACCGTGTACTTCGGGCTTGGCCCCGTTGGCTACCTCGATCGTGGATCGATATTTTGCCCAATCGACTTTCTTATCGGACAACAATTTTTCAGATCCTTGACCAAGGACGCTCACACTAGCTCCGGTGTCTAGTAAGCCAGTCAATTTAGTTCCCAATATCTGAACTTCGGCATAAGGCCTAACGTCCTTTTGCACTGACACGAATGCAGTGGCTAATTTACGTCGATTTGAGATAACGCGTCGCCAAAAGGCACGTAAACGTACTGACGAGCGTTTGATTTTTGTACTTTGTCGTACCCGAGGTTCGGAATATTTTGAGGGTGTTAGAGTCGACATGAAAATTCTCTCCCGAGCAATTCTATATTCTTTCAACCGCTGATGGAGTGGTTTACGAGGGTAAACAAGCGGAACGGTATCCTGAATCTTAGCGGGCTGTTCTGGCCTCGCTAGAATCGTAACTGCTCGACAGGGAGTAATGCATGGCGTCTCATCTTCACATTCTGACTCTAGAACATCTTCAATAGTGACAACATCCACGACACTGGCTTTAGGTGGTAAGGACACATCAGGTAAAGTAGGTTTTTCCGAAAAGGTAAGTAACTCATCTGGACGAGAGGTAACCTCAGGGCTTCGAGTCACGGCTGCGGACGGGAGGGAAGAGTCTCGCCCGCCTCCGCAGCTGACAGGATCGCTCGTTGAGGTCGAGAGCTGGTGTTGCTGCTCTCGACCCGAGTCTTGTTTTTTTGAGAGCAGTTGGGGCAGCGGGGTTTGACTGTCCCCTTCCTGCCGCAACCGTAACAAAAGAAGCCCGTTGGCTCCTTGTCACAGTCGTGATAGTAATGCCCTTCGGCATCGCAATTCCAACATTTGGGTTTAGGTGGCTGGTATTTTGCCACGACCCCTACAGCGTCGACATATGGCTCGACAACGTCTACAGGCTCTGTACCCCAAGGCATAATTTCTTCAACCCGGGCACGAGGTTGAGCAGACGACGGCAACATAGCTCTGGATCGTTCTTTCGTGGCTTGTATTTCCTTTACTAAAGCCCTCAACTGACCGATGGTGTCTGTACGGTGCAGACATAATTTATCTTGGATATCCGGGAGTAATCCCGTCCGTACTCTCTGCACAAACTCGGGTTCGGGCATGGGAAATTTGAGTTGATTACGCAGACTAATTAAAGCCTGGTAATACATGGCAAAAGTTTCGCCAGGTTGCTGTCGCCTGCCCAGCATCTGCCGGTGGATGTCGGCGTCCAGGGTGAGACCACCCCAATCAGCTTTTAAGGCATTTTTGATTTGATGCCAGGTAGGAGTAGGCGTGCCCCGTAAAAAGGTCCAGTACCAACTAAGGAGCGAGTCGCTCAACAACAGGTGAAAATTCCTGACTAGGAGCGAAAAATCACTCCGAAGGGTGTTATGGGTTAACAACTCGGCCCGGAAGATGAATTCCTCCAAGCTGAGTTTCTTGTTGTCCCCGTCGTACTGCAGCTTCCAATTGCGCATTGGGCTACTGCATCGTTTGTGATGGGAATTTGATCCATGAGGATCTAACACCGGTGGTGGTGGTATGGGGTAAAGCGGCGGGGGTACTTCTACTCTGCCTAAAGGCGGAGCCGGATGGGTTGTCGAGGGAACCGAGGTAGTAAAGCTTGGCTTAGGGGTTCCCATGGAGAGTTCTTCACGAAGTTCCTTCAAGCCTTTGGCAACCTCTTTCTTGACAATCCCCGAAATTTGCTGAGTAAGACTCTCAAGCAATGTTTGGGTGGAAACCCACCCTGAATCATCAGGGCCAGGTTTGGTGGTATGCGGTTTCTTTGCTAGTTTTAGGGGCTGGTGCGACACCGTTGGCGGATCACCCAAGCTGAGAGGCGGCTCCTGCTCGGCTGTCTCGATTTCGGTGTTGCGCAGCTGTTCTATGGGAGGCGGTTCGGCCCGCGGCGTGTCGTCGTTAACGCCCTCCAACCCTTCAGGCGGAAATAATTGTCGCGCCGATAACCGCGTGTTGTAGGGATTCTTCGCCATTTTTATTTTCAAACGCGTGATCAGGAAGATAACGAAGTTTAAATTTGATGATACTAACGGACGCGCAGCCGATATTTAGGTTCGCGATCCGAACATGAATTACCGTTGGGAAAAAAAATTCTCTACCTTGAAATGTGAGTGCCAGGGAATTACAATTTTCGTTACAATTATTATTACAAAATCTTTTCTTTCTTTTTCAAATATTATGTCAAAAAAATGGTATCAGATATTTGTTGATACACTAGCTTGCCAAGTTTTCCTCTTGAGTTGTCCGATAACATTTATCAAGTTACTACATCAAAGTCTCCTTATGTTCTCATAATAATTTTTGTTAATATTTTTCGAAATTTTGCTACTATAATCAAAATATTTCAGTAGACCTTTCAGTTTTTGTCAATTTTTCTTGATTTTTATATTTTTATTTTCTTTCAAGTACATACGAAACTAATGTAATTTATTAAATGTTTCTTAGGATACACATTAACGTTTTGTTCTTTCTTTTTACTATTACTTTACTTTATGTCTGGATGGATATTTTAAATGAATGATTTTAAGTATTACTGACTTCAAAACTTCTCTGGTCCCACCTCTCCTTCTCTCTTTCAGCATCGATGAAGGTAAGTGGAAAAAAAAATGAAATTTTAACTTCCAGAGTCAACCACAAGCCACCGAGCATTCAGCCTGCGATGGGATGTGGTGAGGGAAGGAGCCTTACCAGTTTCACCTGTAGGGACTGCGAGGCGGGGAACGAACGAAGGACCCTCCCGGTCAGGTAGCTGGCACACCAAACAGCCAACTCCTGCAATTCCGGGGAGGACTTCGGACGTCTCCGCCACGCAGGCCCGACAGGGTCTGCTGGTAAGGCCCCCCCCGCTACCAGTTTCTCCCTAGGATGGAGACTCCCGGAGACCTCGAGTAGGCTTGTTGGCTGATGAAGCCAGCATCCTCATTTCTCAAGAGGCCTCCTGAAGACTCCAGCCACGGGAGTCACCAATAGGGCCTGGAAGGATGAATGGGAAGGTAAGTGAAAATTGGGAGCCCTTGGCTCAATGGGATGGGATAGGATGGCCCCACGTTGGGCGCCATATTTGTTGCGGGTTGGTGCCTCGAGGACCCGGCTAAGTTCCTCGTCCGGGGGTGTGCGGCTGCGGGAGCTGGCAGGCTAGCATTATGCGGTAGTGTGGGGGGGTTTGCCGAAAGGCCGCGCTGCGCCACCCGGAACGGCCCACCAACAACGAAATTTTCTCCCGCGACGGAACGAAAAAATCGAGAGGGGCGGAAAAGGACAGTGCAGGCCGAATCCCCGCAACTGCCTGTGGTTGACTCTGACGGGGGGTTCGGGTCGGAATGAACCCCCACTGGCCTACGCCCCAACCACCCTTTGACCTCCCCTTGGCCAATCAAAATTTTGGGGAAGTCCCTTAAAAAAAATCAAATTTCAGATCATCGCATCAAGTGATCAAAATTACCCACGCGGGCCAAAGTCGAGAGGAGAAGGAGGACCCAGAGAAATACAAATTAAGTTAAGTTGACATACCTGTGTAATATTATTTTCATCTATACAATTTCTTACTTTGTCTTACAATTTTGGTTGAGCTCGGTGGGCGCCTTGCAGCATGTAGCGATGATGACGTCGAGGCTGAAGATGATGACGATGGGATGACTGATGCTGATGCCGCCGCCCGGCACCCTGCCTCTTCTTTTGGCCCCGAAGAGGTGCCGGTGTGTCCTTGAAGCCAACCAGGAACCAGGTCATTAGGTATGTAACCCTTTTATTTTTGTATTATCTTTTCCTTTATTTTCTTCTTATAGCAGTTAGTTAAATTTGTGATTCTATGTGTATTTATTTAGTAGCGTAGTTATGTAGCTATGGGCTACTTCCGGTATTTTACTATTATATTGATTTAAATATTTAATGTTCAGTTAATCCTTCATGTACTTAAGGTTGTAGATCTTTGTCTATGGGTTTATACTAATGTGCACTTAACTAGGTTATATCTAAATTATATTATGTATATATTCAGTCATTTCATTATTTCCAGTTCACAACCTTTTTAATTTATTGATTTTAATAAAAGTATTTATAGGTCTCGTTAGTGGGGTTAAATGTTTTACAGGTATAGAGATGTTTAACGTTTTTCTTAAATACGTACACATCTAGTCTCTCATAAAGTTACTTTACTTTTTTTATTTCACAAAATTAAAATTCTTTGTCTCTATTTATTTACAGTTTGCCTGCTTTCACCAATTTACCAATATTTAATTTCTTTGCTTTTAATTTCAGAAAGGAAAAAAAACATCAAGAACAACATAGAATGCACAAGGTGAGGCACTTTACCGGGATCAGAAGGCTAATCAATTAATTTATGTCTATGTCCTTTCAGGGTTGCTGTCGGAACATCACCAAGATGCGTCACTTTTTCCGAAGTGTAACGACGGCGGAATAAACATAAATGATAAAACATAACCGAAAAAAATTGTTTGAAATTGTCGTGCTGGTTTACGGTCGAAGCGCCACGAGGGGTGTTACGTCATCGGAGTTTAACGGGTTTTTCACTTAACTGTTTCGTAATTAAGTTTTTTTTTCTATTTTGTCGGAATTTTCACACGTTTACAAATTTACCTCGATTCACTTTTCTTTTCGTCCAATTTATTTTTTTTTTTTTTTTTTTTTGTACTTAAAATGTTCTCGGCCCGACTTAAGATTCCCGCTGCTAAAAGAATCTGCGTGCAGCGAAGAAGAAACAGCTACCGATCCGAATTTTCTTTTAACTCCCGGACTTCACTATCTTTCTTTTGGTCCACGAAATGGTTCATTTAAACTCCACCAACTTTAATGTCTTTTCACAAAATATTTCCAGCGAGTTTAATTTCTTTTCTTAATAAAATTATTTCCGCCGACTTTAACCTTTTTCTTTTAACTTTTTCGACACTTCAACTTTTCCGTTTTCACCGCCCTTTCTCTAAATTTTAATTCCCGACCGAACTTCTTTCGCGATCCAACTCCTTTTCCAGCTTCCGACCAACTCCTGTGACTGCTCTTACCCGACTCCTCGAAAAATCCACGCCACGCTCGCGATCTACCGGCCGGCCGTCCGCGTGCCTCCAGCGCGTGCCGTTGCAGATACCGCTGCCATCCACTCACACATCGCCGCGCCAGCCAATCAAGCGCTTACCGCCGATGTGCGAGTCGATGCCAACGGGATCGAGCTACGCTTCTCGCTGTGGCTGGGGCCTGGCTCGAGGCAGCTGGGTGCACCGTGCACTTTTGCGCCAGCTCGAGCTTCTCGGTCGCGGCAATTTTTCTGTGGGACCGGGCTCGAGGTACACATTTTGCCTCGATCGCCAGGCCCGCGCCGCAATTTTTCTTCGCTTTAGCTGTCCCTCGAGCTGCGAGCGCCGAGTTTTGGTGCTATTTTTAGCTCCAAGACTCCGCGTTCGCAGTCCGAGAGACAGCCCTCTTGCGGTACCCGCCAACGGGCGCCGTAAAATTTTGGTTGAGCTGCCGACGATAAAATTTTTCGCCAGCCATAGGCGGCGTGAAATAGAAATGATGTTTTATGCTTTTCAGGACAGAGAATCGGGGCCAATGTTTGGCCCTGACCACAACAAAAGTAATTAGTAGCAAGTGGGTTTTCAAAAAAAAGGTAGATGAGCTAGGTAATGTGAAATATAAGTGTAGGCTAGTTGCTAGAGGCTTTGAACAGGAAAATAATTTTAGTTTGAGTGAGTTGTACGCTCCTGTCGCAAAACTACCTACTGTGAGAGTATTCATTGCAGTTGCAAATAAACTGAACTTAGAAATAAATCAAATGGATGTGTGCAGTGCGTTTCTAAATGGAGATATTAATGAAGAAGTGTATATGTACCTACCCGCTGATTGTGAAGGTCATAAAAAGATTGTAAAATTTAAAAAGTCCATTTATGGTCTAAAGAAATCTCCAAAATATTGGAATAAAAAATTTGATTCAGTAATTAAGAAAGAAGGATTTATTCAGTCAGATAATGATAGCTGTTTGTATGCAAAGTGTAATAAGATGAACAAAACTTACCTGCTATTGTATGTAGATGACATTTTGCTTTTTGGAACAGATAAAACAGAAGTTGAGAGGGTAAAATGTGTACTGTCACAAAACTTTAAAATGAAGAATTTAAAATTGTCTGATTTTCTGGGGATTCATATTGAACAAAATTTAGAAGAGGGTGTGACATTTTTGAGTCAATCTGCATATTTGAAAACAATTCTTGAAAAATTTGGAATGTCAAGTTGTAGTCCTACTGCTACGCCTCTTGATGTAAACTTTAAATTTGACTTGTTAAGACGAGAAAAATCTGAATCTAGAGAAATAGAGACAAAGTGCAGGCAACTGATTGGTAGTCTCATGTACGCGGTCCAAGGAACTAGGCCAGACTTGTGTGCTACGGTTTCAATTCTACCAATTCTACGGTTTCAATTCTACCAACATTATACCAACATTGTGCCGGCAATTTGTTATATAAAATGCTGTTGCATGTTCTAAGATATATAAAGGGGACAATTAATATGTGTTTAATGTATCAAAAGGATAATGGTAATACTGTAGTGGAGGGTTATGTTGATGCAGATTGGGGAGGGGATATTGTTGATCGCAAGTCCACTTCTGGATTTTGTTTTAAAATTGTTGGCTGTCCAGTAATGTGGGGCTCTAGAAAGCAAAATTCCGTGGCAATATCCTCTACAGAGGCAGAGTTTATAGCTTTGGGCTCTGGGGTTGTTGAAGCTTGCTGGCTGGGAAAAATTGTCTCTGATTTTAAATTCAATTTTACTAAAAACATTATTATGTATGAAGACAATCAGTCAGCTATGAGAGTGGCTCTGCTTCCTGAAAACAATAGACGTTTGAAACACTTAGATATAAAGTTTCACTTTGTAAAAAATAAAATTGAAGATGGGACTATTTCTTTAAAATATATCCCAACGGGTGAACAGGTTGCAGATCTATTTACTAAGCCTTTGGGTAGGCTATTGTTTATTAAATTCAGAAATATTTTGTGTTTTAATAGAGACTAAAGTATCAAGTAAGTTGTTTGTAATAGCTATAGATTGATTCTATTGGGGAGGGGTGTTGAAGTTGGCAATAGAATTGTGAAGTGGCAACACTGCCTCCTTCTTCTGTCACCTACTTCTGTAATGAACGCTTGTGAGATATTCCTTGTGCGAACTAAAATAAATGAACTCTATTAACAGACTTATTCGGTGTGTATTATTTACTGTCCCTGCTACAATATTTAATTTAATTTAATTGGAGAGCAATCCACCGTGCAGGACGCATTGTTATTACTCTGTTATAAAGTCTACTTTTAATTAATTCATCATGGCCAGTAATTGTTCTAAATGTGATGAGGAGTTTAGTGATCCGAAGGACATAATTATGTGTTCGGTCTGTAATAATTATTTTCACTCCAAGTGCACAAACTTAAAAACGGCTGAAAATATCAGACGACTTGGCGTAAAGCGCGAACAGTGGAAGTGCGATACATGTAAACAATCTCCTAAATTAGCGAGTGGAAAAACCATAGACGTTGAAGACTTAGCAAATAGTGTTTTTTCTAAACTCAAAGGTGAATTGGAAAAAAGATTTAATGAAGCGTTCACTGAAATTAATGACATAAAAAAATCGTTGCAATTCATATCAGACAAATTTGATGACTATGGCAATAAAATTAGTGCATTGATATCTGAGTTAAAGCAAGTAAAAGAGGAAAACAAAACCCTTAAAAAAGATCTTGATACACTAGCAAACGATAATTCTCGTCTCCAAGACGAAATAAGAAGGGACAATATCACAATTAACGGTGTTAAAGTTACAAAAAACGAAAATGCGTGTGCAATAGTGAAAGCAGTAGGAGAGTGCATCGACATCAAGTTGAATGACCTCGACCTGAGCTGTGCATACCGGCAGCAGGGCAGATCAGACGCTCCGGGCCCAATCATCGCCCGCTTCACGAGAAGAGACACCAGGGACCTGTTCGTGCAAAAATACAGATCAGCTGTGAATGCAAGTGGCAGTGGACAAGGCATAGCGGCAAACAGAGTTCATAGAGAGTTGGGAGACGGTAGAATCTTCATCGGCGACCATCTGAGCGCACATTCGGCATCACTATTGAAACACACCAGGGAAGTACTAAGAGGAAAGAATTATAAGTACATTTGGACAAAAAGTGGTAGGATTCTTGCAAGGAAAACAGATAACGATCGAATAATCAGAATATTTCGCAAGGAAGACCTAAATAACATAGAGTAGAAGTACGTAGGGCAACTAGATTTAGTCAATTTAGATTATCTATTCTTGAATGACCGATTTATTAGTAGAAATTGATGACGGGTGTAACACTTTTACTAAACACATACAACACAATTACGAATGTAAAACTTTTTTCTATGACACCAACTACACTCTTAATGTGATACACATGAATATCAGAAGCCTACCTAAACACTTTGAAGAATTTATGATCTTTGTTGCTGAGCTGAACGCACGACTTGATGTAATAATATTAACTGAAACATGGCTAAACGATACTGATTGCTACAATCTTCCAGGCTACAATAAAATAATCAAGCCCACCCTCTTAAATAAATGCGATGGAATTGCTGTGTATGTGCGTAGTGAAATTTCCTTCAAAGTTTTGAATTGTAAAATTGATGAAGCAAATGCCTTAGAGGTAGAAATCCATTTACATAATGACATAATTTTAAACATAACTTGTATTTACAGATCACCTAATTCAAACCCAATAGCTTTTGTGAATTCGTTGGATGAATATTTGAGCGATTCGCGACGCATGGAAAACCATCTCCTTGTGGGTGATATTAATATAAACATTTTGGAAAAAAGTAGGTCAGCCATAGCACATGAATACTTAGATACAGTAACAAAATCTGGGTTTACTGAATATTTATTGGGGAAAACTAGAATAAGTAAGCATAATTCATCTTGTATCGACCATGTATTTTCCAAACAATCTGATAGATGCAGTTTCTTCCCTGCAATTCTAGAGTCCTACATAACTGACCACTTTTGTACTTTGGCCAAATTGGTCATCAATCAAAGCTCGATTCTAGAACCCAAAAATAAGCGAAAAAAGACAGCTGTGACTAATTACAAAGAACTAGCAAATATCCTGCGTGAAGAAAACTGGCGTGATGTTTACCTAAGTAGTCAAGCTGAGGTCAGCCTTATTAACCTCCATAAAATTTTAGACAGCGCCATCAGTAGAGCCAGTTCCGTTAGACCGCCCCAAAAAAGTAATAAGTACTTGCCCATCAAAGATTGGGCTTCCACAGGGATTATAACCTCAATAAGGAAAAGAAACAAATTGGCCAAACAAGTAAAATCACAACCTTTCAACGCAGGTTTATCGTCCTATTATAAGCAATATCGCAATAAATTATGCCATATAATAAAATCAGCTAGAAATAGCTATTACAAAAACGAAATAACCAAAGTAAGAAGCGACCCTAGGAAATTATGGAAAACAATTAATGAAATTACATTTAAACATAATAGTAATTCGATAATAACCTCCATACGTGACAAAGAAGGCCATATAAGCGAAAACCCGACAGAGATTGCTAACATTCTGAACAAGCACTTCGTAAATGTAGGAAAATCTACGGCTAACTCAATAAAAAAACCTACAAGCCACGTTACGCTGCCATCTGTAAAATACTATCCAAATACTCTGCTAACTGATTTCAAAGATATCCGTGTTGAAGAACTCTATTCTCATATAATGAGCCTGACACCACACACAGCTCCTGGATTGGATGGCTACACCCCGAAATTATTGCAGAGTAGCTCTGATTATATTACTGCACCGCTTGCACACATTTTCAATCTATGTCTTAGGCAAGGTATTTTTCCGAATCGACTGAAATCCGCCGTAGTTACCCCTATTCATAAAGGAGACGACAGACTTGACCCCGCAAACTATAGGCCTATATCTCTTTTACCAGTTATTAGCAAACTGTTTGAAAAGTGCATCAAAGAAAGGTTGTTCGAGCACCTTATCCAAAATAATTTACTTGCTACGAACCAGTACGGATTTACTCCAAATAAGAGTACCTCTGATGCTCTCTACGACGCAACCAATTTTATAAGCAATGCGATCGACAATAATGAGAAAGTAATTGGAGTTTTTCTTGATATTAAAAAGGCATTTGATACAGTTGATCATAACATACTCCTAGATAAACTCTGGAAATTTGGTATCCGTGATGGTGCCCTTATGCTGCTGAGATCATACCTTGAAGGCAGAACACAAATGGTTAAAGTACTGGAAGAAAAAAGTAGTACCTGCTTTCTCAACACCGGTGTTCCACAAGGTACTGTGCTTGGTCCAATCCTGTTCCTTGTATACGTAAATGAATTATGCAAGTTGGAAGATGTCGGTTTTTGTGGTCATTTAGTAGCCTTTGCAGACGATACGACGCTGCTCTGTAAGGCACCCAACTGGTCCTTGGCTATGTCATATGCTAATAACAGTATGGCTATGATTCATAAATGGATGTGTAATCATAAGCTGGCCCTAAATACAAATAAGACTTGCTACATGGCATTTGGTGATACAAGGGATTTTAAAGATATTGAGTTCAAATTGCATGTCAATCAGCTAGAAATTAAGAGGGTTAATGAAGTTAAGTATCTAGGAATTTACATTGACGGAAAATTAAAATGGGACAAGCACATACTGCATTTATGTAATAGGATACGAAAGACCACCTACAAGTTTCTAATACTTCGGAATATCCTTGACCTTGAGCATATTAGAATTGCATATTTTGCAATTGTCCAATCTCTGATACAATATGGGATTTTGGTATGGGGCTCAACGTTCACGTCTCACATCAACCCTCTAAATAACTTACAAAGTAAAATAGTAAAAATATGTGTAAAGAAGTCGAAGTATTCCTCCACCACCCATGCATTTGCAGAGTTAAAAGTAATGAACATTCAACAGTTGTTTAAAGTTAACTTGTTGAGATTCATGTTTAGGAACAGAAGGAGTTTTGCTACGCACAATACATCGTACCATACACGCAGACAAGGCACACGGCCATTATACGAACATAAATGTCGCAAATCAGTGGCGAGTAGGCATGCAGCTATACTAGGACCAAAAATGTATAACAAATTACCAATTGACGTAAAAAACAGTCTTAATGCCACGAATTATAAATATGTATTGAAGAACTTTGTCATAAATAACCCCAACCTGTGTGATTAATGGATTAAATTAATAATTTACCGGTCTGGAGTATGTAATGAATACACAACAGCAAAGCAGTATAAGCTCACTAGAATTTTTCTATACTAACAGGGTAGAACGTTTAGTTGTAAATTTATATATCTTCATGAAGTTCTGTTAGGTGTTGCTACTCAACCCTCACCCACGAGCCTTAGCTCTTGTGAGTGGTTAGCTATAAATATTGTATAGTACATAGCATACGTACCTTACTATAGGATTTAGGTCTCTTGAAGTCTATTTCACTTTTGTAAAAACTATACATACACAATTATGAAATAATGTAATGTAATTTGAATTGATTAGCTACAATAAATACGAATTATTTATATTAGCTGTGATTTTTTCATGATCTGATCTGGATCACGAATTTCGCGTTGAATTGAATATTTTAAACTGTAATCTACAGCAAAATTTTTAAACTTGGCAAAAAATTCATCACATTGCAATGATTTTAGCCCATTCAAACTTCAAGTCATGAACTGAAAAATTTATTGGATCTAGTTTTTGACGCAAATTGGTTATAAGTCAATGCAATTTGATGCTATTTTCACAAAAGTAAAACGTTTTGTTAGGAGTCATTATTTACAAATTCCAATTCAATACAAAATTTGCTGCGAAATATTATTTGGATCAGATAATGAAAAAAACACAGCTATTAGCCAAAGTTTTATTTCATTTTTAAATAAGCAGTTATTTAAATTAAATTTTATTATAATTAAAATTCATTTTATTTCAAATAACTGATTATTTGAAATTATTGAGCTAGTTCATTTTGAAATAAACTGAATATTTCAAATAATTAGGTTATTTCAATTTGAAATAAAATTCTTATTTAAAATAAGAAAGTAATTCAATTTGGCCAGACAAAAGCGAGACCGGTTTAGAGATTCCCAAATGTCTTTATTGTACCCGACCTGGCACTGTCCAAATTTTCAACCTCCTAGAGGCAAAACATTCATTAACAGATGCGTAAACAAGCCGGGGAAATTCTACCTGGCTCGTTCATGCACCCAGTGGCCAGAGCATCGCTTCAACGAGCCTTAGCACTGGCCTCGTTGCTGGCTGGCAGGCAAATGAGGACGATTTCCGAATGTGTTCGAAATGAAATTCGAATTTTTCGAAAGACTCAAAAAATGAATCTTGCACCGGGTGCAAAAAATGAATCTTGCACCGGGTGCAAAAAATAAGGCTAGTGTGGAACGGCCCTATGGGATAGTGGTTTTGCTTAGTATAGGAGTGTCGCATCTTATTGTGGATAATCTTTGACCCGCAGAGAAGCCCGCGACTTCCCAAAGCTCGCTGAGCGGCGCGCGCGAGTTAAGTTATTGTTATTATTCTTTTTCTTTTAGGGTATTCTTTTAGAACTGAAATCACTTATTTTTCTTTTAAACGTCTTTATTAAAAATTCTTTTGTTTTTACGATAACACTGTTAGATTTTACAATACGGTTAGATTTTACAATAACACTGATGGATAGCACTGACAGACTTTTTAATAGCACTGAAGATGAGCTCTCTATAACATCCAGATCGAGACTGCTAATTCGGGGTCGAGAGTTGAGTTGCGTTACCAGAAAATAGGGCTGACATTGCATCTTGGTTTCACGTTTTGTGGCAACGTGATGTTTGCTGCGTTTCCACAGAACCTGAGACCGGTCAGCACAAAAAATGTTTTTATTGCAAAATAAATTTGATGAGTTTAGGGGTTACAATTTCAAGACGTTTGAATTTAATTGTTGGAATATTTCTGGATTATCGTCTCCAGATTTTGAGGAATCGACTCATCTTCTGGTAACGTAACTCCTCTCCCCTTTAATTGATGATTCTCCTGAATCATCTTGACTTTGACTTTGCTCTGTTTATAGAATACAATGAGTATTGTTATAATTATTAAAATAATGCTTCCTGTACCTAAACTGTAGTTAACTATTTTGTGAAAGTGTAGCTCTTCTATTTCTCTGAGATTATTCTCCTGATGCAAAATAATTTTTTCAAATTTTAGAGCTTCGTCATGTAATGTAATACTTTCTTTATTTGGTATAGCAAATCTTTCCGTAAATGTTGATATTTTATTACTGAAGCTCTTATTATCTATTTTAATTGAACAATTGACAAAATTAATGATAAAGTTTCCGGTTAATACAAATTTTCTTTCATCACATGAACTTCTAAATGTTTTGTTTTTTACATTGTTTAAGATTACAAAGTCATTCTCTATTTCTATAATTTCTTGTTCAGCGCTGTTAATTAGTTTACATCTTTTCTTTATAACACAGTGTCTGCTTAATTTTAGTTCTTGTAGGCTTTTGCCAGATTCAAATACAAAAGTTTTATTTTTAATGTTAACGGTGTATTCAAATTCTTCATCGATTTGTTTACTGTCTGAGTTAGCAATAGGAACTATTAATTTCTTATTTGTTTTTAAAGATTTTATTGGAATTTTTATGGCGAACACAATCGCGTTATCTTTGTATTTTGCTATTCCGGTTTTAATGTTACTTAATTTTTGCATGTCGATTCGGTATTCTTGAATTTCTTGGTCGCTTAATATGTTAGGATGGACTATTCCAACTCTACTTGAAATTATGTTATCTTGTATTTGTTCTACTTGATCTTTTAATGCATTTATTCTTAACTGTTGCTCGAGGAAAACTTCTTGGTCTATTATTTCTTTTTCAAAGTTTTCAATACGATTTAGCTTTGAAACAATTTTATTTCTGTCTGCTTCTATAATATCCTTTATTAATGCGAATGAGTTGTTAAAATTTTCGTTAATTTTTATTTGCTGATTAATAGTTTCTATTGCTCTATGACTGTTTTCGTCTGTTACTTTTAAATGTGACTCGATTTCTTGTTTGTCGTCTTCGTCAAGTGTACCGAAAAGCCATTTCAGTCCTTTTCCTACAAGGTTTATTAAGCCTCTTCTATTTCTGTTAGGTAACAGTGTTAGTATTTTAGCTCTAATGGAGTTGATTTGTTCTAATAATATATCTTTGTTAGTAATATTTAGGATTTGAATGTTATGTCTCAAGTCGATTAGGATGTTTAAAATTTCGTTTGGATGAATTATATGTAGGACTATATCGAACCTGTCTACTATCTCCACTTCGTCCATTTTTACTTCGACGAATCCGAGTTCCTAGTGTACTTCTTCAATTGTTAGGGTTGCTTGAACTACTGGGAACGTGGCAAACACTAGGGCCAGCATCCATATGAACCCGATTCGAAACATTTTCGCCTGTAAATTTGAAGGGTTTCTTTATATTACTTTCATGGACATTAGCTAATTTATATTTTCTGAATTTTGGCTCTTCTTTATGTCGGAGTGATTTATAATTTTTAATAAATCCCGTTGTCCTAGTCTCTGTATAATTTTTGCGGTTTTCATTTCTTTTGTTTATTATTCGGTTTTTCTTTTCATCTATTCTTTGTTTTATTATTTCAAAATTAACTTCGCGATTCTGCACCTCGGCAGGAGTACATTTGATAGTTGAATGGTATGTATTATTGTAAAGTATGATTGCATTAAGCATTTGTAATTTGATGGGTTGTTGCTCTTCTAGATTTAAGGCCCTAATACGTTCAGTTAAAGTGTTGTTTAACCTTTCGACATCAGCATTCCCAGTGTGATTATTTGGTTTTGTTAGGTGGAAATCGATATTTTCCCTTTTTAAAAAATCCTGAACGTTTTTGGAATTGAATTCATTGTCGAAAATAAACCGTTTTATTTTTCCTCGAATTGAAATAAAGTGCTTAAGTTTTTCTACTATTGTTAGGCTATTTCTGTCTTCTAGATAAAGACTTGTAGCGAATTTTGAAAATTTATCAATAAAATTTATGAAAGAGTGTTTACTATTAACGTAAACATCAACATGTACTACTTCATTAATTGTCGAAGGCGTTTCCGTCAAATGAAATTTTTTCTTTATTGGTTGACGATCATACTTAGCAGAAGAGCAAATTTCGCAATTATTTATGATTTTCCATACTTCTATTCTGAGATTTGGATGATATATTTTCCTTTTCATTCCTTCGTAGGTAGGGATTATGCCAGAATGTCCTACTTCATTTTTGTGAAATAGAGCTATCTGTTTTTTTAGTTTCTCTTCGTTTTCTATATCGGTGGCAAAGTGACTGCATTTAACGAATTTGAAAATAGTCCGATTTCTATATAACGCTATTAACTTTTGCTGCAACTGATTATAATCGTGATCACTTAAATTGGTATATACCCCTATTTTGCATTTATTAACCAAATGCCTATGCAAAATAAAACGGACATTGTCATTTAGTAAGTCGGTTTTATCAATAAAAATTCTTTTTTTTTTTTTTTAGAATTACTCCTAATCAAAAGCCAAAGTCGTCAATAAGAGAAAAATGTAACAAATAACCAAATCCAACTCAATAAATCTTTAATCGTAATAACCAAGAAAAGAATAGCCAAATGTTGATACCTATAATAATAATATGTCGCAATAATCGCTCAGAAACACTACGGTGCATACGCTTTCAAAGTACAATCCGCAATGAGAAAGATTTTTGGGTACATCGGTCGATCAGTCCATCGTCGTTCTCTGTTGCCCTTCATGCCCCGCACACCCGAAATTGCATTCATCAATTAAGATCGAGCGCAATGGGCACAAACACCTGCTTGCTCAGATGTAAATATTCCAACGCATACAGATGAGTCACAACAGCTCCCAAGCCGCAGATCACGGGCCAGCGTAATCTCGGTGCCGAGCTCTGAAGTCGGATGAATTCTTGGATTCATTTCTGGTAAAATGAACACGATGGGAGCCAATCGAAGGCAAAAAGTTAAAAAGCACGTCCGACAAATTTTTGTTAGAGATGAGTTCTCTATATACTGTATGCTTGGTGGTATAATCTTGAAAAATCCCAAGATGAAACTGATACATCTGACATAAGGGTAAAATCAGTAGTTACAGAGCAGGAATCTGATAAAAATAAATCAGAAAAAGAAGAACCTAGTAAGAAAAATGCCAAAATAAGTGAAGAATCAAATAAATCTGTAGTAGAAGCAGATAAACTTTTAGAGATCTCGAAAAATAGTAATAATGATAAGAGACCAATATCTACGGGAATTAGGAGGAGTGAGAGGATCAGAGACCGTCCTGTTGTATCTTATAATGATTATGATATACCAGATGATTGTTTAATGTATGCCAAATCTCTAGTTTGTAGTATTCCCACGTCTTATATGGAAATAAAATTTAGAGATGATAGAGTTCAATGGGAACAAGCAATAAAGGATGAGATCGATTCACTTTTGATTAATAAAACATGGGTTTAGTTACAAAACCTATGAATAAAAATATTGTTGACTGTCAATGGGTATTTACTGTTAAAAATGATGAGCATGGAAATCCATTTAGATATAAAGCAAGGCTTGTAGCTCGTGGTTTCAGTCAAAAATATTTAACTGATTACAATGAAACATTTGCACCAGTAGCTCGAATTTCTAGTTTTAGATTCATATTAGCTTTTTCAAATCAATATAATTTATTAGTCCATCATATGGATGTGAAAACGGCATTTCTGAACGGTACATTAAAAGAGGAAATATTTATGAAAGTTCCTGAAGGAATTACTTGTGACGACAATCAAGTTTGTAGACTAAATAAAGCTCTATATGGGTTAAAACAAGCAGCAAGATGTTGGTTTGAGACATTTGAAACAGCATTAATAGAAAAAGGTTTTAGAAATTCTCCAGTTGATCGATGTATTTATATACTAAATAAAGGAACTATGTATATCTGAGAACATTTATGTAGTGCTCTATGTAGATGATTTAGTTATTGCTACAGCTAGTATAGAGAAAATAAATAATTTTAAACATTACCTACAGAATAAGTTTAATATGACTGATTTAAAAGACATTAAACTATTTTTAAATGCTTTTCTTTACTTCACACTTTTGGGTCAATACTTTGGACGTTAATTGGACTGCCTTTCCTTCAATGAAAATGAATGAAATTTTGCAGACATACGTATTTCCCGAGATAATTCATGAATATGCAATAATATCAGACTAAAAAGTAAAAAATAAAAAAATTACTTCACACTTTTGGGTCAAAAATTTGGACGTTAATTTGACTGCCTTTCCTTCAATGAAAATGAATGAAATTTTGCAGACATACGTATTTCCCGAGATAATTCACGAATATGCAATAATATCAGACTAAAAAGTAAAAAATAAAAAAAAATTGAAAAAAACAATTTTTTAGGAAACGCTTTTCTTTACCTTATTGTGAATCAAATTAAACAAAAATCAACTAAAAAGTAAAAAAATAAAAAATAAAACAAACTTAAACAAACTTAAACAAAATTTTAAAAAAACTGTTACAAACAAATTTTTAAAAAATCGAGAAAATCTCACACATTCGTTAGAGAAAAGCGTGGGGCGCTCATTTCGAATGTAATTATAATTCTTTATCCGTTTTTTTAACGTTTATCCGTTTTTTAACGTTCATCCGTAATTTTAGAATAGCTTCGTACTCTAAAAATCCATTTGGACTATAAAACGATTGTGCCCAATCAATCTAAAATTTTTAATAAATCTGTAAACTTTCTGTTTTTAAAATGTTGAATACCTGCATTTTTGCGTAAATATGGGGAATATATTGTTCGTTGGCAAGCTTTGAGGTAACCGTTCCAGCGGCAGCAGGTGCCAATTCATCCAACAACGAGCGGAAAATCTTTTCCTGGACATGGATTTGTTGCAATATCGCAGAAACTGATGTCGGTTGCGTAAGCGCCGCGAGTGCGCCACGTATTTTTGCTTTACACCGTGCAACATACGCCTGAGTAAAGAAGACCCTTGGGTTGTTCGGATCTTGTCGGCCGTGGATTATTTTTCCCAGATTCTTTTCCACTACTCTTTGTTGAAGGAAATCAGATGGAAGATCGAATTGCACTGTGAGGTCAGATATTGTAATTTCTCCAGTTTCGCTGAGTTTTTCATTTATTTCGGTTGCTATGCATGCTATGTAATCATCGTCGATGAGCTGACCTAGCATAAAGTGAATTTCAGGATTCTCAGACGCGATTTTCTCAGCAACCACAGTAATCTGAAAGCCAGAAAATGAAATACAAGATACACACTTTTCTGAATCAAGGCGCTCGATGGAGCGCCGTGTTGATAGAAAAGAAAAACGTGCGCTCTAGCTAAATCAAGGCGCTCGATGGAGCGCCGTGTTGATAGAAAAGAAAAACGTGCGCTCTAGCTAAAGCTTTATTACGCGAAGTTGCCGAAAGAAGCCGTTATGTTTCTTATTTTACTTATTCATAAATAAACAAAGACTTATTCAAACAAATCGATGATAGGGTTCGATCCGTGACAAAAAGTCATGATAAATAAAAAAAATGTCAACCAATTCGGTCTTGTGGTTTAGCCGTAAATCGTATTATTCGATTTTAAAATCTTCCAAATTTTTTAAGACGCTTTTTTTTAAGACGCTTGTAGTTTATATACCAATACATTTTTCACGGTTTCGCCGGAACTGTATAGCCTTGCTGGTAGGGCACCTTGACTCGCGATAACAAACGCAGGAAGAAACTGCGCAACAGTGAGTTCGAATCTGGTATATGAAAGCAACTTTTTTTCTCCTGTGCCGTCCATCGTAAAAGGTACTGTGCTGTGCTTGTTCTTCCTTCCAAGCAAAATATTTCCATTCTCTTTTCCACTAGAAATCCTTTCTTTTTCCCAATTTTTTTTTCATATTTGTAATCTGTGAACCTTTCCCAATCTTTCTATGCTAATCTCAACGAAGTGTGGTTAGTAGTAGTAGGATTTTTACTAAATCCTTAACTACTACACGTACAGACCTGAGTAATATCTTCAAAAATCACATAAATTCTCAGCAGTCCATTTTTCTAATTCTCATATTTTTACTAATAAAACTTTTCTTTCAAAAAATTAAAATCCCTCTTTTACGCCTTCTTTTTCAACTCTACATCATTTACGCATATGGAATCACCCCCTTCCTTGTAACCTGGGTGAGTTTTCATTCTTGTTTCTTCTCCCCTCTATCAGAGACATACTCAATGGGCCAAGAATATTCCTATTGTTCGTTAGAGTAAAAATGACATTTTCGCTAATAACTTCTACAATTATTAACTTTTTACAATTATTCTTTTTTCATAAAATACTACACATTACCCCCTAACCGACGGTACCCATAACATACCATATTCGTAGCTAATAGTATTTAAACACAATTATAACCCTTTTCCCCATATATCTTATATCTGACTAATAAACAAGACGTTCCAACATCACTGATGGTGTATTGCCAGCGTGACTCTGTCGGCATGGTGTGGGTCGGCGGTTCGAATCCACCTGCTGGTGATGATTCGTTTTTTTCCTTCGACGCTTTTGAAGGCCATTGATAGTACGTGGGTTATTAGCTTTTTGAAGTATCGAACGAAAGATTAAATTTTCATCTCGCGTCCATTCTTTCAGTTTTCATATTTTGGTTGTCTTTTAAATAGTAGAATATAAATCTAACAAAAACTTACTGATAGATCTCTCCGAATTATTTCCATTTGTAACTAACAAAAGAAGAACTGGGAGGTAGTTTATTTATTAGGTAGCGAGCGGAATTTTTTTGGGTTTTGTCAAAAGATATAACCTCAATTGAAGGCATTTGTAAGAGAGTTTTAAGTTTTGTTTCTTTTTATATAATCGCCATTTAAAACGCCGTATAATGGCGCCCGGCATATATATTGTTACAGAATTTGCCTTCGTTATACTTCACACTTGGTTTTTGAAGCGGGTGTATATGGGGGCCGGTGTTCGGTCCGCGCAAGTGTGGGCGTCTGTGGCAGGGGCACTGGTCTTCAGCCACACTGAAGAGATCGGGCCAGTGCCCCGGATCGAAACGCCGACCACTTTTTTTTTGTGTGCTCGTCTGCCTCGGCAGATGAGCATTGTATTCTTAACAGAATGAGTGTTAGTCCGTCCCCATATCCCCATAACCCCAGTGAATTGTAACGAGGGCAAACTGTTCAGTTTTGTCCGCCAGCCGCTCGGCGGGCAAAATTGTAACAATATAATAATAAAGTGACTCCTGCTAAAAAATGTCCCGAAATAATCAATTCTTGAAATGCTCTATAAATCGACAAAAAAAAAAACTGATATCCCAAAAAAAAAATAAACGGGTGGTACTCCGGGAGTGCCGGCCGAAGTGAAAACTTGAACATTAACGTTGTGCATTTTTGAATATTTTGGAATGGTTAGGGAATAATTTCTTTATTTATCAGTATAAAAGTACTATCATTTATGTGGTAAAATACAATATTCATTTATTGCGCTATCGTACACAAACATGACAATTTATATTACATAAAAAATTTAACACTTCAGAACTATTACAATTAATTTACATTAAAAAGTTTATCTCTCAGAAAAATCAACTTTCATCCATAATTTCAACGACTCTTTCACCATCATCATTACCAGCATCATCATCGCCAATCTCTAAAACTGATACAATAGGTTTATGGTAGCTGAAGTAAGAAACGAAAAATTTTGATTCGAATCTATTTAGATGTCTAATAAAGACCGCATCAATAGTAGTTTTGTATTTCGTTGTGCTAAGATTGCGATCATTTGACATCGTTAAACCAAATTCATTATTTAAAAATGCAATTAATAGTTGATTTTTATCGTCTGCAAAGTTTATGTTGAAATCTCCACTCAAAATCATTGGCAAATAATTAAGCTTTTTCCGTAGATGCGCGTAGCAGGCTGTGTACAAACACACACGCACACTCGCGCAAGCGCCCTGTCCGTCTTACGGTTTTTCGATCAGGGTCACGTGACCTGACGCGAAATTTACATTTTTTACCCATCCCAAAAAAGTGCTCAACGCCGCTAAAGAAGTTTTCACTTCAAAAAAACATAGGTATAATTTCGCAATATGTACCTACTGCCAGTAGGTAAGTAGGCAGGGTCTATTTGGTCACAATTTAAGGTGTTAGTACTAAGGTTAACGGGGATATGACAAAAGCAGTCAAATTAGAAACATTTTTAATTTCAGAATTTATTTTGTAACAAGTATGTAGGTATATGTACGCAAAAGCGGGCTGTTGATAGTCTTGAAGAGAATCGTTGGTTTCTTTTGCTGTTTCTCTCGTGCTGACGTGTAGTGCACCCTCCCTCTCCATCAGTTATCAGAGAGAGTCTTAATTTCTTGTAATATTCAAAGATATCAGTTCTTTTTGTTGCTGAATTTTAAAATAATATTTAAGGTTTCGTTTACATAAATATTTGCCAGAGCCATTCTTTTCCTATCAACACTTGTTCTTAGAAAAATTTTAAATTTTTTGAAGTGAAAACTTCTTTAGCGGCGTTGAGCACTTTTTTGGGATGGGTAAAAAATGTAAATTTCGCGTCAGGACACGTGACCCTGATCGAAAAACCGTAAGACGGACAGGGCGCTTGCACGAGTGTGCGTGTGTGTTTGTACACAGCCTGCTACGCGCTCAACGAAATCCAAAACTACTATTGATGCGGTCTTTATTAGGCATTTAAATAGATTCGAATCAAAATTGTTCGTTTCTTACTTCAGCTACCATAAACCTATTGTATCAGTTTTAGAGATTGGCGATGATGATGCTGGTAATGATGATGGTGAAAGAGTCGTTGAAATTATGGATGAAAGTTGATTTTTCTGAGAGATAAACTTTTTAATGTAAAATAATTGTAATAGTTCTGAAGTGTTAAATTTTTTATGTATAATATAAATTGTCATGTTTGTGTACGATAGCGCAATAAATGAATACTAGATGGCCCGTGCGTACATGTACACAGTATAATACAGAGATCCGTGAAATGGAAACATCACAAAATTTTACAAAATTTCTTTGTAAACAATATTAGATGTAATGACGGAGGTTTCAGTAATAACTTGGTCTGGACCCTCTTCAACTGCCACCTTAACATTTGCGAATGATCGTACTCTAGAGAAGGCCACGTACAGTTGACCGTGGGCGAACACGGGGTTTGGTATCAATATGCCAGCCTTATCAAGCGTCTGTCCCTGAGCCTTGTTAATTGTCATTGCAAAAGCAATTTTGATAGGGAACTGTTTTCGCATTAATTTAAATGGCATAGATGGGTCGGAGGGAGTAAGAACAATCCGAGGTATGATGACGAATTCATTGGTATCAATCGTCTGGGCAACGATATTGAACTCATTCAATTGTTTCCCAATAAGACGCAATCCGTTAACCAAACCTCGTTTTGAGTTAAGATTTCTAATGAGCATGACAATAGTATTCACCTTCAAAACTAACTTATGCGGAGGGAGTCCCGAGGGGTCTATGCTATTAAGGAACTCGGTAGGATAAAGTTGAACATTCTGCGGATCTTCTGATTGTACAGAGTCTAAACTTAAGTAGGTTTTGCTTTCCCCACGAATGAGAGTATGTACAATGTGATCATTGAGTTTACTGCAATCGTCGTTTTTTGCACATAGAATGGCTGTATGTAAAAGGTTACCAATATTTGTGTGATCAATAGGGTTTGAGCCGAAAGTTTCTGTGACCAATTCTTTGGGAGCCGTGACATAAATAGATCATTTAGAGTAGTATCAACATAAGTATGGCTTTGTTAGAAAAAAGAGGAATACTGCGCATAGTGAGCAATCAGCGCGCGGATAACAACCAAAGCTAAGACAACTACCATGAATACGGATAAAAACCAAAGCTAAGACAACTACCGTGAAAGCTGTATATTTTTAGTGGCTTTTTTATGAAAATTTATGAGGATAAAGCTTTAGTTTCTTAATAAGGTTCGATTAACTCGGTTTTATTTAAATCTGAAGCAATATTATGCAAGTATATTGCGATTGCCGACGCCTACATGATCTGACGAATGTAGAAATGTGCCACTTATGGGGGTTTCGTGTAACAGGACCTTATTTTCTGCACTTTTCTGATCCGGGTCCTTAGCGAAATAATATATACAGATTGCATTTTACCACATAAATTATAGTACTTTTATACTGATAAATAAAGAAATTATTCCTTAACCATTCCAAAATATTCAAAAATGCACAACGTTAATGTTCAAGTTTTCACTTCGGCCGGCACTCCCGGAGTACCACCCGTTTTTTTTTTTTTTTGAAGTGAAAACTTCTTTAGCGGCGTTGTGCACTTTTTTGGGATGGGTAAAAAATGTAAATTTCGCGTCAGGTCACGTGACCCTGATCGAAAATTCGTAAGACGGACAGGGCGCTTGCGCGAGTGTGCGTGTGTGTTTGTACACAGCCTGCTACGCGCACAACGAAATACAAAACTACTATTGATGCGGTGTTTATTAGACATTTAGATTCGAATCAAAATTGTTCGTTTCTTACTTCAGCTACCATAAACCTATTGTATCAGTTTTAGAGATTGGCGATGATGATGCTGGTAATGATGATGGTGAAAGAGTCGTTGAAATTATGGGTGAAAGTTGATTTTTCTGAGAGATAAACGTTTTAATGTAAAATAATTGTAATAGTTCTGAAGTGTTAAATTTTTTATGTAATATAAATTGTCATGTTTGTGTACGATAGCGCAATAAATGAATATTGTATTTTACCACATAAATGATAGTACTTTTATACTGATAAATAAAGCAATTCGTGCGAAATTATTCCCTAACCATTCCAAAATATTCAAAAATGCACAACGTTAATGTTCAAGTTTTCACTTCTGCCGGCACTCCCGGAGTACCACCCGTTTTTTTTTTGGGATTTAATATTTCAATATGGTTTCATACAAAACAAATTCCAATATGCCCAATAGCGCAAACAGAAGGGATCAGGGGTTTATTTGTAAGCGGATAAAGTTGGACTACTTTAATTTTTAACCCATTTGTAAATCTATAAGGAGGTGATAAATGGCTGTGGGAATTTCGATTAGACTTAGATAATTAGCTTGGGCTCGAAGAGAAGTAGTCCTATCGGACAGTTTAGGCACCGATTTTGACGTGACAACGTCTATTAAATCGATTTAACTTGGAGACATTGTCCAAAACGGCGTTACGGCGGATCTCACGCCACACGACGTGACAACGTCTATTAAATCGATTTAACTTGGAGACATTGTCGAAAACGGCGTTACGGCGGATCTCACGCCACACGGCAAGCGAGCGTACTGTAGGAGAAAGAGACGCGCTACACCTCTCTCTCTCCCACCCGTTGCGCTTGAGAGGCATTCTCGAGAACGCCGTAACGGCCGATCTCACGCCACACGGCAAGCGAGCGCACTGTAGGAGAAAGAGAGTGTTATAATATTAAGTAAGATTAGATGTCTGTGGCGACCATAATAGAGGCGCTGCACAATGCCAACAGATGTCACTGGTGGCGTTAGAAAAAAGCACTTTGCTTATTTCGACTAATTGCATCAAATTAGTTTTTTGTTTTACAAAGCAGGCTTTGATTAATTCTGCCGATAAAATTTTCATATTTTCCGGAACATCGATGAGGCAAGTCCCCAACATAAAATTGTCCTCCCAACAAACCAAATAAAGAATTTCATTACAAGTTAAAAGTAGAGTTTTATTATATTCTAAAAACTCCACATTGGTGACCCCGACGCTCGAGACGAGCACGGATTCCGAAAAAGCCTGAAAAAAAGCAACTTTAACGGATTCCGAAAAAGCCTGGAAAAAAAGCAACTGGCGAAAACATGGAGCAGGATCATCTGGAAAATCAACGAACCGCCGGCACCGACCATCAAGGAGGCACAAATTGTCCACCGCGGGATTCCCACACAGAACAGGTTCGTGAAGTTCAATTTCAAAATATTCAGACGGTCTCCGTTCGGCCTATGAAATTTTGGATCCATAGCCCAACTATGTGGTTTAGGCAAATGGAAAATTCATTTGCCTTAGCCGGAATTACACAAGAGGTAACAAAATTCCGGCATATTTTATCGAACCTCGAATGGGAACAGCTTAGGGAGGTGCAGGATGTCGTCGACAGAGATTACCTTCCCTCTGAAAAACCCTACACGCTAATTAAAGAACGTTTAATTAGTCGTTTGTCCGCCACACCTAATCGCGACATCAAGCAAATGTTGGAAGAGGAACAGTTAGGGGATAGGAAGCCTTCCCAGTTCCTGAGAGAGTTGCAGCGACTGGCCCGCGATATGGTGGCCAAGGAATTTGTGCGCACCTTATGGATAAGTCGCCTTCCTGCGCACATTCAGACTGTAATTGCTACTCAGTCTGATGATGCAACCCTCGAACGGCTTGGCGAATTGGCTGACACTGTTTTCGATCTGGTGCCACGGCATCAAGTGGCCCAGCTTACACGTCAACAAAGTGACGAGCGAGCACAGTCGAGACAACAAACACAGGTTGTTTCCCACTCAGAAATTAGCCAACTAACCGAGCAGGTAGCTGCTTTAACACGCCAAGTATCTCAACTCATGCGTGATAAACGATCCCGATCCACATCTCGCCCTAGGCAACGTTCCAATAGTCGGAATAAAGCCCATAACGATACACAGCACATATGCTGGTATCACAACAAATTCGGGCAGCAAGCACGATCTTGCAAACAACCCTGCAAATTCAATTCGGGAAATGCTGCGGCGGATCACTAGTGGCGGTCAGTGATTCCTGCAAGTCAAGCCGCCTGTTCATTACGGACTTAACTTCGAAGGTGCGATTTCTGGTTGACACAGGGGCGGATATGAGTACATATCCTCGACGTTTTGCTAAGGCCTGGAAGAATAAGACCAACTATTCTTTATACGCAGCTAACGGCACTACAATCTCAACCTACGGATTTATACACCTCTCGGTTAATTTAGGACTTCGGCGAGACTTTACATGGAGATTTGTTGTGGCTGATGTTGATACTCCCATCATCGGAGCCGATTTTTTAAACCATTTTAATTTGCTGGTTGACATTCGGAATCATGTACTTCGAGACGCTACTACGAGCCTTTCAGCTTCGGGTTTTTGCACAGTTGGCGTACCTACTGTACAGATAAAATCAGTGTCAGACGACAGCAAATTCGCACAGGTTTTAAAAGAATTCCCCATTCTAACCAGACCCGATGGTGCATTCAAAGAAATTAAGCATAATACCATGCACCACATTACCACCAAACCCGGTCCACCAATCAGCTGCAAAGCTAGAAGGCTAGCTCCAGACAAACTGAAGATCGCTCATCGAGAATTCGAGACGATGATTAAAATGGGCATCGCTAGAAGATCCAAGAGCCCATGGTCATCCCCACTTCACTTAGTGTCGAAAAAGGATGGAGGATGGCGTCCTTGCGGGGATTATAGACCCTTAAATGATAGGACAATCCCAGACAAATATCCTCCACGGAATATTCAGGACTGCAGCGCCAACCTCGCGGGAAAAAAGATTTTTTCAAAAATAGATCTAGTCAGAGCATATAATCAGATTCCTGTGGCACCTGCTGACATTGAAAAAACCGCAGTCATTACACCCTTTGGCCTTTACGAATTTCCTTTCATGACCTTCGGCCTTACGAACGCAGCTCAAACATTCCAGCGTTTTATCGACGAGGTCACCGCTGGTTTGGATTTCTGTTTCCCGTACTTGGATGACATTCTTGTGGCATCACAAGATGAGGACCAACACTTGAAGCATCTACGACAACTTTTTCAACGCTTGTCCCAGTATGGAGTAGTAATTAATGTGGCTAAATGCGAGTTCGGAAAAAGCCAGTTGAACTTCCTTGGTTTTACCATTTCTACCAAAGGAATCCGTCCACCATCTGAACGTGTTCAGGCAATTCTGGATTGTCCACCACCATCTACAGTAAAACAGATGAGAAGATTCCTTGGATCTCTTAATTATTACAGACGATTCATTCCGAGATCCGCCGAACTCCAGGCACCTTTGAACGAATATCTCAAAGGCCCAAAATCAACAACAAATGAAAAAAAGCCCATCTCATGGAACCCAGATTTGGAAGCAGCTTTTTCATCTCTAAAGAATGCCTTAGCTAAGGCAACACTGCTGGTTCATCCAGACACTTCACTGTTTTGGGGACTTTTTACCGACGCTTCAGATACGGCAATGGGAGCAGTCCTTCAGCAGAAATCCAATACAGAGTGGCAACCACTTGCATATTTCACTAAATGTTTTAACACCGCCCAGCGTAAATATAGTACATATGATCGCGAACTCCTGGCCGTGTACTCTGCGGTGAAATATTTTCGATTCATGATCGAGGCACGACGGTTTGCTATCTTCACAGACCACAAGCCACTTGTTTTCGCTTTTAAACAGAAGCCAGAAAAGTGTACTCCACGTCAATTTAACCATTTGGACTACATATCACAGTTCACAACTGATATACAGCACGTTCCCGGTTCTGACAACATAGTTGCTGACATGCTCTCCAGAGTGGAGGCTGTCGCTGCTCCTGTAGACTTCAGCGAATTGGCTGCCTCCCAAATGGACGACGTAGAACTCGGAGAGTTACTACGCAACAATCCGAACACAAAACTTGGAAAAACATCCCTTCCCAATGGACCTGACCTTTACTGTGACGTCTCCACTGGAGTTTCCAAACCTTTTGTGCCAACAGGTCTTCGAAAGAAAGTTTTTGACAGCCTACACTGCTTAAGCCACCCAGGCCCCAGAGCATCTGCAAAACTGGTGGCGAGCAAGTTCACCTGGCCGTCATTAAGGAAAGACTGCATCACATGGGCACAAGCCTGCATTCCTTGCCAGCGCACCAAAGTTTCGAGGCACACTGTTTCACCATTAGGAGATTTTTCAACACCTTCGAGCAGGTTCGAACACATCCACGTCGACTTGATCGGACCACTCCCAATATCCCGTGGTTACAGGTATTGCCTAACCGTGGTAGATCGTTTTTCTAGATGGCCTGAAGCGTTTCCTCTCACCAACATCGAGGCTAACACGGTCGCTAGAAAACTCTTCAGCGGTTGGATTTCGAAATTTGGCGTTCCTCTGCGAATCACATCGGACCAAGGACGCCAGTTTACATCTGACCTCTTCAGATATCTATCACAATTTTTCAGCATCAACCATCTCCGCACTACGGCCTACCACCCGCAGGCCAACGGAATGGTGGAGCGCTTACATCGGCAACTGAAGGCTGCTCTCGTGTGCCATGAGACAGAAGACTGGACAGACATACTTCCTGTGGTTTTGATGGGAATCAGAGCGGCATTCAAAGAGGATATCAATGCTACAGCAGCAGAAATGGTCTTTGGACAGTCCATTCGTCTGCCTGGGGAGTTTCTCTCACCTTCCTCTTCAATAATTACACCAGATAATTTCGCTAACAAGCTTAGAGCTCATTTCAGGTCTCTACACCCTAGACCGATCGCACGTCATGGCACCCGCCCTACGTTCGTTCACAGAGACCTCGCTCAATCATCTAATGTTTTTATCAGAAGAGACACCCTAAAAGCTGCACTACAACCGCCATATGAAGGACCATTTCCGGTTATCGGTAGGGCAGCTAAATATTATACTGTACGAGTTCGAGGCCGTGATACAGTAATATCAATCGACCGCCTCAAGCCGGCATATCTCCTGGCATCTGATGACCCTACAGTTCCAGCTATACCAACCGAAAACAACTCTTTGAAGCCGGATTCTACCAATTCTACCAGCCCAGAAACAACACAATCAACAAATAGAACCCGTTCAGGTCGAAAAGTCCATTTTCCAAAGAAACTTGCCGACTATATTACTTGACTTCTACGAAGTCACTGCGGAGGGAGTACTGTGGCGACCATAATAGAGGCGCTGCACAATGCCAACAGATGTCACTGGTGGCGTTAGAAAAAAGCACTTTGCTTATTTCGACTAATTGCATCAAATTAGTTTTTTGTTTTACAAAGAAGGCTTTGATTAATTCTGCCGATAAAATTTTCATATTTTCCGGAACATCGATGAGGCAAGTCCCCAACATAAAATTGTCCTCCCAACAAACCAAATAAAGAATTTCATTACAAGTTAAAAGTGGAGTTTTATTATATTCTAAAAACTCCACAATGTCAATATGTAGAAACGAAAATATAAATAGAAAATTAAATAAACTTATCCTTGTGCACAATAATAATAAAACAAAATTTTTGAATACAATTTGAATAGCAAATTTGAAAAAATGAATCAACACTGAATAAATCTGAAAGGAATATAATTATAATTGTTATTTTTATTAAATCCTTTGTACCAAGAAAAAATTACCACGTATTAGACGTTGTCACGTTTAAATATCGACCGTAAACCGACTTTACAGGCAACCAATTTTTTTAATACACGTATTTTCTGACGATAACTAAGGAAATAAGTTCATCCCTAATAATTAGCTTCTTAAATTTATCTAAGCTGCACAATTTTTAAAAGAGTACTAATAGAGTACTAATAACGGAGAACGAAGGCAAGTTTTTGCCTTTAGAATCACTTACCGAGGATTTTCCCTTTAAAAATCTAATTCAAGTGCTGGGAAATGTGAATTACCTTGGATAACTCAACGTTGAGGTTCTGGAACAATTTTACTTTGGCGACAATGGCACCAGGGCCATGAAATTTTGCAGGCTCCTTCCGTTTTGGCTAAAACGAAAGGATCTGAAGAAATTTTGCGGTGCTGGGCTATAATTTCCGAGATATTTAATTTTTAATTTTGACAATCTGTCAAAATTAAAAATTAATATTTCCCACCTTAAAACTCCTTTCCACCGCGAAAATTTCACTGCACTCTGGGATCATGTCCCCACTGCACATTTCACTTCATTTCCTACACTTAGTAACACTTTAAAATGGAAAAATCTGCAACAAATCCAATGAAGCGGCCATCACACTACTTTTTGATGTCATTTTTTGATGTCATTTTGTAAAAGGAAAATCACTCCAGTAGGCATTTTTTAAAAGGAAAATCACTCCAGTAGGCATTTTGTAGAAGGAAAATCACTCCAGTAGGCATTTCGCAAAAGGAAAATCACTCCAGTAGGCATTTCGTAAAAGGAAAATCACTCCAGTAGGCATTTTGTAAATGGAAAATTACTCCAGTAGGCATTTTGTAGAAGGAAAATCACTCCAGTAGGTATTTCAGGTAAGTGTTTTGACGTTTAATAATAAACATTGGATTTTTTGCAGATTTTTCCATTTTAAAGTGTTACTAAGTGTAGGAAATGAAGTGAATAGTGCAGTGGGGACATGATCCCAGAGTGCAGTGAAATTTTCGCGGTGGAAAGGAGTTTTAAGGTGGGAAATATTAATTTTTAATTTTGACAGATTGTCAAAATTAAAAATTAAATATCTCGGAAATTATAGCCCAGCACCGCAAAATTTCTTCAGATCCTTTCGTTTTAGCCAAAACGGAAGGAGCCTGCAAAATTTCATGGCCCTGGGGCCATTGTCGCCAAAGTAAAATTATACCGGGGTTCTTCGACAGCTCGACCAAGTTCACTCGGCCGCCGTGGACGGCGAGTTCGTCCAGAATCTCCCTTTCCAAATGCTGTAGTGAAAATAACGTCCAGGAGCCCCTTTTCAATCAGTAAAGTAACTATTTCGATGCAATTCCTCTCGGAGAGTCTGCAAATTCACTTAGATTTTAAGAGATTCACTTGAATTTAAGGGGGCATTCTCGTGTGACCACTTTGAAAAATCGGGTTTTTTTTTTTTCATATTTCAATAGTAAAACCTATTGAAAATATGCTGTGAAAAATTCAGACCGAAATTCCTAGTATTAAATAAGTTACAACTCATAATCCCCGACGCGCCGTGAGCAACTTGTTCTGCTCTTGAAACTTTAAACGCGTTTATCTCGAAACATCATTTTCTACATCGGTCATGGTCCTCACAAAAAAAGTATTCAACCGATTGCTTTGAAATTTATATATGTTCTTCTACTCATTAATGGTTATCGTCCCTACCAAAAAGGTTTATTTTCGAAAATATTTTCTTATTTTTTTTAAACGATTTGTAACCAAAAAATTAGCAAAAAACACAAATTTTTTTTCTACAGTCCGCCATTTTTTCTTTTTTTAATGAAATTAATTAATTGTGGTAGGGACGATAGCGACAGACCTATTGAACAATGATACATTCGATTTTTTTATTTCACACAACATGAACAGCCGCTATCACCATGACCAGTGACCTGCTTTTTTTTTTTGGTGTCCAATTGAATTAAAAAAAAAGGTATAAATAATGTAAAATAAGAAATAAAAAAAAATGTCCTTATACAGTTGAAGGTTCAAATAAAAACATATAAAAAAATTAAAATGATTGCATGTTATTGTCTTATAGAAAAAAATTCCCTAAAAAGAGGTAAAATTTATGCGTTTACATGAGAATACCCCCTTAAATGAAAATACTTCTGGAGTGTTGATATTAACTGGACTTTTTGGAAATCCGCAGCCAAACGTTTAATTTCCTCCCAGTCTGAACTCATTTTTCCCTGTTGTCACTTTTTTGACAATCAACTTGAAATGTCAAGTGTTATTTTACCATTTGAACAGCTGATTGGAATCTCTGCTATTAAGCATACTTCTCAATTCGAGTGGGTGAATCTACATTCCACGCAGAATTCATTTTTGATAATTGAAAATTGACTTGAATTAAAATTTTGTGTAATATTATCACTAAAAATAATTTTTACTATGAATATGCAACACTACAATGGAAGTTAAGCTTTAAATGAATTTTTAGTTCATGTAACCGACAGTTTCTCACATTTCATGTGGCGCTACTAATTTTATTTTATACCAGTCGTTTTTCTAAGACAAAAAAAGGACTGCCGGCGTTTCAAAATTCACAGTTAGAAAAATGACGCCGGACAGTGCGGAGTGCAGAAATAGGGTACGCTATAAAGATTCTGTTTTAGAAAAATTGGAAATATGTATCTAAATCTGTATTTTTTTCAGGCATTTTTCCTACTTCAAGGCAGCTATATTTCTCCTGTAGAGTCTCCAATTGCTTTGTATTTTCTCTGCATTCTAGTCGATGTAATAAAGACTCTTTTCCAACGAGAATTACCGAACGCCCCAGTTGAAGTGAAACCGAAATTCTTTTTCAATGGAGCTTTTAAATATTGTTACGATGTGACGGAATCGTAGCAACCGTTAAAGACACCCCGTGAGATTTAAAAACGGAGTGACCGATGAAAAATAAAAATAAAAACAGAAGAGAGGTGACACTTGGAAGTGAAAGGAATTGGTTGTAAAAGATGATTGTGATTATTGTAGCGAATAGTTAAAGCGTTATAGCAATCAATCTTTCGTACCCAGATTTCGCCCGTGAGCAAATACGGTACAATATCAACCCTTTGATAGAGTCGGTGGTGTGTTATCGCATTTGAGAAAAGTTTACAGAAGTGATATAGCGGCACAGCTACTAGACAATACTGAAAATTTGACCAACAGAGATGAAAAAATGAATCCCATCCATCAAAGTATTTCCAAGTAAGGATGTGCTTAAAAATTTTGATTTATTTTAAATGATTTAATTTCCAATATGTTGTTAATATGTGCCTGCCCGATCTAAGGTGTGTTACACATTTCTTTATTATATCCCAGCTCTTGGCATTGTTTAGCACTTCTAAAAGATGAATTAGAATCGGGTATTAAACCAGTGAAAGTGTCATTTGAATAGAAAAATTCAAGTAGTACAGTTATTTTTTTCTTGGCTTTTCAAATGTTTTCAAAAAATTCACCTTTGTATTTTTGTTAATGAATTCTTTATTAATATTTTTACATGACCGTTTTTGTTTAAGTCATATAAGTTTTTAATTTCACTATACAGTAGACTCGCGATATAGTGAACACAAAAAAAAAAATTGAAAAAAAAAATTTTTTAGGAAACGCTTTTCTTTACCTTATTGTGAATCAAATTAAACAAAAATCAACTAAAAAGTAAAAAAATAAAAAATAAAACAAACTTAAACAAAATTTTAAAAAAAACTGTTACAAACAAATTTTTAAAAAATCGAGAAAATCTCACACATTCGTTAAAGAAAAGCGTGGGACGCTCATTTCGTAATCATTGCAGTTAAAAAACGGTACGGGATCTTGACCTGCTGGCAGATCAGTTACCCAACAACACCATTTATGGTGGGGATTTCAATGCTCACAGCCCTCTATGGGGCTCTGAGCGTTGGAATCCCAGAGAGCGACAGGTGGCCGCCTGGATCGAGGACCGCCCCCTGTGCATTCTCAATACTGAGCACCCAACCCATCTGGCATACAACGAGTCATATTCCAACATCGACCTGACTTTGGTCCCTCCTATAATGGCCAGAGACTTAAATTGTGCTGTGCATGATAACCCGGAAGGCAGTGACCATTTCCCTTTGGTCATTAATACCAAATTTCAAACTGCTAGAGCCCAGCCGGTCGTTAAATTCCGGGAAGACCGGGCCAACTGGGATAAATTTAGGGTGACAATAGGTGCGGAAGCAGCTCGAAGGCCACCCTCTAGGAACATAGAGAGAGAGACGGCTCAGATCACCAGAATTATTAGATCCGCGGCGGCTACCAGCATGCCTGTATCTCGCCCCCACTCAACCTCTCAACCAGCCCGGATGAACCCCATCATTCTCTCCACTATTAGAGAAAAAAATAGAGTCTGAAAGACTTTCCAAAGACACCCTACGAATACAAACATGATTGCATACCGCAGGGAAGCGGCGCGGGTCAAACGAATGATCAAGGAGGCCAAAAAGAACGCCTGGATCGACTTCGCAACCTCCATCGATCAAAATGTTAATCTGGCGGATGCCTGGAGAAAAACTAGATTAATCTCCGGCAACAGGGCTTCTAACTTGATCGGTAACCTGACGGTGGACGACACCCTTTTCTCAAACTCTAGGGACATCGCCGAAAAGCTAGCCCAGTCGTGGTCTGGGTACTCGGACGACAGCTCTTTCCGACCGGAAAATATCGCTGTTAGAAACAATTGGTCCATGAGGAATGGGCCTTTCTCCCCGGTCCCTGCCAGAAATTTATCGTACCCAATATCCCTTCGGGAGTTGAGTTCAGTACTCAACTCTTGTAAGGGATCAGCGCCAGGCCATGACAGAATTTCCTACCGAATGATTAGAGAGTCTCCTGATCTTTTGAAAGAGAGACTGGTTGATCTCTACAACGTTATGATTCGAAGTAGTGCCTTCCCCAAGGTATGGAAAAACGCGGTCCTCGTCCCCATCAGAAAAAAGAACACAACGACTCAGGGCTCGATTACACCGAGAGACCTCCGTCCGATCTCTTTACTGCCCTGCATGGGCCGTCTGTTTGAAAAAATCATGAGTCGTAGACTCTCCACGGCTCTCGAGGGGATTCTGCCCGGGGGGTGTTCATGGCTTCAGGAGGCATCGTGGTACCACCTCGATTCTCCTGGAGCTGGAGGACTCCGTCAAGAACTCTTTCGACAGGCGGGGAGAGTTATACCTCCTGTCAGCGGACGTGGAGAAGGCGTATGACAGGGTTCGATGGGACGTTGTCACAACCCAGCTTCAGGTATGGGGCTTTGATGCTAATTTCATCCACCTGGTCCAACATTTCCTTTCCTCCCGATCCTTCCAGGTTAGGGTTAATGGCTTTGTGTCGGCACAGAGACCTTTACATAACGTTTTGCCACAGGGCTCACCAATGTCTACTGCTCTTTTCAACACCTATATCTCCCCCCTCCTCCACAAGTTAGACGACATAAACGGACTCAACTACTACGTATACGCGGACGATTTACTACTGACCACGACTATGAACCCACCAACGGAGGTACTCAGAAGGAGCATAACGGCATTAGACATCTGGTGCTACGAAACCGGTGCCATCGTCCCCCATGATAAAATGGAGTACATGGTCTTCTCCCGGAAGAGGTCCCCACAGTTCACCACAGTGGAAATAGACGAAGATGTCTTCAGAGCCCAGGAAAAAACCAAAATTCTTGGAATCATCCTTACGCCCAAGCTAAGCTGGACCGACCAGTGCAGGAGAACGGCAGCAAATCTGGACAAAGCAACCAACCTCATTAGGTCAATCGCCGCTCGAGGTAACGGTTCCCCCCTGCATGCCACTGTGCACATCGCCAAAACCCTCGTCATGGGTATTACCAACTATGGTCTTCTAATTTACGGACAGTCCACCAAGCAAAACTTAAATAAAATCCAAACGGCTATAAACAGGGCTCTCCGCACCGCTTTTGGTGCACTTAAAACTACTCCAAATAGAGCTCTGTGGATGGAAGCTGGCTTGGCTGACCTGCAGACAAGGATCAAAATCTCCAGATTAAAATTAGTTGCAAGAAACACGTTGGACTGGAGGAGACCGCACCATATCACCTTCCAGCATAGGTTGGAGACAAACCCTCGCCGCAGCGCCATCTCTGCCCTCAAATGGGCGAAGGACCAGCTCCTGGAACTGGAGTTGCCAATATCCCCGCCATGCGCTCAACCCCTGACTGAGATCCCCCTGGAGATCTTCCACCGCCCTCTTTTTACCAAGAGCACCCGCCAAAAGAATAAGACCACCCAAGAAGAATTTCGTCAGCAGCACCTGGAACAGCTTACTGGGTACTCTGGTTGGACTATTATTTACACGGACGGATCCAAAAACAGCGATAATGTAGGAGCAGCCTTTGTCTCCACACTCAGGGGGTCGGTATTAACCTCGACGCATACCTTTCGACTGAACGGCCTTGCATCGAACTTTGGGGCGGAAATTTTCGCCCTTATGAGGGCAATGGAGTTTGGTCTAAAGACTAAGACTAACACCGTAATCTTCACGGATGCCAAAAGCGTGCTACAGGCCCTAAACAATCCGTACACCCAAGACCCTGTAATAAGCCACATCCGAACCACGCTGCTCAACACTGGCGGCAAAATAAAGGTGGACTGGGTTCCTGCACATATAGGGATTTTCGGCAACGAGGCTGCGGACAGAGCGGCGAAGGCGGCAAGTTCGGACCCCGGTTTAAACCCGCTGCAGGTTCCTCAGAACACCAGTTTCCTTATTAGGAATGGCCGGGAGCAAATCTGGGAAACATACATCGCTGCCTGGAGAAACACCAACACCTTCCATGCCCAACATTCCCCCTCAGCTGCCCCACCAAGGTACAGGCCGGACTTATCCAGACGGGAAGGATGCATCGTTTTCAGGGTCAGAATGGGGCATTGCCTCCTAACAAAGGCCCATCTCTTCGCCAGAGCCCCTCAGCCAGGATGTGTACAATGCCAAAGACCCTTAACGATCAGGCACATCCTGGAGGAGTGCCCGACCACCACGACACTGCTGGGTTCAACCCTTCCACCTCTTCCGGAGCTGCTGGACCCGTCTCGGCCTGATTTGTTGCTGGAATTGATAAATAGGCTCAATATTGCAAACCATATTTAATCTATACTACCAAATCTGTTGGTTATATTGTTTTTGGTTAAGGCCTGTATTATTAACGGACTATATTTCTTATTTCTTTGTATTAATTTGTTTTTTGCCTTGAATTAGTTGGAAGATTGAAACTGAATTTATACGTTTAGCGTTAAGGTCTGAATAATGTAGGAGTTATTTAATTGTACCTATTGCTTATTTTGTTTTTATTAAGGTCTGTACAATTAAGGAACTATCTCTGTTACACTCTTTGTATTAATCACTTTTATTTGAATTAACTGGAAGACTGAAAATTAATTTGTATATTTAGCGTTAAGATCTGAATTATGAAGGAATTATTGATTGTATCCTTATTGTAAGCGCCATATGGTCATAGCTACCGAGCGCGCTATCTGTAATCCAGGGCATTTGGAAGTAGCCTATGCGCCTGGTGAAATAAATAAATAAATAAATAAAAATAATGAAAAATAAATTTGATATTGTTTTTCTTTTCATTTTGATTTTTTAAGTAAGGTGAGGAACGTGTTTTTACAATGGGGCGTAAAAAAGATATAGTAGAAACGAAAAGTAGTGCTATTGTGGCTTTATTAAAAACTAAACAGTTCACCTATAGGGAAATTGCTACAAAAGAAAATGGTATGGGGGTGTATCAGTGTGGACGGACCTGGACTCTTACATTTTGTCGAAGGAACATTACGACAAGAGCAGTATAAACGTATACTATCGGACGTTTTTTTGCCTTATTTAAATTCCCTACCCTACGTATAATCACATTATACGTTTATGCAAGTTGGGGCACCTTGCCATCCCTCCAAATTAATAACCAATTTGGCAATTTCTTAATTGAGGAAAATATCGATGTACTACCATGGCCCGGCAATTCTTCGAACCAAAATCCAATTGAGAATTGCTGGGCATATCAAAAATCCAAGGTGTACAATGTGCCAAATCCAACGGTTGCTATTTTAAAGCAAAATATTGAACATATTTTACGATAACGAAGATTTTAAAAACATGATTTCTTCATGTATAAAAAGCATGCTATCGCGCATAAACAGTTTAATTGAAGAAAAAGGAGGTGGACCAAAAGATTAAAAAATTTGTATGAAATATTAAGCTATTGCATAGCTTTTATCGCGGGCTGAGCGCGGCGACCGAATCAAGAAATTCCGTAACGAAAAAAACTTAACACCCTAATCTAGTCGCCTGCGGCGTTGGCGACTAGATTAGCTGCTAACTGCTCATAACTGACACCTGTACGCGTAAAATTTGTGTATAAAGTGTTTTAAATATGAATAAACAAAGTGCATTTATTAATGAAGAAAGTGATTTTCTTTGGGCGCGAATAAATACCAAAACTAGAACGTTTTGAAGAACGTAGTGGCAGAAAATGTTGAATATATTTTTTTTTTTTAATCAGCTTAGAAACTTAAAATAAGATTTATATAATATTAAATAGCAAGTACAACCACCTGCTATCCACATAGAATGCGACTTACTTTAATGATAAGATTCGCTTTGTGTTGTATTACTTTTGGTCATGAGAATACACACACACTTCAAGGCTCTGTCGGTGTCAGATACATTTCCAAGCATAAACTTTAATTATAATTGCATAAGTTGATAAAAAAAGTATAGTGCCACTCGGGGACTGCCGCGGTAAAGCTATTGCATACATTCTCTTCATTACTGTCCAATTTTTGTCTTTTCCTGTGAAAAAAATGAGGAAATCGTAAAGTTAAATAATATTGAGGCATATATTACAATTTGTTTTTAAATATTAAATATTAGATATTATTAAATCAAATTACATATCCACGTAAGATTTTTCTGCATTACGTTGACGAAATTTTCTTTGACGTTCAGCATTTGATTTTGGTACTGTTTTTTTTTTTTCATTTTTTTTTCATTTTTCTTCAAATCTTTCTGACGCTGATAATGTGCCCTTTGACGTTCACAATTTCTTTTTCTTTTTAGCTCTTTAAGTTTTTCTTCTCTATAAAATGTAGCAGTATTATATATAAATTCAAAAAAAGTCAAAAAAAAAATACTGCATTTGTGATAATAATAAAATGTATGTATATAGAGTACTCACCCATTTTCTTTCACTATTTTTTCATCACTTTCTTCATTAATAAATGCACTTTGTTTATTCATATTTAAAACACTTTATACACAAATTTTACGCGTACAGGTGTCAGTTATGAGCAGTTAGCAGCTAATCTAGTCGCCAACGCCGCAGGCGACTAGATTAGGGTGTTAGGTTTTTTTCGTTACGGAATTTCTTGATTCGGTCGCCGCGCTCAGCCCGCGATAAAAGCTATGCAATAGCTTAAAATACTATGCAATAGCTTTACCGCGGCAGTCCCCGAGTGGCACTATACTTTTTTGTTTTGGTGGTGGTACTCCGGGAGTGCCGGCAGAAGTGAAAACTTGAACATTAACGTTGTGCATTTTTGAATATTTTGGAATGGTTAGGGAATAATTTCGCACGAATTGCTTTATTTATCAGTATAAAAGTACTATCATTTATGTGGTAAAATACAATATTCATTTATTGCGCTATCGTACACAAACATGACAATTTATATTACATAAAAAATTTAACACTTCAGAACTATTACAATTAATTTACATTAAAAAGTTTATCTCTCAGAAAAATCAACTTTCATCCATAAGCATCGCCAATCTCTAAAACTGATACAATAGGTTTATGGTAGCTGAAGTAAGAAACGAACAATTTTGATTCGAATCTATTTAGATGTCTAATAAAGACCGCATCAATAGTAGTTTTGTATTTCGTTGTGCTAAGATTGCGTTCATTTGACATCGTTAAACCAAATTCATTATTTAAAAATTCAATTAATAGTTGATTTTTATCGTCTGCAAAGTTTATGTTGAAATCTCCACTCAAAATCATTGGCAAATCATTAAAGCTTTTCCCGTAGATGCGCGTAGCAGGCTGTGTACAAACACACACGCACACTCGCGCAAGCGCCCTGTCCGTCTTACGGTTTTTCGATCAGGGTCACGTGACCTGACGCGAAATTTACATTTTTTACCCATCCCAAAAAAGTGCTCAACGCCGCTAAAGAAGTTTTCACTTCAAAAAACTTAATAATAATAGCTTATATTTACTTAAATAGCAAGAATTTCCCATAATTCGTTGATGTTTCTAATTCAATGACCAGATACTGTATATTCCAACGTAGCGCCTAAACTACTCATCCGATTTTGATAACTGAGATTTCAATCGATTCGTTATTGTGGTCCGGCTAAAATAGGTTATGTGACGAATATTAAATCCAACAGGGTGGACACGAGTCAAAAAAATACCGAAAGCCTTAAAAATAAAAATGCATCGAGTGTGGTATCAAATGAAAGGTTTTAAACTTCAGAAGTTAGTTGTTCACGGAATTCCGCGCAAACCCGCTTCACAACCACTAAAATGTCGTGGTAGTGCTCCTCTTGGTGCACAAACGTCTTTTTTTTCCATTTTTTGTAGATTTTCAATAATGTTAAATTTGCTCTTGCTTGCTTGGAGCGTTAACTGTCACCCAAAACTAAAGATCCAATCCAAAGTCACAGCATACTGAGGATTCGCATGTAATATTTTTTTTTATTTATTTTAGTTATTATTTATATTTTTGAAGTGAAAACTTCTTTAGCATCGTTGTGATTTGAAACTCTATGAAACGAAAAGGCGACAGTAAAAAGAGACAAACACATAATCTATAGGATTTAACCTGCGAGAGAATGAGATAGAAAGTATTATACAGTGTTTCTTATATTTGTGATCTCCTTTTTGTGGGGTGCTTCGTACCCTCCCCTTTCGTGTCTACCGAGACAACCACCACTAGGTGGTTCGCGCTTAGCCCTCTCTGCCCGCGCGGCGAGTTTCTTGTGGTATGAAATAGAGAAAGGGATCTAGGATACGGCGGGTACGGCCAAAGTGTTCATATACATACATTCTCTTTTTGTTCGATTTATTAGTATCTACAGTGAACGCTCCGGTCCGAGCGTTGTTCGTGTGTTAGTACGTGTGTGTGCGAGCCTTTACTCTCGTCTCGTTATTTTGAAGGTTTTTGAAGGTTTGACTTCTATCGCGTTTGAACTGCACACATGTGTTTTTTCTTATTTTGCACTACAATAACCACTTGGCCAGCGTCGTTCGATCGAGGTCGAACATACTTTATTGCATCGTCCCGAGAACCAAAGGTGTGTGCAGAATTTCAGCCGAATCGGATATCGGGAAGTGGTCGAAAAATCGATCGCAAGATTTTCCCCCACAAACAGGAAAGCAAGTTGAATAAAAGCTTGTACCTAATAATTAACAAACTTAAATACATAATTGTCGTTGAAGTCAATATGATGCTAGTTATACCACGTACAATACATTTCACTTTACACTGTTATGTACATTTTCTAACACGCAACCCACATATGCATTAGCATAGTTACTGAAGAGTTGACTTCGTTGAGTATTTTATTGCTATATGTATATACATATATGTATTAACATTGGACTTAAATCAAGATATGGATTTCCTTCTTATCATTATTAAGAAATTACTTATGACAAAATTCTTCAGATGTGAAGGTAGTTTTAATTTCAGCAACAATAGATGCAAAAAAGGTAAGCCCTATTGTGAAATAATTTATTTGAGATTACCTATAGGTACTTCTAACATACTTTTGTCCCTTCGTGAAAATTTAAATATATTGCTCAGGCTGTAATTTAGTAAAAATCAAAACATTTATGCCCGGTTTCACAGTGTCGGTTTAAGCCTTCCCTTAGTTGAACCTGAACTTTAAGTTTAAGATTTAGCTCAATTCTAAACTGTTTCACAGTTTGTTTTTGTGCTCAGCTCAGCTGAACTTAGTACAGTGGATTTTTGCAGTACCTACACTGTGGTCGAATGAGCTGTCATTTCTTGGGATCATAATTTTTAAGTCAAAGTTATGAAAGAAGAGCACGAGCTGAAATGTGCAATGTTAACGAATTCAGCTAGGTAACATTTAGCATTGAAATAAAAGTAATATTTTTATTTACATGTGTTTTTTATTAACCCCCGACGCAAGAAGAGGGATGTTATAAGTTTGACGTGTCTGTGTGTCTATCCCTGGCATCGTAGCCCCTAAACGAATGGACTGATTTTGATTCGGTTTCTTTTTTTTGCAAGCTGACGTGATCGAAATGGTTCTTAGCTACAATTTATTCGCGGGTTTCAAAATGACGGACCCAAGATGGCGGCCAAAAATTGTAAATTGTTCGTCGAACCTAAAGGTGAAAAAATAAAAAGAAAAACAAATAAATTAATCCAAGAATAATCGATATATTTCCCTTCGAAACAAAAAAACAGCTTTCCAAAGCAAAAATACCAATGAACTGCGTTGTCTATCTTTAAAAAATCGAATTCCCAAGAAAAAATGTGCAATACCACCGACGAAGCCTATCTAAAGGAAAAATATTTATCTTCTAGTCGAAAACCCAATAGTGAAGCACTGGCGCTGTGTTTTTCTGTTTAAGCTGCATTTAAAGCTACACTGACCTTTTACGGCATGTAGTAGCTCTGTGTCAGCCTGTTCCTGAAAAACTGGCAATTTGATCAACGTCGGGGGCCCTTTTATACTCAGAACTCTCCAAAGCCGGTTGGAGACAACATGTCGGGCACTACTTATCCACCACATGGTGAATTCGGTCACTTCTCCAATCAGCTGATCCTGAGCAATAAATGGCAAATCTGGCAACGCCATGGAATCTGCCTGACATTTGTCCCTGACATTTGTCCGTGACATTTGTCCCTGACATTTGTATTCTGTCATAGGGACATGAAATTAAATTGGTCACGCGGTTTTTAAGTAACGAGTGCGTTATCCCCTTCGTGAGTGCACCTTACCTTACTGGAAATTTGGATGTACCTGTGAGCACCCAGGTACCAGGTAAACAAACTTTTAATATTCATGTTTTTAATTTATAATGTTTTTCTTTCTATTTTTACACTTTTAGGTTCGACGAACATTCTCCCCCGCGTTGAACGCTCGCGTTCAATAGTCTTTTTTGTTCCCTTTTTTGTAAATTTTTTAATACGCCCCGCTTATGGTAATGGTGGAACATTATCACTCCGTCCGCCCTAACTCTTAACCTTGCCTGATATCGATCAGGCAGGTTTATAGTGTGCTCTTTTCTTTTCTTTTTTTGAATTACCCTAAAGTTAATCCTGTCCAACACTTCCTTTGGCAAAAAAATGTCTACCCCCTCCCTAGTCACAAACTTCTGAAAACTATTTTCAGCTCGCATTTCCAACTCAGCAAGAGTGGACGTTGGTCTTAACCTATGTAGACGATGAAGATCCCTCCTTCCGCCATTGATGATGACTTCTTCATCCAGCTGAGGGTTGGTTTGTGGGGTGTCCCACTGTGGTTGAGCGGCTGAAGGCTGCTCCATCTCAAGCTGTCCACTATGCTGAGGAAGAGGTAGTCGACGAGGTGGTTCTGGAAACAGGTCAGTCAGCGCCGGACAGAGCTGTGAAAGTGGGCTGTTCGGGGATGACGGAAAATAGTCTTCTTCAGAAATCACTAGTATGTCTTCCATTTTAGTATCTAAAGCTTAATGAGTGAAGGTGAAATTGTTAGATGAATTGTGATGTGCACGGGTTTTACTTCTATATTCGTTGCTATATCACGGACCAAATAACTTGTGGCACACGCAGTGAATTGAAGCCCAAGCTTTAGCATGTCACTGATCGGGTAATACTTTCGTCAAGTGACAGCCACATGGCCGATCACGGAAGTATGAGAGGGCGCCGCCATGACATCATTTTGGTGCCAGCTATACGATCTGACGGACGTGTCTCCCGGAGCAGCGTAAAAAAATTAGTGCGTGAAAGTGCAGTTGTGCCTTGTCTGGATTTGGTTTTCCCCGTGAGATCCTGCTACTACTATTATTTTGGTAAGAGCTCGCCTAAGTCAGATCCCCAACTTATGTTTGGAATTGTTGTAGGGCCCCATCGGGTGTTTTTATGCACACCGCCGGCTGCCTACGTCGCAGCCAGAGGGCCCCATCATTGATTTTTTTTGGGCCGCCGTCTCATCAAATATTCGAGGGCCAGCTAAGTGCCTCTCGCGAGTCATTCCTCGCGCATCAGCGTTTATTTTCCCGGGTGAATCCACTACGCAGGAGCCCCAGTGGAGTCTTTCCTCCCACACTGCCACGCCGCTGCCAAGAAGAAAAAAAAAAAAAAAAAAAAACCAGGAACCCCGTCATTACGAAGAGCTGCCCCGTCCCCGCACCAGGCAACCAACCCTCGTGACCGTCGCAATCACCGTACCAGAAGCTATCAGTGTCATCACATCCAGGAGGCCGTGCCAGAATTGTGCCCCCTTTTTCGCCGAAGCGCCCACCGGATTCATCACTGCAGAATTACTATAAGCTTTCCCTTCTTTTTTTTCTTTCCAATTAGTTTTGTTCGTGAGCCGCGACCCGCGACGTTACTATATCACCATTAGTTCCGTACCCCTTCAGGGACGTTAAAAATTTCCTTGATTTACTTGTAATACTAGTAGTAGTTGCGATTGTTTGTACCATACGCGTTTCACTCCCCGAGTAAAGTAAATCCCCGCATAATTTGGGAAGTCACTCCCTTATAAATCTCGCGCTTGTTATTTCCACATTGGTGGTGCTAAAGTACACTCCTAAATTGGTGTTCGGCTGCTCCGTCGGAGATAACAATTATATTTCCATTCGGATTCGGTTAGTTAAAGATAGGGATTTTCCTGTTCCCTCCCTATTAATTCGTTTTTCAGACTCGCAGGGATTTCTGGCGATCGATCGACAGCAGTTCCAGCAGAACAGGTACGTAGTTATCTACCTTGATTTTCTTATTATATTTGCATAGTATAAATAATATTTTCGGCTGAAAAAGCAATCAACAGAAAAAAAAGTGAAAATCTAAAATGTGCATATGACTACCCGTTGGAGAAGTCTCTCACCACGGTATAAGAAACCGGTAAGCGAAGTTAATTTCAATCGCCCCAGTTACAGTTGCGCTCAGCTGTGCTGATTAAGTTCTCGTTTAACCTTGTGATACCTTCGGGGATTTAATTTATACGGGTTTCATCACTCGGGATCCGATCTCTTGGGTAATTGATTGATATCGCGCCGTCGAAAGAAATCCTGATTAACTGTTCAGTCGCGTAGTTTTTTTTGTATTTCTACTTTCGAGTTCATTTTTCAGAAATTGTAGCCTGACCATGATTGTCACTCCCCACTATTGTTAAGTTTTTTTTTGAAATAGTAATCATGTTGAATTAACGTAATCACTAGTATGATTGGCTGAACGCTACCTCGCCCTCCCTCTCCCTCTTTCACATTTGGTAGGGCCGTTCGGACATAAGGGATCCGAATGGCAGGGTGGGTTGACCCGGAGTCAAGACTCTCTCCCTTAGGGGGGGGGAATCATGCATTGACCTCCATGTCTTGACTCTTTCTTCCCTTGAGCTTTAGGTGAAGCCCCCTCATCTCCGTGCCCGTCTTAAACGGCCACTGGATGTTTGTGTTCGATTACCATATGTTCCCGAAATTTCCTTTTTGTTTCAATTTCTGCTTTTCTTTTGGGCGTGTTTTCTCACTTTCGATTGGACGTGGCTTAAGCGGTTCAAGAACCCCCCCCCCATGCCGACTAGCTATGCAAGCGCACTTCATCTAGACACGCCGCCCGAACCATCTTCTAGCCCGTCCTCGTGAAGGCTCCCACAAATATAAATTTTTTTTGGTTTATGTCGTCAGTGCTGCGTACCCCGGCGAACTTCGTTCGGGATACAATTTTTTTCTTTTTCGGTTGCCGGAACCATACCATCTGTCCGCCCTGTCGGTATCCGCAATGGTATCGGCAGGAGACCCTCTCAGCCTCACGAGTAGTGTGAACGGGTTCGGTCGTCTTCCTGCAAACCCTCACCCCGTAAGGAGGTCCATTTCACCCTCGGTGAGCCAGAAGCTCTCATGGTGGAACAAGACAGGGAATAACTATTTGTGCATTTTCATAAATCACAGATGCGTGACCCGGCGTGAGGCCAGAGTTCTGTTTGGAGACGACTGAGCTGTGTTTTTACATTACATAAATTAAAAATGGCGCCCAACGTGGGGCCCGAAACGACACAGCCCCCGTTACCAACGTGGGGCTCGAATGAATCTAATTCCGTATAGGATAACGACCTTATCATTCGTTTGCTATTAACCCTACACGGTCTACAATTTTCTGTTTTCTTGCCCGGTAATTCGGTGCAAACATTTACCCCACGCTAGCAGCAAGTGGTGTGAATGAATTTTCAGCCTTTATTTTTCCTTTTCCCAGCTGCACTCCCAGTTGTGGTTATCTGTTCATGAGTTTCGCGAATGGATGCTGATAGGTTCGCTAGATCGCATTCGATGGGCACAGCACCTGAATGTTGCGGTGAACTAGGCAGCCCAGTGTCGTGAGACATAATCAGGAATAGATATCTAATTGTCCAGACTTATCTGACTACCCCAGTCTTTATGGAGAACCTCTGGTGGTTGGTTTACCTACCCCTCTGAGCCCGAGAGACTTGGGATAGCCCGGGTTGGTCCAGTATGACGTGTGAGTTCACATGGATGGAATACAGAGAACTGTAGTCTTAAGGCTCAGCCTGAGTTACTTGCCTGATTCTGGAGATGTCAACACGCATGATCATCGGCTGTTAGACAGACCACATCTTAAATTCTGATCACCTATTTCTTCCTATCCCCTCCCGTTCCTATTAGCTATCCGTTTTGAATATGATTCCCCTTTTTCCATTTACCAATGATAATCAAATTTATTTTTCTCTTTTTTTTTCCTTATGGTGGAAGGAGAGAGAGAGAGAGGTAGCGACCAGTCATACCTATGTTTATCTATCTATCGTTTATATTTAGGTACGAGTTCACATTTTTTTTTGTGAGCATTTTTTTTTTTTTGTCTTTTCGTAAGAATTCATAGTATATACCGACGTTCGGAAGGCGGCGGAGTTATTGCGAAACTTCCCCTTCTATAACTCTCCGACGGAAAAAAAAATTCTTTTGGATTTTGATCCCTCACAATTCAAGTCTAGTACTTTTTTTGTAACGTGGTGAAGTATGCCGGTCGAGCGTTCTCCACCTTCGGATAACCAAGGTGATTCCGGTGGTACTGGGGACGGCCAAGTGCCTGCCAGAGCTGCAAGGGGTGACGAAGATAGACTCAATGAATCTCTCGACACCCTGCGAGCAGACTTGGTCAGCATTAGGCAGAGTATTAGCGCGCTGCAAGAAGCAGGTGGTAATACCAGACAACAACCGCGACGAGGTCAAAGGAATAGACCAAGAGGTACCCGTACGGGACTGCGTAGTCAGGGTCCGGTGAATGATCGAGACCGGCCTGGACCTTCGACGTCCCAAGGGACAACCCCTTTTTACCCTGGGGAGGCCCCTTCGGCTGCACGGGATGGCAATCTCGAGTGGGCCACGGCCTCGGCTCAGGCGGATATTTTTGCGACTACCTCCTCTGCACCTCATAGTCGGAATACTTCGCATACTATACCAATTACACCTTCTAGAGGTTCCACGGCGTTTACCCCAGCAAAGAAATCGGTAATTTCGACTTGGAATTTCCACTTCAATGGTGATCCCCAAGGAACTGCCGTTGAAGACTTCCTTTATCGTACAGAATGTGTGGCGCTATCTAATGGCGTAAGCGATGCTGAGCTATGTTCAAACCTACACTTTTTGTTGAAAGACAAAGCCGAAAGATGGTTTTGGTCCGTATTCCGAAAGGAACACCGAGAGTTCACTTGGACCACGTTCAAGACCAGCCTCAATAGCAGGTTCAGGTCTCTACAAACTAATCACATGGTGCTGCAAGCACTCATGACCGCCAGGCAACAACTCGAAGAGTCTTACCAGGACTTCGAGCAACGCGTTTTGTCTTTGCAGTACAAGCTTATAACACCCTTAGCGGAGTCTGAGTTGATCAGTGTGATTAAGGACGGACTATCTCCCCGGCTTGCCCAGCTAGTATACGTGCAACCTACTCGTACTCTGGAAGAACTACGCATGTTCTGCACCCAGGCGGAGCGGTTGCAGGTACACCAACAAACAAACCTTACCATCAGTCAACAGAAGGTACACGAACTAGAATTCAGCTCCTCGCGGATTGAGACCAGCCAAGCTAATGAGTCGATCGAGACCCTCTCAAAAGTGGATACCCAGACTCTGTGCTGGAATTGCCGTCGTAAAGGCCATCACTTCCAAATGTGCCCGGAAGATCAACGCCAGCTGTTTTGTTACCGATGTGGGAAGTTGAATACAACCACGCCTCGATGTACAAATTGCTCGGGAAACCGACCCACGGGCCTCACGAATGCCGGAGCGTGTCGTCCAACTCAGCATTCTCCGGAAACACCCCCCAAGTAATTACAGATCCTACGTCACCTCACTTAGACGTGCTTCCTTGCTCTAATGACAGCGGCAATGGAATTCTACCCCCCACTTTTACCCGTAGTGCGGCTACTGAAACCGTCAAAGTTAGCTCCGAAACAAATCATTTAAAGATTGCCAATGATAAGCCCCGTATATCTTCGTCATTCCACGAAAGGTGGATGCGCTATCAGAAAGCTCGTGAACGTATTTTCAATTCTTCTATCACTTCAAGTCCCCCCAAGCATAAATATCAGGCCTTGTTGCGAGTGCGCAGGCTATTCAGAGAAAGGAAAAGCCTCCCGTCCTTAGATTTGTCGGCGATCCAAAACATCGCAGGAGATGACCGCCCCTATCTTAAAATACAATTGAACGGGATGCCGATTCTCGGACTGTTGGATAGTGGCGCTAGCGTGACATGCCTGGGGAGCGGTTATGAAGACGTGTTACAGACTGCGAGTTTGTCACCAATCAAAACTCAAAGATACGTCCACACGGCCGATGGTAGTCGAACAACTATCAAAGGGCTAGTCAAGGCTCAAGTTACGTACAGAGGAGTTACCAGACCTCTTGTCATTTATCTCGTACCAGGACTATCTCAAACCCTGTACCTAGGAGTTGATTTTTGGCGAACTTTTCAATTAGCCCCACATATCATATCTGAACTATCTACTCTTCCTGGTCAAGGAAATCTAGATTGTTGCCACCTAAGTCCCGAACAAAAACTACAACTGGATCAAATCGTGTCCAAATTTCCAAATTACGCAATTCATGGGTTGGGCAAAACTCACTTGGAAGAGCACATTATCGATACTGGAGAGGCTTTGCCTATCAAACAGCGACATTATCCGGTCTCCCCAGCCATACAGAAATTAATGTATGCGGAGCTGGACAGGATGTTAGCGATGGGAGTTATCGAAGAATCCAATAGTCCTTGGAATTCGCCCGTTGTTTTGGTCAGAAAACCAGGAAAAAACCGCCTATGTCTTGATTCACGGAAGGTAAATTCGGTGACTGTGAAAGACGCCTACCCGCTACCACACATCGATGGGTTGCTGGGCAGACTCCAGGACACCAGATTCATAAGCGGAATTGACCTAAAAGATGCCTTCTGGCAGATCCCTTTAGAACCCAGTAGTCGATTGAAAACGGCTTTCACGGTGCCCGGACGCCCACATTACCAATTCACGGTGATGCCTTTTGGCTTGTGTAACGCCCCTCAACGAATGTGTCGATTAATGGACAAGGTGATCCCCGGACATCTTAGAGAAAACGTATTTGTCTATCTCGACGACCTGCTAGTTGTTACCCCAGATTTCCCTTCTCATTTGAGAATCTTAAGCGAAGTAGCTAACCATTTGCGAACCGCTGGTCTTACCATTAACCTCAGCAAAAGCAAGTTCTGCGTACGCGAGATACGTTATCTTGGCTTCATTGTTGGGGACGGCACGCTAAAGAAGGACCCGAATAAGGTCGAAGCTATAAGGGATTTTCCAGAGCCGACGACCACGAAACAGTTACGACGTTTCCTGGGAATGACAGGTTGGTACCAACGATTCATTCGGAACTACGCAATGATAGCAACACCCCTCACAGACTGCCTAAAGAAGTCAAAAGGATTCGCACTAACGGACGAAGCCAGACACGCCTTTGAAAGCCTAAAGACCGCTTTAATCACGGCTACGGAGTTGTGTACGCCTGATTTCAATAAACACTTCTACATACAGTGTGACGCAAGTACCACTGGTGTAGGGAGTGTACTGTTTCAGAAAGATGAAGATGGAAATGAACACCCCCTAGCGTTTATGTCTAGAAAGCTCACACCGACTCAGAGCAAGTACAGCATAACGGAGCTAGAATGCTACGCAGCCATCCTCAGCATAAAAAAATTTAGAGCATATATAGAAGGCCACCCGTTTACCATTATTACCGATCATTCCAGCCTACGTTGGCTTATGAATCAAACCGATTTAAGCGGACGACTGGCTAGATGGAGCCTAAAGCTCCAAGGGTTTGACTTTACTATCGAACACCGGAAGGGTAGTCAGTGTGTCGTGCCTGATGCACCCTCCCGCGTGTATATGGACGAACTAGATGCCAGTATGAGCGTACCTGTCGAAGTGGATTTAGCCTCTCCCTACTTCTCGTCAGAGGAGTACAACAAATTAAAAGATAACATACAGCTAAATAGCAACCGCCTACCCGATCTGAAGGTTTCGGATGGTTACGTCTACATTCGGAAGAAGCCCCGTCAAGGAGACCCAGAAGAGGATGAACAGTGCTGGAGACTATGGGTACCACGCGAACTGACAGACAACCTAATAGCCTCGGCCCATCAACCCCCACAGACCGGACACGGAGGATTCCACAAAACCTTATACAGGCTAAGATCTAAATATTATTGGCCAGGGATGGTAACACAGATACGCACATACGTCGACTCCTGTAGTATATGCAAGGAAACAAAGGACTGCAACCAGATTCAGCGGCCCCCAATGGGAAAACAGATCAACGTATACAGACCATTCCAGTTCCTATACATTGATTTCATGGGACCGTACCCCCGTTCATCACGTGGAAACACCTGCATATTGGTAGTTCTCGATAATTTCAGCAAGTTTGTATTCTTGAAGGCTATGAGAACCGAGTCTGCAGACCTCACTGTGCAATACTTAGAAAACGAACTATTTCCAACTTTTGGCGTACCGGAAACTATATTTTCGGACAACGGGAAACAATTTGTTTCTCGAAGCTTCCAGAAATTCCTGTCGGACTACGGCGTCCACCATCTGAGGACAGCCAAGCACTCACCTCACCCAAATGCCTCCGAGAGAGTCAACAGATCTGTGCTAGCAGCCATCAGAGCTTATCTCCAGGATAATCACCAACACTGGGATCTTCAGCTACCGAAAATTGCATGCGCATTACGCAGCACGGTACACCAGGCAATCAACACAGAACCCTATTACGCGCTGTTCGGACAACACATGATGCTACACGGTTCAGCCTACCCTCTCCTGAAGAGACTGGGAAATGTGGAAGGTCAAGAACTACATGTGCTACCCACCTCGGACAAGCTAAACTTAATTAGAACTCGAATACGACACCACCTGGAGGTTGCACACAACCGTCATGAAAAGACCTACAATACTCGATGTCGAGACGTACAATACGTAGTCGGACAGGAAGTATTTCGACGATTGTGGCCTGTCAGCAATATGCCCCAAGGACGAAGCGCGAAGTTAAGCAATAAATACGCTAAGGGCCGAATTGCGAAGACCCTTGGGAACAGCCTTTATGTATTGGAAGACATGTCAGGAAAATCATTGGGAACGTATCACGCTAAGGACCTGCGGCAATGAATTTCAGACCGGCACATTTTTTCTGACCATTTCTTTGGATGTATCCTTCACAAATGGCCAGATGGTGTGATGTGCACGGGTTTTACTTCTATATTCGTTGCTATATCACGGACCAAATAACTTGTGGCACACGCAGTGAATTGAAGCCCAAGCTTTAGCATGTCACTGATCGGGTAATACTTTCGTCAAGTGACAGCCACATGGCCGATCACGGAAGTATGAGAGGGCGCCGCCATGACATCATTTTGGTGCCAGCTATACGATCTGACGGACGTGTCTCCCGGAGCAGCGTAAAAAAATTAGTGCGTGAAAGTGCAGTTGTGCCTTGTCTGGATTTGGTTTTCCCCGTGAGATCCTGCTACTACTATTATTTTGGTAAGAGCTCGCCTAAGTCAGATCCCCAACTTATGTTTGGAATTGTTGTAGGGCCCCATCGGGTGTTTTTATGCACACCGCCGGCTGCCTACGTCGCAGCCAGAGGGCCCCATCATTGATTTTTTTTGGGCCGCCGTCTCATCAAATATTCGAGGGCCAGCTAAGTGCCTCTCGCGAGTCATTCCTCGCGCATCAGCGTTTATTTTCCCGGGTGAATCCACTACGCAGGAGCCCCAGTGGAGTCTTTCCTCCCACACTGCCACGCCGCTGCCAAGAAGAAAAAAAAAAAAAACCAGGAACCCCGTCATTACGAAGAGCTGCCCCGTCCCCGCACCAGGCAACCAACCCTCGTGACCGTCGCAATCACCGTACCAGAAGCTATCAGTGTCATCACATCCAGGAGGCCGTGCCAGAATTGTGCCCCCTTTTTCGCCGAAGCGCCCACCGGATTCATCACTGCAGAATTACTATAAGCTTTCCCTTCTTTTTTTTCTTTCCAATTAGTTTTGTTCGTGAGCCGCGACCCGCGACGTTACTATATCACCATTAGTTCCGTACCCCTTCAGGGACGTTAAAAATTTCCTTGATTTACTTGTAATACTAGTAGTAGTTGCGATTGTTTGTACCATACGCGTTTCACTCCCCGAGTAAAGTAAATCCCCGCATAATTTGGGAAGTCACTCCCTTATAAATCTCGCGCTTGTTATTTCCACATTGGTGGTGCTAAAGTACACTCCTAAATTGGTGTTCGGCTGCTCCGTCGGAGATAACAATTATATTTCCATTCGGATTCGGTTAGTTAAAGATAGGGATTTTCCTGTTCCCTCCCTATTAATTCGTTTTTCAGACTCGCAGGGATTTCTGGCGATCGATCGACAGCAGTTCCAGCAGAACAGGTACGTAGTTATCTACCTTGATTTTCTTATTATATTTGCATAGTATAAATAATATTTTCGGCTGAAAAAGCAATCAACAGAAAAAAAAAAGTGAAAATCTAAAATGTGCATATGACTACCCGTTGGAGAAGTCTCTCACCACGGTATAAGAAACCGGTAAGCGAAGTTAATTTCAATCGCCCCAGTTACAGTTGCGCTCAGCTGTGCTGATTAAGTTCTCGTTTAACCTTGTGATACCTTCGGGGATTTAATTTATACGGGTTTCATCACTCGGGATCCGATCTCTTGGGTAATTGATTGATATCGCGCCGTCGAAAGAAATCCTGATTAACTGTTCAGTCGCGTAGTTTTTTTTGTATTTCTACTTTCGAGTTCATTTTTCAGAAATTGTAGCCTGACCATGATTGTCACTCCCCACTATTGTTAAGTTTTTTTTTGAAATAGTAATCATGTTGAATTAACGTAATCACTAGTATGATTGGCTGAACGCTACCTCGCCCTCCCTCTCCCTCTTTCACATTTGGTAGGGCCGTTCGGACATAAGGGATCCGAATGGCAGGGTGGGTTGACCCGGAGTCAAGACTCTCTCCCTTAGGGGGGGGGAATCATGCATTGACCTCCATGTCTTGACTCTTTCTTCCCTTGAGCTTTAGGTGAAGCCCCCTCATCTCCGTGCCCGTCTTAAACGGCCACTGGATGTTTGTGTTCGATTACCATATGTTCCCGAAATTTCCTTTTTGTTTCAATTTCTGCTTTTCTTTTGGGCGTGTTTTCTCACTTTCGATTGGACGTGGCTTAAGCGGTTCAAGAACCCCCCCCCATGCCGACTAGCTATGCAAGCGCACTTCATCTAGACACGCCGCCCGAACCATCTTCTAGCCCGTCCTCGTGAAGGCTCCCACAAATATAAATTTTTTTTGGTTTATGTCGTCAGTGCTGCGTACCCCGGCGAACTTCGTTCGGGATACAATTTTTTTCTTTTTCGGTTGCCGGAACCATACCATCTGTCCGCCCTGTCGGTATCCGCAATGGTATCGGCAGGAGACCCTCTCAGCCTCACGAGTAGTGTGAACGGGTTCGGTCGTCTTCCTGCAAACCCTCACCCCGTAAGGAGGTCCATTTCACCCTCGGTGAGCCAGAAGCTCTCATGGTGGAACAAGACAGGGAATAACTATTTGTGCATTTTCATAAATCACAGATGCGTGACCCGGCGTGAGGCCAGAGTTCTGTTTGGAGACGACTGAGCTGTGTTTTTACATTACAGAATGAATGTGAAATGTTTAATGAATGAATGTGAAAATGTTTTAATGAGTGAATGTGCCTCAATAGAAATAAGACGGCACATGTCGACACATGTTTGGTCTCAATTATGTCTGTTTGTTAGTATCCACTGGTAGTGGACAAATTTTCGATATTGGTCTCTGCAATAATCCATTTTCAGTTCGAACTTTGACTACTCGAACTAAATTGTCAGCACCCGGAAACACCTCCTCAATTTTACCTAACGGCCAATTTGTAGGTGCTATATTTTGTTGTTTTACAAGAACGATGTCTCCGACACTAACATTTTCCTTCTTAGCGCGCCATTTTGGCCGATGTTGAAGGTGATTTAAATAGTCCCTTGACCATTTGTTCCAAAACTGTTGCTTCAACAATTGGCAATATTTCCATCTCTGTAGGGATGGTACATTCTCCTTGTCGAGATCCGACTCCGGCAGTGCGTTCATCTCTTGACCAATCAGGAAATGTGCAGGTGTAAGCACAAAAAATTCATCGGGATTGTCTCGGATACCGCATAATGGTCGGGAATTCAAACATGCTTCGATCTCTGCAAGGACCGTCGCATATTCTTCAAAGGTACACTTTGCTTGTCCAAGTGTTCGTTTCAAGTGATTCTTTACTGCCTTTACTCCGGCCTCCCAGATCCCGCCGAAGTGTGGAGCTGCTGGTGGGTTAAAATGCCAAGTTATGGCTTTCTCAGCCAGCCTTTGAGCTGCCTCCGGTTCGGCCTTTTTGATTGCAGCCCTCATCTCCCTGTCCAAAATGGTTTTCCCACCGATAAAGTTTGTGCCGCAATCGGAAAAAATATCCGTGCACAATCCTCTGCGGGCAATGAATCGCTTCAAAGCAGCGAGGAAGCCTTCTGATGTCAGGTCGGATACTAGCTCGATATGCATGGCCTTCGTGGCCATACAAACAAAAATGCATAAATAGGCTTTGTACAACCTTGCATTTCTCTGCCTTGATGATTTCAGCATCACTGGTCCAGCATAATCTATGCCAACTTTAGTGAATGGTTTTGTTACATTTATCCGTGCTGAAGGCAGATTCCCCATTAACTGTGTTAGGGTTGCGCCGCGATGTCGAGAACACGTGATGCACTTGTGCATCTGTGTAGTTATGCTTCTTCTCCCATCTAATATCCAATATTGATCGCGGCTTGCGTTCAATACTAGAGAGGGTCCGCCATGACATGTTTCTAAATGTATTTTGTCAATTATCAACAATGTCACGATATGCTTTCGCGGTAAAATTATTGGGTGTTTTCTGTTGTATGGGATGAAGGCATGCTCCAATCGTCCACCTACTCTGATCAGTCCATTCCTGTCCATAAATGGATTTAAGGTGAACAGCTTGCTACCCCTACAAACCGATTTATTCTGACTTAGATTTTCGTATTCTTCGGTAAATTCTAGTTTCTGTACACTTCTTAAAATTGTTATTTCTCCCCTTTGCAATTCTGTCGAAGTTAAATGACCGGTTTGCCTTTTTGACGGGTTTTGAGTGTTATGCTTAAAACGTAGGAGCTGTGTTACAATGCGTTTCAATCGCATAAATGACGAATATCGATTAAACATTTCATTTTCGATATTTGTCAAAAAATTAGCAGCTCTATTATTTGGTTGCTTGGCTTCTAGATCCGTTTTACCGATAATTTCCTTAGGTTCTGGCCATTCTGACTCCTTTTCGCTCAGCCAAACAGGTCCGTGCCACCATAAGTTATTGTCAATCATTTTTGACACTGTTGTGCCCCGTGATGCCAAATCTGCTGGGTTTTGTTTCGTTGAAACATGCCGCCAGTGGTCATATTTTATGATTTCCTGAATTTCCACGACACGGTTTGCCACATAGACCTTCCAACGTGATGGATTCTCCTTGATCCAATGTAACGTGATTGTGGAGTCTGTCCATGCGAAGGTGGGCATGTTTTCAAGATGCATATCTTGAATTGTAGATTTAAGAAGCCTTGCAAGAAGAACAGCCCCATTTAATTCCAGCCGTGGAATAGTAGTTGGTTTTATGGGGGCTACCTTTGTCTTAGCTGTGAGTAGAGTTGTTTGTATATTTCCGTTTCTATCTTTGATTCGCAGGTAAACAACCGCAGCGAAAGCCTTTTCAGAGGCATCGCAAAATCCGTGCAGCTGTGCCTCCGATTCAGGGTCGTAAAATATCCAACGTGAGACCCTCAAATTCTTTAAATTTGGCAAATCTGACCTGAAAGTGCCCCATCTGTCCTCAATGTCCTGAGACACTGGGCTATCCCAGTCACCTCCCAAAATCCACAACGTTTGGATCAACATTTTCGCAACTATAATGACTGGGGCTAGCCATCCCAAAGGATCGTACAACGATGCAACCTCAGAAAGTATGGTTCGTTTTGTCGTTGCATCGTATGTTCTGTCCACATGAATGGCATATGTGAAGAAATCAGATAAGGGATGCCAGCAGATTCCCAAAGTTTCTATGGACCCGCCATCTGTAATCGGTAGAGTACTCTTCAATTCCCGATACTCCACAGGTAAGGTTTCCAACAAATCATGCCTATCAGTAAGCTCCAAAATCGTACACCCGTGACAAAACCCACACATAATTCTTCTTCGGATACCCCTTCTCCACTAGCTACGACTGCACCCATGCTTGACTCATCAGTACCTCTTTCTGAAACGGTTTCTGGGAACGTAACTAGCCCCCCTCTTACAAGTAATGTCGAAGAACCGCTCAAAGTAGTCCCTCAACGACGATCCCTATTTATCTCTCGTCTCGATTCAGGAACATCCTGCAAAGCAATTCTCTCCCACATTCAGGCTCGAAATATCTGTACGCAAAGCGTAACATGTCGGAAAATAAACAAAGTTACAAGTCCAATTGCATCGTTTATTTTACACACGCCTGAAGAATTGGCCCCCACTTTACTTAATGCATCTTTTTGGCCCTCTGGTGTTCTAATAAAAAATTTCGTCCCTCGTGGTCCAAACTCTAAGGTCTCATCAAGGAATCCAAGAGCTACCCCATCTAATCCGACATTATCAAAAAACTAAATCCCCAGACGATCTCCTTATATTATCAAAATGTAAGGGGTATCAGAACCAAGACTAGGACTCTGTATCAGTCGTCCTCTTCCTGCAATTTCGACATTATCGCGTTAACCGAAACGTGGTTACATTATGGTTTTCGTGACGAAGAGATTTTTGACTCATCCTACCAGATATTCCGTAAGGACAGGTTCACTGATTCGGAGGCTCGTGGAGGAGGGGTCCTCTTAGCCTGCAAAACCCACCTCAATTGCAGCTTAATTGACCTGCCAACTTCTTCTGACATTGAGCTAATTACCCTCAAAGTAACATTAGCCAGAAATTCCTTATTTATTATGATCTGTTATATTCCTCCCGATCAACTTAACATCCTAGATGGGAATGGTCATAGTATTTATGATACTTTAATATCAAAACTGGAATTCGTTAATAATTTAATGAATCCAGATGACGATCTCCTCTTGTTGGGTGATTTTAACTTACCCAGTGTTCAATGGGTAGCCAATTCCGATGACGATGGCTGTCACCCCTCTAATAGACTGGGCTCTAAAGAATCTTCATTTCTGGGTTCGGTTTTCTCTTTCGGCCTCAGTCAGATTAGCACCATAAAAAATGATATGGGTAGGCAGCTTGATCTTATTTTTTCTTCTGACTGCAACAACATAATTGTTGACCACAGTCCAATCATTCTCTCTACGCTTGACAAATTTCATCCGCCTATTCAAATCGACTATTTTTATAGCCCGGATATGAATACACATCATGTTGATGTCTGCGACTACGCTTATAATTTCAGGAAGGCGGATATTGACGAACTTTCCAAAAGATTATCCGCCACTGATTTTCCCACGTATTTATCCGTTGATAATATGGATACTGCCCTGTCTAATTTCTACACCCTAATTTTCAACATTTTTAAGTCTTGTGTCCCGTATGAACGTCAGCGTTCCCATACTTCTTCGCCTCCCTGGGTTAACTCCGACTTGCGAAGACTTAGAAATAAAAAGAACAAACTATGGAAGGCATATCTTTTGGATAGGAATAACTCTTCTTATGCCGAATTCGTTGAGTGTTACAATAGATTTCACGAATATTCCACTCAGTTATACGACGATTACATAAAACATGTGTCATCTGAATTCTACAGCAATTCGCGCGCATTTTACAAATTTATTAACTCTAAAAGAAAAACGGACGACTACCCTGCCAATATGCAATACGAGGGAGTTTCCAATGACGGTCCATCTGCTATCTCTGATATGTTTGCGTCCTTCTTTGAAAAATCATTCTCCCCAAACTTTGAACCCGATCCCAATAACTTCACTCATTTGAGTAACAACCCCGTTCTTATTAACTTATCCATTAATATCACTCCCTCCGTTGTTCTCAAGCATATCAACGAAATCCCTGGGGACTTCACATCGGGACCTGATGGCATTCCACCTGCTATTCTTAAGGCATGTTCTAGTGAACTAGTCTCTCCCTTAACATTACTCTTCCAAAAGTCTCTTGAGAGCGAACAATTCCCAGCTCTCTGGAAGAACTCCTTTATTATTCCGATTCACAAGAAGGGTAATAAAAACGAGGTACGCAACTATAGACCCATAGCGAAACTTTCATGTATCCCGAAACTGTTTGAATCAATCGTACACTCACAAATCTCGGCTGTTTGCAATCGCCTGGTCTCAACTAACCAGCATGGTTTCCTCCAAGGTCGTTCTACTTCCACGAACCTACTCGAGTTCGTTACCTTTGTTGCTGAAGGCTTCCAAAAAGGTTTCCAAACAGATTGCATTTATACCGACTTTAGTAAGGCTTTCGATAAGCTTTCGCATTCTGTAATAATTCTTAAATTACTAAATCTCGGTTTCCCACCCGCACTTGTCAACTGGATTCGGTCTTATCTACTAGGGAGAACATACCAGGTTTCTTTTCGGCGTGCCACTTCGCGTAAAATACTAGCCACGTCAGGAGTCCCGCAGGGTAGTCACTTGGGTCCGCTCCTCTTTATTCTATCAATTGATGACATCTCACTCCTTCTCAAAACCTGCAAAATCTTAATCTATGCTGACGACATGAAGTTATTCTCTCATGTGAAAAATATTAACGATTGCCACGCGGTTCAAGAAGACCTAAACATTTTCCACTTGTGGTGCACACATAACAATCTTGAATTAAATATTAATAAATGCGAAATCATGACCTTTAATAGAGGCCGCAACCCCCTGAGTTTAGAGTATGCTTTATCAAATCATGCTCTACGTCGTGCTAATTCTGTTCGTGATCTTGGCGTTATCCTAGATAGTAAACTGGACTTCGTGGAGCATATCAACTGTATGGTAACTAAGGCCAGCTCAATGTTGGGTTTCGTCAAAAGATGGTCTCAGGAATTTTCCAACAGATTCGTTCTTAAACAGCTTTATTTTTCTTTTGTCAGACCAATTCTCGAATACGCGAGTCAAGTCTGGTCACCATATTATCAAGTCCATGTTGACTCTGTCGAGTCCGTGCAGAGGAAATTTGTTAGGTTCGCTCTCAAAGACTTGCCATGGAGCAATCCGGTCATTCTTCCTCCTTACAATGATCGGCTCAGACTCCTGGATATGCATTCTCTGCATAAACGTCGGGAGATCGCTGATATTGTATTTGTTCACCAGTTATTAACCGGTAAGATAGACTCGACGTTTCTTAAAACAAATTTCTGTCTCAGAACGAACGAGCGCAATCTCAGGGTGGTGCCGCTTCTGCATACTAGTCTTTGCAAAAATAATTACAGTTTTTTTCAACCCATCAATCGGATGAGGTTAAATGTTAATAAGAATGCTGATTTGTTTGATGTTCGTGTCAGTAAGCATGTGTTAAAGAAAAATCTGCATGAAGGTTATGGTCGCATGTGTACTAACATAGAACCAAATGATGATTGATCAGTCATGCGCTCTAGATTAACTTTGTTTCTCAAGGCTTTGACTAAGCTGATGGTTCTTAAAAAAAAAAAAAAAAAAAAAAAAAAAAAAAAAAAAAAAAAAAAAGAATTGCTTGCCCATTTTCGCAACTTGAAACCTCCTCCAGCAAGCATATTTATTAACTCTCCTTGCAGTTTAATTGCATCAGCAACATTGTCTGCTCCAGTCAGCAAGTCATCAACATAGAAACTTGTTAATGTTGCACTAGAAGCCAAAGGCCAGTTTTGCCTTTCGTCCAGCGCAAGTTGCTGTAGGGTCCGTACTGCCAGGTATGGGGCCGAAGCTGTCCCAAACGTAACTGTTGTCAGCTTGTAATCCTGTATCTGTTTTGTTTCAGGATGCTGCCAGAGTATACGCTGAAAACCCTGATGATCTGGGTGAACCTTGATCATCCGGTAAATTTTTTCTATGTCAGCATGCATAGCAAACCTATACTTACGCCAATTCAGGAGAGTTGCCGAGAGCTTTGGCTGGATTGTCGGTCCCTTCAACTGGTAATCATTTAATGATTTTCCATTCGTGGTTTTGGCCGAAGCATCAAACACCACTCGTAATTTAGTAGTAGTGCTTTCCTTTAGCACAGCATGGTGAGGAATGTAGTTATTTTGTTCGTTTGGTTTTGGGGGATCTGATTTGATCATATGGCCGAGTTCAACGTACTCATTTAGACATTGCCTATAATCCCTCTCCAAATCGGGTTGTTTCAAAAATCTTCTTTGTAGACCATTAAATCTTTTTAATGCCAGCGGTCTCGATTCTCCGAGCTCTGGCAGGCTATTATCCTTAAAGGGCAGTTTTACTTGATAGATTCCAGAGTCTAGGCGCTGATAGGTAGCCCTGTACAAGTCTTCACATTCTTGATCATCCTTGGAAAGGATCTTGTTCTCGCTAATTTCCTCTGATTCCCAAAATTTGGTCAGCTGTGTGCTGAGGGATTCGTCAGATATGCTGATGAAGCTTGCTGCGCTGTCATCAGCTGTATCTTTCGTAGGTCCTAAAACTATCCAGCCAAACTTGGTATTTACAGCTATCGGAGCTGTTTCAGGAGCTCGCTCTATTCCTTCTTGAAATATTTGAGCACAAACTCGAGCCCCCAATAATGCATCTACTTTCCCAGGTCGCCCAAATGTTGGGTCAGCCAGTTGCAATTTTTGCAAATGTTTGCAATCCTGAGTAGATACCATTCTAGTTGGCAGATATTCAGTTATTTTCTTTATTATAAGAAACTCTTCCTTAATGGTGCCCGAATCTGGACCACAAGATCGTAGCATCAGGTTAGTTTTTTCGTGTGATACTCCTGCTGGGCTAGTGTTTAAGCCTGTGACCTTAATTGAGGCAGCAGTGCGTATGGCATCCAATTTTTTACAAGCCTCTTGAGTAATGAAAGAGGACTGTGAGCCAGTATCCACTAGGCATCGTAAGACCTGGGCCTGACCATGTTCGGTCTGTGCCAGGACCAATGCTGTGGAGAGCAATGCTTCATGGTTTTTCCCAGCAACAAAGCTCTGAGTATTATCTACCTTGCCAGTGTGAAGGCTTGGTGATCCTTGAAATTGTTTCAAGCTGTTTCCTGTATGAGCTTGTTGCTCATAATTCGCAGGCCTTTGAATTGAGCTATCCGAAGCTGATTGCTCTGAATATGGGTTTTGTTTAATAGAGGCAGAGTGCTCTGACCCCCTTGTACCCATATTTGAGTGAGAGCTTGTTTGCTCTGACTTCACGTGCTCGTGAAGCGTAGTATGATGTCTTGCTTTGCATTTTAGACATCTGTATTTGCTTGTGCACTTATTACCCAGATGAGTGCTGGACAAACAATTGATGCAGCGCCCGGCCGATTGCATAATCCTTCGCCTTGCTTTAGCGTCCATTGCTTGGTATTTTGCACATTTCTGTACGAAATGCATACCATCGCATGCAGGGCATTTGTTTGTTGCTTTAATGGCATAGTATGCCTTAGTGGTTTCTTTTGTTGTTGGAGTTCGCCTTGGAATTATGGTGTCTGAAATTGACTCTAAAACCCTTATCCGAGTTTTCAAAAATGTAGTGAAATGCTCGTAAGTGGGCAACTTTTGGGATGCTCCTTGTTCTTCCTCCCATAATTTTAGGGTATAAAAGGGGAGCTTTTGAACAATTAAATAAATGAGAATCACATCCCATGAGGATATGTCAACGCTGAGGATCTTCAACTGTTGCATACATTCCTCAGTTGTGTCGACAAGTGACTTAATCCCGTTGGCTGTTTCAGTTGTTAGCTTCATCTGGTTTGTGAGCGACTTCAACTGGTGATTCACGAGAATACGTTTATTCTCGTATCTTTCCCTTAATTTTTTCCATGCAGGCTCATAATCTGCATTTGTACCTAATTGGTATATGTCGCAAGAATTTCTCGGCTTCTCCAATTACACATGCCTTAAGATGATGCAGTTTCTGTACTGGGGTTAAACGAACATTGTCGTGGACCAATGACAAAAATATATCATGGAATGATCGCCAGGTGTCGTAATCGCCATTATACTTTGGCAACGCAATCCTAGGTAAGAGTGACTCTTCGCGAATCATGGTTGAGTTATTGCCGGTAGAGGTACCTGTACCAGCCCCTGTATTGGCGTCTTGCGTAAGTGAGCACTTACGCATGCCTTCCAGTACCTCCCCCATATATTCGCTATATTTTGAATCTGTGACACCAAAAAGATCCGCCGACATGCATTCCGGCGTATCCTTATCTTCAGTTGCCAAGACCAATTCCCTAACAGATTGATCAGCCCCACAATAGTCACTCCATACCTTTCTTAAATCTGTTATCTTAGTTTCGTAAAAACCCAATGTACGCTTTGCCACTGCAGTATTTTTTCCGTTTTCGATAATCTTGTCTATCCGATTTCTAAGCACCTTCTCACTAGTGAGTGCCTGCTTTAGAGTAGTCATTGTCCCGTCTTACAAGGAAAATATATCGAAGATATCAAAAAGTACGTTAACGCTAAACCAAAAATTTGAGAGAAAAACCAAATGAGCTCACACTTCCTGGATGGAACCACCAAAAAATGTTAAGCTGAAATAGAAAAGAGGACCTGAACAGGTTACGATTCGTGTCGTATTTGTTGTTCAGCTGTTGGATGGTGGGATGTGTAGCGGTTTGTAATTAAAAGAAAAGTGTGAGTTGTCATTCAGTTTATTCTCCCAAATAAATGTTAAATCTAAATAAATTAATCCAAGAATAATCGATAAAATATTAAGGGATTGCCATGAAAAGTAGTATGTATTTTGAAGTTTTTGGAGGTGCTAATTGCGAATCTTAGCTCGGAATCTGGAAATTCAAGATGGTGAATCCAATATGGCGTCCAACAATTTTCGAACTTCAACGAATTTAAGTGAAATTTAGTACTATGGGTATTTTGATACCATTAATTTCGAATCTACTAGCAAAATTTAGAAATTCAAAATGGCGGACATATGGCGACCATAAGTCATAAAACTTTTACGAAAGTCGATCATTTCAAGTCCGCGAGTAATTTAAAAAGAATGAAATAAAAATAAAATTAAAAATTTTAAGTAACCCCCGACACAAAAAAAAACTATAAAAAGTAAAAAAAATAAAATTTTTCTCTCGGCCTTTTAACTTCATTAAAAGAACCTTTTAATGTGTTGGTTGGCCCTTTAACTTTAATATAAGTACTTTTTGATCCAAGCGTCGTCGCGTTTGGGACCGCTAAGAAATAAATAATTACTATCCACAGAACGAACTTATAATGCATTTTCTAGGTTGACCTCCTCCAAATTTCAATCGCGATTTTAGGGGGGAAGGACCGATTTGAAGGGGGGGTGTCCGAACAAACCTTGATCAGGAGACCATTTAGAATCGATTGGCATACCCCTGTTCAGACCTTAGCAAAACAACCTGTATATAATACAAATATTTTTATTTCTTTTTAATGCATTTTCGGGATCTCCAAACGAAGAAATTTAATGCTGTAAATTTTTGTAATGTTGTTTTTCGTGAGGGACTTCTCACACATTCACCACTTCCAAGTTGAGGGAAACGTATCCAAAAAATTTTATCGAAATCATGGATGAGACCCCATATTCAATTTAAACCCTGCTTTTTTATTTGAAGGCCAAACTTTAACTTCGAAAAGAAAATAACTGAGTGAGTACCTACCTAATTATTACAAAGGTTTTATTTGGTAAAAATTTAAATAAAGAAGTTGCCGTTGAGAATGCAAAGGAGCATCTCACCTCCATATCCAGAACCATTGCTCAAGTTCATTGGCAAAAGAATTTTTCTTTGAGAGAAGTTGATATGTTCGGGAATTTTTCAGTGAAATTGCCTTCAATAGCATGTATACCGTATCCATTGATATGAAAGACGTCGTTGGTAAAATGATCATACGCCCTGTTAAAAGTATGCAAAATATGAATAAAACGGGAACTTCTACCCCTCGGGCGTCCGGGAACAAGTTTATCAAGTCAAAAGTTCAGGAAAGTTTTAGTGCTCTCGTTTCAGCAACAAAGTAGTCTCTCCCTTCATCTAAGTAGTACATTTGAGGCTTGGAGTTGCCCGACTTTCTGATAAGTACTTCGTTTGATAGCATGAAAAGTAAAAAGTTGGTCGCTTTGATAGCTACATATACAATATCCGGTAGGTCGATGTTTTTTTATCGTGAGGAAATTGACCTGTGACAGGGGAGAGGTCGTTATCGTGCAAGCGCGACGGAGGTTAACTGCAAGGAGGGGAAAGTCACATCATGTGCTAATTGTGAATAATTAAGGCATAGATCTGGTACATTCTTGCACGATTTTCCAGATTTATTTTAAAAGGAGGAAGTAAACAACATGTAGCGGATGGTGCCTTCTCGTCCCCTCGGATAGCAAAGGACGGCTACAACAATCTCGTTTCAAAGTTCGTGCTGCAGCCTAATTAATCTTCTGGGCCCATGGCATTTATACAGACCCGCTGGAGGTTGTCATGCAAATTTGCGTTTTTAACCTGTTCGCGGCATACTTTTTACCAACCTCATGTATGAGACGGCGGCTACAGCGTGATACTAAGCCAAAACTGATTAACTTTGGTAATTAACATAAAACTTGGCATATTATACGCATATTAAAGTAAACAAGCTAAGTAACCTGGCAAGTAAATGCTTAAAAGTGTAGCATGGAAACAACAGTCCACCCTATCTCCAATTAACTTCAATGCCAGTAGGTACTCTTATTGATTAAACAACTACAAATGCAAGGAACTTTTACGGAAATTAAAGATAACTATCATAAAAATGAAGTTCACGGAAGTAAAAAATTCTAAAAGCAGGAAAAACGGTCCCCATCTCATTGACAAATCCTTCCGGACAAACTTTGCATATTTTTATTTAGGATATGTTCGTAAATAGTGAGAATTGGTTGTGAGTGAGGTTGTGTGCTTTATTTTGTATCGTTCTCGTGCGCACGATAACTTAATTTCTTAATTAATTTCATTGATTCAATTTGATAAACTGTTAGTGGAGAGGCTAAATATCTCATATCTAGGATTATTTTTAAATGCATTTTTTTGAATTCCAGTCAAAGGTTTCTCACTTTTCTTAATCTAGTACTATTTCTTCTTAAGACTTTGCCGTTCGATAGTTGAATCCAATATCAACGCGGTGGACTCAACACTTTTAAGCATAATTAAGCTTACGAATAATTTTCGTAAAAAAATATATTACCGCATCGTCGCCACAACACCCTCTTCTCAGCGAAATAGTAAATGAGCGTAATTAAAGTTCGAGTTTCGAAAACTTACTAGAATAAAAGGTGACTCTTTTTTGGAGAGTGCTATACTATATACAGTGGGTAAAAAAAGTTAAGGCACAGTCTTCTCTAACGCAGAAAATGTCTATATTTCAGAGGTATTTTTTATTATTTTGCATTCAAAGTGTTATAACCCAATTGAAAAAAAAAGCCTTTCCCTCACGAACGAGAAGGTGTTGGCCACAATTAGGGCACAAAACGCGCTCTCAACGGGGCAGTGGAAGGTGGTGAAGCGGCTGGTGCACGGAGACCTGCTTCACCTCATCTTCGCCATTGATGATAGGTCGATGGCGTTGCTTGGGGAGATGAAAGGCAGGATAGCCTACCGCTTCACCCACGTCGAACTGATCCTCAAAAGCTCCGCTAAGGATCAGGACCCACCAGAGGGGAACCTACAACCCTAAGAGAGGGAGGTGGAGTCAAAGGACCTACCCCCCTCCAGGGTGGAGTCTAGTGGTAGTGTCGCCATAGGGACAATGGTGGCTACATCCGCTGCTGGGCCCTCAACTAGTGCAGCCACTGGGCTACCTAGCAGGCCGGTCAGAGTCCCTTCGGCTCCAAGAGCTTTGGCCACTGGGCCAAAAGCCAGAAAGGCTGCAATAGCAGCCGGTCAACAGCGGCCGCCACACAAGGGATAGCGGCCTCCGCCAAGGCAGCTAGGCTTGTCAAAAAGTCCCTTGCAAAGGAGGAGCACGGATGAGCACCATCAGGGTGCTACAGGCGAACCTGCACCATGCCAAAGGGACATCGGCCACACTGTGCAGGACCTTCGCCGAAGACCGAATAACCCTTGCGGTTATCCAGGAGCCCTGGGTTAATAGTGGCCAAGTCCGAGGACTCAATATAAGCTCGTGTAAGTTGATATATAGCAGAGGAGAACTGTCGCCAAGGGCAGCACTCCTGCTTGACAAGAGTGTCAATCACTTACCCATTTATAATTTTATTTCCAGGCACCTCGTAGCGATCTTGGTGGAGATCCCTACCCTAGGCGGCGTGCGGGAAATTGTTCTGGCTTCCGCCTACTTCCCTGCCGAGAGCGCAATACCGCCACCTGAGGTCCAGGAACTCGTCGCACACTACCAGCGCGCCAATCGCCAGCTGATTATAGGCTGCGACGCTAATGCACACCACTCAGTGTGGGGTAGCAGCAGCAGCACCAACGAAAGAGGTGAGTCCCTTCTGAATTATCTTTCTAGCTGTAGTACTTTCATCATTGCAGTCAGAGAAAAGGTGTTAGACCTCACTCTGGCCAGCAGAGCTCTGTCCGAGTTCATAGTGAACTGGCGAGTTTCTGATGAGGCGTCCCTGTCGGATCATCAGCACATTAGATTCGACATCCCCGGGCGTTCAGAACCGAAGAAAACCGATTGGAATGCCTTTAGAGCATTAGTAAGCTCCAAAGCTGATATGCTGGTCACCAATATCAGTTCTACTAGCAAACTGGAACTGGCTGCGAACCAGCTCAATGAAGTTTTAATTATCTCCTAACACGATAGCAATGTGGCCGTTCCAATCCAAGCGGTACGCAAGGTGCCCTGGTGGAACGAGCGGCTATCTGCTATGCGGAGGCAGGTCAGGAGGTTATTTAACATCGCGAAGCCCACCAAGCAGTGGAACGGATATAGGTCTGCTCTCACTGAATATACTCGTAAAATAAAGAACTGAGAAGTTCTAAACGCGAGTCCTGGGGGAAGTGCTGTGAAGGTATAGAGTCCTTACCGGCTGCAGCTCGTCTTCAGAAAGCACTGGCTAAGGACGCCACAAACGGTGTTGGGCTCCTGAAAAGAAAAGATGGCAGCTTCACCAATTCTCAACGGGAAACTCTGGAATACCCACTACAGGAGCATTTTGACCGATTCTATTTTAGGGACAAACGAGCCCACTCCTGCGGTCCTCGATCAAAGGCTCGAAACGACCGCAGAGCCCTCAGTAGGTCCGGTGTCATTTTTGACAAGGACAAGTTTAGGTGGGCTGTGACGTCCTTTCAAACCTTTAAAGCCCCTGGGGGCGATGGGATCTTTCCAGCACTGCTACAGAATAGTCTGGAAATGATCCTAGACTCTTTGGTGGCCTTATTTAGGGAAGAAAGTAGTGGTAGTTTTTATCCCCAAGCAAGGCAACAGGCCGCTAGAGCTCCCTAAATCTTACAGACCAATTAGTCTACCTTCTTTCCTTCTAAAAACAATGGGGAGATTGCTGAACCTCCACATCAGACACTGTTTGGAGATGTCCACACCCCTCCATAGGACACAGTTTGCCTACTCTAAGGGCAAACCCACAGAGGCTGCCTTACACAGCCTCGTTGGCAAGATCGAAAAAGCTTTCCAATCCAAAGATGTGGCTCTGTGCGTATTTCTGGATATTGAAGGGGCTTTCGACAATACCGGATATGAATCAATCTCTAGGGCTCTCGTGAACAGGGGCATTGATTCCTATATACGGTGGCATGGGTGGATGCCATGTTAAAAGAGTGTGACATCTCGTTCTCGTTGGGTAATACCTCTGTATGCATCAAAGCAATTAAGGGGTGCCCTCAAGGCGGGGTCCTGTCGCCATTGTTATGGTCTCTGGTTGTGGACGGTCTGCTAATCAAGCTACATGAGCTCGGTTATGAGGCTGTTGGTTATGCGGATGATCTGGCAATCATAGTCGCAGCTAAATTCGACTCCACGGTTTCGGATTTAATTAGGTCTGCACTTCAAACAGTCACTGACTGGTGTGCCAGTGAGGACCTCTCTATAAATCCTTCCAAGGCTGTCCTTGTGCCTTTTACCAAACGGACTGGATCTTGATCCAATCTCCGTTCAAGGCACAGTCATTGGGTACTCGGACGAAGTCAAATATCTGGGTGTTACACTCGATAAACGACTTAACTGGAGTGCCCATCTCAACAACACCCTAAACAAGGCTACGACAGCCCTGTGGGCGTGCAGGAGGCTCTTTAGTAGGTAATAGGACGGCAGGACCCGACTTGCCCTTGAAAACGGTTTTCTTATCAGTAGTTTTTATCAGTAGTTTGTTGACCTTTGGATGCCCTTTCTTATCAGTAGTGTGTATGTTGGAAATAGTGACGTCATAGGGGATTCCCATTCAAGCACAGATGACTGATAATTTAGACATCTCTGTCTCTGTCTTTCTCTCTGGCTCTCTCTCTCTCTGTCAACGTAGTTGTTGGATCTTGGGCGGTAAGACGTCGTGGCTTGATAGCGCCATCTGTCGCGAGAATTTGGTAACGCAGGATATTTGCCGTATTAAAAAAGCAAGTTGGCTCCGGGATTTGAACTGGGGATCTGCAGTTTTAAGAGGCCTGTATGCTAGCCACTGGGCTATCAAGGCTTTTGGTTGTTGTTATTTAATTTGTGTATACATGCGCTTGAACGATCGAGCGATCTAAAAATATAATGTAATTTTCTTATCGCATGCCAAAGAAGAGGAGCTGGAATATTGCAAAGAAGCTGTGGTCAGGGGTCAATGGCATCACGCTTCACTTGAGGAAAATCTAGAGCAGATAAGATCCAGGGCTTACCTTATAGTGCATTTTAATTAAAGACATCTCTTTTGAAATTGAAAATAATTTATTTTCCTCAAGAAAATATTTTTACATGGCTGTGATGTTTAGTAAAAACATTTGATATAATTTGGCTACTCGTTTATACTCAATAAATTTTCACGCAAATTAAATGTTTCTGGCGATTTCTGCATATTTAGAACTCGTTAATTTCAATAAATTTCTCATGTTTTACATCATATTCAAGGTTTTTATACTCATTCTGTTTAATCTGCTGAACAAGACCGTTTAATTCGATTCCGCAATATCTACAGCTTATACCGCACCTTGTTAATTTATGACAGTAGTTTTTAAGGGGAGTACTTATTTCTTTATAAGAAATAAATACATATTTCGCTTAATAACATATTCTCTCTTATTTGACTAAGCAAGGTGTTTTCACTAGTCTGTGTTAATTTTTGCGCTTCAGTAAGGGCAGCTGCATTTTTCAGTAATAATTGTTTACGTGAAGCGTTTGCTAAAGGGATATTAATTGGGCCTCCAAACCCAACACAGTAACAACGTCGCGACGGAGTTGACTTATATATAAATTTATCCCAATCAGTTTGATTGCTGTAATATTCATAAATGTCTTTATTCCATTGAGGAGAGTTAAACCATACCTTAAGTGCAAGATATCTCAGACTGAATGGTGAATATATTGTAATTGATGTATTATCTTTATCTTCCAAAGTTTTGCTTCTTTTGCGAAATTCGCTCCATGAAATTGTAGCGGCACTGCTGCTACGACAACACTGTGGGCAATAAACACTGTATATTGCCTAAGGATCCTACGTCTCAAAAAAACATTATCAATTTTACAAAAAGGACGTAGCAGGCCTTAGAAATTTTGTTTAATAGATTCCCAGATTTTATGTAAAAAAATATTATAATTTAAAAAAACTAAAAAACACACTTTTATCGCGCACTAAAAGGTATAAAATAATTAAATTAAATAAACTTTAATTTGTTACGATATATGCATGTTACCCTTCCCAATATTTTAACTTTATTGTAGGGTTAACGCAAACATATATTTTTTTATTCAATATGTGACGGATGATAGATATGCTAGGTAGTTATTAGTAAACTTATCACTTCTTTTATGTCCAATGAGTAATTCAAAAAGTGTGGAGCGCTTTGTCTAAATTAATTAAAAGTACACATAACCAAAAAGCGCTCCACACTTTTTGAATTACTCATTGGACATAAAAGAAGTGATAAGTTTACTAATAACTACCTAGCATATCTATCATCCGTCACATATTGAATAAAAAAATATATGTTTGCGTTAACCCTACAATAAAGTTAAAATATTGGGAAGGGTAACATGCATATATCGTAACAAATTAAAGTTTATTTAATTTAATTATTTTATACCTTTTAGTGCGCGATAAAAGTGTGTTTTTTAGTTTTTTTAAATTATAATATTTTATTTTATACTTTTCAGTCTTAAAATGACTTTAACATGCTAATCATGGCATTGTCATCCAAACTAAACGTGTATGCAAAATTTCAGCTCAATCGTAAACCGGGAAGTGGGCCAAATTTAACTCCCAAGATTCCTTTACACATAACTAAAAAGCGCTCCACAGTCCGCCATATTGGACTTAGAATGACGTTTGCATTGCATTGCAAAACTAAACGTGTATGCAAAATTTCAGCTCAATCGGAAACCGGGAATTGGGTCAAATTTAACTCCCAAGATTCCTTTACACATAACTAAAAAGCGCTCCACAGTCCGCCATATTGGACTTAGAATGACGTCACTTAGCTTATCATGCATTGTCATCCAAACTAAACGTGTACGCAAAATGTCAGCTCAATTGGAAACCGGTAAGTGGGACAAATTTAACTTCCAAGATTTGTTTACGCATAACCAAAAATAACCAAAAAAGGGTTCCACAGTCCGCCATATTGGACTTAGAATTACGCCACTTAGTTTATCATGCATTGTCGTCCAAACTAAACGTGTATGCAAAATTTCAGCTCAATCGGAAACCGGCAAGTGGGTCAAATTTAACTTCCAAGATTTGTTTACACATAACCAAAAAGCGCTCCACAGTCCGCCATATTAGACTTAGAATTACGCCACTTAGCTTATCATGCATTGTCATCCAAACTAAACGTGTATGCAAAATTTCAGCTCAATCGGAAACCGGCAAGTGGGTCAAATTTAACTTCCAAGATTTGTTTACGCATAACCAAAAATAACCAAAAAAGGGCTCCACAGTCCGCCATATTGGACTTAGAATTACGCCACTTAGCTTATCATGCATTGTCATCCAAACTAAACGTGTGTGCTAAATTGCAGCTCAATCGGAAACCGGGAAGTGGGTCAAATTTAACTTCCAAGATTCCTTTACACATAACCAAAAAGAGCTCCACAGTTCGCCATATTGGACTTAGAATTACGCCACTTAGCTTATCATGCATTGTCATCCAAACTAAACGTGTGTGCAAAATTTTAGCTCAATCGGAAACCGGCAAGTGGGTCAAATTTAACTTCCAAGATTTGTTTACACATTACCAAAAAAGCGCTCCACAGTCCACCACATTGGACTTAGAATGACGCCACTTAGCTAATCATGCATTGTCATCCAAACTAAACGTGTGTGCAAAATTTTAGCTCAATCGGAAACCGGCAAGTGGGTCAAATTTAACTTCCAAGATTTGTTTACATAGTTACAAGTGAAGCTAATAAAAGTGTGTTAAAAACAGATGTCATAAATTAAGTGTCCGGTTTTAAATAATAAAATATAACGATAATTGTCCAACAAAAATAATAAAATATTATCATAAAAAACCCACATAATTCTTATGTAATTGCGAACATAAAAATAGGTACTAAGGATACCTAAATTGGTGACCCCGATAACGAACAAACAAGAATTAAAAATAGTTTTTCGGAAAGACGAAGGACGAGGGTAAAATATTTTCATTGCGGACAAAAAAAAAGTGGCAACAGCAACTACCACAACAACAGATAGCAGAGCGAGAATCGGTGGGATCTTCAGAACATTTGCAGCAAGTGAAATGCACAACAATCAAGACATCACCATGCACGACAGCAGCAACATCACGGAAGATTCATCGATTCTGTCGAATCCGGAGGTAGGTGTCGAAGTAATCTCGTCATCGACGAGATTCAAGCTGCCGAAATTTTCGACGGCTTACCCGGCTACTTGGTTTGAGCAGGCGGAACTAGATTTCCTGCTCAACCGCATTAGGAAGAACGAGGACAAGGTCCTCCATGTTTTGGTGGCACTGCCTACCGAAATTATGGCAGTTCTTCCATCCGAGTTTAAAAATCCCGCGAGTTTGAGACCGTACGAGGATTTAAAGAATGCTATTCTTACCAAGTACGGACTTTCTCCTCAGCAACGGCTAGAACAACTCTTGTCCGAGCAGGATATGGGGGATCAATCCCCCACGGAGTTCTATGCCTCGCTGAAGAGACTCGCGGGAGACGGCATGACATCAGTTATGCTGAAGGACTTGTGGAAACGGCGACTTCCACAGGAAATAGCCTTGGCGATAACTCCCATAGAGGCGAAATGCGCCCTCGACAATGTTTTGTCAACAGCAGACAAAATATGGGAGTTATTACCCAAGTCGAGGATTCGGGCTACCGCTATTAACTCTATATCCAGAGTTGAGGGAACCCGTGGCGGACCACAGGACCGTATAGCCCAACTCGAAACCCAAGTCCTACATCTAACTCGGCGGATTAATAAATTAATCCGCAGCCGGAGCCAAACGCCGGGTAACCGGACAAGGTCGCACTCGCGACCAAAAAAGCAGGCGCAAGCAGGGACCCTCTGCTACTATCACCGAAAGTAGTTAAGCTATGGGGGTTCTAGCGCAATTTTCCCCTTTAAAATACACAGGGCCATCTTGGATTTCTGATTGTGACGTCGCATATATACACGTATGAGAGCGTAAGAGACAGAGAATGTGTGAGAAAGAGAGGGTGTGTGTGTGTGTGTGTGACTATGTGTACGTGTGTGTGTTTATATACGTAATAATATTATGTTGTATTATATTAAATTTCTCTTTTATATAATTGCCAAAATCAAAGGCTCAAATTATAATTCTTCATTGACGAACAACCTGTTGGCTAAAACCGGCTACCAGGCGATCAGACGCTACCACAAGCAATCAGAACTCGTTAGGGGAATCGTGATCTTCACAAGTCCAAGCAAATGGCACATTCCCCGCGTAAAACTTTTGCGCAGGCAGCAAGGCAAAACTTGTTTTGCTTTATGAGGCAAGAACCTTAACTTCTTAGCGCACGTTCCAATGATAACAATTATTACTTCATTGAGGTTCTACATATTATGTGCTCCTGTTATAAACCTTTTAGCTCGCCTTTGAAAAGACGTAGTTAAAGTATATTATTAGCAAAACTAAATTTATAAATTTAATCAACTAGCTCAATTAACAAAAAATGGCAGAAGACGGAAATATAATTCTCTCAAAATAATTTAATATCGAACGCAAAATCTTTTAATTTGGAAAGTTATATAAGTAAGGATAATCAAAGAGCAAGTTCATTCTTCACATTGTGTTCATACAGACAAGTCGTGTACGTGTACAATTAACAATAATACATAGTAAAATGTCATCTTGCACTAACAACATAAAGCTAATAGAGGATACTGCGAAAACGGTTATGGAAACAATTAACAAGGAAAATATTGAAGAAATGAGAAAGTGCCTCAAAGAGTGTTCGAGAAATTTGCGTTTATTAAATGCCGATTTAAAAATTGCTAAAAGTGTTGCTGTCATTAACAATTTGTTAAGCGTTATTAGTAAAATGATGGGATATCGGACAAAGTTGAAAGCTGCTTTACTACGTGGAGAGGGGTATAAACCGACACACACCAATAGAAAAGAATGGAGATCAAATAGAATTAAATGGGAAGATATGAAATCTGTGTTCGATGGAAGAATAAGAACCTCAAGCATAACAAATTTGCAACATAAAGACCCAATTGAATTTTTGGAGGATTGCGGCCCGCTATTTGTTCGTCGTATTGAAAATCTTTTGAAAAAAGAACCTTTCTTGAAAGTTAATACCATCTTTTGCGGAAATTTCGTTAAATTTACAGCAAAAGAAGAAATAGAAGAGTTCAAATACCTAAACACTAAAAATAAAGTGATTTCAAGAGATACAAATCTCTCGGAATGGTATGCAGAGAACGTTATGAACACTATTCTTTCGGACTTGGATGAATTTCAAGATCGTGATTCTGGATGGGCCTTAAAAGAGGTCGTCAATTTAACGATTAATATAAATAAATATACGCCTATGTTGGGTTCATCTTACATTGAACTACCACCGGCTATCATGAAAAAACATGCTTGCGTCAATGTCCAAAATTATGATAACGCGTGCTTTGCTTGGGCGGTGGTGTCTGCATTGCATCCTGCTGAAAAGGATCCACAACGCGTTCAAAAGTACCCTCACTATTCTACTCTATTAAATTTAGATGGAATTACTTTTCCTGTAAGCAGACCAGACATAGAAAAGTTTGAAAATCAAAATAATATAAGCATAAATGTCTACGTTCTCAACAAGAGTAAAGGAGAATTTTCCGTTGCACCGACAAGGCTTACAAAAAATAAGAAAAAGAAGCACGCCAACCTTTTGTTGCTACAAAACTGCTATGATGAGGATGAAGGCGGAAATCAAATTAAATATCATTATGTTTGGATAAAGAATTTGTCCCGTTTGGTATCTTCTCAGTTATCTAAACATCGTACTAAAAAATTCGTTTGCGATCGCTGCCTTCATTATTTTTATGCTTCTGCTCATTTGGAGAAACATTCTATAGACTGTGAAAAAATGAACAACTATAAAGTGATCTTTCCAAAAGAGGGCAAGCTAAAATTTGAAAACTTTAAAAACAAGGAACGTGTTCCATTTATTATCTACGCGGACTTTGAATGCATCTTAAAGCAAGTTTCATATAAAACTCGTCATACCAAACGTTACCAACAGCATGAAGCACACAGCATTGGATACTATTTCAAATGCTGCTATGATGATGCACTCTCATATTACAGAAAGTAAGAGGGCGCGATTGCGCAAAATGGTTTGCTGAACAGTTACAGGAGATAGCAGAAAACGTAGAGAATGCTCACCTTAGTCCCTTGCCGATGCTTCCTCTGACGTCACAGCAGGAAGAAGATTTCATAGATACTACAAATTGTCATATATGTGAGAAACCTTTTGCGGAGAAAGAAAAAGCGGTGCGAGATCACTGTCATTTAACCGGCAAATACAGAGGTCCTGCTCACGAAAGTTGCAATATTAATTATCAGGACTCTCGGACCATTCCTGTGGTCTTTCACAATTTGAGTAATTATGATGCACATTTACTCATAAAAGACGTGGCTAACGCTATTCCTGGAAATTTAAAAATAATTCCAAATAACACAGAGAAATACATTTCTATGGTAAAATACATAGAAGGTTACAAAACAAAATTCAAATTTATTGATTCGTTTCGATTTATGGCATCATCGTTAGATAAACTGGCGTCTTACTTACAAGAAAAAAGAATTGTTCGTGCAGAGTATCCTCATCTTAACGGTGAAAAGTTTAACCTTTTAACAAGGAAAGGTGTGTTCCCATACGAGTATATACAAAATTGGGAAAATTTGCTAGAAACACAGCTTCCACCCTTTGAGCAATTTTATAGTACTTTAACGGAATGTAACATTACAAAGGAGGAATATGAACACGGGCTTATGATATGGCAGGAGTTTAAAATCAAAACTTTAGGCGAATACAGCGACTTATATATGAAGATAGACGTTCTTTTGTTGGCAGATATATTTGAAAATTTCCGCGATACCTGTATAAAAGATTACGATCTCGATCCTGCCCTCTGCCCATTATTACACCTCACCAGGATTAGCTTGGGATGCAATGTTAAAATACACAAAGGTCGAACTAGATTACATCAGTGACGTAGATATCCTTATGTTTTTGGAAAAAGGCATCCGCGGCGGTCTAACACAATGTTCCAAAAGGCATGCAAAAGCTAACAACAAATATATGGAGGAATATGACCCAACTCAAACAAATAAATTCCTTATGTATTTTGACGTTAATGCAATGTACTCTTGGGCTATGTCGCAATATTTGCCATACGGAGAACTTGAGTGGGTTACAGATGTTGATACCATTGATTTAAATACACCAGATGACTCCCCACTTGGATATATCCTAGAAGTAGACTTGGAGTATCCTGAAGATATACATGATAGACAAAAGGATTTACCTATGGCCCCAGAAAAATGTTTCCCACCGGGCTGCAAAGAGCAAAAGATGATGGCTACTTTGAATAATAAGAAAAATTATGTAGTGCATTATAGAAATTTAAAACAATACTTATCAGAAGGTTTAAAACTTACAAAAATTCACAAGGCTTTAAAATTTAAACAATCAAACTGGATGAAAAAATATATAGATTTGAACGCGAACTTACGCAAAAACGCTAAGAATGAATTTGAGATAAACCTATATAAACTTTTGTGCAATGCAGTATTTGGAAAAACAATGGAGAATGTTCGACTTCGACGCGACATTAAACTCAAAACAGCATGGGAAGGACGATATGGAGCGGAGGCATTAATTTCAAAACCAAACTTCCATTCACGCACTATTTTTGACGACAATTTAATTGCGATTGAACTACTACGAACTGAAGTACTTTTCAACAAACCGATATACGTTGGAATGTGTATTCTAGAAATATCGAAAACTATATTGTACGAATTTCATTATAAATTTATGAAAGAAAGATATGGTGACAAGTGTAGTTTGTGTTACACAGATACGGACTCGCTCATATATGAGATTCAAGTTGAGGATATATACGCAGATTTAAAAGAAAACTTACACCGATTTGATACGTCAGATTACTCCGAAGACAACCCATATGACATACCACAAGTCAACAAGAAGGTCCCAGGCCTTATGAAGGATGAGAACAATGGATCTATCATGCTAGAATTTGTCGGACTTCGAGCGAAAATGTACTCTCTGCGCACTCGGACAGATGGTGAAAATCAAAATACTATAAAGAAAGCTAAAGGAGTAAAAAGTTACGTAGTAAAAAATAAAATTACATTTGACGACTATTTAAAATGTTTGTTTGAGAATGAAGAAATGACACACGAGCAAAATGGATTTAGATCTTATAACCATGTACTTTTCAGCACTGCTCAAAGAAAAATAACACTTAGCCCCTTTGATAACAAGCGGTTTGTGAAGCCTAACTCAGTAGAAACGCTACCCTGGGGACATTTCAGCATTATGGATGTTGACTAAAAAAGTGGCATAAATAAATTTTTGTCTTAAAATTGTTTAAAATTATATTTTATGGATAATACCTATAACAACTTTGTAATCATGACTATGTTTCTGTAAAAACAAACTATAAATAAAAATTATTTTTAACCAAATGTGTATTTTGAATTTTTGAATTAAGTTAAAAACTATAATTTTTAAATATTGCGATCTTACAACAACAACTAGGCTATATCTCCTTCCCATATAAAAATTAACGAAAAGTCGCTCGTCTAACAAACTACTGTGGTTAACCATATGCATAATTTAAATGCAATATTATGACTACACAAGGTCATGTGCAAACGCATTTATAAATAGGTCAAGCACAGGCATGACTCAAGCGCAATATTGCGTCTACAACGAGGCACGCGCAATCATGTTTATTCCTGTTTTGTAAAACACGTCTGGTATTTTAATAAGTCAAAGTCCTATGCAGACTATCTGCAATACGTAATGGGTAGAGATTAGGAAACACTAAACCTTTTGTCTTTGCAGCCGGGCAATTTCGTAATCATTCGCAAGAACTGAGCGCCTGGTAGACAGGTTTTGCACCTAGCATATTAAGTAGCTTGCGCTTGGATGCAAACTATTAAGAGTTTGCCGAAAGTATGGAAATATATTTTTTTTAAACTACATAGCATAAATTGTAGAAATTTTATGGGTTTCTTGACGAAATCACAATATTTTCAGAAATATCATTCGCACAACAAATTATTTAACCTGTTAACCAAACAGGCGGATTAAAAAGTAAAAAAAGTGATATGACCGTGGATTCGTAAGTGCATTAAGTATTTTGCATTTTTGTCGTGTATATCTCCGCGCATAAAATGTAAGAATCTAAAAATTTGAAACCAACACATAAATTTAGGAGATTCAACTTTTATGCACAACCTTTATGTTCTTGTTGTGAATCGAACAACTCAACAACTGACTACCAAGCGCTCATTTTATGCGCGGAGATATACACGACAAAAATGCGAAATACTTAATGCACTTACGAATCCACGGTCATATCACTTTTTTTACTTTTTAATCCGCCTGTTTGGTTAACAGGTTAAATAATTTGTTGTGCGAATGATATTTCTGAAAATATTGTGATTTCGTCAAGAAACCCATAAAATTTCTACAATTTATGCTATGTAGTTTAAAAAAAATATATTTCCATACTTTCGGCAAACTCTTAATAGTTTGCATCCAAGCGCAAGCTACTTAATATGCTAGGTGCAAAACCTGTCTACCAGGCGCTCAGTTCTTGCGAATGATTACGAAATTGCCCGGCTGCAAAGACAAAAGGTTTAGTGTTTCCTAATCTCTACCCATTACGTATTGCAGATAGTCTGCATAGGACTTTGACTTATTAAAATACCAGACGTGTTTTACAAAACAGGAATAAACATGATTGCGCGTGCCTCGGTGTAGACGCAAAATTGCGCTTGAGTCATGCCTGTGCTTGACCTATTTATAAATGCGTTTGCACATGACCTTGTGTAGTCATAATATTGCATTTAAATTATGCATATGGTTAACCACAGTAGTTTGTTAGACGAGCGACTTTTCGTTAATTTTTATATGGGAAGGAGATATAGCCTAGTTGTTGTTGTAAGATCGCAATATTTAAAAATTATAGTTTTTAACTTAATTCAAAAATTCAAAATACACATTTGGTTAAAAATAATTTTTATTTATAGTTTGTTTTTACAGAAACATAGTCATGATTACAAAGTTGTTATAGGTATTATCCATAAAATATAATTTTAAACAATTTTAAGACAAAAATTTATTTATGCCACTTTTTTAGTCAACATCCATAATGCTGAAATGTCCCCAGGGTAGCGTTTCTACTGAGTTAGGCTTCACAAACCGCTTGTTATCAAAGGGGCTAAGTGTTATTTTTCTTTGAGCAGTGCTGAAAAGTACATGGTTATAAGATCTAAATCCATTTTGCTCGTGTGTCATTTCTTCATTCTCAAACAAACATTTTAAATAGTCGTCAAATGTAATTTTATTTTTTACTACGTAACTTTTTACTCCTTTAGCTTTCTTTATAGTATTTTGATTTTCACCATCTGTCCGAGTGCGCAGAGAGTACATTTTCGCTCGAAGTCCGACAAATTCTAGCATGATAGATCCATTGTTCTCATCCTTCATAAGGCCTGGGACCTTCTTGTTGACTTGTGGTATGTCATATGGGTTGTCTTCGGAGTAATCTGACGTATCAAATCGGTGTAAGTTTTCTTTTAAATCTGCGTATATATCCTCAACTTGAATCTCATATATGAGCGAGTCCGTATCTGTGCAAAACACAAACTACACTTGTCACCATATCTTTCTTTCATAAATTTATAATGAAATTCGTACAATATAGTTTTCGATATTTCTAGAATACACATTCCAACGTATATCGGTTTGTTGAAAAGTACTTCAGTTCGTAGTAGTTCAATCGCAATTAAATTGTCGTCAAAAATAGTGCGTGAATGGAAGTTTGGTTTTGAAATTAATGCCTCCGCTCCATATCGTCCTTCCCATGCTGTTTTGAGTTTAATGTCGCGTCGAAGTCGAACATTCTCCATTGTTTTTCCAAATACTGCATTGCACAAAAGTTTATATAGGTTTTTCTCAAATTCATTCTTAGCGTTTTTGCGTAAGTTCGCGTTCAAATCTATATATTTTTTCATCCAGTTTGATTGTTTAAATTTTAAAGCCTTGTGAATTTTTGTAAGTTTTAAACCTTCTGATAAGTATTGTTTTAAATTTCTATAATGCACTACATAATTTTTCTTATTATTCAAAGTAGCCATCATCTTTTGCTCTTTGCAGCCCGGTGGGAAACATTTTTCTGGGGCCATAGGTAAATCCTTTTGTCTATCATGTATATCTTCAGGATACTCCAAGTCTACTTCTAGGATATATCCAAGTGGGGAGTCATCTGGTGTATTTAAATCAATGGTATCAACATCTGTAACCCACTCAAGTTCTCCGTATGGCAAATATTGCGACATAGCCCAAGAGTACATTGCATTAACGTCAAAATACATAAGGAATTTATTTGTTTGAGTTGGGTCATATTCCTCCATATATTTGTTGTTAGCTTTTGCATGCCTTTTGGAACATTGTGTTAGACCGCCGCGGATGCCTTTTTCCAAAAACATAAGGATATCTACGTCACTGATGTAATCTAGTTCGACCTTTGTGTATTTTAACATTGCATCCCAAGCTAATCCTGGTGAGGTGTAATAATGGGCAGAGGGCAGGATCGAGATCGTAATCTTTTATACAGGTATCGCGGAAATTTTCAAATATATCTGCCAACAAAAGAACGTCTATCTTCATATATAAGTCGCTGTATTCGCCTAAAGTTTTGATTTTAAACTCCTGCCATATCATAAGCCCGTGTTCATATTCCTCCTTTGTAATGTTACATTCCGTTAAAGTACTATAAAATTGCTCAAAGGGTGGAAGCTGTGTTTCTAGCAAATTTTCCCAATTTTGTATATACTCGTATGGGAACACACCTTTCCTTGTTAAAAGGTTAAACTTTTCACCGTTAAGATGAGGATACTCTGCACGAACAATTCTTTTTTCTTGTAAGTAAGACGCCAGTTTATCTAACGATGATGCCATAAATCGAAACGAATCAATAAATTTGAATTTTGTTTTGTAACCTTCTATGTATTTTACCATAGAAATGTATTTCTCTGTGTTATTTGGAATTATTTTTAAATTTCCAGGAATAGCGTTAGCCACGTCTTTTATGAGTAAATGTGCATCATAATTACTCAAATTGTGAAAGACCACAGGAATGGTCCGAGAGTCCTGATAATTAATATTGCAACTTTCGTGAGCAGGACCTCTGTATTTGCCGGTTAAATGACAGTGATCTCGCACCGCTTTTTCTTTCTCCGCAAAAGGTTTCTCACATATATGACAATTTGTAGTATCTATGAAATCTTCTTCCTGCTGTGACGTCAGAGGAAGCATCGGCAAGGGACTAAGGTGAACATTCTCTACGTTTTCTGCTATCTCCTGTAACTGTTCAGCAAACCATTTTGCGCAATCGCGCCCTCTGTAGCTTCTGTAATATGAGAGTGCATCATCATAGCAGCATTTGAAATAGTATCCAATGCTGTGTGCTTCATGCTGTTGGTAACGTTTGGTATGACGAGTTTTATATGAAACTTGCTTTAAGATGCATTCAAAGTCCGCGTAGATAATAAATGGAACACGTTCCTTGTTTTTAAAGTTTTCAAATTTTAGCTTGCCCTCTTTTGGAAAGATCACTTTATAGTTGTTCATTTTTTCACAGTCTATAGAATGTTTCTCCAAATGAGCAGAAGCATAAAAATAATGAAGGCAGCGATCGCAAACGAATTTTTTAGTACGATGTTTAGATAACTGAGAAGATACCAAACGGGACAAATTCTTTATCCAAACATAATGATATTTAATTTGATTTCCGCCTTCATCCTCATCATAGCAGTTTTGTAGCAACAAAAGGTTGGCGTGCTTCTTTTTTTTATTTTTAGTAAGCCTTGTCGGTGCAACGGAAAATTCTCCTTTACTCTTGTTGAGAACGTAGACATTTATGCTTATATTATTTTGATTTTCAAACTTTTCTATGTCTGGTCTGCTTACAGGAAAAGTAATTCCATCTAAATTTAATAGAGTAGAATAGTGAGGGTACTTTTGAACGCGTTGTGGATCCTTTTCAGCAGGATGCAATGCAGACACCACCGCCCAAGCAAAGCACGCGTTATCATTATTTTGGACATTGACGCAAGCATGTTTTTTCATGATAGCCGGTGGTAGTTCAATGTAAGATGAACCCAACATAGGCGTATATTTATTTATATTAATCGTTAAATTGACGACCTCTTTTAAGGCCCATCCAGAATCACGATCTTGAAATTCATCCAAGTCCGAAAGAATAGTGTTCATAACGTTCTCTGCATACCATTCCGAGAGATTTGTATCTCTTGAAATCACTTTATTTTTAGTGTTTAGGTATTTGAACTCTTCTATTTCTTCTTTTGCTGTAAATTTAACGAAATTTCCGCAAAAGATGGTATTAACTTTCAAGAAAGGTTCTTTTTTCAAAAGATTTTCAATACGACGAACAAATAGCGGGCCGCAATCCTCCAAAAATTCAATTGGGTCTTTATGTTGCAAATTTGTTATGCTTGAGGTTCTTATTCTTCCATCGAACACAGATTTCATATCTTCCCATTTAATTCTATTTGATCTCCATTCTTTTCTATTGGTGTGTGTCGGTTTATACCCCTCTCCACGTAGTAAAGCAGCTTTCAACTTTGTCCGATATCCCATCATTTTACTAATAACGCTTAACAAATTGTTAATGACAGCAACACTTTTAGCAATTTTTAAATCGGCATTTAATAAACGCAAATTTCTCGAACACTCTTTGAGGCACTTTCTCATTTCTTCAATATTTTCCTTGTTAATTGTTTCCATAACCGTTTTCGCAGTATCCTCTATTAGCTTTATGTTGTTAGTGCAAGATGACATTTTACTATGTATTATTGTTAATTGTACACGTACACGACTTGTCTGTATGAACACAATGTGAAGAATGAACTTGCTCTTTGATTATCCTTACTTATATAACTTTCCAAATTAAAAGATTTTGCGTTCGATATTAAATTATTTTGAGAGAATTATATTTCCGTCTTCTGCCATTTTTTGTTAATTGAGCTAGTTGATTAAATTTATAAATTTAGTTTTGCTAATAATATACTTTAACTACGTCTTTTCAAAGGCGAGCTAAAAGGTTTATAACAGGAGCACATAATATGTAGAACCTCAATGAAGTAATAATTGTTATCATTGGAACGTGCGCTAAGAAGTTAAGGTTCTTGCCTCATAAAGCAAAACAAGTTTTGCCTTGCTGCCTGCGCAAAAGTTTTACGCGGGGAATGTGCCATTTGCTTGGACTTGTGAAGATCACGATTCCCCTAACGAGTTCTGATTGCTTGTGGTAGCGTCTGATCGCCTGGTAGCCGGTTTTAGCCAACAGGTTGTTCGTCAATGAAGAATTATAATTTGAGCCTTTGATTTTGGCAATTATATAAAAGAGAAATTTAATATAATACAACATAATATTATTACGTATATAAACACACACACGTACACATAGTCACACACACACACACACACCCTCTCTTTCTCACACATTCTCTGTCTCTTACGCTCTCATACGTGTATATATGCGACGTCACAATCAGAAATCCAAGATGGCGGATTTGAGCGATTTTTGGGCCCTGTGTATTTTAAAGGGGAAAATTGCGCTAGAACCCCCATAGCTTAACTACTACCGAAAATTCGGTGATAAGGCTAAAGCTTGCGTTAATGGCTGCCCACATTTCAAAGAACGCAGACAACCGACGCCTACCTCCTCCAGGAAAACGTCAAAAAACTAAAGGTAAGTCCCGAGTCGATACAGTCTAACGTAGACTGCAAAAACGCGGATAAAAGACCGTATGTAAAAGACGAAGGAAATAAACTTTATTTTCTCATCGATTCGGGCGCGAACGTCTCATTACTACCCCCTACCTATGCACACACAAGTACTACTTCACCGAATCTTCTGCTACGAGCAGCTAACGGTACGACGATTCGTACTTACGGTACCAAAATTCTTGAGCTTGATCTTGGTCTAAGACGGAGATTCGTGCACTGTTTTATTATTGCAAATTGCACAAGCCCTATCTTAGGAGCAGATTTTTTAACAAAATTCAAACTGGCTCTTGACTTCAACAATAATCAATTGATTGATTCGGAAACTAGTCTTCGGGTTAAAACCCACCTTAAAGCTACACCGAAATCAGTTGAAACACAATATATGGTCGACAAGAAGTTTAAACAGCTACTAACAAAGTATGCAGAACTTACGAAGCCACCAAACTTCAACTTGCCGATCAAACATAATGTGCAACATCACATTTTGATACAAGGCCAAGTACCTTTCACTACAGCTCGGAGACTTCATCCCGAGAAAATGAAAGTGGCCAAATTAGAGTTCGAACACATGATCGAACTAGGCATTTGTCGACCATCTTCATCGCCAGCAGCTTCACCACTTCATCTGGTCCCTAAAAAGGACTCACATGATTGGCGACCATGTGGCGATTATCGCCGCTTAAATGCAGTCACGATACCGGATAGATACCCTATCCCACATATCCAAAATTTTTCGCAACACCTACAAGGATGCAAAATTTTTTCAAAAGTGGATTTGGTACGTGCTTACCACAATATTCCGGTAGCACCGGAAGATATCCACAAGACTGCAATTATTACTCCTTTCGGTTTATTCGAATTTACTCGAATGCCGTTTGGTTTAAGAAACGCGGCCCAAACATTTCAGAGATTTATGAATGAAGTTACAAGGGAGCTAGACTTTGTTTTTGTTTATTTAGATGATATTCTCATCGCAAGCAAAAACGAAGAAGAACATTTGACCCACTTGGATCAACTTCTTAATAGACTTCAGGATTTTGGATTGACCATTAAATTGGAAAAATGTGTTTTCGGAGTTCTAGAAATCAACTTTCTGAGCCATCGGGTCACTGCCCAAGGCATTCTTCCATCGGAAGACAGAGTTAAAGCTATTTCTGAACTTCCGCCTCCAACTTCAGTCAAACAAATCCAAAAATTTCTTGGAATGGTGAATTTTTACCACCGCTTTATTCCAAGACTGGCGCACATTTTAACGCCAATTTACGCACTGTTGAAAGAATTAGTCAACTCAAAGGCACTAAAGAATTCTAAGACAATTCCTTGGTCTGAGCACTGCCAGACAGCCTTTGAAAAGGTTAAAAATGCGATGGCACAAGCAACTTTGCTCAATCATCCGATTGAGAATGCCAAGTACAGCATTTCAACCGATGCGTCAGATTACGCACTAGGCGCAGTTTTAGCACAGCTAAACAACAATCAGTGGCAACCACTGGCATTCTTTTCGAAGAAACTTTCTTCAGCAGAACAAAAATACTCTGCGTTTGATCGCGAATTATTAGCCATCTACGCAGCAATTAAACATTTTCGTTATGCTGTTGAAGGTCGAGAATTCACTGTATTCACAGACCATAAACCCCTGATTAGGGCAATTCCGTCAAAGACTGATAGATCGCCGAGACAAGCTCGACACCTGGACTACATAGCACAATTTACCAATGATATAAGACACATATCTGGTAAAGACAATGTGGTCGCGGATTATCTTTCACGTCCCCTATCGGCTGACATGGTCAGTGCGATTAAATTCGACCTTCCAACTCTGGAAGAAACACAAAAGGACGATGAAGAACTTAAAGTATTGGTAAAATCGCTTAAAAGCAATTCTAGTTACAAACTAGCCATAACGCCAATACCGTTCACTTCGCACAAAGTCTGGTGTGCTATAGGCTCGCAAATATCACGCCCGTATATCCCGAAGTCTTTGCGAAGATTAGCTTTCGACTCAGAGCATAATCTTTCGCATCCCGGTACTCGAGCAACGCGACATGCGATAACTTCCAAATATTTTTGGCCAAGAATGAATAAAGACTGCAACGAGTGGTCACGTTCATGCTTGGGATGTCAGAGATCTAAAGTGTCCAGACATATCAAATCGCCATTAGAGCAATTTAATCTGCCGAACAGTCGTTTCGAACATATCCATATGGATATTGTGGGACCTCTACCGCCATCGCAAGGATATGTTTATATCCTCACGATCGTTGATCGTTTTTCAAGATGGCCTGAAGCATATCCTATTAGAGATATTTCTGCACACACAGTGGCTAAGCGTTTTGTGACAGAATACGTCCCTAGATTCGGAGTACCGCTTGAGATCACAACAGATCAAGGTACACAATTCGAATCAAAACTGTTCACAGAAATCACAAAACTCCTGGGTACTCACCGTATTTGAACCACAGCATACCATCCACAAGCAAACGGGATGGTCGAGAGATTCCACAGGACTCTCAAAGCTGCCCTAAAAGCAAGAGACAACACTTCACATTGGAGTGAAGAATTGCCCTTTGTTTTATTAGGAATTCGAACAGGAGTTAAAGCGGATTTAAGCTGTTCACCCGCAGAATTAGTTTATGGGCAGAATCTCAGGCTACCAAGCGAGATTTCAATCTCTGCTAAGGAAGAAGGTACACAATCTGATTTTCTTGAACGGTTACGTTCATACGTTCGAAACCTTCGGGCGAGTCAACCGCGGTTACCTACCGCGCAAAAGACTTATGTACCCACATCGCTCGAGAACACTGATTACGTTTTCATCCGGGTAGATCATACACACAAACCTCTTGATCAACCGTACACAGGACCCTATCACGTAATCAAACGACTTCGGAAAAATTATGTCATTGACATAAACGGGACAAACAAGTCGATATCTATCGACCGCCTTAAACCAGCTTACACTCATACAGGCGACAATAAAACATAGTTTTATTTTTATTTTTTAGGCATAGACCGCTTTGCTGGAGGGGGAGTATGTAGCGGCACTGCTGCTACGACAACACTGTGGGCAATAAACACTGTATATTGCCTAAGGATCGTACGTCTCAAAAAAACATTATCAATTTTACAAAAAGGACCTAGCAGGCCTTAGAAATTTTGTTTAATAGATTCCCAGATTTTATGTAAAAAACAGATGTCATAAATTAAGTGTCCGGTTTTAAATAATAAAATATAACGATAATTGTCCAACAAAAATAATAAAATATTATCATAAAAAACCCACATAATTCTTATGTAATTGCGAACATAAAAATAGGTACTAAGGATACCTAGAAAATCATGCCATTAAATAGTAACTCTCGAAGTTCGTCAAAGTCTAAATAATCGCTGTCCTCAGAATATGGTGAACAACTTGAAAATGATGATGATACTGTTGATGGTGGAGTTTGCGGATCCTGTGCATCATCATACCAATCTTCCATTTTAATTTCTGTGATAACACATTTTTTCACTTACATTTTACGCAGTAATAATCGGACAATTTACCTTTCTTAAATCTCCCCTGGTCGAATTTAGTTTTAATAAAGTAAATAAACTTTTCACACACACACACACACGCTCTCTTGTTTATATATTAATGTAACAATTGCAAGATTGTTAAAAAGAATCCAAGTAATATATTTAATTCATTTAAAAAAATGCCAAAACCTTGCTGTTAACTTTCTCGTTAGACGGGTAATCCAGATTAAATTCAAAAGTTGAAGAGGATGTGGTTTTGCAAACAATTTGGCTAGCACCACAATGAATCTCGAAATAGGAAATATGTGTGTAAATTCTCGAAAAATATTTATACAAGTCTGCATAAAATTTTCAGAAAAATACATTTTAATAAGACTTGATATAAGATTTTCACACCATCTGTCGTTATGCCTCATAGAATGCCTGTGTAAACGAAATTCTCGAAAAATATTTATATAAGTCTTCATAAAATTTTCAGAAAAAATCCATTTTAATGAGACTTGATATAAGATTTTCCCGTATGGACCTTATATTAATGGTAAAAATTTTATGAAGTCGGATATAAAATTTTTTTAAAATTTCACCCCCAGCTAGAATGCTTAGTTATGTCTCATAGAATATGCCTGTGTAAACGAAATTCTCGAAAAATATTTTTATAAGTCTTCATAAAATTTTCAGAAAAATTCATTTTAATGAGACTTGATATAAGATTTTCACACCATCTGTCGTTATGTCTCATAGAATATGCCTGTGTAAACGAAATTCTCGAAAAATATTTATATAAGTCTTCATAAAATTTTCAGAAAAAATCCATTTTAATGAGACTTGATATAAGATTTTCCCGTATGGACCTTATATTAATGGTAAAAATTTTATGAAGTCGGATATAAAAATTTTTAAAATTTCACCCCCAGCTAGAATGCTTAGTTATGTCTCATAGAATATGCCTGTGTAAACGAAATTCTCGAAAAATATTTTTATAAGTCTTCATAAAATTTTCAGAAAAATTAATTTTAATGAGACTTGATATAAGATTTTCACACCATCTGTCGTTATGTCTCATAGAATATGCCTGTGTAAACGAAATTCTCGAAAAATATTTTTATAAGTCTTCATAAAGTTTTCCGAAAAAAATAAATTTTAATGAGACTTGATATAAGATTTTCCCGTATGGCCCTTATATTAATGGCAAAAATTTTATGAAGTCGGATATAAAAATTTTTAAAATTTCACCCCAGCTAGAATGCTTAGTTATGCCTTATAGAATATGCCTGTGTAAACGAAATTCTCGAAAAATTTGTTTTATGACCAGTTTGGAGGGGGTTTTTTTAAAATAAAACTGTTTTTTATTTGAAAATATTTTTTTATTTTTTGAAACTTAGCATATTTATATACATTGTCTTTTAAATCCGTAAGGTACAGAGTTATAATCTTTGAAAAATTTGCGCTTGTCTGCTTTAGGCCTGTATATTTTTACTTCGGGGGTTGATATTACCTCATGATTTTCTGTGCGACGTATGTTTTGCGAAATTATAGGGATGCAGTCGTTTTCTTCGGAGTTTAATATCATATTTCTGAAGTCTTATGATCTAGGCGTATACCCTTTACTTTATTTGTTGCTTTAAATTGTTTTTCTTTTGCGTTGAAGTATTCATACGCATAATTTTTAGGGCCGCCGCTCACAAACCGCTTTATATAACTACCCTTGCCAAAGCATTCCAATCCATCGGTCATATCGCCGACGAATTCTCCTGTTGGAGGATCATATTCTCCTTCTCTGCTAACATAAATGACAGAATCGGTGTCGTAATATAAGGCTCGATCTCCAAGTTTTTCCAGGTAGCTGTACAGTTTTAGCCGTGCTTGCGTGGTTGTATAAGCAGCTATACAAACGTTTACAGTCGATAAAGAGTCGGCAGCCTCTTCTTTGTAGCCCCAATTGGTGATAATCGTATCTTCATTGACCGGGAGGATATGATAGACTTCAATGGCCGGGTTTGTAAACAGCGCATAAAATTCTGCCTGGTTGTTTATTATACTTGTTCTTGGCTGGTTTTCACGCTGCCCAAACTTTCCCCAAAAAGAATTTAATATTAATTTGGCTAAGGATCTTAAGCCAGGGTTGGATGTAATTTCATGAAAATCCATCTTTACCCCTTCATTTTCCAGAAAGCCGTCAATATACCGGTTCTTTTCTTCCTCAGATTGACAGCTACTTGGCCATCCCGATGCTTGCTGCTTCATTTTAATAAATTTATTCATCATGACCGTAAATAATCCACCCGCGCGAGTCAATTTATCGTATTGCTCGATTTCATAGCGCCATATTTCATATATTTCCAACAATTTATAGTCCTTACTTAAGGCCTCCTTAACTTCGTCAATTACCCATGTGCCTATTAATGCCCTTTCTTCGTCAGTATGAGGACATTCTTCAGACTGATTTTTCTCTTGACTACAGAGACGGCATAATGAAAACATTAGCTTATTGTTTTGCTTTATTGGCAAAACAGGGTGATATAATTCTTCTGGGGGTAAAATTTTACATTTAATCAGCCCCTCTGTATTATTCAAATCCACTTCAGAGCACTCCTTGCTTCCAACATATAACTCCGGATGGCCAATTGGAAATTTACCATATTTACAAACCCATGGATACAGCGAACACACATCAATATATTTAATTTTCTCGCCTGGTTTGCAATGATAGCGCATAACGGTATTTCCTGTTCGACCACCATAAAAAGCATCTCGGGGATTTAGCGGTATGTTTACCAGCAGGGGATGAACTTTTAAATATCGCATGTCTTTATTTTTTTCTAACTGTCTGCGAAAATCACACTCCCACATTTCTATTACTTCGTATCCATAGGAGCGTAAGCGTTCGGTTTTTGCCACAGTAGCTTCGTATCTCCTGTTTAAAGTATCATTGGGGGCATCATACAGCGGAGCATGGCGATTATATGTTAAACATGTAGGATGCCCGTGATAATAGCACCCGTGAAATTCGAAAATTTGGTTGGTCTCTGTAAAATATCCATCTACTTTAACCCCATTTAGCATAGCTTCTCGTTGTTTGGCAGCATGCAAGATATTAATTTTACGCTGATCTTCCTCCCATATCAACCACTGCATTGCTATTTCTGACTGGTTATCGGCTTTTCGGTATCCATTTTTTGGAATAATCCCGATAGTATCTTTCTTGAGAAAATTGCGTCTATAGACAAGGTTGCACGCAGAAGCTATGGTTGTTGCCTCCAAAAACGGCTCAATGTTGCATTCATTTACCATCAGCTTTCTAAATTTTAAACATGCTTCTGTCAAAATCTGCACGTCGCTAACACAGTATTCAACAATATCACGCTGCATATTAAACTCGTCATTTTTATGTTCTTCATACCATTTAAGAAATACAGCTCGTTCTTCTGTTTTCATCGTATCGGGGCTATTATTCTATTGTCGGTAGTGCGCCAATATAATTTTCATTTTCAGCGGTATTGAAAAGATGTGGAAAATAGCCTTTTTTATAAACGGGCGGTAAGGCAAATGCTTTTGGTAACAGGGCTAGAGCCATCGGGAAGTAATTCAAAGAATCTATAAATTTCACATTGCTCAGCTGCATCAGGATTATTTTCGTGCCTCTCATAATTAATTCGGGTTTTAAATCGGTATTTTGCAATATATGGTTTAACATAAATTGATGGTCAAATGCTTGGCCATTGTGTGCTATAACTATCACCTTCTTGAACAATTTTCTCTGATTCAGTAAATACTCTACAAAGTTCTGAACAGGCCTAACTTTTTAAACCTGTTGTCTTATCCCGCATTTTTCACATAAGCGAAGATCTTTTTCAATACAGTGGTCGCATCGCTGTTGAAAAACGCATAAATTTGACTCATGCAGCTTAATTTCTCCTATTGACCGTTCTTGAACCACAACTTTTTCTCCCAACACTTTTTCCTGCCGTGTCTCTAAATCGTAGAAAACGAAAAAAGCATCTTTTATGGAGTGCTTGCGACTATCCTGTTGAATAAAGCATAAATGCCCTTGTGGTACATGCTTGCTGCATATTTTACAGAAATATTCTCCGCAGACATGAATTTTATCAGCCTTGTAGGTTTTCAAACAATCCACACACCTTCTAACCTGTTCACAGACGGTTTTCTTATTTAATGATCCATACGCATTGTGATTATCGAAGCATTGTCGGCCTCTAAAATGGCGGTTACATTTTGAACACTTAATTTCGATTATATTTTTATTGGTGCAGGCTGGCGACTGTTGACAACAGGGGCATGTTCCGCCACATCTGTGGTCGCTTTTAGTATTATATGGTATATGACATATTTCACAATAATAACCGCAACAAAAAGCAGCAGTGAGGGATGTTATAACATTATAATGATTATTGTGATATAATAGATTTAGGCTGGGTCCATCGCTCTGTCCTTCAAAAATTACATCTCGCCCTTTAGTTCCGTATTGATAAACGACAATGTTATATTCTTTCAAATGGTTTTGAAATTGTTGAAGTTCAGAAATTCCGGCGCCTTCAACCGGAATATGAATTTTTGATTCTGTTAACAGTTTTGAAACAAGGCGAGTTTGTAGTTTTCTAATATTTCTTCTAATTTTCCTATAGTCGATATCTTTCTTCGCACTTGCAATTGCAACCACCAATGCTCGAGGTAGGCACAGGTTGTCCTTATTCTCTATCACAACGATACCCTTCCGTGTGGCACACTCTTCAATAAAAGTATTAAATTTATTGGGGCGTTTATTTCCTCGCCCTTCTGGTAAGCGTACAGATGTAACCCCCAAGCAAAACGTATCTGTACTTAATCCTAAAATAAAAATTTTGTTAGAAAACCTCGGTCAAATCGCCCGCAAATATAAAAACATACCTTCAGAGTTGCTTTGAAATATTTTCGAAATTATTTGCCAGATATCTTCCATTGTAATTTCCGAAGCAGGCCTAAAATTCATCCAGCCCGGCCCCCTCTCCTTAAAACTGTTTCCGCAAAAAGTAATCCCAACCTGATCGTTTGGTAGGAGTCCCTTTACGGCATGTTGAACAATATCTTTCACCGAAGCCTTAATCCACGAGGTGGGCTCCGCATTTCGGGGCACAGGGGCGATTTTAAATTCTACTTTACGACCTTTTATATTGAACCTTTTGATATAGGTTATTTTGTCTTTTATAATAATAAATTTCTCCATCTTTTAATAAATTTTAACGTCCGAACACTTCAAATACTCAACTAAGAATGGTGGTGTATTACGTCCCTATGCACGTTCACAAAACTGCCTGCATTAACACAAAACACTCACTTTGCGACTTTCTATTTCATCCCCCGGTTTATATACAATCGTAAAAACATATAATCTGTCCGTAATGTCTCAAAAATTTAATTGGAAAAAAGAAAATCGAAAAAGTAATCAAAGAACCTGATTCTTTGCGTAAGGCGATTAAATGTCACAAAGATTAAATCTCGCAAAGATTAAATTGAAAAAAGAAAATCGAAAAGCAATCAAAGAACCTGATTGTTTTCGTGAGTCAATTAATATTTACATGCATGCGTTCCTCATTATTTAGACAATGTCATTTGTAAACAAATAATCTGCCCGCAATGCCTCAAAGATTGAATTGATAAATAAAAAATTGATAAGTAATCAAAGAACTTGATTCTTTTCACAGGGGAAAATAGAAATTAGAAAAGTAAAACAAAGAACTTGATTCTTTGCATCAGCATTGTTGATCCGATATTGAATTATTCGAGCTATAAACATACAAAAATACCCCACAGCTATTATTCTTTTTAGCGTTTTGGTAACCGTCATCGGAATGCAACAACACATTTAGCCACTGAGACAATCTCTTACGGTATAAAAATGTAAAACCCATACAAAAAATTCGTGTGGAGATGAAGAAGAACTTACGCCTGTAGTAGTAGTGGTAGATTTTGGGGTACAAAAGGGGTAGTCCAAGCACACATATCGCATTTAAAACGGTGGTGTTAAACGACTAACAACAGCAGCAGAAGCAGCAGCAGCAGCATGAAGAGTTTGATTTGTGTAAATTGTGAAAAAATTTTTACAAGGGTCGATGGCTTAAAAAGACATCAAAAATATAACTGTAAGAAAACGCCAGAGTCCTCTTCAGCAACAACCCCAAAGGAACAGCAACAACTACGACTCTCAGTATCAATCCCAGAAAAATCGGCTGAACAACAACAACAAGCCTTGGCACCAAACCCCAAGAATACAACACAACAATTCTTGCCATCAGACCCCGAGAAAACAGCCGAGCAACTTACTTTGAAGGCACCAGATCCTAAGAAAATGCCGGGGCACTTTACCTTTAAGATACAATTCAATCCTACATGGGACGAAATGCTGCTGGGAATACATAATCAATTACCCTTTGGACTAAAAGCACAAAAGTATTTATTAGAAGAGCTGTACTTTGATAAGTATGAAGAGGCCTGTCAAAAATTACTGAAAGAAAAAAGGAAAGATGAAAGTGTTAAAATTATTGCGCGGTTTAAATACATTAACCAATTAAATGAGGAGTTGTTTAAAACAATAGAATTTAATACGATTTTGAATGGAGAAGACCCCAGGCAGGAGTATCTTGCCATGGTTACGACCCCTATAACGCAGAAAATAGCTGAAATCGAGGCAGAAAATACGGCCATAATAATGCATATGTGCTTTATTAAATTCTTTTTCGAAAATCTACAACCCCTGGAATCACAGGCATATATTGAATATGTACAGATAAATAACAGGGAGTACAAGATGGACGAAGACTGCAGGCTAACATTTATTACTGAGAAAGAAGAGGAAATACCTGGCTATAGACATATGTAAACGTGTATGTATGATGACGATAAATAAATAAAAAATGTGTTAAAACCGATGGATGGCTTTTCATTGAAGACACTATATTAGGTGGAATAGGGTGCTTATCCTGTTTCGGGTATCAGATGCAGTCTGTCTGACTAAATCAAATATTGTAATTATTATAACAAAATAAAACAAAAGAAAATTTCATATTCTTATGTACCTCCATGTAAGTTTTTACAAAATAAATAAAAATAAAACTCGGAAACTTCGCAGCCATGTAAAAATATTTTCTTGAGGAAAATAAATTATTTTCAATTTCAAAAGAGATGTCTTTGATTAAAATGCACTATAAGGCAAGCCCTGGATCTTATCTGCTCTAGATTTTCCCCAAGTGAAGCGTGATGCCATTGACCCCCTGACCACAGCTTCTTTGCAATATTCCAGCTCCTCTTCTTTGGCATGCGATAAGAAAATTAAATTATATTTTTAGATCGCTCGATCGTTCAAGCGCATGTATACACAAATTAAATAACAACAACCGAAAGCCTTGATAGCCTAGTGGCTAGCATACAGGCCTCTTAAAACTGCAGATCCCCAGTTCAAATCCCGGAGCCAACTCGCGAAATAATTTTTATGATCATGGCTCTTCCTTCTCTTCTTCTTCTTCGACATGCGACATGATAAGGTTTTCTCTGTTAGTAAACAAATCCAAATTTAGCTTTCTTATCATCTTTGTCCGGATCTTTCCCAAGTCAAGCATGCACAGCAGCTTACAACATGTCAATCACCGCAAAGTTATCATCACCCTCTTTTCACGCCAATGCTAACAAGCTAACCATTAGCACTTCATCTTTTCCACACCACGATTCCTCTCACACAACATTATTACCCTCTCCTTTACACATTCCTCTGCTCTCTTTCACACACTACCGCTGACAAAACCCTACCAAAACCAAAAACCGCACCTCGACAGAAAACCAATCTTTCTCTTTCGTACCTACACCCACATATCGCCAAGTGGGAACCCTAGCATCTCTCCCTATCACGCCTGATCCGTTTTACATGGCGGAGGTTCCCCTTACTACTACCATGACGTCACTATTTCCAACATACACACTACTGATAAGAAAGGGCATCCAAAGGTCAACAAACTACTGATAAAAACTACTGATAAGAAAACCGTTTTCAAGGGCAAGTCGGGTCCTGCCGTTCTATTACCTACTCTCTTTGGCAGAACCTAGGGTCTCAATCCAAAGATGATCCTCTGGTTATACAACACTGTTGTTAAACCAATAATCACCTATGCCGCCCTCGTATGGTGGCCTAAGATTCGGCAGAAGACAGCAATTGAAAAATGCAATAAGTTGCAACGGCTGGCATTCCATAACTGGAGCCATGCGGACCTGTCACACACTTGCAATGAGGCAATAGTAGGTTTTGCCCCCCTGCACATTTTCATTCTGAAAACAGCTGCAATTAGTGCTCTGAAGGTGCAGGTTACTTCAAACGTGCCCTTGGCCGACGAAGGCCATATGAGCATTCTGAAGCAGATTCCAGACATCAGGGGCACTCTGGCGTTGGTGGCAATGAGGTCGCTGACAATTAGGCCAGAGAGGGATCCTCAACTAGGTACCAAGGCCCCGAACCGTACTGCAATATTGTCTGGTCTTCAGCCAAAACTGTGGTGGATAAATGGGCAAAATTAGTTCAAGTCTCGTACTGGAACGATGCATCAGGGTTACGACAGACGAAGAAGTTTTTAATAAAAACATTACTTAAATCTGCCTGATCTTTCCTTTTAAGGGAACCGTGCCTTAACTTTTTCTACCCACTGTACATATAATGGACTCATGATATTTACAACGACTTGCCATTAACAATCAATTCAGAACTGGTACGGACTTTAGGAATCCGACTATCTAATTAAATCACAGTATAGTGATTGATCTAGCGAGTGGTGACTTAATGTGATTTCTGAACAGTGCGAATTGTTCAATCGTTGAACATAATCAACATTCGCGTCGCGAATTAAAAAGATGATCGTACCTCGCACTAAACGTAAACAACGAGAACTGTCAAAACACGCAACAAGGTTATGCGGCAACCGGGTACAACTTCGCACGGGAGTTGCGTTAACCTTGCACGGACGTGGCACGAAAGCGAGAGAAGAGCAAGAGCACTTTGCAGGCGACGAAAGGACATAACGGTAATTTTCGCCTATAAAAGGGCCGCGCCGGGCGTAAAACTTCATTAGCTTTTGGGCGACTACCGAGGCTAATACCACTAATCTCTGGGTAACTACCGAGATTTTTTTCTTAATAATCTCTGGGCAACTAACGAGATTTCCTTTCCTCTCTGGTTTTGGACAATTACAAAAACTATACGATCTCTGGGTAACTACCGAGATCTCTGCTCCCTTACAAATTACCTTTGGGCACTTAACGAGGTCTCTGGCAAGCGTTGGGCTTTAACCGCGCTTGTTCGAGACATCGAATATTTTACGGATATTCTAACGCGTTGCTTACATGATTTAGAATGTAAATATTGAATTTAAAATATTCTACCGCCTTTAATTTCGAAATATGGAATTTTAAATATTGAATATATGTAGAACATTACACCGCGTTCCCGTTCGAAACCTAGAATTTTAAAATATTTTTATCGCGTTTGATTGAATTCAACATATTGTTTCCGCGTAAAAATAGGAAAAACATCAGAATTTGTGCTTTTGTTTGTACTTAAGGTTAAATCTGAATTTAGACATCTGATCACGAAGGGTTGAATTATTTTCGCAAAATTTATTGTTAAATCTCAAATATCTGAACTGACAATCTTGAAAAAATTGGTGTCGGATGGAATTTTGACTATATGTTAATTTGCTAATTGCAGGGACCTTTCGGGTGGTGTAAAACGAAAGAATCTGAAGAATTTTGCGGCGGTGGGCTATAGTTTCCGAAATATTCAACTTTTAATTTCACATTTTGTTTTTGCCTACTAACTGATATTTTCCTTTTACAAAATGCTCAATGACTAAATATTTTCCTTTTACACAATGCCTACTAACCAAATCTTTCCCAATTTACAATATATTTAATATATTTTGGCAATTATTACAAAAAAACTATTGTTGTTGTTGTTGTATTTAATTTGCCCGAAGGGCGCTGTTGCGGCTGCAAGCTTTTTTGCAACCGATTCGCACAAATAAAAGAGAATTTAATCGTGCAACGACAATGTATGTTTTATTGACAACCAGTTCGCGAAAAAGAAGGAATTTTGAAAAACAATTGCTCTTTTTATAGTAATTTTTCAGCTAGCAGGCCTTAATGGCCTGCTTCGATTTCCAAATATAACAAATACAATTTTGCAAGTAAATAAATTCAAAGTTGTTTCGTGGCACGGCTCAACATCCCGCCGCCCTTGAAACGGAAGAGCCTCGTTTCAACTACATTGTTGTTTGTCCTTAGGAATAGGGGCCACTTTATGCAATGCTCGTCTAATGGTGCCATGCGGAGTCTTGATGTCTAAAACTCGTATGTTGCCGTCGGGACCGGGGATAGCATTAACAACTCGTCCCAACATCCATTTGTAAGCTGGAAGGTCGTCTTGATGAATCATAACCAGCGCGCCAGGTTCAATCTCGGTGTTTTTGGAAGTCCACTTGCATCTCTGTTGAAGCTGGTGCAAATAGTCCTTAGACCACCGTCTCCAGAAATATTGATTGAGAGCGGTAACACGTCGCCACCTGTGAATATAGCTGATTTCTTTGATCTCATAAGGTGGTTCAACGATATTGTTGAAAGGCCCTTGGTTTAAAAAATGGAAGGGGGTTAAAGCTTTAAAATCGTTAGGGTCAGTGGAAAGTGGTGTGATGGGACGTGAATTTAAGACGCCTTCGATTTGTACCATCACGGTAGTAAGTTCCTCAAATGTGAGGACCGAACCTCTTAACGTTCGGAAGAGGTGACCCTTGGCGGATTTCACCGCCGCTTCCCAAAGCCCTCCGAAATGCGGCGCTCTGGGGGTGATTGGATGGAATTCGATGAAATTGTTGCTGCACCAAGACAATATGTGCCTCTGAGTATTTTGCTCGAAAAAAGCGTCTCGAAATTCTTGCAAGAGTCGCCGTGCACCAACGAAATTCGTTGCATTGTCACAATAGAGGTGTCTACACAAATTCCTGCGTCCCACAAACCGCTTGAGTGCTGCGATAAAGGCCTCCGAAGTCAGATCTGAGACAACTTCTATGTGAACTGCTTTAGTCACAAAGCAAACGAAAATTGCGATGTAAGATTTAAAAGGAGCTCTTCCTCGAATCCGGTAAGTGGTCAGCACTGGTCCACAGAAATCCACACCACTGTAAGTAAATGGAGGAGCCGGATTCACTCGCTCTTTAGGTAAATCTCCCATAATCTGCTGTGCCAGTCTAAGGCGGTAACGAAAACAATGTATACAGCTTCGAACGATTTTTCGAACGTAGTCACGGGCGTTAATAATCCAGAATTTTTCACGAATTATCGATACTAGCGCCTGGGGGCCGGCATGAAAATTTTTAAGATGCAGGTATCGTACGTAAGATTCGACGAAGGCGTTTTTCCGTGGTAACAACACTGGGAATCGGGCACTTACAGGTAGCTGAGCGAACTTTAATCTGCCCCCTACTCTCAACAACTTAAACTGCAGAGCAGGGAACACCTCTAGAAAAGGATTTAACTTCTTCAGCATGCTTCTGCCTGATATTTCTCGTCCCTTTTCGAGATCGGCAATTTCCTCAGAGAAGGCTTCCTGCTGGATGCACCAAACCAGGCGCATGAAAGACATTTCTATCTCCGTTGCAGATAATTCGCCTCCAATCAGCGGTAATGACGAATACTTGGACTTAATCCTGTCGACGAAGCGCATACTATAAGCAAAACGACGGCAATTTTTTATAAAGTCGCTGACAGAGTAAACTGATTGCAGGAAGGATTTCGATTCAGTACCGAGCAGAACAGATTTCACTTTTCTCCTTTCAGGTATGTCGTCGAGATTTAGATGTCGATCTCTTTGAGGAGGCCAATCTCCTTTAGGTAGGCGCAGGAATTCAGGTCCAGAAAACCAAATAGAACCAGCCAACTCCTCGGCAGGGATTCCTCGTGACACGATGTCCGCGGGGTTCGCTGCTGAATTCACGAATCGCCAGGAAGCACCCTCTGTTAGCCTCTGAATCTCCGCGACACGGTTTGCGACATAAACCTTCCAATCCGAAGCATGAGCGGATAACCAGTCCAAAACGATTTCTGAGTCAGTCCATAAGTATTGCTCGTTAAGAGGTTTGGGGAAATTGCGACGAACCTTTTCAAATAGCCTGGCTAGTAACAACGCTGCACAAAGCTCCAAGCACGCCACAGACCGAGGAGTTTTCATTGGAGCGACCTTAGATTTAGCAGCTACTAAACTTGCTGACACATTGTCTGTTTCGTCAATAGAAAGAACATATATACAGCAGCCGAAAGCACGAGTAGAGGCGTCAGCAAATCCATGAAGAGCCACCTTGCATGGTCTCCCCCCGCCAAGTATCCTCCGTGGAATTCTCAAATGGTTGAGAGCATTTAGCTGCGATTTGAACCGGCGCCAACGAAAGTCTAAGTCTTGAGGAAGCGATTCGTCCCAGTCCAGCTTGAGTGACCAAAGCTCTTGCAGAAATATTTTTGCCCGCACTACGACGGGATTAACGAGCCCCAAAGGGTCGAATAGCCTTGTGACGTCCGAGAGTACCGTTCTTTTTGTTACGCTGGAAGACGAATTTTCGCTGGTAGTATAATGAAATCGGAATTCATCGGCTGTGGGTTCCCATATTATCCCAAGAGTCGGGACAACCTCGCAGTCGTTGATTCTCAATGTTTTTTCGCGCTCAGTTTCCGGAATCTGCGACAGAAGCTCCATATCGTTGGAATACCATTTTCGTAGTATAAATTGACCAGATTTTACGATTAAATCAACCTCCTTACGAATTTGGTATAGCTCATTCTGGCAGTCTGCTCCAGTGAGTAGGTCGTCCATGTAAAAATCTCTACGCACTATTTCGGAAGCTCTTGGGAGCTTGGAACGAAAATCTTCGGCCAATCTTCGCAAACAACTGGTTGCAAGAAACGAAGCTGGTGCCGTACCATACGTTACGGTTTTCAACCGAAAGGCTTGCAAAACATCAGCATGGGACTCGCGCCATAGAATTAACTGAAAAAGGCTGTCCTCTGGGTACACCAAAACCTGCCTATTCATAGCAGTAATGTCGGCAGTTAAGGCAAAGCGGTAACAGCGAAATCGGCTTAAGATCGAAAAGAGGTCATCTTGAATATTGGGTCCAACTAGCAGCATATCATTCAGCGACTTACCAGAGGCCGCGCGACAAGAAGCATCGAAGACGACGCGTAATTTCGTAGTGGAGCTATCCGGTCGTAAAACACAACTATGTGGCATAAAATAGTATGCCTGAGGAAGTGTTTTAATATCGATTGATTCCATATGACCAGCGTTGAGATATTCCCTGAGGAACTCGGAATATCCACGTTTCAATGCAGCATCTCTCCCCAATTTGCTTTCCAGATTGTAGAATCGACGACGAGCTATATCCAAGGTGCCAGGAAAGGTTACTGGGAACTGTCGGAAAGGCAACTTAACCATGAACCGGCCGTCAGGTAAACGACGAGTCCGTCGCTCGAACTCCGTTTCACACTGGGAGTGATCTTCATTCAGCTTCGCAGGGGATTCGGGGACAACTTCCTCCTCCCATAATTTTTGAACCAATTGATTGAGTCCTAATTCCTCAGCTGCGTCACCTACGTCGGTTTCTTGCATCGCAAGCGCCTGGCTAGTCAACGTGGAAAAGGTTGAAGGAGATCGCAAATATCGACCAGAGACAATCCAACCGAAAACTGTCTTCTGTAGAGTAGGTAAATTTTCCTTCAATCTTATCTGGCCTACACACAAGAGATGGAAGAAGACATCCGCCCCGATGAGCAAGTCGATTCGCTGAGGTTTATAAAATTGTGGGTCCGCCAACTGAATATTGAGAGGCAACTGCCAGCCGGCCGTCTCTACACGTCGTTCTGGTTGCAATCCGGTAATGTGCGGGAGAACGTAGCATGACAGGTCCGCTTCATAATCGCTGGTCTTGGATTTAACGTAGACCTGAGTCGACCAACGAAGCGACGACGACGAATTCCCAATGCCATTCACAGTCAGTTCCGCCTTTGAGCGTGGCAATTTGAGAGTCTGAGCTAAATCCTCCGAAATAAAATTCAGCTGCGAAGCGGAGTCAAGTAGTGCTCGAGCGAAATAATATTGACCCGCCTTGTCCCTCACCTTCACCACGGCAGAGGCTAGAAAAACTTGGCTCTTGACTGACTCATTAGAGACCAGCGAGGTGGTTAAAGAATTTTCTGACGGAAGCGAACGTTGACTATTTTGATTTGACTTCGATACTCTTTCACATACAGATGCAGAGCTGGCTGAATGGTCCATATTATTCCGATGTAAAAGGGTGTGATGTGGTAGAGAACAGACTTTGCATTTTGAAGACGGACACCTCTTCACGCTATGGCCCGCGGAAAGGCAGTTGATGCAAAGACCCTTGTCTTTTATTTGTTTGAATCTAGCTAGTACAGGCAGTTCTAAAAACCTCGGACACTTATATATGAAGTGGTCAACTCCCTCGCAAATAGGGCAGGCAGACTTAGAGGCAGTTAACACTGTAGGAGATAAGCCTTTCTTCTTTCGAACGGGTTGCGATGGGGACGATTCAGCTTTGAATTCCGATCTGTTGTCCCTAGCTTCCAGAAATTGACAACGCTTGTTCAAAACTTTAGAACATTCTTCCCACGATGGCAATCGTGAATGTTCGACCGATTCTTCTAATTTTTCAATAGACTCGGAATCCAGCTTCGCGTTGACTAAATGGATAATAAGAGCGTCCAATATATTTTCGCTCGTACCTAGGCTTCGCAGCGCGCTTAAATGTGCATTAGTGCTGTCGACGAGCAGCCGTAGCTGGCCTGGTGACGATTTGGCTACCTTAGGTAGGTGGAGAAGACCCACTATGTGCTCTTGAAAAGTTAGGTATTTATTGTCATACCTCTCTTTCAATTGTGCATATGCTTTTGCGTAATTGGCCTCACTAACTTCGAAGGCCCGTACAGCCTGCAAGGCTGCGCCGCTCAAACAATTCAATAAGTAGTTGAATTTCTCGATCGAAGTCAATGTCTGATCCGAATCCACGAGTTTGGCAAATGTGCTGTTAAAATTTGGAAACTCCGAATATTTTCCAGAAAACTGCGGCAATTTCAATTTGGGGAGATTATTTTTTATGGGTGCAGGCGGAAGCAACGAAAGGTCCTGAAACGAGTTCGAGTTGCGGTGCTCGGCCATAGCGCTAAGTATTTTAGACTTAGTGACGCAGTACGTATCTTCCAAATCACTTCTGAACTGAATTGCCTTAGGGTCGTCGGGCTCGAGTTGCTCAATGGAAGTCTGGTATCCAAGAATTTGTTTGAAATAGGCTTCGAGTATTCCTAGCCTGCACTCTAGCTCCGTGTACGATAACGTGCTAACCCTTGAGTCGATCATGTTTTTGATTCGGGTTAGGCACCCTTTCGTGGTTGCTCGTTGAGCCTTTAAACCAGCTAACTCGGTCATGACGAAACCTTCTTACTTCTTTGTATCGAAAATTCCCACGTTGAATCAAGGGCGAAACAATTCCTTTCTTCTGATGAAGAATTTCACGAAATTCAAGCAACGTCCGATGACGAATGAATTATCGTGACGATATGTTCAATGATGAAAATATCCAACGACGATAGAATTCCCAAAACGACGATAGAATTCCCTTGACAATATATTCCAAGCGGTACAAACCTTGAACGATGAGAGAGAATCCCTGCCGCAGATATCCAACGATAGTATGCAAAATTTTTGCAATCAAAATGGCTTCCAGCTTCCCAAGTCGACGATTTCCGAGGAGCACAAATTTTCACCAATTTTCACAAATTTTCACAATTTTTGCAATTATTTATTTATTTTAGGACCGAATGTCCCTGCTCGGGCGCCAAATGTTGCGGCTGCAAGCTTTTTTGCAACCGATTCGCACAAATAAAAGAGAATTTAATCGTGCAACGACAATGTATGTTTTATTGACAACCAGTTCGCGAAAAAGAAGGAATTTTGAAAAACAATTGCTCTTTTTATAGTAATTTTTCAGCTAGCAGGCCTTAATGGCCTGCTTCGATTTCCAAATATAACAAATACAATTTTGCAAGTAAATAAATTCAAAGTTGTTTCGTGGCACGGCTCAACAGGCGCCACCAATGGCACCGAGGCCATATTGACCATGGTCTCTTGCATTTTGTGGTGTGGCTCCAAATGAAAAAAGTAGTGGCGTGTTGTGACACCTTTGAAGCTCAATTTCTTTCAGGACCACAATTTATCCTCAGGGTACCTGAATTACAATTTTACTCAAAAGTCGGATTCAATTATAAAAATGTCAAGTCAGGGGTTAGGAAATTGATTCACACACTGTTCGTTTAAAAGTCAAAGTTACTCTGCCATTTGTTTTTTCTTACTGACAGGTCGGTCACATTATAAATTACTTAGAAGTCGCTGACACAATTCAATTCACAATTTTAGTCGAAAGTCTCAGAGTTAGTAGTTAATTCACATATTATTCTTCTTCAAATTGCAGTTGCACTAGCATTGGTTTTTTCTGACAGATCAGTCGCATGAAAGTCTCTAATAATCAGAGATACAACCAGTGTCAAATTAAAGCAAGAAAAAAAAACCAGCCCAAGAGGCTTCACATGGGCACATCTAAGTCCACAGGTGTCACTTCCCTGCCACTTGACACTTTAGGTATTTTGTTTTTCCTTATTGTTCCACTCAAACTGAAAGAACGGTCACAATAAGAATGAACCACTTTGTGTAATTTTATTATTTCCTTATGTTCCGCTCAAATTTTTCCTCAATCTTATTTGTTTGCACTGGTCCACTCACAAAAGTCAGGGTACCTGAATTACAATTTTACTAAAAAGTCGGATTCAATTATAAAAATGTCAAATCAGGGGTTAGGAAATTGATTCACATACTGTTCGTTTAAAAGTCCAAGTTACTCTGCCATCTGTTATTTCTTACTGAAAGATCGGTCACCTTTATGAATTACTTAGAAGTCGCTGACACAATTTAATTCAAAATTATAGTCGAAAATCACAGAGTTCGTAGTTAACTCACACACTATTCGTTTTCAAATTGCAGTTGCTCTACCATTTGGTCTTTTCTTATCGATCAGTCGCATGCCAGCCTCTAATAATCAGAGATACACCTAATGTCAAATTAAAGCAAGAAAAAAAAACCAGCCCAAGAGGCCTCTCACATGGGCACATCTAAGTCCGCAGCTGGCACTTCCCTGCCACTTGACACTTTAGGTATTTTGTTTTTCCTTATTGTTCCACTCAACTGATAGACCGCTAACAATAAGATTTAACCACTTTGTATAATTTTATTATTTCCTTATATTCCACTCAAATGTTTCCTCAGTCTTATTTGTTTCCTCTGGTCCACTCACAAAAGTCAAAGTTACTCTGCTATTTGTCCCATCTTTACTGACAGATTGGTCACATAATGATTTACTTCAAAGTCACATTCGGTATTAAAAAAAAAAAAGTCAAGTCCGGGATTAGGAATTAGTTCACACACTAATCGTTCAAAAATACAAAGTTACTCTGCCATATGTCGTTTCTGTACTGACGACTTGGTCGCATTATTATCCTTGACACATTAAGTAGTTTATCCCTTCCGTCTGCAATATTCAGACCAACATCGTCACAAACTAAAATTGATCCTCAGAATTTTCTCCTTAGGCACCTCAAAACTCCCACAAAACACCCACAATTTAGGCTCTTCAACCTCCCTGTACCGTTTCAACAACGGTATGTCACCACCAAAACTCGTACTGGACACATACGGATGATCACGTGTTCGGTTTTGCACACGATGACTCAGCCAGCCACTCCAGGATCACACATACATATGAAATAATAATCTCCCTTTGTCCAAGTTCTCTGGCTCCTCAGGCACGTTACTTCAATGGTATTCTCCACAATATGGTACACTAAACTGACACATACATGAGTATGTGTTGCGCATCCTCATCTCTGTCTTCCTCTATGTCATGTTTTAAAATCACACCACGTGATCTACCCTAGAGTAGACCCGTTACGCCATTCTAGAACCGTTAAGCTTCCCCGTTGGAAAAGCGCTCAGATTGTAGCACGTGGTTCCTAAAGTTTACCAAATTAAATGCTGGGTGAATAATTAACCCTTGTCTAGTTAAAAAAAAAAAAGCAAACTAACAAAGACTACTCAAAAATAACACTACTCCGTTAGCGCCCCGTTCACTTTATACAGTTACTTTCATCTAGAGTCAGAACATAGAATCACATTTCACTGAATCCCTTTTCATTAGGAACATAAATGAATTGTAACACCGATTTAATGAACAGATTTGATACTAAACATAAATTAACAAAGAATCCTCAAAAATAACACTATTCATTCCGTTAGTGCCCCGTTCACTTTATACAGTGTCTTCCATCTTGAGTCTGAAAATAGAATCACATTTCACATAAATACATAAATACATAAATGAATTGTTACATCGATTTAATGAACAAATTTGATACTCAAAGCGAAATTCTGACAAAAGAACTTGTTATAACAAATGAACACTGAAATTCCTGAAGAACTGTTATCCTAGAGCTATTTCGGAAACTAGTAGAGCCGATCGTCAAAAAATTCTTGCAGATTCTTCCGTTTTACACCATCCGGAAGGTCTCTCCAAAATTTCATCCAAATCGGAGAGAAGGGAAGGAAGGATCTTACTTGTTTCGCTAATTTGTAATGAAATTCGGATTGTAGTAATTTAATTGCATAAGTTTAGGAGTAAGTGATCATATAACGTATACATTGAATAAATGAATAAAGAAATACATTTTACGTTAAATTACGTGTTTACTTATCAATTCCTTTCATTTTTGCATTAACCATGAGAGGCTGAATTGCTTAGGTTTGTATACAGATCCAGATGCCCTTTTGGATAATAATAATTTATGTTCGACTTCAATTGGTTTTGATAATATAAATATGCCTCGGATACATAATTTAAATGGGTTAGATGGCCCATCGGCCATGGCCAACTTAATATAGAATGAATGTACGATTCATTTTTATTTCTTTCGCTCATTTGACTTTCTGTAAATTCTTACCATCAAAAACATAAAATGTAAAAAAATGCCAAGTCTCGCAACGCAGTTCTTCTGCCGTAAAAAGTTGTGAGATCTGAGGTAAAACCAAGTCAGTTATATTAGTTAGTGTCTATGGAAGCACCTATTCAACAACTTTGTTATAAATTGTTATCTAATCAATTACCTATCAACATTTATAGTGACCGTATCAATATTAGACATCTTTATTTCTATAATAATTATAATTACTTGGCAATTGCACGGCCAGTATTTTTATTAGTAGAATATGTTACCGTGCAATTGCCAAGTATAATTATAATTATAACTGTGTTCAAAAAATCCCAAGCTCTAAAAAGTATAAAATAATTATATTAAAAGTCCTTTGATACTACTTTCAACATTAAATACCAAGACTTTCCTAGACTTTTGAAGTCGGTGTGAAAACCTGACTGATATTAATGCAATTAATCCAGACAAACTGATTGCATTCATTATTTAGTATTGGATTAATATCAGTCAGGTTTTCACACCGACTTCAAAAGTCTAGGATAGTCTTGGTATTTAATGTTGAAAGTAGTATCAGAGGACTTTTAATATAATTATTTTATACTTTTTAGAGCTTGGGATTTTTTGGAGTCGGTTCTATTTTTTTTTTTTTAAATTTTTTATTTCGTTCTTTTTAGTGTAATATGTTTTAGTAAATTTTTGAAGTGAAAACTTCTTTAGCGGCGTTGAGCACTTTTTTGGGATGGGTAAAAAATGTAAATTTCGCGTCAGGTCACGTGATCCTGATCGAAAAACCGTAAGACGGACAGGGCGCTTGCGCGAGTGTGCGTGTGTGTTTGTACACAGCCTGCTACGCGCAACTACGGGAAAAGCTTTAATGATTTGCCAATGATTTTGAGTGGAATTTTCAACATAAACTTTGCAGACGATAAAAATCAACTATTAATTGAATTTTTAAATAATGAATTTGGTTTAACGATGTCAAATGATCGCAATCTTAGCACAACGAAATACAAAACTACTATTGATGCAGTCTTTATTAGACATCTAAATAGATTCGAATCAAAATTGTTCGTTTCTTACTTCAGCTACCATAAACCTATTGTATCAGTTTTAGAGATTGGCGATGATGATGCTGGTAATGATGAAGAGTCGTTGAAATTATGGATGAAAGTTGATTTTTCTGAGAGATAAACTTTTTAATGTAAAATAATTGTAATAGTTCTGAAGTGTTAAATTTTTTATGTAATATAAATCCCAAAAAAAAAAAAAAATTAAAATTTTTCTAAGAACAAGTGTTGATAGGAAAAGAATGGCTCTGGCAAATATTTATGTAAACGAAACCTTAAATATTATTTTAAAATTCAGCAACAAAAAGAACTGATATCTTCGAATATTACAAGAAATTAAGACTTTCTCTGATAACTGATGGAGAGGGAGGGTGCACTACACGTCAGCACGAGAGAAACAGCAAAAGAAACCAACGATTCTCTTCAAGACTATCAACAGCCCGCTTTTGCGTACATATACCTACATACTTGTTACAAAATAAATTATGAAATTAAAAATGTTTCTTAATTTGACTGCTTTTGTCACATCCCCGTTAACCTTAGTACCAACACCTTAAATTGTGACCATATAGACCCTGCCTACTTACCTACTGGCAGTAGCTACATATTGCGAAATTATATGTTTTTTTTATCTCATTTTCCATATTCATTGCTATTATTTTATCAATTATTTCAATATAATTTTCCTTCCTCAGCGAACTAATTCTGGGGGTACGATCTAAATTTTAAAATTTCGCTAAAAGCGGGCTGTTGATAGTCTTGAAGAGAATCGTTGGTTTCTTTTGCTGTTTCTCTCGTGCTGACGTGTAGTGCACCCTCCCTCTCCATCAGTTATCAGAGAAAGTCTTAATTTCTTGTAATATTCGAAGATATCAGTTCTTTTTGTTGCTGAATTTTAAAATAATATTTAAGGTTTCGTTTACATAAATATTTGCCAGAGCCATTCTTTTCCTATCAACACTTGTTCTTAGAAAAATTTTAATTTTTTTTTTTTTTTTGGGATATCAGTTTTTTTTTGTTGTCGATTTATAGAGCATTACTAGAATTAATTATTTCGGGACATTTTTTAGCAGGAGTCACTTTATTATTATATATATGCCGGGCGCCATTATACCAATATTTAAAGGTCAAGTTGTTTATGGTAACAAACAAAAAATCGCTATTTAAAAAGCTAACTCCTACGGGTGTACTTATGCGTACTATAGCTGAATGACGTGCATAAGATTCCTATGGGAATTTTATACGCAATTCAGCAACAAATTACATGACTACCTCCCAGTTCTTCTTTTGTTAGTTACAAATGGAAATAATTCGGAGAGATCTATCAGGAAGTTTTTGTTAGATTTATATTCTAATATTTAAAAGACAACCAAAATATGAAAACTGAAAGAATGGACGCGAGATGAAAATTTAATCTTTCGTTCGATTCCTCAAAAAGCTAATAACCCACGTACTATCAATGGCCTTCAAAAGCGTCGAAGGAAAAAAACGAATCATCGCAGGTGGATTCGAACCGCCGACCCACGCCATGCCGAGAGAGTCACGCTGGCAATACACCATCAGTGATGTTGGAACGTGTTGTTTATTAGTCGGATATTAGACAGATATAAGATATATGGGGAAAAGGGTTATAATTGTGTTTAAATACTATTAGCTACGAATATGGTATGTTATGGGTACCGTCGGTTAGGGGGGATGTGTAGTATTTTATGAAAAAAGAATAATTGTAAAAAGTTAATAATTGTAGAAGTTATTAGCGAAAATGTCATTTTTACTCTAACGAACAATAGGAATATTCTGGCCCATTGAGTATGTCTCTGATAGAGGGGAGAAGAAACAAGAATGAAAACTCACCCAGGTTACAGGAAGGGGGTGATTCCATATGCGTAAATGATGTTAGAGTTGAAAAAGAAGGCGTAAAAGAGGGATTTTAATTTTTTGAAAGAAAAGTTTTATTAGTAAAAATATGAGAATTAGAAAAATGGACTCCTGAGAATTTATGTGATTTTTGAAGATATTACTCAGGTCTGTACGTGCAGTAGTTAAGGATTTAGTAAAAATCCTACTATTACTAACCACACTTCGTTGAGATTAGCATAGAAAGATTGGGAAAGGTTCACAGATTACAAATATGAAAAAAAAATTGGGAAAAAGAAAGGATTTCTAGTGGAAAAGAGAATGGAAATATTTTGCTTGGAAGGAAGAACAAGCACAGCACAGTACGATGGACGGCACGGGAGAAAAAAAGTTGCTTTCATATACCAGATTCGAACTCACTCTTGCGCAGTTTCTTCTCGCTTTTGTTATCGCGAGTCAAGGTGCCTTACCAGCAAGGCTATACAGTCCCGGCGAAACCGTGAAAAATGTATTGGTATATAAACTACAAGCGTCTTAAAAAAAAGCGTCTTAAAAAAAAGCGTCTTAAAAAATTTCGAAGATTTTAAAATCGAATAATACGATTTACGGCTAAACCACAAGACCGAATTGGTTGAAATTTTTTTTATTTATCATGACTTTTTGTCACGGATCGAACCCTATCATCGATTTGTTTGAATAAGTCTCTGTTTATTTATGAAACAGTAAAATAAGAAACATAACGGTTTTTTTCGGCAACTTCGCGTAATAAAGCTTTAGCTAGAGCGCACGTTTTTCTTTTCTATCAACACGGCGCTCTATCGAGCGCCTTGACTTTAGCTAGAGCGCACGTTTTTCTTTTCTATCAACACGGCGCTCTATCGAGCGCCTTGATTGTCATGTTTGTGTACGATAGCGCAATAAATGAATATTGTATTTTACCACATAAATGATAGTACTTTTATGTATACTGATAAATAAAGCAATTCGTGCGAAATTATTCCCTAACCATTCCAAAATATTTAAAAATGCACAACGTTAATGTTCAAGTTTTCACTTCTGCCGGCACTCCCGGAGTACCACCCATTGTTTTTTTTGGTCCGCCATTTTGAATCCTCGCAATCGGGCACCGAATGTACAATCAAGTACCAAAACCTTATCTGTGTATATATTTTGTTTTTTGTTGATTTTCTCAAAAAGTGCTGAATCAATTTCGATAAAATTTATATAGGACCACCTCTGAAGTATGACCTACCAAACAAAAAGAATCATCAAAATCAATTCATAATTGGCGGAATTATCGCGTAACGACATACAAAAAACAAAAAATAACATCCCGTCGAATTGAGAACCTCCTCCGTTTTTTCGTCGTTTAAAAATGGTGGAGCGACAGCGTCTCATTAAATTTCGAGAGTCACTTTCTTGTTGAACAGACTGTAGATGCTAAATATAACACCTCCACAACAGTTAGTCTGTTTATCGGTTTTTTTTTTGACGCTTAGGAGAACAAATATTTATGAATGAAATTGCCATTTGAGTTTTATTCTTTGAAAGAACGTGCCCAAAATTTCAAAGAATGCCAAAAATTACAAGAAAAAAAACTGCATTAATCGCAGATTGGATTAAATCGATCGATCCAGAAAATTTGGAATTTTTTAATAGCGCAGTTTATTGTAAAAAGTGCGAAAAAACAGTAGGTAGTTTTTTATTGTTAATTTTGTTGCTACCAAATTATTTTGATATACATATATATATAAATAATTCAATGCCTTAAAAGATATCTTCTGAAAGAAAATCACAACTGCAGCAGCATATAAATACTTTGATGCATAGAAGAGATTACGGCAAAAGTAATGCTAATGTAGACGACGATTCAGAAAATCGAAACAAATTTTTTTATGATATGTGTGAAGCTATGGTGGCTGCCAATATTCCTTGGCGTGTACTAAATAATGAAGTATGGAAAAAATTTTTAACAGAATATACAAATCGAAACATTCCCGATGAATCCACATTAAGAAAGAATTATCTGGAGCGATGCTATGAAAATAAGATTAAACGAATTAAAGAAGATATTGGTGACAATTATACAGGGTGTTTTGCTAAGGTCTGAACAGGGGTATGCCAATCGATTCCAAATGGTCTCCTGATCAACGTTTGTTCGGACACCCCCCCCCCCCCCCCTTAAATCAGTCCTACCCCCTCAAAATCGCGATTGAAAATTTGGAGGAGGTTAACCTAGAAAATGCATTATAAGTTCTTTCAGAGACATCCTACGATACTGGTTGACAACGCATTAGAAAGCTAAGCCTTCAAGCTTTCCAACGATACCACCGACGACCCGATCCGCCCACAAACAAGCGGGAGAGACCGCGTCAAACTTCAAAAATGGTAATTTCAAAGCCCAAAATTTGGCCTTAACCCTTCATTTCGCCGATTTCTTGCATGGGAAGATCGAAACTTTTTTTGAGAAAAAGCTTCCCTGTCATGTGGCCTTTCTCAAGACAAAAACCGCACTCGAATCTGACGGCGCGTTCCGAAGTTATTCGTGTTATAATAATTAGTACAACAACAAAACCCACTACCCGCAATGAAGTTCAATTGGAAAGTGACGTCACATTCCAATTGGACTTCATTCCAGATAGTGGGTTTTAGTGTTGTGTTAATTATTTTATTATTTGTTACCGATGGAGCCAAATATATGATTAAAGCCGGCCAGAATTTAAAAATATTTTACCCTAATATGGTTCACATCACATGTTTGGCACATGGTGTAACCCGAGTAGCTGAAGCAATTCGTATTCAGTTTACTTTGGTTAATAAATTGATTTCCGTAATTAAGAAAATATTTTTAAAAGCTCCACTTCGAGTTCAAGAGTACCGAAGTAAATTAAGTAACATTACTCTACCACCGGAACCAATAATTACCCGCTGGGGCACATGGGTCAAAGCAGCACTATTTTATGCAAAAAATATAACTTCCGTCAAAGAGGTGCATTTCCTAATATATTTAATACATTATTATTATATTAATAATTCAAAATATATGCGGGTTATAGACTCATTTAACGGTGAAGATGCAGCGTATGGACGCTGGCACAAGAACTATTAAAGGGGAATTGGACGCAAATTATTACTGAATTAATTTTTATTAAAGTTAATTTTAGTAATATACCTGATACAATCACAATGCTGGAGCGAAGGGGATTATCTTTAACTAAGTCAATTAATATTGTGACTAGTTTCAAGAGTTCCCTAGAAAATATTCCAGGAAACTTTGGTTTGGAAATTTCTAAAAAATTCGACCGAATTTTAAATAACAATCCAGACTTTAATGCTTTGCAGAAGATAAGTCGTATTTACTGTGGCGAAAATATCGAAGGACCAGAGGAGATCAATAGTAATCTTTGGGGCAAATTTAAATTTGCTCCAATAACATCTTGTGACGTTGAACGATCTTTCTCAGCGTATAAAATGATTTTGGCGGACAAACGCTACAACATTACAACCCAAAATTTAGAAAAGTTGTTAGTTGTTTATTGTGAACTGAATTATACTTAGTTGAAATTTTTCTTAGAATTAATTTCATTCTTTTGTTTATGAAATAAAATTTTTCCATGAAATCTGTCTTTTTGTGTATACGTTTTTGCAAAACACAAAGTAAGTTACCTTAAAACAGTTAACTTTATAGTTAAATGCATTTGCATATTTTGCATATTTCTTGCATATATCTTGCATATATCTTGCATATATGTATTTTGCATTTTTTTTTGCATATTTGCATATGCAAGCTTTTTTCACATAAAAATACTATAGCTAATATAAAAATTCGAAAATCGCCTTATTAATTTTGAAAAATTAACAATTTGCATATAATCCGCTGTCTTATTACTAATAAGATTGTTTAAATTCGTAAACCGAAATAAAATATACTGAGTGAACCAACACAAGGAGTTGTTTCTAACACCGCCCTTTCCTTGACTGCCTGCAAAGCCTTCACGAAGGGCACCTCCGCCAGACCAGAAGTTCTAAAGCTGAATACCGCAGATGTTGTAAACAAATTTATTGTTGCAACACAGTGGGTGAAGACCCGCCTACACAACAAGCTACACACGAAAAGAGAAATGATGCTAGGGACATCCACTGAGCAGTGCAATTGTTCGCTGGCTCACATTTTCCCGCAACTGGCGTGTTGAGGACGTCGACCAAATTTATCAAAAATTGCTCTTATAGCAACATTTGTTCGCGGCGGACTTTGATACATGTATAGTCCATTCGGGAATGTCCCAGCCATTTCAAAAGTGTATACTCGACTTTGTATGGCGTGGGAAATCTATGTAGTTCTTATGCCATCTATGATAATATAGATCAGCAGGCTAATTTCTTTCTTTCCAGGAAAACGAAGATTAAGGGCCTGTTCGAATCCAAGTCTATGTCTATGTCTTCATCTAGTAATAACAGTTCGTGACGTCAGCGAACCAGCTGAGCTATTATAACAATTCAGACGAAGGCAAAGCTAACCTGTCCGAATTGGTTTGCTTAGCTTGAAATTTGACGTTTGAAGTTAACCTAACGTAAGTTATTTGTCTGTGCCTAAGAGGAGGACAAAAGTGTAGCGTTCAAAATATAAATTAATAATGGAAGAAAGAGTACAAGAAAATATGAATGCAAACATTAATAATTTTAATACATTTTCTTTAGTCCCTGCAATAAAAACATTGTTCTTCAGAACATGTCTATAACAATTGCAATTCATTTTACTTACATTTTGTACCTGACATTTTTAATTTTTCTTAAAAAAGTCCTTTTTCACAACCAATTGCTCGTTGTCTACTTCACGAAGTCAACGCGAGCCTTGACTCGCTCATCAAGCTAAGCAATTGACTTAACTGTTATACTACGTAGCTAAGCTCACAGCCGTAGACATGAATTCGGACAGAGCTTAGCTCGCTGTGACGTCACGAACTGTTATAACGAGACGAAGACATAGACATAGACTTGGATTCGGACAGGCCCTAAGAGTTGTTTCATTCATAAGTAGATACATACATAATATTTAAATATACATTTCTCATTTCATAATTACTAGGAACCAATACGCAGATTGGCACTCCTACTTATCAATATCTCACCATTTGGTCTTTAAAATGAAAAGAGTTAAGAAAAAAGAGGAAGATTCAGGGGTACGTTACGGGCTTAAAAAATTAATTTCATTCGCCTTTGGCATATATGTACTCACTTCCCAAATAAACAAAAGGCATAATGCCTCATGAAAGGCTAAATGCGAGCGAAAGGCTCCTATAGTTGTAACGTTCGTTAAGTATAGCGCCAGGGCCATAAGGTTTTTCTCGCCGTTGGCTTCTTCGTGTCTGCATGGATACACCAGTTCATGAAGAAAAGAATAAAAGTCGCTGCCTTAACAGGAGGTACCATGAAGCCAAGATAGGGCTATAAATTTAGCAGCACTCTAGGTTTATTTATTTTCTATTATACTCAGGAAAATATAATAGCATGGGTTTTCTTCACTTCCCTCTGGCGTATATGAAGGCGGCGTGGAGATAGCAATGGAATTGCTGGTTGGTGGAAGAAAATGGAAATTGTCAGAAATTTATTTATGAGGAAAATTTTCTTTTTCCTTCTTACCGCCCCAATACCGACTGCTTCCAGGAGCTTAAGCTTAATTGATTTTCTCAATTAAAAATAAAACGTACTATTGGTCTTATTAAAATTTGCTGATGGCGAACGGTTAGGGTCACATACAAGAATATACTAATTGAAAAATAATTTTTCATACATATCGATAAAATGTATATGTATTGTCTGTACATTATAGGTACATATGTATGCATTCATGTATAGAAAATTTGCACTTTATTAGGTGGGATATTAATTTAATATTTATAAACTTCCATAGAACGATTTCAATTAAAACTAACAAAGACTAAATTAACCTAGCCAGAACCAGTGAGACCAAAAGGGAGAAATAACAGAGAAAGGAAGGAAATTATTGTAGTGGTGCGTTGGGCTCATAAAGTATATATTTCTGAAGGAGATTTTGTTAAAGTTGTCAGATTTGTTTGGTTTTCTTTCATAATAGCTGTGGTTTTTTCACCGGGATTTGTGACCAGATTTAACAGGAAATTTTGCATTGAATTGAAATTTATGAGTAGTTATACATATCAAAAAATGTTGGCTTGGCAAAAATAAAATCAAGTTGCCTGGATTTTACACCCATTTTACGTCAAATAGCAACGCAACAATTTATCTGGTTTAAGGGTTTGAAGGTTGTATGCGTAAATATCATGGCTAATTTGATGTGGTTTAGCAAATTTTAAAATCTTTATATACGTGACAGTCTTTAAAATTTCAATTCAATGCAAAATTTCCTGTTAACTCTGGTCACAAATCCCGTCAAAAAAAAAACAGCTAATAATATCGCAATGGGCATAAAGGGTCCGTAAAAATCTTACGTTTCGGGGATTATTGCTGATGGAAACAAAATGAGACAGTCAATCGAACCAAATCGAATACTGTTTTAGACTGTAAAAAGAAAATTATGTAATTAAAATAATTAAAATGAATTATGAAATACTTACCTCACCTGGAGAATACACAGGTGATCCTAGAATTAAACCTAAAGGATAAAATATGAATTACAGAAATTTGCATTTACAATAAACAATAGGACAAATGAACTCACCTAAGCTGTTTTTATTGACCATTGTGTTGTCATTTCGGGAAACGTCAGGCTCAAACTTCATTGATCACTTGATCACTGACACTTTACACATGGTCGACAACATAATTTCAAGCCTGGTAATGCTGAGAAATGATCTGCAAGTGTAAACGCAACCACGCAGAACTGACTGAAACTGAAACAAATAACCGTTAAGTTGGATGTATAAAAGCCGAGATCACGGTAGCTCGGTCTTCTTTCTTACTTTCAGCCGAGTTAGGATTAAGAGTTCATATGCCTCTGGTCATTCGACTCTAAACATCCAACTTTGAAATTTCAGCTTTATCCAACTTTAAGACAGTTAACATTAAAAAAAAGGTAACTATAAACAATAACAAAGGGAAGTTAAGTTAGAATAAAGAGTTTGTATGCCCTTTGGTCATTAACTCTACATATTCAACTTAACATTAACTGAACAAGTTGCTAAAAAATTTCAGAGCAAATTTACGGGATAAATTATTGCTAAATTCGGGAGATCTTAGGTTAGAACTTTGAGTTTAATGCAGTTCCTTCTAAAGTAATTCGACCAATTAAATAATCTTGCTTGGATTTTAAAATTATAAATCGCAAACTAGAATTAATATTCTGGTTGCACAAATTTTCAATGCGAGGCATTTAACGGAGTGTGTCATATTCAAACAAATACCTACGGTATCTTGAAAAAATGCAACTCCGAAATATTCTCGTTCATTGAAATTATTTGCAACCAAAACGCGGCTTCATTCTAGACAAAATTTTCAAACACTTCGTGGAATAAATTAAATTGCTTTATTTAACATAATCTAAGTTAATTACTAAATAAATTTGAAATTAAATAAATAGATTGATTAAGCTATTGAACTATTGGATTGGCTATTAAATGTAAGTTGCTTGAAGAATTTAAATAAAATGTGAATTAATAATCAAACGGTAATTCTATCATTCCGCTACACACCCATCGTTTTCAGGTTCCTTGTACTTGTATTTGGGAATTCTATTTTTGGTTTTTTTGTCTAACTTGGAATCAAACAAATACAAAAGATGAAGAAAACAATATTAGCGATGCAATATTAAGTTTCGAGACTTGTAACTTTGTATAATTATATGAAATGAAACAGAACCAAAGAACTAGTAAATTCCCTTGTCCCAGCCTGTATGGAGCCTAAGCCTGAAAATAAAATTCAGTGTAGGATCATAAATAACTAGAAAAATTGTTGGAACTTTGAACCAAACCAAACATTTCTTCCTCGTCACTACATTCGCTCGAATCACTCATTTCCACGCTACTACTGGAAAAAGAGCTCGAACTTCACAAATTTTCTAATATAGTAAGTAAATCGTGTTGTTTCTCAGTTATATTTATCACTTTTGAGTTCTTTAATAGAATAATGGATAATTTATCCAAATTCAAGTTATTTTGTAAGAGTATAATGTCTAATGTTGAATTTTTTTGTCAACACCAGATCCAAGAACTTAACTATATTGATGAATGCGAGAATATATTTACCATAGTTTAAAAATTTAGCGAGATAGTTAAAGCTCGGTTGCAGTTTATTGGATTGCAGAGAATTATAAATAAATTGGCCAAAAATTTCAGAACGCACAAATCCAAAATGTTTTACTATTTCAGAAGTAAAAATTTCCCTGCCATGTGGCCTTTCTCTCTAGAAATCGACGTCGCGTTCCAAAGTTATTCGTGCTAGAGTTAGTCTCTGAAAGAACCCTTAAAGCATTTTCTATGTTCACTTCCCCAAATTGTCAATTGCGGGGTGAAATACCGAATTCCGGGAGATCCGAACAAACGTTGATCAGGAGACCATCGGCAACCCCTGTTGACACCCTATCAAAACACCCTGTACTAAGGGATTGATCATTAGTCAAGTAAAATTAGGGTTCTATTGAATGCTTTTGCAAATGTAAGAAAAATTTGTTTCGAGCTTTTTAGATAATATATCTACCTACATATGTATATGTATAAATTTTACCTTTTAAAGGGTTTGTGACTGTTTTAAAGAATATCTCAATGTGGCATTTTATAAAGAGCCATTATGTAACCTTTTTTTAGCTGTAGCTGTTACTACCTTGTCTTCCCCCGAATCGGTTAATTTTCAATTATGTTGGCTTAAATATTACTGGCAAAAATCTTTTATTCGGCATTCCTTAAAACCGTAAAAGAGTTATAAAATCTCGAGTTTAACAGTTTCAAAATTTTCAACCGGTGACCTGATACAAGTCGAATTATTCCAAATATGTCCGGGCTGAAATTTGAGTAATTTACTTCAATTTGTCTCATCTTAAAATATGCAAAGTACATACATATGTATATGCAAAAACTAATTTTCAAATTATATGGTATACACTGTCAAAGTGTTTTATTTAGTAAAATAGTATTTTTCGAAAATTTCACAAATATATTTGGTTCTTCTCGGATGGCTAAAGTTGTTTTTCATTAAAAAAACCTCTGATATTTTGTTCTTGTCTCTACAATAATTACTGGATCATAAAATCCCTAGTTATTGCCCATGAATAAGATATTTTAACAGCCTCGTCAAGTAGACCGGATTTTATTATGTCGCGTATACGGTTTTTTTTTTGGCGAACTGTTACATACATGTATCTTCAGTCACTATTATAGTTCACCATGGGTTTATGTCACTTCTTTGAATTGAATCATTTTTTCACTTTTTATGAAAACATGGAAGAACGGAGAGGCTGCATCGTGTAAAAACCCTTTACGTGAGATAAGCATTGTTGCTTGCAGGAACAGTGCAAAACGGGAAAGGGGTATCACCTTATTTTGATGTTTGCCTGTTATTTGAATTCAAATTCGATTGTTTACGTGCGCGAATTACGGTTTTGTACGAAGTTCATAATAAATAAAAGTATTATTAGTACGTTTGGTGTGTGTTATTTGTTGTAGTGCAAGTAAAATTCTTAATTCCTTTTATAATTAAAGGCAATTTTGAATATGAAGTACGCCGTGCTGTGCTGTAAAAACAATCGGCGATATCCCAATGGAAAAACATTTTTCAGGGAAGTTAGAGTGTTATTTAATATTTTATAAATTTGCTTAAGAGAATTCCGATAAAAAAATTTGTCGACCTACATAAATTATATAAATGGGAAAATTAAGTTTTAATTTAGGTGTCCCAGTTTGTTGAGGTTTCAAAATCTCCACCTAATGTTGTATCACCTTATTTTTTTTGAGGCGGTACATTTTCCGGAAGAATTGGATAGGGGCACAGAGAAAATTTTGCAAGTTATAATGTTTTGTTAATTATGAAATGAATTAAAATATTTTAAGTAGTAATTTTCTCATTTGTTTAACTTCTTAATCAAAACCTATAATTGGCATTGTAAACATTAAAGAGCCCTACCAAAAAATGTCTCTTTTTATCTACTTCAATGAGGAAAACTCACACATTCTGGTCCCTCTAACACAACTGGAGAAATGCTTAAAGTTTTTCTCGATGCAGCCTCTCCGTTTTCGTTTGTTCCGCCATGTATGAAAACATTAGCTTGGAACGGAGGTCAGACATATTGTGGAACATTGTATCTTTATATAAGAGTATACATACTTGTAATAGTATTAAAATACGTATTTTTTTACAATTCTAGGAAATTGTTAAGACGACTCTCTTCCAAAACTACTTTCTGGATCCTTCCTTGATTGTTACCAATTCATGGTTACTGCCAGAAAAACTGTACGCAAATAAGTAATTCTTTCGATATAAAATTACACCAATTTATTTAAAATTCTCAAGAAGATGAACACGTTTTACATACACAAATCACTTTGAATGCCGCAATTAAACATGAACCATTTAAAATGTAACATTTCTCATGAACCATTTAAAATTTAACATAATTACATACATATATGTACCCTTACTCTTAATTGCTTTTGAAAAATTACAAATTCGTTCAACCAAGAGAATATTTTTCTCAAATTTAAGTAAAATCTTGTACCTCTAGATAAAAATTTAAAAAAATTTTCATCGGGTAAAGCAGGGAATTATATGAACTGGAAAGATGGTAAATAATTCCCGCAGACATCTGGCTTATTACGATAAGCAAGGAAATCCTATGGTCTAAAAAGTGATTTATATTCATTGCCGGATTCAGGGTTAAAACGCGCAGAGAATCTTTCCCGAAGGTATTGGAGGTTTTATGTTCTTGACAGGCAGAAACGGGAGAGGATGAATTGATTTTTTTATCAAAAATTCAGCAAAGTTAAAAGGTAGATTTAAGCTTATGCTCACTTTATGGAAATTAATCGAACTGGAGTGTAACATGCAGTAAAAACCATGAAATTTCTTGAATTATAAGTAGGTATGATTAATGTATTAAGATAGCTACATTTTTAAAAGTGATCCAAAATATTTGCATTATTTTAATGATTGTATTGATTTACTAATTAGATACAATATTTACATATGTAAGAAAAATACCTTATACTTAATTTAATTTAGCACATATGTAAAGATTGTAAGCGACTCGGATTGATGTGTCAGTAAGACAATAAGCGCTTACGCAGCATTGTCCGACGAACTAAGCCACGGAGTGTACAAGCAGTGTCAGTAAGACAATAAGCGCTTACGCAGCATTGTCCGACGAACTAAGCCACGGAGTGCACAAGCAGTGTCAGTATAACGATGTAAGCCACGAAGTGCACACGTATATCTCAAATCATCAAGGAAAGTAACTGTATAAAAAGAAAGTTATTCATACCTCCAGATAACAACAGAGTGTAAATAATAACATTGAATGTTGTTTCTTTGTTATTACAGGTATGATAATTGATAATGTTAAGTTATTTTAATTAAAATTAGATTAATTTTATACAAAATAATAAAATATCTTTGTTATTACAGAGAAACACATCCATTATTATTTGCCAAACCCAATCATCTTATAAAACAACATTCTTGTTAAAATTTACGAAATGGACAAGCTACAATTCACGTTCAAAGTGCTGACTACACAAGACGAAGCGAAGACGAATGTGATATGTGTCACCTCCATCGCTACACCGGACGGCCGGACTTTCGCAATGACACCGGGCTACTTGAATGGAGCGTATCATGAGGTGCTTTCGAATACGTCAGCATTCGCTAAGGTAAAAAAATCAATAAGTAGAAGAGGCCAGTTTAGAAAAGTTTGGATAAATTTGACGAAAGAATTAAAAGAGGCTTATGTAGATGAAGGGGGAAATTTACAATTTAATGATGTATTTTTGGAAGAAGAATGTGAGCAACAAGAAAATGTCAAAGAATCTACAGAACAATCATTGAAATGTTTATTAGAAAAATTTCTCGAGAAAAGTCAAAAACCTGAAGAAATCAATATTGGTAAAATTGCTAAAGAATTTACAATAGAAAAAATTAATGGAAAAAATTCAAATGCAGAACAATGGATGACTAGCTTTGAAAAAGAATGTGAACGATTTAATATTGTCAAACATGAAAAAAAAGTCGAACTTTTGAAATCATTCATGGAAAAAGGTGCTACAGACTGGTACAGTTGCACACTTTTGAAACTAACTATTCAAGCAAATTGGGAAGATTGGAAAAAAAAATTTTGTGACACGTTTGGAAATAAAGGATGGTCTTCAATAAGATACGCATTGCAATTTAAGTATCAAATAGGCCCTCTAATAGAATATGCATTAAAAAAGGAAAAATTGTTATTAGAAGTAAGGAAATCTATTGATTCAGGAACATTGATTGGCCTACCGAATTTTGTAGCTGATAGAATTGATAGAGGAAAATTGGAAAAGACAGAAGACTTGTATAATGAATTAGGAAAATTGGAACATTTAGTTCACAAGAAAAATATGGAGATAAAAAACAATAAGAATTATGTTAATAGAGAAAAAGTAGAAAAGGTAGCATGTGAAATCTGTAAAAATAAAGGTAAGGGTACACGTTTCCACCCTGCAGCTGAGTGTTGGTTTAAAAATAAAGATGCGGAACAAAGCATGTTAACAGCTCAATATTGGAAGCAGAATTAAGTGATAGCGACCCAAAAAACTAATAACCCCACCATTAATTAGACTCAAAGTAACATTGAATGACACTTTAGAAGTATTGGCTATTTATGATTCAGGGTCAAATGTTGCATTGATAAATTCAAAATTAGTTCAATTGAAAAGAGAAAAAACTGATTCAAGAATGAAAGTTAACTTGAGAACAATTAATGGTGTATACAGATCAGAAAATTTGATAAAAATCAAAGCGAGAATTATGAATATAGAAAAATACATAGATGTATTTATGATTGATAATGAAAATTTCAAATATGACTTTCTAATAGGATTAGATTGCATAAAGAATTTCAAATTAATGCAAAATGAAAGATTAGAAATAGAACAAAAAGATTCTAATCTCACAGAAAAACAAGAATATCAAATAAACTTCAATGAACACGTGAACTTAGACAATTTTAAAGTCTTAACTAATCACTTGAGTCAAAATGAAGAAAATATAATAAAGAATCTAGTAGACAAATATAAAAATATATTTGCAAAAGATAAATATGATATAGGCACAGTAAAAGACTACGAAGCTAGAATTGATCTTATAGCAGACAAATATTGTAGCAAAAGGCCTTATCGATGCACAATTGAAGATAAAAAAGAAATAGAGGAGCAAATTTCACAATTGCTTAAAAGAAATTTAATAGAAGAGTCATATAGTCCTTTTGCTGCTCCAGTTACATTAGCATATAAAAGAGATGAAGATAAAAGATCAAGACTATGCATAGATTTCAGAGATTTAAATAAAATTGTAGTTCCCCAATCACAACCCTTTCCACTTATTGGAGATTTAGTAGTAAAAACAAGAAATTGCAAATACTTTTCAAAACTCGATATAAATTCAGCATTTTGGTCCATTCCATTGAGAATCGAAGATAGGAGAAAAACGGCATTTGTAACTCAGGAAGGACAATTTCAATGGACTTGTCTACCATTTGGGTTAAAAACATCACCGGCTATTTTTCAAAGAGTATTAAGCAATATAATAAGAAAACATAAACTATCAGATTTTACAGTGAACTACATTGATGATATATTGATTTTTTCAAAATCTTTCAAAGAACATATAGATCATCTGTCACGACTACTAGAAGCAATATTGAAAGAAGGATTTAGATTAAAATTTTCAAAATGTACATTTGCATTGGATTCTGTACAATATTTAGGTCATATTATAAAATACAATGAAATTTCTCCAATAAAAAACAACTTAATTTCAATAAAAAATTTTCCATTACCGAAAAATCAAAAGAACATTAGACAATTTTTAGGAAAAATTAATTTTTACAATCAATACGTACCAAAAATTTCAATAATTCTTGAACCTTTACATAATTTATTAAGAAAAGGTCAAAAGTTCATTTGGTCTGATGAATGTCAAAAAACTTTTGAATACATGAAAAATTTTCTTTGCACACAGCCGGTACTAGCTATCTTTAATCCAGACTTACCAATACATATATATACTGATGCAAGTTTGCAAGGAGTGGGCGCTGTGTTGAAACAACCACAACCAAATGAAAAAGTTGAAAACCCAATTGCATATTTTTCAAAGAAATTAAATGAATCTCAAAAAAGGAAAAAAGCTATCTATTGAGAATGTTTAGCAATTAAAGAATCTGTAAAATACTGGCAACATTGGCTCATAAATAGACCATTCAAAGTATTTTCAGATCACAAACCACTAGAAAAAATGAATATTAAAGCCAGAACAGATGAAGAATTAGGTGACCTCACTTATTATTTATCACAATATGACTGTGAAATAATATACCATCCAGGTGAAGATAATGTAGAAGCAGATTGCTTAAGTAGAAATCCGGTTTTAGAGTCTGAAGAAGATGAAAATGATCTATTGAAAATTGTTAATTTAATAAAAATAGTAGATATTTATGATGATCAAAAGAAAAATCAAGATATAGTACATAAAAAAGACAATCTAATTGTAAAGAATAATATTTATTATAAAAAAATGCGAGGAAAAGAAAAAATCTTACTATCGGAAGAATTTTGTAAACAATTTATATACAACCTTCATAAAAATTTCTGTCATATTGGCATAAATCAAATGCAAAGCAAAATATTGCCATATTATACAGCGAAAAATATTTCAAAACTTATAAAAAAAACATGCAGAAATTGTGAGATTTGTATAAAAAATAAATCAAGAGGACAAGATAAAATTGGGTTAATGTCTCATCTTGGTCCTGCAAAAAGACCATTTGAAATAGTTTCTATAGATACAATAGGTGGATTCGGAGGGTCACGATCCACAAAGAAATATCTGCATCTTCTTGTTGATCATTTTACAAGATTTGCCTATATATTAACATCAAAAACACAAAATGCAAATGATTTCATCAAATTAACAGAAAAAGTGCTTAAAGATCATGATATAGAAATAGTTTTAACAGATCAATACCCAGGTATCAATTCTAAGGAATTCAAAAATTACTTAGAACAAAAGAACATAACGATGATTTTTACAGCAGTAAATGCACCATTTTCTAATGGCTTAAATGAAAGACTTAACCAAACTTTAGTGAATAAAATTAGATGTGCAATGAATGAAGAAAACAAAAAATTAGCATGGATAATTGTGTAAACAAATATAATGAAACAGAATATACAGTCACAAAATTCAGCCCAAAATATTTATTGCAAGGTGAAGATACTGCAATATTACCAATAGAATTAAGAACAAAGAAAAATGATAACACTCTAGAAATTGATAGAATAAGAGCTTTCGAAAATAGCATACAAAATCACAATTACAATAAAACCTTGTATGACAGAAATAGAATAAATAATAATTTTGATATAGGAGACTTAGTATATGTTGAAAATGGAAATCGATTGAATCGCAACAAATTAGATGAATTAAAAATTGGTCCATATAAAATTACGAAGAAAATATCAAATACAATGTATGAAATTGACACGGGACATAAAAAATCAGAATCAAATTTATTTCATGTATCTAAACTCACTCCGATCCCAAGCTTTTTATAAAGCAAATATGTAAATGATTATAACGTTGTATATTTCTGTATTAAAATGTTGTACCAAAATTTATATTCTTAGGGGGGGAGATGTAAGAAAAATACCTTATACTTAATTTAATTTAGCACATAAGTAAAGATTGTAAGCGACTCGGATTGATGTGTCAGTAAGACAATAAGCGCTTACGCAGCATTGTCCGACGAACTAAGCCACGGAGTGCACAAGCAGTGTCAGTAAGACAATAAGCGCTTACGCAGCATTGTCCGACGAACTAAGCCACGGAGTGCACAAGCAGTGTCAGTATAACGATGTAAGCCACGAAGTGCACACGTATATCTCAAATCATCAAGGAAAGTAACTGTATAAAAAGAAAGTTATTCATACCTCCAGATAACAACAGAGTGTAAATAATAACATTGAATGTTGTTTCTTTGTTATTACAGGTATGATAATTGATAATGTTAAGTTATTTTAATTAAAATTAGATTAATTTTATACAAAATAATAAAATATCTTTGTTATTACAGAGAAACACATCCATTATTATTTGCCAAACCCAATCATCTTATAAAACAACATTCTTGTTAAAATTTACGAAATGGACAAGCTACAATTCACGTTCAAAGTGCTGACTACACAAGACGAAGCGAAGACGAATGTGATATGTGTCACCTCCATCGCTACACCGGACGGCCGGACTTTCGCAATGACACCGGGCTACTTGAATGGAGCGTATCATGAGGTGCTTTCGAATACGTCAGCATTCGCTAAGGTAAAAAAATCAATAAGTAGAAGAGGCCAGTTTAGAAAAGTTTGGATAAATTTGACGAAAGAATTAAAAGAGATTTATGTAGATGAAGGGGGAAATTTACAATTTAATGATGTATTTTTGGAAGAAGAATGTGAGCAACAAGAATATGTCAAAGAATCTACAGAACAATCATTGAAATGTTTATTAGAAAAATTTCTCGAGAAAAGTCAAAAACCTGAAGAAATCAATATTGGTAAAATTGCTAACGAATTTACAATAGAAAAATTTAATGGAAAAAATTCAAATGCAGAACAATGGATGACTAGCTTTGAAAAAGAATGTGAACGATTTAATATTGTCAAACATGAAAAAAAGTCGAACTTTTGAAATCATTCATGGAAAAAGGTGCTACAGACTGGTACAGTTGCACACTTTTGAAACTAACTATTCAAGCAAATTGGGAAGATTGGAAAAAAAAATGTTGTGACACGTTTGGAAATAAAGGATGGTCTTCAATAAGATACGCATTGCAATTTAAGTATCAAATAGGCCCTCTAATAGAATATGCATTAAAAAAGGAAAAATTGTTATTAGAAGTAAGGAAATCTATTGATTCAGGAACATTGATTGGCCTACCGAATTTTGTAGCTGATAGAATTGATAGAGGAAAATTGGAAAAGACAGAAGACTTGTATAATGAATTAGGAAAATTGGAACATTTAGTTCACAAGAAAAATATGGAGATAAAAAACAATAAGAATTATGTTAATAGAGAAAAAGTAGAAAAGGTAGCATGTGAAATCTGTAAAAATAAAGGTAAGGGTACACGTTTCCACCCTGAAGCTGAGTGTTGGTTTAAAAATAAAGATGACGGAACAAAGCATGTTAACAGCTCAATATTGGAAGCAGAATTAAGTGATAGCGACCCAAAAAACTAATAACCCCACCATTAATTAGACTCAAAGTAACATTGAATGACACTTTAGAAGTATTGGCTATTTATGATTCAGGGTCAAATGTTTCATTGATAAATTCAAAATTAGTTCAATTGAAAAGAGAAAAAACTGATTCAAGAATGAAAGTTAACTTGAGAACAATTAATGGTGTATACAGATCAGAAAATTTGATAAAAATCAAAGCGAGAATTATGAATATAGAAAAATACATAGATGTATTTATGATTGATAATGAAAATTTCAAATATGACTTTCTAATAGGATTAGATTGCATAAAGAATTTCAAATTAATGCAAAATGAAAGATTAGAAATAGAACAGAAAGATTCTAATCTCACAGAAAAACAAGAATATCAAATAAACTTCAATGAACACGTGAACTTAGACAATTTTAAAGTCTTAACTAATCACTTGAGTCAAAATGAAGAAAATATAATAAAGAATCTAGTAGACAAATATAAAAATATATTTGCAAAAGATAAATATGATATAGGCACAGTAAAAGACTACGAAGCTAGAATTGATCTTATAGTAGACAAGTATTGTAGCAAAAGGCCTTATCGATGCACAATTGAAGATAAAAAAGAAATAGAGGAGCAAATTTCACAATTGCTTAAAAGAAATTTAATAGAAGAGTCATATAGTCCTTTTGCTGCTCCAGTTACATTAGCATATAAAAGAGATGAAGATAAAAGATCAAGACTATGCATAGATTTCAGAGATTTAAATAAAATTGTAGTTCCCCAATCACAACCCTTTCCACTTATTGGAGATTTAGTAGTAAAAACAAGAAATTGCAAATACTTTTCAAAACTCGATATAAATTCAGCATTTTGGTCCATTCCATTGAGAATCGAAGATAGGAGAAAAACGGCATTTGTAACTCAGGAAGGACAATTTCAATGGACTTGTCTACCATTTGGGTTAAAAACATCACCGGCTATTTTTCAAAGAGTATTAAGCAATATAATAAGAAAACATAAACTATCAGATTTTACAGTGAACTACATTGATGATATATTGATTTTTTCAAAATCTTTCAAAGAACATATAGATCATCTGTCACGACTACTAGAAGCAATATTGAAAGAAGGATTTAGATTAAAATTTTCAAAATGTACATTTGCATTGGATTCTGTACAATATTTAGGTCATATTATAAAATACAATGAAATTTCTCCAATAAAAAACAACTTAATTTCAATAAAAAATTTTCCATTACCGAAAAATCAAAAGAACATTAGACAATTTTTAGGAAAAATTAATTTTTACAATCAATACGTACCAAAAATTTCAATAATTCTTGAACCTTTACATAATTTATTAAGAAAAGGTCAAAAGTTCATTTGGTCTGATGAATGTCAAAAAACTTTTGAATACATGAAACATTTTCTTTGCACACAGCCGGTACTAGCTATCTTTAATCCAGACTTACCAATACATATATATACTGATGCAAGTTTGCAAGGAGTGGGCGCTGTGTTGAAACAACCACAACCAAATGAAAAAGTTGAAAAACCAATTGCATATTTTTCAAAGAAATTAAATGAATCTCAAAAAAGGAAAAAAGCTATCTATTGAGAACGTTTAGCAATTAAAGAATCTGTAAAATACTGGCAACATTGGCTCATAAATAGACCATTCAAAGTATTTTCAGATCACAAACCACTAGAAAAAATGAATATTAAAGCCAGAACAGATGAAGAATTAGGTGACCTCACTTATTATTTATCACAATATGACTGTGAAATAATATACCATCCAGGTGAAGATAATGTAGAAGCAGATTGCTTAAGTAGAAATCCGGTTTTAGAGTCTGAAGAAGATGAAAATGATCTATTGAAAATTGCTAATTTAATAAAAATAGTAGATATTTATGATGATCAAAAGAAAAATCAAGATATAGTACATAAAAAAGACAATCTAATTGTAAAGAATAATATTTATTATAAAAAAATGCGAGGAAAAGAAAAAATCATACTATCGGAAGAATTTTGTAAACAATTTATATACAACCTTCATAAAAATTTCTGTCATATTGGCATAAATCAAATGCAAAGCAAAATATTGCCATATTATACAGCGAAAAATATTTCAAAACTTATAAAAAAAACATGCAGAAATTGTGAGATTTGTATAAAAAATAAATCAAGAGGACAAGATAAAATTGGGTTAATGTCTCATCTTGGTCCTGCAAAAAGACCATTTGAAATAGTTTCTATAGATACAATAGGTGGATTCGGAGGGTCACGATCCACAAAGAAATATCTGCATCTTCTTGTTGATCATTTTACAAGATTTGCCTATATATTAACATCAAAAACACAAAATGCAAATGATTTCATCAAATTAACAGAAAAAGTGCTTAAAGATCATGATATAGAAATAGTTTTAACAGATCAATACCCAGGTATCAATTCTAAGGAATTCAAAAATTACTTAGAACAAAAGAACATAACGATGATTTTTACAGCAGTAAATGCACCATTTTCTAATGGCTTAAATGAAAGACTTAACCAAACTTTAGTGAATAAAATTAGATGTGCAAAGAATGAAGAAAACAAAAAATTAGCATGGACTACTATTGCGCATAATTGTGTAAACAAATATAATGAAACAGAACATACAGTCACAAAATTCAGCCCAAAATATTTATTGCAAGGTGAAGATACTGCAATATTACCAATAGAATTAAGAACAAAGAAAAATGATAACACTCTAGAAATTGATAGAATAAGAGCTTTCGAAAATAGCATACAAAATCACAATTACAATAAAACCTTGTATGACAGAAATAGAATAAATAATAATTTTGATATAGGAGACTTAGTATATGTTGAAAATGGAAATCGATTGAATCGCAACAAATTAGATGAATTAAAAATTGGTCCATATAAAATTACGAAGAAAATATCAAATACAATGTATGAAATTGACACGGGACATAAAAAATCAGAATCAAATTTATTTCATGTGTGGCGTCAGAAGTTAGCCACAGTTGGCCTGCTACTGTGATTTCCCTACTCGGTTGAATTCAGCAACCGGAGTAGTAGCAGTGGAAATCACAGTAGCCTGGCTGAAAAGTATTTCCGTAATGGAGCAGCCATTATGCCCAGTATTCTCGGGAAAGGCTTGTAAGCAGGACGTAGCTGGCAAAATAAAATCAAGATATTCAAATAAAGTCTGTGTTTCAATTCACTAAATTGGTGACCCCGACGAAGGCGAACATTTTTAAATAGTTTCCAGTGCATTAATAAACATTTTAACTAAATAAAAAACAATTTCCGCCGTGTTATTAAAAAAATAATAAATAAATGTGGCCGACACAAAATAAAATTAACTTTCCGGTCGTGAATTAATTTAATAAAGTTCATTTAAGAGAAAAAGTTTTTTTTTTTTCCGGCGCGAATAATTATTTAAATAATAATTAATAAATAATTTATTATAAAATTTTTTTTTCCAAAAATTTCCCGGCGCCCGATTTGCCAAATAATTTTTTTTTCTTATAAAAATTTTCCGACGCCATCGATTGAAAAAATTCAATTGATATATAATTAGTGAATTACCACAGCAAAATTTTTTTTGCCAACCGCGTAGGAATTTCCTCACGAAGCAGAACATTTTTTAAAGAACAATTTTAAATTACATTTTAAATATGGCCGAAGAGTCTGCAGCTGATTTGAAGGCGCAGCTGGACCTGCTCAAGACGCAGTATGATGCCCTTCTCCAGCAGCATCAGCAAAGCCGAGAACATTTGCAGCCCCAGCAATACCAGCAACCCAGTCAACAACCTCAACAGCCCCAGCAACACTTACAGACTTTTGAAGAAAGTCCTGCTGTTTTCCGTGCAGCAATTCGTCTTCCTCCATTTTGGCCGGACAAACCCGAAGTGTGGTTCGCACAGGTGGAGGCACAGTTCACCATCAGCGGCATCACACAGGAGGCAACGAAGTATAATTACGTCGTTGCTCAGCTCGACCTGCGTTGGACTAATGAGGTATTCGACATCATTGCTAACCCTCCACCACAGACTGAGCGTTATTCCAAGCTCAAAGCAGAGCTAATCCGTCGTCTGTCGCTTTCGGAGGAGCAAAGAGTGCGGCAACTGCTAAGTTCTGAGGAGTTGGGAGACAGAAAGCCCTCCCAGTTTCTTAGGCACCTCCGTTCTCTAGCCGGTACCTCTCCGGTTAGCGAGAACATCCTGCGCACACTTTGGCTGCAACGTTTGCCGTCTAACGTGCAACAGATTCTGAAGGTGAAGCCGAATCTGTCCTTAGATGATACTGCAGATATTGCGGACAGTATCATGCAGGTGAATCCACCGACTTCATCGTTCGCTGTCAGTGCGCCATAAGCCCTACCAGTTGCAGTCCAAAGTGTTACGGCTCAGCCAGTCAATAATGGTGAACAACTGGTGCAGAAGATCGAGGAGCCCATTCATATGGTCGCAGCGCTCCACACCGGTCGCCGAGATTCTTCAATTAATCGAAGAGTTCGGGAGCGCTCACGATCTCGAGGTAAACGAGAGTTTTCTCATCGCGGCGCATCCTGTGAGCGTGTATGCTGGTATCATCGCCGTTTTGGTACCAATGCTCGGAACTGCATTGCTCCATGCTCATACAGGTCGGAAAACCCATCCGGCAGCCATTAACAGCGGCGACTGGCTGCCGATCTGGAGGGAGCCGCCTTCTCGTAACAGATCGCTCTTCCAAAAGGCAATTTCTTGTTGATACCGGCTCCGATCTATCGTGTTTTCCCCGATCTCTTCTGAAGGACCGTCGTGCAGCCACGGACTTTGAACTCAGCGCTGCCAACAAGTCAACCATTAAAACTTACGGCGAACTTCCCTTAAGCCTTAACCTAGGGCTTCGTCGTGACTTTACCTGGCGTTTTGTTGTCGCTGATGTGGCCCTGCCCATCCTAGGATCCGATTTTATGGCGCATTACAACTTGCTCCCGGACTGCCGCCACCGCCGCCTAGTTGATGGCGTAACTGGCCTCTCGGCGCCCGGACAGTCGTTTAATACGGCACATGCCAGTGTCAGGGTACTTACTGTTCCTCAGTCTACCTTCACTGACATCCTCAGCAAGTTCCCGCAGCTAATTCGGCCAGCTGGAGTCCCACGCGAAGTGCGTCACTCCACCGAGCATTTCATTCGGACGACTCCGGGACCGCCACTATCGTGTCGTGCAAGACGACTCGCACCAGACCGGTTAAACATAGCCAAAGAGGTGTTCGACGCCATGCTCAGAGAGGGCACGGCTCGTCGCTCGGAGAGTGCTTGGTCCTCGCCGTTGCACATGGTGCCCAAGAAGAATGACGGCTGGCGTCCATGCGGCGATTACCGCGCCTTGAATGCGCGTACGGTTCCAGATCGCTACCCGGTACGTCACATTCAAGACTTCAACCACAGGATTCATGGTTGTACAATCTTCTCAGTGATTGACCTTGTGAAGGCCTACAACCAAATTCCTGTTAACCCTGAGGACGTCCAGAAGACAGCAATCATTACACCATTCGGGTTGTTCGAGTTCCCGTTCATGGGTTTTGGTCTTCGCAATGCCGGACAGACCTTCCAACGTTTCATTGACGAAGTCTTACATGGTTTGGATTTCTGCTATGCCTACATAGACGACATTTTGATTTTTTCAAAGTCGGAAGAGCAACACAAGGAACACTTGCATCAATTGTTCCGGCGACTGTCTGATTACGGCTTGCTGATAAACTCCTCCAAGAGTGTTTTTGGCCAGTCAAGCGTAACATTCCTTGGGTATGAACTGTCAGCCGATGGTGTACGCCCATTAACAGACCGTATCGCCGCTCTGCAGTCCTTCCCGTTGCCTAAAACCGCTAAGGCCCTTCGTCGATTTTTGGGCATGATAAATTTTTATCGCCGTTTTCTGCCCGCAGCTGCTGAACATCAAGCTCCCTTAGATGGTGCCGTCGCTGGTCTTCGTGGATCACAGCCCATTCACTGGACACCATCTCTCGAGCGCACTTTCGTCGCCTGCAAGGAGGCTCTGTCTAGAGTCACTCTTCTTCACCATCCAGTTTCAGATGCTCCGATTGGTCTTTTTACCGATGCTTCTAGCCATTCCGTTGGTGCCTGTCTCCAGCAGTTTGTCGACGGTTCCTGGCAGCCCATCGCGTTCTTTTCAAAGAAACTTTCAAAAGAACATTCAAAGCGGCTATCGAATGCTCTCACCAAGACAGCAGCAATCCTGGGTGTAGAAAACACTGAAGAAGACCAGACCGTATGGCCAGCTTACTACCGTGAGCTGCTCGCCATATACGAAGCAGTCCAGCATTTTCGTCATATATTAGAGGCTCAGCATTGCACAATTTATACGGACCACAAGCCTTTAATATATGCCTTCAAACAACGACGAGAGAAGCTTCCACCAGTTCAGCTTCGCCAATTGTCGTACATTGCGCAGTTCACCACGGACATCCAGCATGTAAGTGGTGCCGACAATGTAGTAGCTGACGCTCTATCAAGGATAGCAGCTATATCGGTGGAACCTGTCGATCTTCGGGCACTGGCCCAGTCACAAGAAAACGACCCTGAGTTCCAGCGTTTATTGGATCACGGTTCGGCACTCAAACTAAAGCGTGAACCAGTGCTCGGAGCAGATGTATTTATATATTGTGATACATCCACGGCACGCTCACGGCCTTTCGTGACAACTCCTTTCCGACAGCAGGTATTCAACTCGCTGCACAACCTCTGTCATCCTGGAGTACGTGCGACCGCTCGACTTGTTTCGGAACGTTTCGTTTGGCCTAGCATCCAACGAGACTGTCGTGCATGGACACGCGCCTGTCTGTCGTGTCAACGTGCTAAAGTGACAAGGCATGTCCGCGCACCGCTTAGTACATTCGCACTGCCGACAGATCGTTTTGCACATGTCCATATAGACATAGTTGGCCCTTTACCAGTTTCCGAGGGTTTCAAATATTGTCTGACGGCCACGGACAGGTTTACACGCTGGCTTGAAGTTTACCCAACCGCAGACATTACCGCCGAGACAATAGCGAAAGCCCTTATCACCGCTTGGATCTCCCGCTTTGGTGTTCCGCATCGCATCACCACTGATCGTGGTCGGCAGTTTGAAGCCTCACTATTTCAAGAGCTTGGTAAGCTCGTTGGTTTCAAGCAATCTAGGACCACAGCATATCACCCCTGCGCGGGATGATAGAACGGCCACACCGGCAACTGAAGGCTGCCCTTTTGTGTCATCCTGGCGCATCCTGGACAGAGGCCCTGCCACTGGTGCTACTTGGAATGCGGACGGCATGGAAAGATGATCTGCATTCATCATCTGCAGAGCTCGTTTATGGTGAGCCACTCCGTTTACCAGGAGAATATTTTACTCCTTCAACAAGCAGCGAGGGATCAGATTTTGTTTCACGTCTGCGACAAACAATGTCCAACCTGAGACCTCAGCCTGCCTCACGGCATGCGAAGCCAAGCATCTTTGTCTTCAAGGATCTGAAGGACGCTTCACAGATCATGCTTCGCGATGACAGCGTTCGAGGGACCCTGCAACCACCCTACTCTGGACCCTACCCGGTCGTCGGACGGACAGAGAAGACGGTCACCATTCGCCGGCGAGGTCACGACGTTGTGGTCAGCATGGATAGAGTCAAACCAGCTTATAGTTTGAATGAGGACGCTCCTGCTGACACAATTTGCCCCGACTCATCGCCACCTGCAGTTCCAACCTCTATTCTGCGGCACTCAAGATTGCAACCACCTGCAGCTCCAACCTCTATTCTGCGGCACTCAAGATCGCAACCAGCAGCAGATTCCCGCACCACAAGAGCTGGCCGTAAAGTCCGGTTCCCGGAGCGCTTTCAGGCTGGTCTGTGAGTGCGCAGAAATCTCCGCAAGGGGGTAATGTGGCGTCAGAAGTTAGCCACAGTTGGCCTGCTACTGTGATTTCCATACTCGGTTGAATTCAGCAACCGGAGTAGTAGCAGTGGAAATCACAGTAGCCTGGCTGAAAAGTATTTCCGTAATGGAGCAGCCATTATGCCCAGTATTCTCGGGAAAGGCTTGTAAGCAGGACGTAGCTGGCAAAATAAAATCAAGATATTCAAATAAAGTCTGTGTTTCAATTCACTAAACATGTATCTAAACTCACTCCGATCCCAAGCTTTTTATAAAGCAAATATGTAAATGATTATAACGTTGTATATTTCTGTATTAAAATTTTGTACCAAAATTTATATTCTTAGGGGGGTCAGTAAGACATTAAGCGCTTACGCAGCATTGTCCGACGAACTAAGCCACGGAGTGCACAAGCAGTGTCAGTAAGACAATAAGCGCTTACGCAGCATTGTTTAGGTCATATTATAAAATACAATGAAATTTCTCCAATAAAAAACAACTTAATTTCAATAAAAAATTTTCCATTACCGAAAAATCAAAAGAACATTAGACAATTTTTAGGAAAAATTAATTTTTACAATCAATACGTACCAAAAATTTCAATAATTCTTGAACCTTTACATAATTTATTAAGAAAAGGTCAAAAGTTCATTTGGTCTGATGAATGTCAAAAAACTTTTGAATACATGAAAAATTTTCTTTGCACACAGCCGGTACTAGCTATCTTTAATCCAGACTTACCAATACATATATATACTGATGCAAGTTTGCAAGGAGTGGGCGCTGTGTTGAAACAACCACAACCAAATGAAAAAGTTGAAAAACCAGTTGCATATTTTTCAAAGAAATTAAATGAATCTCAAAAAAGGAAAAAAGCTATCTATTTAGAATGTTTAGCAATTAAAGAATCTGTAAAATACTGGCAACATTGGCTCATAAATAGACCATTCAAAGTATTATCAGATCACAAACCACTAGAAAAAATGAATATTAAAGCCAGAACAGATGAAGAATTAGGTGACCTCACTTATTATTTATCACAATATGACTGTGAAATAATATACCATCCAGGTGAAGATAATGTAGAAGCAGATTGCTTAAGTAGAAATCCGGTTTTAGAGTCTGAAGAAGATGAAAATGATCTATTGAAAATTGTTAATTTAATAAAAATAGTAGATATTTATGATGATCAAAAGAAAAATCAAGATATAGTACATAAAAAAGACAATCTAATTGTAAAGAATAATATTTATTATAAAAAAATGCGAGGAAAAGAAAAAATCATACTATCGGAAGAATTTTGTAAACAATTTATATACAACCTTCATAAAAATTTCTGTCATATTGGCATAAATCAAATGCAAAGCAAAATATTGCCATATTATACAGCGAAAAATATTTCAAAACTTATAAAAAAAACATGCAGAAATTGTGGGATTTGTATAAAAAATAAATCAAGAGGACAAGATAAAATTGGGTTAATGTCTCATCTTGGTCCTGCAAAAAGACCATTTGAAATAGTTTCTATAGATACAATAGGTGGATTCGGAGGGTCACGATCCACAAAGAAATATCTGCATCTTCTTGTTGATCATTTTACAAGATTTGCCTATATATTAACATCAAAAACACAAAATGCAAATGATTTCATCAAATTAACAGAAAAAGTGCTTAAAGATCATGATATAGAAATAGTTTTAACAGATCAATACCCAGGTATCAATTCTAAGGAATTCAAAAATTACTTAGAACAAAAGAACATAACGATGATTTTTACAGCAGTAAATGCACCATTTTCTAATGGCTTAAATGAAAGACTTAACCAAACTTTAGTGAATAAAATTAGATGTGCAATGAATGAAGAAAACAAAAAATTAGCATGGACTACTATTGCGCATAATTGTATAAACAAATATAATGAAACAGAACATACAGTCACAAAATTCAGCCCAAAATATTTATTGCAAGGTGAAGATACTGCAATATTACCAATAGAATTAAGAACAAAGAAAAATGATAACACTCTAGAAATTGATAGAATAAGAGCTTTCGAAAATAGCATACAAAATCACAATTACAATAAAACCTTGTATGACAGAAATAGAATAAATAATAATTTTGATATAGGAGACTTAGTATATGTTGAAAATGGAAATCGATTGAATCGCAACAAATTAGATGAATTAAAAATTGGTCCATATAAAATTACGAAGAAAATATCAAATACAATGTATGAAATTGACACGGGACATAAAAAATCAGAATCAAATTTATTTCATGTATCTAAACTCACTCCGATCCCAAGCTTTTTATAAAGCAAATATGTAAATGATTATAACGTTGTATATTTCTGTATTAAAATTTTGTACCAAAATTTATATTCTTAGGGGGGAGATGTAAGAAAAATACCTTATACTTAATTTAATTTAGCACATAAGTAAAGATTGTAAGCGACTCGGATTGATGTGTCAGTAAGACAATAAGCGCTTACGCAGCATTGTCCGACGAACTAAGCCACGGAGTGCACAAGCAGTGTCAGTAAGACAATAAGCGCTTACGCAGCATTGTCCGACGAACTAAAGCCGCGATCCCAATGTATCCGCACCGTTCCGATCCGTCCGATCCGCACCGCTCCGTTGAGAAGCCTGGTTCCAATGCTTCCGAAATTTGACAATTTTGTTAGTATCCAAATGGAAAGAAATAAGGTGTTGAAATATTTTAAATTGTTTTGTGAGTTATACAAGATATAACAAGAATATAAAAAACTAAAAAGGCAAAGAATCATGAAGTTAGTATTCATATAATTTTTATTTTTTTTGCCATACAATTCTGGATGTCTTCGGATATCCTCGATAAATTCTTCTAAATTCATTTTTTTTTTACCTAACCGTCCTGCGTCCACTCGGAGCACTACAAATCATTAAATTGTCTCAATAAAATTTTTTATGAGGTTATGCGTTCCGTAGCAATCCGAAAAAGATGAAAGTTAACCAACTCTTCCGTACCGATCCGATCCGTACGTGCCATTGGGACCACCTTTCCGAGCGGCCATATATTTCCTAAGCAACCATCGAATTTTAACTTTGACAGCTGGTCGGATCGGAACGGTGCGGATACATTGGGATCGGGGCTTAAGCCACGGAGTGCACAAGCAGTGTCAGTAAGACAATAAGCGCTTACGCAGCATTGTCCGACGAACTAAGCCACGGAGTGCACAAGCAGTGTCAGTATAACGATGTAAGCCACGAAGTGCACACGTATATCTCAAATCATCAAGGAAAGTAACTGTATAAAAAGAAAGTTATTCATACCTCCAGATAACAACAGAGTGTAAATAATAACATTGAATGTTGTTTCTTTGTTATTACAGGTATGATAATTGATAATGTTAAGTTATTTTAATTAAAATTAGATTAATTTTATACAAAATAATAAAATATCTTTGTTATTACAGAGAAACACATCCATTATTATTTGCCAAACCCAATCATCTTATACATATATACTGTTCGTCGAACCTAAAAGTGTAAAAATAGAAAGAAAAACATTATAAATTAAAAACATGAATATTAAAAGTTCGTTTACCTGGTACCTGGGTGCTCACAGGTACATCCAAATTTCCAGTAAGGTAAGGTGCACTCACGAAGGGGATAACGCACTCGTTACTTAAAAACCGCGTGACCAATTTAATTTCATGTCCCTATGACAGAATACAAATGTCAGGGACAAATGTCACGGACAAATGTCAGGGACAAATGTCAGGCAGATTCCATGGCGTTGCCAGATTTGCCATTTATTGCTCAGGATCAGCTGATGTTTGGAGAAGTGACCGAATTCACCATGTGGTGTATAAGTAGTGCCCGGCATGTTGTCTCCAACCGGCTTTGGAGAGTTCTGAGTATAAAAGGGCCCCCGACGTTGATCAAATTGCCAGTTTTTCAGGAACAGGCTGACACAGAGCTACTACATGCCGTAAAAGGTCAGTGTAGCTTTAAATGCAGGGGCCTTATTATGAGAAACGATACGAATCGCCAAACGAAACGAAAATGAGAAACGAAACGAAATCACTTTCGTATCACAAAAAACGATCGTTTCGTTCTTTTAGTATTGCCATGTGCAAGTCGAGGTGTTTGTATGAAATGTTACATTTGACAGCTGCCAAATTACCTTTAAATTTAAATTGAGGTGTTATTTTTAAAGAAAAACATTCATTTATAACGAAATGTTAGGTGCGGAGTTGTTTTTCTCGTCTTCCGAAAGTGAAGGTGAAGGTGATAATGTTGCTGCCTTCAGAAGGAAACTTCGAGATGCTTCAAATCCCTTGGAGCTACCGGAAACAATGTTACTTACAAATAACGCTATTTAAAAGTTAGAATGTAATATATTTCCTTATAGTTTTGCGCAACTTTTCCGGCTAAATAAACAGGCGTTCAGATATTTACTGGGAGAACTTTCTGGAGACTTTGAAGAACGAAAAATTTCAACTGCAATCCCCAATATTGTAAAATTGGCCGGCTGTTTAAGGTTTTTCGCTGAAGGAAGTTATCAGAAAGGCGTGGGGCAAGATTTTCACATTGCGATGTCTCAAAGCAGCATATCTTCCGTTTTAGCCGAAGTAGTTAACTTGTTTGAAACAAAGATTTGCCCGCTTTGGATCAATTTTATTGTTAGCGAGGATGAAGCGAGGGTGAGCAAGCAACATTTTTTCCAATCATATGGATTCCCTGGGGTTATTGGTTGTGTGGATGGTACCCACATAAAAATTATTAAGCCCGCTGAGAATGAACATCTCTATATGAATAGCAAAGGATTTCACAGCCTCAACGCAATGATTGTAATACCAAAAATCACTTTGCATTTCCTATAATATTATCACTAAAATTAAATATTTCTAGGTATGCGATCATAAAATGAAAATTTTAGCAGTCGATGCTAAATTTGGAGGGGACTCTCACGATGCGCATGTGTGGGATCTAAGCGATATTTATAATCATCTTCGAACAAATAGAGGAACTAACACAAGCAGTTGGCTTCTAGGTAGGATTATGGCATACACAAAAATTAAAATAATTCAATAATAATAATGTTCTACATGTACAGGCGATTCTGGATATAGGCTGCAACCCTGGCTTATTACTCCATTTCGGAATGTAGACGAGGGAAGCAGAAAAGCCCGATTTAATACTATGCATTCCAGAGCTCGGAATGTAGTGGAAAGGACCATCGGCATATTGAAAAACCGATTTCGCTGTTTACTTGGTGCTAGGCAAATGCATTACACACCGCTTAAAGCCGTCCAAATTGTGAACTCGTGTGTAGCACTTCACAACATTTGTATACAATACAATGTGCCCCATGTAGAAGAAACCATTATTGAGTCGGAGGAAGACATTCAAAACATTCACAGTGAAGAAAACACTAATCAAGATGTTGATGGAATAAGAATAAGAAATGATATTTTGAATGCTATTTTTAATTAAAAAGTGTTGTTTAATAAACAAATATCATTTAATTCATTTTTCTTTTGTTATCTTAAAACTAAAACAAAAATAAATACTCTTCATATTACGGCGTGCTTATATAAAACATAAACATTCTTCATTAAACAAATAAAATAAATAAAAAATAGTCTTTTCATGTTTTGGCACCTATTCACAGCTTGCGTTTCCTTTCATCATTTCAAGTTGTCTTTCCTTAATGTTTAGTTTTTGTTGCTTTATTTGTATTTCACCCAAGTATCGTCTTTGGTTTTCTATTTCTATTTCTTTATTGTTAGTGTTTGCTTCTTTTTGTAACTCCAGTTTCTGCCTTTTCAATTCTAACTTCTCCTTTTCAACAGCTAACTTTTCTTCCTCAAGCTTGTACATTTTTTTAAGCCATTTGGTGTTCTCTTTGGTTGAAGAACTTATTGACTCCAAAGACGTTGAAATTTTTTCAAAAATTTCTTTCTGGAAGTCCGTTTGTTCTTTTAAAATGTCATATCTTGTGTTTGTCGTAATCTTTTCTACATTCCTTTTTCTCTTCCTATTTACTTTAGGTAAATTTATTGTCTCCTTGACGGTTTCTCTGCTTATCTCAACATCTTCGCTTTCCTCAAGAAGTCTTTCCGCTTCTTGTATAAGATGCTCTTCATCCATGTACACATCATTTTCAGTTGCGAGGTCCTGCGAAGAAGTAGAGGCTGCCCCAAAACTCTTAGCACCCTGAATACCATCAACTGCTTGACGAATGCTAATAAGATCAATGACTTTCTCTTCCAATGGAGAGAAATTATATATTTTACAGGGTCCTCCGCCTGTCCCCGTAATTTGAACCCTGTTATTACGTAACTTTTTTTTTATAAAAAATTTGAAATCGCTCCATACCTAAAAAGCATCATATGCATTATTGCTTTATTGTCATATAATCATTCATACTTTTTTCCATCCTTCAGCATTTCTTAAAGGAGGTCCCTCGGCATTACAGTCTGCTGTAATTTGGTCCCATACCCTTTTAGCTTTTGTTCTGCCTTCGGCAGAGTTCGCTATCCCGCGAGCTACATCTTGGTTACTCTGCATATGTAGTACTAGTATTTCGTACTGGCTTGTTTTCGTTATCTTTTTCGATCTATGTATAATAATGTTAATAATTTTTCAAATTCACGTTTTCAATGCACACTTCAAATATATAGAGCACACAGAAAATATTTGTGCACTTTTATGCACTATTTTATATGTTAAAAATACTTACTGAGACATCACAGAAACTAACGACCTAACACCTAACACAGAAACGACGACCTAAGTGCCATCGAAGCGAGAAACGATTGCGACCGTTTCTTTCGGAAACGATTTCGTTTCTCGCAATACCGATTTGTCAATTTCGTTTCGTTTCTATTTCGTTTCGTTTCTCATAATAAGGCACCAGCTTAAACAGAAAAACACAGCGCCAGGGCTTCACTATTGGGTTTTCGACTAGAAGATAAATATTTTTTCCTTTAGATAGGCTTCGTCGGTGGTATTGCACATTTTTTCTTGGGAATTCGATTTTTTAAAGATAGACAACGCAGTTCATTTGTATTTTTTGCTTTGGAAAGCTGTTTTTTTGTTTCGAAGGGAAATATATCGATTATTCTTGGATTAATTTATTTAGATTTAACATTTATTTGGGAGAATAAACTGAATGACAACTCACACTTTTCTTTTAATTACAAACCGCTACACATCCCACCATCCAACAGCTGAACAACAAATACGACACGAATCGTAACCTGTTCAGGTCCTCTTTTCTATTTCAGCTTAACATTTTTTGGTGGTTCCATCCAGGAAGTGTGAGCTCATTTGGTTTTTCTCTCAAATTTTTGGTTTAGCGTTAACGTACTTTTTGATATCTTCGATATATTTTCCTTGTAAGACGGGACAATGACTACTCTAAAGCAGGCACTCACTAGTGAGAAAGTGCTTAGAAATCGGATAGACAAGATTATCGAAAACGGAAAAAAAACTGCAGTGGCAAAGCGTACATTGGGTTTTTACGAAACTAAGATAACAGATTTAAGAAAGGTATGGAGTGACTATTGTGAGGCTGATCAATCTGTTAGGGAATTGGTCTTGGCAACTGAAGATAAGGATACGCCGGAATGCATGTCGGCGGATCTTTTTGGTGTCACAGAATCAAAATATAGCGAATATATGGGGGAGGTACTGGAAGGCATGCGTAAGTGCTCACTTACGCAAGACGCCAATACAGGGGCTGGTACAGGTACCTCTACCGGCAATAACTCAACCATGATTCGCGAAGAGTCACTCTTACCTAGGATTGCGTTGCCAAAGTATAATGGCGATTACGACACCTGGCGATCATTCCATGATATATTTGTGTCATTGGTCCACGACAATGTTCGTTTAACCCCAGTACAGAAACTGCATCATCTTAAGGCATGTGTAATTGGAGAAGCCGAGAAATTCTTGCGACATATACCAATTACAAATGCAGATTATGAGCCTGCATGGAAAAAATTAAGGGAAAGATACGAGAATAAACGTATTCTCGTGAATCACCAGTTGAAGTCGCTCACAAACCAGATGAAGCTAACAACTGAAACAGCCAACGGGATTAAGTCACTTGTCGACACAACTGAGGAATGTATGCAACAGTTGAAGATCCTCAGCGTTGACATATCCTCATGGGATGTGATTCTCATTTATTTAATTGTTCAAAAGCTCCCCTTTTATACCCTAAAATTATGGGAGGAAGAACATGGAGCATCCCAAAAGTTGCCCACTTACGAGCATTTCACTACATTTTTGAAAACTCGGATAAGGGTTTTAGAGTCAATTTCAGACACCATAATTCCAAGGCGAACTCCAACAACAAAAGAAACCACTAAGGCATATTATGCCATTAAAGCAACAAACAAATGCCCTGCATGCGATGGTATGCATTTCGTACAGAAATGTGCAAAATACCAAGCAATGGACGCTAAAGCAAGGCGAAGGATTATACAATCGGCCGGGCGCTGCATCAATTGTTTGTCCAGCACTCATCTGGGTAATAAGTGCACAAGCAAATACAGATGTCTAAAATGCAAAGCAAGACATCATACTACGCTTCACGAACACGTGAAGTCAGAGCAAACAAGCTCTCACTCAAATATGGGTACAAGGGGGTCAGAGCACTCTGCCTCTATTAAACAAAACCCATATTCAGAGCAATCAGCTTCGGATAGCTCAATTCAAAGGCCTGCGAATTATGAGCAACAAGCTCATACAGGAAACAGCTTGAAACAATTTCAAGGATCACCAAGCCTTCACACTGGCAAGGTAGATAATACTCAGAGCTTTGTTGCTGGGAAAAACCATGAAGCATTGCTCTCCACAGCATTGGTCCTGGCACAGACCGAACACGGTCAGGCCCAGGTCTTACGATGCCTAGTGGATACTGGCTCACAGTCCTCTTTCATTACTCAAGAGGCTTGTAAAAAATTGGATGCCATACGCACTGCTGCCTCAATTAAGGTCACAGGCTTAAACACTAGCCCAGCAGGAGTATCACACGAAAAAACTAACCTGATGCTACGATCTTGTGGTCCAGATTCGGGCACCATTAAGGAAGAGTTTCTTCTAATAAAGAAAATAACTGAATATCTGCCAACTAGAATGGTATCTACTCAGGATTGCAAACATTTGCAAAAATTGCAACTGGCTGACCCAACATTTGGGCGAACTGGGAAAGTAGATGCATTATTGGGGGCTCGAGTTTGTGCTCAAATATTCCAAGAAGGAATAGAGCGAGCTCCTGAAACAGCTCTGATAGCTGTAAATACCAAGTTTGGCTGGATAATTTTAGGACCTACGAAAGATACAGCTGATGACAGCGCAGCAAGCTTCATCAGCATATCTGACGAATCCCTCAGCACACAGCTGACCAAATTTTGGGAATCAGAGGAAATTAGCGAGAACAAGATCCTTTCCAAGGATGATCAAGAATGTGAAGTCTTGTACAGGGCTACCTATCAGCGCCTAGACTCTGGAATCTATCAAGTAAAACTGCCCTTTAAGGATAATAGCCTGCCAGAGCTCGGAGAATCGAGACCGCTGGCATTAAAAAGATTTAATAGTCTACAAAGAAGATTTTTGAAACAACCCGATTTGGAGAGGGATTATAGGCAATGTCTAAATGAGTACGTTGAACTCGGCCATATGATCAAATTAGATCCCCCAAAACCAAACGAACAAAATAACTACATTCCTCACCATGCTGTGCTAAAGGAAAGCACTACTACTAAATTACGAGTGGTGTTTGATGCTTCGGCCAAAACCACGAATGGAAAATCATTAAATGATTACCAGTTGAAGGGACCGACAATCCAGCCAAAGCTCTCGGCAACTCTCCTGAATTGGCGTAAGTATAGGTTTGCTATGCATGCTGACATAGAAAAAATGTACCGGATGATCAAGGTTCACCCAGATCATCAGGGTTTTCAGCGTATACTCTGGCAGCATCCTGAAACAAAACAGATACAGGATTACAAGCTGACAACAGTTACGTTTGGGACAGCTTCGGCCCCATACCTGGCAGTACGGACCCTACAGCAACTTGCGCTGGACGAAAGGCAAAACTGGCCTTTGGCTTCTAGTGCAACATTAACAAGTTTCTATGTTGATGACTTGCTGACTGGAGCAGACAATGTTGCTGATGCAATTAAACTGCAAGGAGAGTTAATAAATATGCTTGCTGGAGGAGGTTTCAAGTTGCGAAAATGGGCAAGCAATTCGCATGATTTGTTGGAAACCTTACCTGTGGAGTATCGGGAATTGAAGAGTACTCTACCGATTACAGATGGCGACTCCATAAAAACTTTGGGAATCTGCTGGCATCCCTTATCTGATTTCTTCACATATGCCATTTATGTGGACAGAACATACGATGCAACGACAAAACGAACCATACTCTCTGAGGTTGCATCGTTGTACGATCCTTTGTGATGGCTAGCCCCAGTCATTATAGTTGCGAAAATGTTGATCCAAACGTTGTGGATTTTGGGAGGTGACTGGGATAGCCCAGTGTCTCAGGACATTGAGGACAGATGGGGCACTTTCAGGTCAGATTTGCCAAATTTAAAGAATTTGAGGGTCTCACGTTGGATATTTTACGACCCTGAATCGGAGGCACAGCTGCACGGATTTTGCGATGCCTCTGAAAAGGCTTTCGCTGCGGTTGTTTACCTGCGAATCAAAGATAGAAACGGAAATATACAAACAACTCTACTCACAGCTAAGACAAAGGTAGCCCCCATAAAACCAACTACTATTCCACGGCTGGAGTTAAATGGGGCTGTTCTTCTTGCAAGGCTTCTTAAATCTACAATTCAAGATATGCATCTTGAAAACATGCCCACCTTCGCATGGACAGACTCCACAATCACGTTACATTGGATCAAGGAGAATCCATCACGTTGGAAGGTCTATGTGGCAAACCGTGTCGTGGAAATTCAGGAAATCATAAAATATGACCACTGGCGGCATGTTTCAACGAAACAAAACCCAGCAGATTTGGCATCACGGGGCACAACAGTGTCAAAAATGATTGACAATAACTTATGGTGGCACGGACCTGTTTGGCTGAGCGAAAAGGAGTCAGAATGGCCAGAACCTAAGGAAATTATCGGTAAAACGGATCTAGAAGCCAAGCAACCAAATAATAGAGCTGCTAATTTTTTGACAAATATCGAAAATGAAATGTTTAATCGATATTCGTCATTTATGCGATTGAAACGCATTGTAACACAGCTCCTACGTTTTAAGCATAACACTCAAAACCCGTCAAAAAGGCAAACCGGTCATTTAACTTCGACAGAATTGCAAAGGGGAGAAATAACAATTTTAAGAAGTGTACAGAAACTAGAATTTACCGAAGAATACGAAAATCTAAGTCAGAATAAATCGGTTGCTAGGGGTAGCAAGCTGTTCACCTTAAATCCATATATGGACAAGAATGGACTGATCAGAGTAGGTGGACGATTGGAGCATGCCTTCATCCCATACAACAGAAAACACCCAATAATTTTACCGCGAAAGCATATCGTGACATTGTTGATAATTGACAAAATTTAGAAACATATCATGGCGGACCCTCTCTAGTATTGAACGCAAGCCGCGATCAATATTGGATATTAGATGGGAGAAGAAGCATAACTACACAGATGCACAAGTGCATCACGTGTTCTCGACATCGCGGCGCAACCCTAACACAGTTAATGGGGAATCTGCCTTCAGCACGGATAAATGTAACAAAACCATTCACTAAAGTTGGCATAGATTATGCTGGACCAGTGATGCTGAAATCATCAAGGCAGAGAAATGCAAGGTTGTACAAAGCCTATTTATGCATTTTTGTTTGTATGGCCACGAAGGCCATGCATATCGAGCTAGTATCCGACCTGACATCAGAAGGCTTCCTCGCTGCTTTGAAGCGATTCATTGCCCGCAGAGGATTGTGCACGGATATTTTTTCCGATTGCGGCACAAACTTTATCGGTGGGAAAACCATTTTGGACAGGGAGATGAGGGCTGCAATCAAAAAGGCCGAACCGGAGGCAGCTCAAAGGCTGGCTGAGAAAGCCATAACTTGGCATTTTAACCCACCAGCAGCTCCACACTTCGGCGGGATCTGGGAGGCCGGAGTAAAGGCAGTAAAGAATCACTTGAAACGAACACTTGGACAAGCAAAGTGTACCTTTGAAGAATATGCGACGGTCCTTGCAGAGATCGAAGCATGTTTGAATTCCCGACCATTATGCGGTATCCGAGACAATCCCGATGAATTTTTTGTGCTTACACCTGCACATTTCCTGATTGGTCAAGAGATGAACGCACTGCCGGAGTCGGATCTCGACAAGGAGAATGTACCATCCCTACAGAGATGGAAATATTGCCAATTGTTGAAGCAACAGTTTTGGAACAAATGGTCAAGGGACTATTTAAATCACCTTCAACATCGGCCAAAATGGCGCGCTAAGAAGGAAAATGTTAGTGTCGGAGACATCGTTCTTGTAAAACAACAAAATATAGCACCTACAAATTGGCCGTTAGGTAAAATTGACGAGGTGTTTCCGGGTGCTGACAATTTAGTTCGAGTAGTCAAAGTTCGAACTGAAAATGGATTATTGCAGAGACCAATATCGAAAATTTGTCAACTACCAGTGGATACTAACAAACAGACATAATTGAGACCAAACATGTGTCGACATGTGCCGTCTTATTTCTATTGAGGCACATTCACTCATTAAAACATTTTCACATTCATTCATTAAACATTTCACATTCATTCATCTAACAATTTCACCTTCACTCATTAAGCTTTAGATACTAAAATGGAAGACATACTAGTGATTTCTGAAGACTATTTTCCGTCATCCCCGAACAGCCCACTTTCCCAGCTCTGTCCGGCGCTGACTGACCTGTTTCCAGACCCACCTCGTCGACTACCTCTTCCTCAGCATAGTGGACAGCTTGAGATGGAGCCGCCTTCAGCCGCTCAACCACAGTGGGACACCCCACAAACCAACCCTCAGCTGGATGAAGAAGTCATCATCAATGGCGGAAGGAGGGATCTTCATCGTCTACATAGGTTAAGACCAACGTCCACTCTTGCTGAGTTGGAAATGCGAGCTGAAAATAGTTTTCAGAAGTTTGTGACTAGGGAGGGGGTAGACATTTTTTGCCAAAGGAAGTGTTGGACAGGATTAACTTTAGGGTAATTCAAAAAAAGAAAAGAAAAGAGCACACTATAAACCTGCCTGATCGATATCAGGCAAGGTTAAGAGTTAGGGCGGACGGAGTGATAATGTTCCACCATTACCATAAGCGGGGCGTATTAAAAAATTTACAAAAAAGGAAACAAAAAAGACTGTTGAACGCGAGCGTTCAACGCGGGGGAGAATGTTCGTCGAACCTAAAAGTGTAAAAATAGAAAGAAAAACATTATAAATTAAAAACATGAATATTAAAAGTTCGTTTACCTGGTACCTGGGTGCTCACAGGTACATCCAAATTTCCAGTAAGGTAAGGTGCACTCACGAAGGGGATAACGCACTCGTTACTTAAAAACCGCGTGACCAATTTAATTTCATGTCCCTATGACAGAATACAAATGTCAGGGACAAATGTCACGGACAAATGTCAGGGACAAATGTCAGGCAGATTCCATGGCGTTGCCAGATTTGCCATTTATTGCTCAGGATCAGCTGATGTTTGGAGAAGTGACCGAATTCACCATGTGGTGGATAAGTAGTGCCCGGCATGTTGTCTCCAACCGGCTTTGGAGAGTTCTGAGTATAAAAGGGCCCCCGACGTTGATCAAATTGCCAGTTTTTCAGGAACAGGCTGACACAGAGCTACTACATGCCGTAAAAGGTCAGTGTAGCTTTAAATGCAGCTTAAACAGAAAAACACAGCGCCAGGGCTTCACTATTGGGTTTTCGACTAGAAGATAAATATTTTTTCCTTTAGATAGGCTTCGTCGGTGGTATTGCACATTTTTTCTTGGGAATTCGATTTTTTAAAGATAGACAACGCAGTTCATTTGTATTTTTTGCTTTGGAAAGCTGTTTTTTTGTTTCGAAGGGAAATATATCGATTATTCTTGGATTAATTTATTTAGATTTAACATTTATTTGGGAGAATAAACTGAATGACAACTCACACTTTTCTTTTAATTACAAACCGCTACACATCCCACCATCCAACAGCTGAACAACAAATACGACACGAATCGTAACCTGTTCAGGTCCTCTTTTCTATTTCAGCTTAACATATACATTTTAGTATCTAAAGCCATGTTTACACTTAGATACATGTATCGGAATTTGCATGAGATACAAGTCAAATACACTCTACTCATACAAATGATCATACATTTTGTATATCAGCATTTCACTCTTGATTTGACAAGTCGTGATACTTCGGTGTCGGAAAGTGAATAAAGAAGGAAAGTTAAAATCTGTGTCGTTGCGTATGAAGTGATTTTTTTTCCCAAAATGTCTATGTTGAGCAAGGAAAAAACATTAAATTTAGGATAGATAAAATAAGAGCTAGTAACATATGGGATATTAAATCCAAAGACTATAAAGATATACAAATAGAAGAAATGACGTCTCCCATAATCATACATTATTCTAATCCAAACATTTCTGCTGAACGGAATGATGAGAACCACGAACCATCAAGTTTAACTATGACTAACTGCACTTTCAACAAGATTAATATAATAATTTACTATTTCGCACTATATTGCAAATTGAACTTTTAGAAATGCGATTTGCATACATTAGAGATGCAAAAGAATCACCACTGGCAAGGAAGCTTAATGTAACAGCTAACTGCTGTGCTATTCTCTAAAATACAAACTCGACGACGAGTTTCGCCAAGTGATCCACACTCACTTCGACTTCGAATTCTCCTCGCCTTAATTTGGTATTCTCTAAGCACATCCAAATGAAAAGTGAAGCGTAGTGTGCGTTGCACAACTTCGTTATACGCTGGTGATGTTGTTATAGCAACATCGCACAAACAAACAACAAAAATCCGTTTAGTGCAAGTGTCAAAGTGCCATATTGTGGTATCATAATGTGGTAAGTATAAAATTAGATACAAGTAATTATTTTTCCAAATTATATGTTTTTATCCCAAGCGAACGAACCGCCCACCCATCAGCAGCACAAGTTAACGCTTTGGTGGATTTTATGGAGTGTAATCCTGCCTTAGCGAAAGGGTATGCAAGGACCCAAAATGCCAGGGACAAGACACGGTCAGAGTGGCAGCATTTGGCCGAGAAATTGAACAGTGGAGGTGGTACTATTAAATCTTGGCAGCAATGGGTAAAGGTAATACATATCTTCATTTTCATACTAGTTGTTCTAGTTTTTCAGTGTTACATATTTTGCTTCCACATGATTTTGTTATGTAGTACTGGCGCGATAAGAAAAGCGCCGTGAAGAAAAAGGCAGCAGCACGATCTGCTGCCAGAAGAAGGACTGGTGGTGGTGGTCTGGATGATTCAGTGGAGCTGTCGGTGGCGGAGGAGAAAATTTTAAACATAATGGGGGGTGAAACCTTTGCAAGTGGTGATGCTTATTTGGGAATCCAGCCTTTTCATGTAAGTTTATAGTAGTTCTTTTGAAATTATATAATAACCTATAGTTTAAATTAATCTGCCATGTTTTTTCAGGTGTCTTCTTCACAGCCTATAAATAGTTCTGCTGATGCCTTAAATGGGACATTGGTTGAAGTTGATGACACTGCTATAGAGGTTTGTAGCTATAACGTATTATTGTGTTATGATAAAAGAATCAATTTTGATTGTATATTTTTAGGGAACTTTACAGGAAATTTTAAGCCAACCGTGTCCAACCGTGTCAGATGTAGGTCCATCACACGCACCTTATGGTTTACAGTGTGAGGTAATTATTGATTTTTTTGTATAGACTTATATTGTATTTAAATCCATTGCAGCAAATTCCCATCAATTCTATCCATCAGTCTCCTCCACTTCACCATCGGTCTCCTCAGCGTTGTGATCATCAGGGGTCAGCAACTGTGCAATCTCCTTACCAGAGATCTACTGCTACTGGCTTGGCAAGTAAGTATTTTATATATTTTAACACGTACATATTGTAAAGAGAAAAAGAGTATGATAGTTACAGAAAATAACAATGTTATTTTATTTTCAGCTCCACGGCGCCGACGACAGACGAGACAAATTAACCAAAGTTCTCCACCCTCTCAAAGAAGAACTCAGTTTTCCAATATTACTGAACGATTCTTGAGGGTGGAAGAACAACGCATGGAGATCGACAGGACTAACAATCAATTACTTAAATTGATGATGGACCAAAACGCAGAGAGGGACCGAATGGTGGCTGATGCGTTAAAATCTGTCGGAGATGGGCTGAAAGCCTTGGCAGAGGCAATAAAAAAGAATTAAAATTTGGATATATTTTTTTTTAAATGTTTTCGTGTTTTTTTTTTTTTTAAATACATCCAAAAAACTCAATCTTTTGTTTTTATTATCTTCCACGAGCGCGCCATAAGCTGTTGATCAGCTCACGTCTTCGAGACATACCTGCAGCTAACTCAGCTTGAGTAGAGCTATCAACAGATTGTCTTCTCTGGGTTTGGGAAATAAATTCTATTTCTCTTTGTTCTTCGTCTGCACTTACAGTAGGAGCAGGCACTCCTGCACGGTTGCAAATATTGTGTAACACACAACAGGCAATTACAATTTTTGCCACTATGTCAGGGTGATAATGGAGAACCCGGTGAGATAATAGGCACCTGAATCTTCCTTTTAGCATCCCAATAGCTCTTTCCACCGTATTGCGAGCCTTTGCATGTGCCTTATTATAACAGGTGTCATCAGGAAAGCTCTCTGCGAATACCCTGAATCACCTAAGAAAAGAAAGAAAAGAATTCCGTCACTTCAAAAATTACATATTACACCATATACTAACCTAGAAGATATACAGCTTCACCAGAATTTTTCAAAAAATTCAGGTGATCTTTTATCTCACTTTGATTAAAAACAAAATTATCATGGGTGGCACCACCAAATGTTGGGTCAACATGTAAAATATTTAGGTCGGCATCGGTAATCTAAAAATAATATTCGCTATAATATAAACAGATAATTGTCCAGTTTATCTTACCAATTGGACATTTCGTGCATGGTAACCTTTGCGGCAGTAATACCTTTCTTCATTTTCCACAGGCCGCACCATAGAAACAAATGTCCCGTCAATACATCAAATTACCCCAGGGATGTTGTATTTTATAAAAAATCTGTAAGGCAATATTTGAGTTTGTTTGTTATAGTAATTTTAATAAGAATAACAATTTAAAAACAAAGCATATGAAACGCAACAGACCTCTCCTTTAATTGTTGCCTCTCAGCTGCATTTTGAGGAAACCGTATATATTTCTTGACAACATCCGGGTGATTGAAAGCTTCTATCACTTCATGAATGCAGCGTGAAGCAGACGGTTGGGATACAAATGTCTGTACATTTCTACCCACCAATTTTTGTTAGCTGCCGTTCGCTAAAAATGATAGCGTACAAAGTATCTGAAAATAATTGCTTAAATATTATTGCAGAATATATAGCGTTTTTGGATAGAAATACAAAAAAATTTTAAGATCAATCTCAATATTTTCTATTTGACTTACTTTGATCCTTTTTGATAAGGCTCGGCCACGTCGTTGGACTGTCGGCAGCAGATAACTAATATCATCTTCTACCAATTTTATGAGGTCTTCCGAAAGCCGGTACACCCGCACAAAATCATCACTTCCACTTAGGAATGGTAGTTGTCTCAACCGTCGAGCCTGGCTTCGAGTCTCATGAACATCAATTTCATGAGCCTCTTTAAGCAAAGAAGCCACAAGAAACATTCGAGCCATCTGTAAAAAATTGTTATAATCTTCAAATACATTATTGACTGGATATTATGTACTTACCTTTCTGCTAATATCCACAATATTAAATTAAATATTTCGCACTTTAATCACTGCTAGAAAGGCAAGAAATATAATTTTCCACACAAAATACTTACTTTTGCTTTGACAGCACAAATCGAGTGTGAAATCCAGGTGATGATCGAAGTGAACGCGGATTTTTTTTACAGAATGCCAATTCCTGCCATTTCATTCATAGAAATGTGAAAATCTCACCCAAGCTAGTTCATTTCGGCGCCACGTTCACCGTGAAGGCGTACGAGCGGCGGCGTCGCATTCTTAGAGAATATGAAATGAGTTCGTCAGCGCGGATTCAGCGTCGAGTATAATAAAGTGTGCTTAGAGAATAGCACTGCTGATCTGCTGGTGATATTGAATTCTAATTTAGTGTCATTTTTCACTATTATTGGTCCCACTAACTCCAATAGCTGTTCAAATTTGTTTCGATCGATTCTTACATAATTTTTAAAATAACTCCCATCGTTTACTAACATATTGTACGCGCCTTGGCTTTCGCGTTTCTTTAAAAATTCACGCATCCACCACCTAAATTTCTTTTATTTATTTTTTAATTATATCTAAAATAATTAATCAAGAACTTAGAAATAAATAATCTTCCTCGTCTGAAGACATTTTTCTTTACCATGGAAACTCAAATCTACAAATCAAATATACTTGTATACTAATGTAACCGCATATTTATACATGTCAATTGATTTGTTAAATTGCAAATTTATACATGTCAATTGATTTGTAAAAATTTACTCATACAAATCTTGATATTAATTCGTGACACAAGTCCCATTACATGTATCTAAATTTAAATATAGTTGAAACCCAGGTCTGCTTCAGGTTTTTCGAACTTTATAAATAAAATAGTGCAAAATCTTGCAAGTTTATGAAATTAAAATTTCCATTTTAGGAGTTGAAATAAACTATGTACATACATACAAACGCACTTTGTTCCGTAAAACAATTGGTTATTGCACAAATGCGTATAATAGATTTAAAAAAAAAAGCGGCCAAGTGCGAGTCGGACTCGCCCATGAAGGGTTCCGTAGCAGCAAGTAACATAATATAAAAGTTCTTGTAGTTCGTTGTAACTTTGATCGTTTTATAGTAAGTATTTACCTATTTCTAGGCAGTAAATGAGTTTAAAAGAATAATTTCGATGTAAGTAATTGAAATTAATATTTTCCAACGAAAACAGTATCAAATCGTAAACGTACAATATATTTTAGCATTCGCAAATGTATCGAAAAATTAGCTCCGCGCGCACGAGTTTCAACGACGTCTGCCCTCACGTGTCTGCCCGCTCGGGTAGTCGGGAACCTGCCCCCCGCGCGCTCCGCACCCGCTTCCGATCAAGCCACGCCCCGCGCGAATTATAATTATTATTTACTTAGGCACCTATTACAGATTTATTATTAGAAAATAATGGTTCACGGTTTATGCATAAGGTTTATGTTTATGAAATTAAATGTTTTTTTTTATTTTTATATTTGAGTTGATTGAATGAAAGGTAAATTGCGGTTTACGATTTATGACGTATTAAAAAAAAATTACTTACTAGATCTCGTTCAAACCAATTTTCGGTGGAAGTTTGCATGGTAATGTACATCATATATTTTTTTTATTTTTATCATTCTCTTATTTTAGAAGTTACAGTTACAGTTACACATTTTACCACTTTGGAAGTGTCTCTCGTGCAAACTATTCAGTTTAGAAAAAAATGATATTAGAAACCTCAATATCCCTATCCATAGATATCCCACACGTATGGGATTGATGAAAAAAAATTTTTGAGTTTCAGTTCTAAGTATGGGGAACCCCCAAAATTTATTGTTTTTTTTCTATTTTTGTGTGAAAATCTTAATGTTCACATAATACATCTACTTAGCAAGTTTCAACAGTATAGTTCGTATAGTTTCGGAAAAAAGTGGCTGTGACATACGGACGGACAGACAGACAGACAGACATGACGAATCCATAAGGGTTCCGTTTTTTGCCATTTGGCTACAGAACCCTAAAAACATACAATAGGTTATTTTTATAAAATTATTCTATACATTACGCATCGGGAATCGAAACATGTCTTGCTCTCAAGGAAGATGGGATTAAAAAGTGTTTGAAGAAACGTGATTAATATAAGTTGACGTTGAATGTTAAATTTTATCACTAATTTTCCCCCAGAATTCAAAATTTTTCCATTCAACAACTTTTTTTTGTAATTCATAATTATTTTATTTGCAAATCAAAATAGAAAATTTAGTTCGCAATACATATTTCGGAAAATTGCAGTGTTAAAAAATCGTTTATGTAAGAAAGCTTAAACATGTTGATATTTTAAAAACATTGACTTATGTTGGTACTGCTTCCTCTTTTTTATTTGTACCATACCAATGTCCGAACAAATTTTACTTTTAATAAATATCCAACCTCTGAAACGAGTTTTGCCATAATTAATTATTCGAAATCTTTTCGTCAGGTAGCCTGCAATAGGTAGTATTTCATATCAAATCTAGTATTTATTCCCCGTACCCGTTGGGTATAACTCTCAAAGAAAAATTAATCTGAATCCCATAAAATACGTTTTTTTAAAGTAATGAATACGATAACGTCCTTTACGTACACATTAAATTCAATTTAAACCATTTTTCTAATGTTCATTATCAGTGGAACCGCACAGAACCTCCCTTGTGTATAATGCAGCGTTGTAGCTCTATCTGTTTACTTGGCTGTCTAATAAAGCGTTACGGCACGGTGGCTCTTGGAATGTGCTCATAATTTTATTACAGCTGCAATGCGTGCCTAATCAGAATCTTAAATGCGCACGACCTGTGCGTCTCCGCAGTATCCACGGCACACCATTAGCGGTTCGGAGGAGGGGAACATTAACAATTTTGGACATTAAACTTTCCAGATATTTTGCTTTAATTTCTGCCTCAAAAGTAGATCCCCTGTCGGCAGTTAATCATAAAAACAGGCCCGAATTCATTCACCTATCTTCCAATTCATCTCTCTCGCTTCTGCGACTCGTAATAAAATTAAAATTACACCGCGACTGGCCATAAAGAACGAGGATCGTTCGATTCCCGACCCGACATTATTCAAATCAAGTCGAGAGGAAAAGTAGAAGTCGAAATTGTGGAGTCGCGACTGATGGGGAAAGTGAAACATCGCCGCTTTAATATGCCCCTAAATTGTTGATTTTCATTAAATATTTGTCGTCGTTAAAGTCCTCACCCCCATTGTCTTGGCACAATGAAAGCTAATTTCGCTTCAAGGATAACAAAGTGGTGGCAGTGGAGATTGTAAGACGGTGTCCTTCCTCGGGACTCGTTTCCCGGGTTGGGTTCTGCCACTGACATATAGAAATGGACCACTCGCCCCATACAAAATGCCTATGAAGCGATGGTGCACTTTCTCGTTCCCTCTTGCTCACACCATTAACGGATTTTGAGCAGTCAGCTGTGGGTTTGAATTGCTGTCAAATGCATTTTTGGGGCATTAGTCTGTTTTATTTCCATAAATCCATCAAATAATTACTACCAAAATTATAAAATAATTCCTTTTGTATCTTAAGTCCCTTCAAAGGAATCCATACATTAAATTACCCCTTTGTAAGATACAATTGAATTTTACACAATTTATAATTTTTCGGACAAAATTGTGTTATTAAATTATGAAAATTAGTCTTTTCTTATCTCATATTTTTAATTTTTCTTATCTTATGTGTGATTTACGACAAAAATGGCACAAAAACCACAAAGAAACCTGAGTGGCGTAATACGGTGAATCATTGCGGAATTAACTGCATTTAAGTCCTTTTACTGTTACTAAATTAAGCAAAAACAGAAGAGTGCTCTAATGTTTACTTTTGAGATTGTTTAAAGTGAAGCTAAATCATCAGCTCCTTTCTGACTTCATCAATTTCTAATCTATTGTATGAAATTTATACTCAATCATTGTATAACACTTATCTCCAATTTTTGTCTATGACTGTAACTACTGAGCTACTCACTTTCCATGTAACACTCGCTGTACTCAAACTGTATATAACAACTGTAAGAATTATTTACTTCTTGTGCAAACCCCGTACAGAGCAGATCGTGAAATAAAAGTGCTTAAGTTAACTCCACGCGTTTCAATTAATTTTCCCAAAACTACTTCGCTATTCTAACATAGTTTTTGGTCCTTCGAGCCGGATATTAAGTCGCTCAATCGCAAATATACTTCCGGCGGGAAATTGATTGTTTAATTGATCGTCGCATTACGATTTTCGGACAATAATCTCCGCCTGTGCCGTCTAACGGGTCGGTGAAATCTCGCCTAAAACTTTCGCGTAAGGCGCTAAAACTCATTAAAACTCATTACTACAAGCTACTTAAGCGATCTGTGTCTTTTGGGGGTTTAAAATACTGTGTGCGGTGAATTTGAGCCTGTGCCAACATATCCGCAACATCAGTGCGTACCATGTGCTTATGCTTCATCGCCTGTGCACCACTAGCAACATCTTCCCTGGGATAAATTGTGGAGAAGCAGCCTGGTCGTCACTTCAGCATACTCTTTATGGACTCCTGTGAGTTTATTCCATTTTATTTTATTACTAACATGCAACATGCATTTGGTCCTGCTACATGGACATAATAAGCATAAGGAGGCATTCTACACTTGAAAATCGCAACTTGCGGTTACCAAAATATTAAGAAAAAATTACGCTATTAAATTCTTGAACTTTGAATATACTAAATACTAACAAAATTCAGAACATTAAACATCAACATAATTTCATAATTTATGCTATACATAGTCAAGTGAAAGCTTGTGAAAGTGTTTAAATTTGAGCTTGCATAAGCTCTCGGGATCAGCTCCACATTTTCGTATGATTGAGCTTCTGAGCTTTTCGAGTGTTGGATCGCGAACTTATCAGTGAGCTCTTTTCGCTTAATTTTGACTTTGGAGCCGTGTTGATATCTTAGTGCTAGTTGATTTGCTTAAAATCATGATCGTGAACTTTTCGAACTATTTCGTGGGCAACTTTGAGCTCCTGAGAGCATTCAAAAGAAAAATTTACATTCTGAATTGCTTAATTACATTTAAGTGCAGACTCAATAAAGCAGTGCGCGCCGATATTATTGCTATTGTATAATCTTTTTTTGAAATTCGCTTAATCGGTTATATATGAATAAAATGGAAAAGCATAAGAACAAGGTGAAGTTAAATGCGGACAGAATTAAGAATTTTATGTCAAACGTGAACAAGACAGGCAGGGACAAACGCACTGAAATATTTTTAAAAACCCGGTTGCAATTATTGCAAGATTATTGGAAGCAATTTAACAGAGGTCATGAAAGTTTATTCGAGGTCACTGACGAGGAAACTCTCAAAACCGACGAGTTCCTTACATCCGATTTTTATTCCGAAGTGGAATGCACATATGTTGCAGCGATCGGTTGGCTTCAGGAGGAGCTTGCAGCTTTTCAAGTTCCTAGGGAGACGTCTAGTGCAGATGACTCACCGCTGCTCCACTCTACAGTAGTTAAAACGTCTTCAGACTTGATTAAGCTTCCGAGAATAAACCTACCCAGCTTTAGCGGATCCTACTTGGATTGGCCCTCCTTTCATGATACATATCTCTCACTGATTCATGATAACCCTTGTTTATCCGATGTGCAAAAAATGCACTACTTAAAATCCGCTATTACTGGTGAAGCATCAAAGTTACTTAAACATTTCGCTATTACAAATTCAAACTATACGTCTGCCTGGAATGTCATACTAGCTCGGTATGACAATAAGAGGGTATTAATTAATTCGAACCTCAATGAGCTGATAACTTTGCCTGGTATGTCTTCTGAAAGTCCTAGCGAGCTTAGAAGAGTACTCGACAGATTTAATCAAGCTGTCAGAGCTCTTGAAAATTTATCTCGACCAGTAAAGGAATGGGATGACTGGTTAGTTTATTTTCTGGCCAATAAATTAGACGCTTGTACCCGTAAAGACTGGGAAACATCCCTTAATTGCTCAAAAGATGTTCCAGCCTTCACTTCTCTGCAGATGTTCCTGGAAACACGCCTACAAGCATTAAGTACCTTAAGGGAAAGTAACCTTCCTGTGAAGGGTCTCTCCAGTCGAAAGCCGGTCTCTAATGCGAAGTCGTATGCTCATACGCATCATGCTTCAGCAGCCCCTGGGTGTGCCTGCTGCCAAGGAAAGCATTTCATTTTATTTTGCCCAAAATTTCGAGCAAAATCAGTCGATGATCGCGCCGCCTTCCTAAAATATAAAAGGATATGCGAAAACTGCTTAAAATCCAGTCATACAGTTGAAGCCTGTTCGTCGCAAAAGCGTTGCCAACAATGCAATCAACCGCATCATACGATTATACACAAATCTGCGGCTCAGTCTTCTTTACCTGCTGCGTCTGCACAATCGTACAAAACCCTGCCTTCGACGTCAAAACCCAATGAGCCTGTACCTTCAAGTAGTACAATCTCACATTTATCCAACAATCAGCCTGGACATTCGGTTCTACTTGCTACAGCTTTAGTTTTTGTCCAGTCCACTGATGGTCGTTTGGTCCGTGCTCGAGCTCTACTAGATCAAGGTTCAGAGTCGTCGTTCATTACTGAAAAACTTGCAAACATCTTAAGGTTGCGCAAACAAAAGGCAGCTATATCAGTAATAGGTGTAGGGCAATGCGATGCAGGTACTGCTCAAGCTGTAGTATGTCATGACATTATTTCATGCATTGACTCATCAGCTAGATATTGTGTTCAGTCTTTAATTCTCCCAACGCTGACACATCTTATTCCTTCTAAAGCCGTCTATCGAGGCAACTGGGCTCATATTGCAGGATTGTCACTGGCTGATCCAGAATTTGATAAGCCCTCAGGAATAGATTTGATTTTAGGAGCAGAAACCTATAGTCAAATTCTTAAATCTGGAATACGACATGGGACCCATGGATCTCCTGTTGCGCAAAATACCACCCTGGGTTGGATATTGTCTGGCAAAGTCGATGATGCCTCACCTCCTAAAACTACGTCTACTCTCAGCCTACATAGTTCATGTGAGCTTAGTGAATTGGTGCGGAAATTCTGGGAAACAGAAGAACCTCCAGCAGCGCCGATTTTACCGCCAGAAGAGACGGAATGTGAAGCGCATTTTGCGAATACTCACTACCGGCTTAAAGATGGAAGATATGTCGTGAAACTTCCCTTTAAATCTAACCATCCCCTAGGTAGTTCGAAAGATGCAGCCATGTCTGCGTTGCTTCGCATGGAAAGACGTTTTCTTCGAGATCCTGAGCCTTTTAAAGAATATGCCGATTTTATTCAGGAATATCTATCTCTGGGTCACATGGAGCAGGGTAATAATGAGGATGGAAATTCTGCAAGTTCTTATTTCTTGCCACACCACGCGGTTCTCAAACCAAGCAGTACAACTACGAAACTACGTGTGGTATTTAATGCGACTGGCCACTCACTTAATGATATTCTCCTTACTGGACCAAAGCTTCAAAATGACGTGATTCTTGTTTTAACTAGATGGCGACTTTATCCTTTGGTATACACTGCTGACATTGCTAAGATGTTTAGGCAAATTTTAGTCGATTGGCCTGATACTGACTTCCAGCAAATATTGTGGAGGAATTCGCCAATGGAGCCAGTATTAAGTTATAGACTTCTTACAGTCACTTACGGAACCGCCTGTGCACCGTACTTGGCCTGCAAAGTTTTGCAGCAATTGGCCAATGACTATAAAACTGAATATGCGAGTTCTTCGGAAATTCTGCTTCACAATTTCTATGTAGACGATGCCCTCTTTGGCGCTTACGATGTTAACGAAGCCATAAACTTACGCTCTGAGCTGGATGAATTACTGAGAAAAGGAGGCTTTAAGCTTCGAAAATGGCTTTCGAATTCACCTGAACTACTCGACGGTATTCCTTTAGAAGATCGTGAGCTCACTACTCCGGAGAAAATCTTTAGCGACTGTCAGATTAAGACGTTAGGAGTCGGTTGGAGTCCTGATTCTGATACCTTCAGCTTTAACATTCATCTTTCTAACGCCACTGTTTCTACTAAAAGGACAGTTTTAGCAGACATTAGCCGACTTTATGACCCCTGTGGATGGCTAGCTCCTGTGACTATAGCTGCTAAAATCTTTCTTCAAAAACTGTGGACCAATAAAATTGACTGGGATGCAGGGCTACCCTCCGAGTTAAATGCTGAATGGCTCTACTATAAAGGACAACTTCTACAAATTAATGACTTGAAAATACCGCGTTGGATCGGTACAAAAAGCTCTCGCTCACCTATAGAGCTGCATGGTTTCTGCGACGCTTCGCAAGCTGCTTATGGTGCTGCGGTTTATATTCGAGTCTTATACGAGGATAACAACATTCAAGTACGTCTGCTCGCTTCAAAAACTCGCGTTAGCCCTATTAAAACAGTATCCTTACCAAGGTTAGAATTATGCGGAGCTGCGTTGCTAGCAGAGCTTCTCTCTTATCTTCAAAAAAATTGAAATCTTTTCGATGTCCCGGTGCACACATGGACGGATTCTACCATCGTCTTGGCATGGTTACGCGCACATCCCTCAAAATGGAAAGTTTATGTGGCCAACAGGGTCGCAAAGGTACATGAAAACCTACCAAATGCGTTATGGCATCACGTTCCTTCACAGGATAATCCTGCCGATTGCATCACACGAGGAATTTCAGCGGCAGACTTGTCATTCTTTCAACTATGGTGGCAAGGACCCTCCTGGCTCAGACATTCTTCTACCAACTGGCCCACAGATAACGAAGTTTCCCACACTGGAGAACATGAAGAAGAACTTCGTATTAACTGCACTACGGCAACCACTCCTGCGAGTACTGCACCAGATGATTTCATCTCAACGTTTCTGCACCGATTTTCAGACTTAATGCGGCTTTTCCGGGTCACAGCTTACTGCTATCGATTTTTTAACAATTGTAAAGCTTCATCAAACGCTAGACGCTCTAGCATTCTAACAAGTGAGGAAATCAGCTTTGCATCAGAGTCATGGATAAGGATAATTCAGCGTCAAACTTTTGCTTCTGAAATCAAGCATCTGTTAAAGGATAGAAAAGCTACTCTACCATCGAACAGCAAGCTGCGTATGCTCAATCCAAAACTTGACGATAAATCATCGCCACATATAGGAGGTCTCTGGGAAGCTGGTGTAAAGGCCATGAAACACCACTTCAAACGTGCAGTTCGCAACAATTTACTCTCCCTTGAAGAGATGCTAACTCTGCTGGCGCAAATCGAGGCTTGCCTCAATTCTCGCCCTCTACAAGCTATCTCGGATGATCCGTCTGATCTTAGTGCTCTAACACCTGCTCATTTTTTGATAGGCGAAAGCCTTTTGGCCATTCCGGAACCAAGTGTCCTCGCTGTTTCAACGAATCGATTAAATCGCTGGCAAATGGTGCAACACATGTATGAGAGCATTTGGAACAGGTGGTACAAGGAGTACCTCTATAACCTGCAACTGCGTTACAAATGGCAACACCCCACGGAACCTATAGCACTCAACAATTTGGTGTTAATTAAAGAAGACAATTTGCCTCCGCAACGCTGGCTACTGGGCAGAGTAGTGGCTCTTCATCCTGGACAAGACCAAGAAATTCGAGTTGTTACTGTTCGTTGTAAAGACGGTTACTTTAAACGTCCAGTCACTAAACTTTGTGTCCTTCCAGTTAACACAATCAACACCGTAGACTAAAAAACCACATTAAAACTAATGCTAAAAGCCTAATTTCACTACCTATTAACATGTTCACTTATGATCTGTTATTCTTTCCTAATAGATACCTTAATCGGTTATTGTTCCTCATGGCGGGCGGCGTACTAGTCCTCATGGCGGGCGGCGTACTAGTCCTCATGGCCGGCGGCTTACTAGAATTCTGCATCTGGTCGTGACACACGAGGCGGGCGGAATGTTTAAAGTGAAGCTAAATCATCAGCTCCTTTCTGACTTCATCAATTTCTAATCTATTGTATGAAATTTATACTCAATCATTGTATAACACTTATCTCCAATTTTTGTCTATGACTGTAACTACTGAGCTACTCACTTTCCATGTAACACTCGCTGTACTCAAACTGTATATAACAACTTTAAGAATTATTTACTTCTTGTGCAAACCCCGTACAGAGCAGATCGTGAAATAAAAGTGCTTAAGTTAACTCCACGCGTTTCAATTAATTTTCCCAAAACTACTTCGCTATTCTAACAGAGATCTTAAAACAGTTGTTTAGCGATATAAATCGCATATCCAGAAGAGAGCAATTCAACGTTTTGCTGAGAATTTTTCAGTGAAAAATGTATTATTCCACAAACTTTTCGCAGCGAAATTATTTGAGATTTGATGCTAATTTCAGGGGAATCAGATTTATGCATGCAGGTTACAAATAAAATTAATATAATTTTTAAATTTGCCGCCTTTCGAAGCCCCCTATCTCGCATAATGCGAAAGAAATAGACAGATATATGCCTTCTATATCTGAACTCTCCTTAGGTGAGAACTTTCAAAAAGGTGCACCATTTGAGATAGCAAATCGAGTGGTCCATTTCTATATGTCAGTGGGTCCTGCGCGCCTGGGTTGAATGGAATCCCGAACTCTGTCGAGAATAGAGAGCACTTTTTGGGGAAAGATACGCGTCGCTGATTACAGCAACCATCTGGGAACAATCCAAACATTTCATGAAACGAACCCTTCACTTCTTTCAATTATTTCGCTTTGTTGATATTCCTTAAATATTTATCAATCAGCAGTTTGTTAAGTTTTCCTTTGCCGTTCTTGAGCACGCTCCTGTGGAGTTGGACACGTTGTCGTGTCCTCCCCCAGATTCAACTTGGGACAGCGATTTAAAAATAAAAAAAAATAAGTTGACCTTTGGGGGAGGATCACTCTGTGTGGGTCTGCGATCAAATGTGACAAGGACCGGACGTCCAAATTTTTGCTCTGCGACTTGTGGTAATTGTTGCGCTTTTTAGCAGTTTCCTTGTGAATTGGCTGATTCGGGCAGTGGTTCGACGGTTCCCCTTCTAAGGTTCGCGTGTTTCCCGCGAGTGTGGTGTTCCCGTGGGAGTTTGGCGCTTGCTGCGCTGAGTCCGGGAATTTTGTGAGGTTAGGAAGCAAGACAACGAGCCCGGGTGCGCCTGGGCGCGTTTACACCACGCTGCTGTCACTGACAGCTGGCAGACCTGGAAAACTTAGAGAAGTAAACAAATCGGAGAACTCAAGTATTTGCTAGATAAGAAGACCACTCTACTTGGAGTATCTGTCAAAAGGTGAGGCACAGGCCTTTGGTCTGAGGGCAACCTCCTAAATGGCGTCTGGCTCGGCCAGCGCTATTCCCTTCAGCTCACTGGATGAGCAACCCGTGAAAAAAAGATCCAAACGCCCAAATAGAACCCCAATGGACTCCTTCCCGGAGCTCGCCCCTAAAATGACGGCACTAACTGCTGGCAATGACCACCCACGGTATATTGTCGTACATGCTCAGGATGAAAAAAAGCCAATCAAGAGCTTTAACCAATTTATGATTAGAAAAGGAATTGATGCGGTCTCTACAAAGTTCACCCAGGCCAGCTTTTTACGGGATGGGGCCCTGTTGCTTCTCGTGGAAAATGGTCGAGTCGCTGATATTTTCCTCAAAACTAGCAGCATAGCTAATATTCCGGTCAACATCACTCTGCACCCTACCCTAAATTCAGTCAAGGGAACGGTTTTCTCCCACGATTTTAAATATATGTCCCAGGAGGAAATATTGGAAGGGCTCAGAGACCAAGGAGTTACTGAAGTTATGAAACTGACCAGGCCAGGCGACGAACCCGGAAAGCGAGTGCCAACCGGCCTACTCATTCTCACGTTCAATGCATACAAAATCCCACCGTTTATAAAAGGACCTTGGTACAACTTCCTGGTGAAAGAATACTTTCCGTTGCCAATGAAGTGCAAAAACTGTCAAAAGATTGGACATACGGCAAAATGGTGCAAGGAAACAACTCAAATCTGCGGGAGCTGCGGCAAACCGGGTCCACATCCTCCAAATGAATGTCAAGGTGAATACTGTGTGAACTGCCAGTCCCCTACGCATTCCTCCACTAGCCGGGACTGCCCAGAGTTTTTGAAGGCTAAGGACATCCTAAAAATAAAAACAACAAAAAATGCAGTCTTTTTGAAGCCCGTAAGGAGTATTACGCCTCCAGGAAGCTATCAACGGGACCAACATATGCGGACGTGACTGCTGCTACATCCAACCAGAGCTACCCCAACACTACACATAAATATAACCAGGGTTCCATCAGCAGTTTTTCAAACAACAACCGAGGTAAGAAAAAGACTTCTGCAAGCAAGGAACAAACTGAGTCTTGCCAACGTACAAGAAAAAGAAATGTCAATGGGCAACGATAATCAAAAAACAATGAACAAAGAAAAGGTACAGACAATTGAAAAACCCTGCCTTTCCACACGGAAATCCAGATTTAAAACAGTTACAGAAGACAGAGAGGACAACTCCGATTTGTCTGAATCCCCCAAAAAATCCTATCCAACATCAAAATTACAGAAAAATGAAAATCACATCAACTTAACACCGAACTCCAAAAAAGCTATAAATTCAATAGCTACTAACATCCTAGGTATATCAGACCCCATAGATACCAATATCGTGACCCTATCAGGCCACAGTTTTAATTATCTTACCAACACCAATAAGGAAAATAACGAACAAAGGTCTATGGATTTTGCAGACAGTCTGGATATTGACAATCCCTTTTCCGTAAGCTCCTTTACATCACTATCAAGTGAGGAAGCATAATACCTTTCATAAAAGGTAATAAACGTTAAAAAATGGCATCTCTTTCAACATACCGAAACCTCATAATCTTACAATGGAATATAAGAGGGCTCTATAACAACTTAGCTTACTTAGATCTGCTTATTAACCAATATAAGCCCCAAGTGATTCTTCTCCAGGAGACTAACATCCTTCTGGATGAACAACCCGAACAAATTCGGGCGTATAAATTCTTTGGCGTGAACAAAATTAGGGACAGGAGGCATGGTGGTGTGGCTGTATTGGTGCATAAATCCATTCCAGCGGTCCAAAAACGCCTGGATTCGCCAATTATGGCATGTGCGGTCGCTTTAAACACGTCCCAACCACTAACCCTAACCTCCTTATACCTTGAGAATGACCAGGAAACTACGATCGAAGATTTGGAGGCCTTGACTGATCAACTGCCATCAAACACAATATTCGGTGGGGACTTCAATGCTCACAGCCCGATATGGGGTTCAAGGCACTGGAGTTCCAGAGGGCGACGAGTGGCTACCTGGATTCATAGCTCTTCTCTGGTTATCCTCAACACAAATGCGCCGACGCTAGTGTCATATCAAGGCGCCTACTCCTCTATTGACCTATCCCTGGCCCCACCACACATGGCTCCTACCTTGGATTGGTTCACACATGACGATACGGAAGGGAGTGACCATGTCCCAATTATTATCAAGACGGGATTTTGCGTTGCCGGGAACCAACATATGACAAAATTTGCTGAGAATAAAGCAAATTGGGAGAAATTCTCTCAACTAGTTCAGGAGGAAGCTTCCCGTCGACCCTCATCCAAAAATATCAAGAAAGAGGTAGCGCAAATCACCAGAATCTTAAGAGTGGCAGCAGCCGGCAGTATCCCGGTTTCCCAGCCTAAAAATAGAAACCAACCGGTGTGGATGAACAATTCAATCTTGAATCACATCAGGGATAAGAATAGAGCCTGGAAAAGGTTCCAGCGATAGCCCACGGGTGAGAATTTGCGAGAATACCGGAGAATGTCGGCAAGAGCGAAGAGAGAAATCAAGGAAGCGCAGCGTCAAAGCTGGGCAGATTTTGCAAAAGCTTGTAACCCTGCAACAAATCTCACCGACGCATGGAGAAGAGTCAAGGCTATCCACGGCAATAGGTCAGCCAGTTTCGTCCCAACTCTAACAACAGACCACGGGATACATTCCGATGCCTCCGAAATCGCTCAAGCACTAGCCCAATCCTGGACTAAATACTCAAGCGACGAGAATTTTCTCTCTGAGCAAATACAGGCTAAAAGAGACTGGTCATTCCACGACAGGCCTTACTCCCCGGACCCACAAAGGAACCTCTCACATGCTATATCCCTTAAGGAACTAAGTGCCTCGCTTAGTTCCTGTAAGGGATCGGCGCCGGAAATAGATAAAATATCCTATCAGATGTTGAAGGAAACTCCCGAATCTTTCAAAGAAAGATTGTGCGATGTATATAATGTCATCCTCCAGAGTGGCCTCTATCCACCGATTTGGAAAAACGCTCTACAAGTCCCCATCCGGAAAAAGAACATCTCCCCTAACGGCGCACTGACCCCCCGGGACTTAAGACCAATATCACTCCTACCATGCATGTCCCGCCTGTTTGAAAAAATACTTGGTAGTAGATTGGGAAAAATGCTGGAAACAACTTTGTCAAGCCAAATCCATGGCTTTAGAAAATATAGAAGGACAACCTCTCTTCTTCTAGAGCTTGAAAAGGATATCAAAGACGCCTTCTTCCAAAAAAAAGGAGTTACATCTCCTTTCTGTGGATATCGAAAAAGCATATGATAGGGTGTGCTGGAATATCGTAGCCACCCAATTTCAAATCTGGGGTGTTGACAAATCATTCATCTACCTTATACAAAATTTCCTCTCAAATCGCTCTGTTCAGGTCAGGGTTATCGGGTTCGTTTCTCACAAAGTGCAGATAGAAAATGTTCTGCCCCAGGGTTCCCCACTCTCCACAGTTCTCTTCAACAAATATCTAGCGTCACTCCTCCCTGCCCTCGAGGACATAAACGGACTGGGCTACTACATATATGCGGACAACATTTTGCTGACGACAAAGTCGGATGACTCACAATATGTACTTCGAAGAGCCATGAGAACTATGGATGTGTGGTGCCATAAAACTGGTGCCATTCTACCACACGAGAAGGCTGAATACGTCGTTTTCTCACGGAGGAGAAGAACGAGAACCAGAAGCTTGGACGTCGGTGATGTCGAAATCAGCAGCGCTACATCAATTAAGTTACTAGGCCTGACAATGAACAGCAAGCTCAGCTGGACAGAGCACTGCAAAAATGTAGCAGCAAAAATCGAGAAGACGACAAACCTCCTAAGAGCAATAGCGGCTCGTAAAAAAGGCGCGCCCATTCATGCTTCTATCCACATAGCTACAGTTATGGTGAGAGGCATATCCAACTATGCCTTACCCATTTTTTCATCAGCTTCAAAATCCGACCTACAAAAAATTCAAACGGCGATCAATAAAGCCTTGAGAACAGCATTCGGAGCTCTTAAGTCCACTCCTAATAGAGCCCTTTGGATAGAAGCAGGTCTACTAAACATCCATGAGCGAGCGGACATAGCCAGAATAAAAATAATCGGGAAAAACTGGCTAGACCATAGAAGACCACATCACCTAAGCCTACACCGGTCGAAAGAAGGAAGCCCAGGACCAAGAACCAAATCAGCGCTCCTTGCGGCGGCAAATTTAGCTGAAAGCTTAGGAGTAAAATTGCCTGACATCGAGGACATCGAGGACCTACAGCTCCCGCCTCAACCCCCCTCCACCTTTACGGTTGAAGACGCCATATACCTGGATAGAAACAAGAAGAAAAACTCCAGCTCCAACGAACTTAGATCGATGCACGCAGAGTTCATCGATACACACTCGGGTAGAATGAATGTCTACACTGATGGATCAATGACGGAAAATCATACCACGGCAGCCTTTGTTTTCAGAAATAGTGATGGGTTCGATAAAAAACTGTATAAACTGACGGACAAAACCTCAAGCTACGAAGAAGAACTCTTTGCTCTGTGGAAGGCCACAGTTCACTGCTTCGAAGGTAACATAAAAGCCACTATCTTTTCGGACTGCCTCGCCGCCCTCAAGGCAGTTAAGAACCCCAACCACCAAGAGCCTCTATTAGAATATCTGAGGGACATAATAACTAGGGCGAACGGCAACATTATTCTAGCCTGGGTCCCAGGCCACGTTGGGATAAGAGGTAATGAGGAAGCGGATAAGGCTGCGAAGTCAACGGAGGCCCAACAACGACCGGAATCTATTCCCCCACTCTCTTCATACATTATTAGGTCTGGTATCCGAAAAATAAAGCGGCCGAGTGATGGAGAATGGCAAAGTAGTCATACATTCCTAGCCCAACATTGGCGTACCACTAACGCCCCCTGCTACGATGGAAATATTTCCAGAGAGGAGGGAATTAAAGTCTTCAGGGTTAGAGTGGGCCACACCGGACTCACGCATAATCACCTATTCTCAAGAAGCCCACAGCCGGGTTGCAATCGCTGCCAAAGGTCCTTGACCATGAGGCACATCCTAGTGGAGTGCGAAAGAACCAAGGAGTATTTCGGCGGACGAGTTCCACCCCTACCCACTCTTCTAAATCCCTCAGACCCAACCCTCCTTATTGAACTACTGAAAGACCTAGAGCTATACAACCAAATTTAACCACCAATTGTTATTAGTAAGATAATACAAGTAGAATTATGTAAAAAAAAAAAAAATTCGTTAAATATATAGCCTCAAGCGCCATATGGCCTGGGTTGCCGAGTGCGCGTTAATTGTATGCTTTAGGTTAAGCCCTAAATGTATATATGTTTAAAATAAAAATAAATAAATAGAAACAGCAGAAGTAACAAAGCAAAAATTGGAAGAAACACCCGATAAGGATAGATGGATGGATGGATAATGTCCTCAGAAGGTTATCAAAAATATCATCATTACCGCTTATCTTAAAGAGAATTTCTGGCGAAAGTTATACATATGCAATATGTAATAATGTAAAAATGTGCATAACCTTATCCTGTACACAATTTCAAACAACTTCAATTATTTCAAATTATAATGAAGTGAACGTGTGAAATATTTAAAAATTATTTGGGGCAAAACGCTAACTAGTAAAACGCATATTTCGCGGACCACAAAATTTTATATCCTTTTATTAATAGAAAATATACCCTTAATACGGCTAACAAACTTCTCACTTATGTAGAAAGTAGTACTTATTTCTAGCCGTTTTAATGCCGTTTTATGGCATAATTGCGTAATTATCCGCAAGAAAAAATTGCACCATATTATACCATATTGCACACAACTGTGATTGACTGTGAATTGCCTTGATGTTTTTTGAGCGTGTAGTGAGAAAAAAGAAGGTTGTGGACACTGTAGTTTGTCTTAAAGAAACTATGCTTGAGGGCGTTAAAACGCCAATACAAACTTTAATTAGAAGAGAACTGTTAACCAACATAGTCCATGGTCAATATGGAGTAAGTTGCCGTGACATATGTAGCAAATTAATACAAACAACAATTGTTCTGTTCGCCAAATTTTTCACGAAAATATCATTTGCAGTGACGAAGCATATTTTTGGTTGAACGGCTTCATCAATAAGCAAAATTGCCGCATTTGTGGAGAGATTAATCTACAGCAGCATCAAGGGCCTCCATTACATTCGAAGAAACTTATTTTTTGGTGTGGATCCAGGCGGCGTCATTGGGCCATACATCTTCCGAAACGAGAATGGCTGATTGTCAATCGAGACCCGTATCGGGTAATGATAACATTCTTTTCGGAGCCTCAATTGGATGACATGAACCTGGACGACATGTAGTTCCAACAAGACGGCGCAACGTCTCACACATCGGGCGTTATATTAAGTTTCAGTGACAAAAGTACTTTTGGCATGTACTTTCGATGTCTACTAACATTTCACACAACAATGTGTTAATAGAGATATGGTAATCTTAGGCGCGGTGTAACAAGACCAATGCCACAAACCCACCGTTGAAAAAAAACGAGTGTCCTTTAGACCACACAACTGAAGTAAAACTTCTTTAGCTCCATCTATATGTATGTATATATATGTTTATATATGTATATATGTATAATATATACATATATATACATATACATAAATTAATTTTCTTCAAATATTTAAATTTATTATCGGTTTTCATTGATAAATTAATATTTTTGAATACTTAGATTTTGTATTGAAGCTACGCTTTTTATCGGGGGTTTCGCGGGCTGGGACTCAACCTAGAAAATCTAAGACGTAAGCGTTAGATTGGTTGGGCGCATGCCTACTCGCCAGAGAGATAGAGAGAGAGAAACGGTCGCCTGCTGTGTGCATGGGATTCTATTTTTTTGAGCAGTGATTTGTAAAAATAAATATGGAAAGTGATTTAAAAGAATTAGAGGATCTAGTGAGTGGTGACTGTTGCACAAATATAATTTTATCAATAAAAAAATGATTTTCATTATTCTTTTCTTATAACTGTATTTTTGTCATTTTATATTATCCATACATTCCACAAATTATTATTTTTTTCTGTTTATTTTTTTTTCTTCTATATTCAAAAGAAATTTTTTTGTTTAACTGTTACGTAAGAAGTTGAAGCGTAGCTTCTGTCGGCCAGTCCCACGACTGCCACATTTTTTTTTTATTCATTATTTTCATTATCGGATACATCAGTAATTACAATTTTATTCACTTTAAGCGTAGAATATTTAATGTATTGAACAAAATATTAAATTTATAAAATTGTTCAAGAACGAAATGAAATTACGAAATAATCAAGAAATCACCGTTCGCGTAACGCTAGCAAACTCGCAAACGAACTAACTTATATCAAAGAACTTCTAAACAACAAGAAGCTTCATGTAGCGTGAATACTCAAAATTCCGGTTAGGTGAGAGAAGCAACACAAAGTTATATTAGACGAAGAGACTTTTATTCAGATAAAAACACAACTTCATAGGTTTAGTTACAAGCGAAGAATGAATTCAGGAACAAGAAAAAAACAAAACACAATTAATTAATTGACATATTTTTCAAAGGAGCCGGGTTGCTGAGACGAACGGGTTGCTCAGCCGATTCTTTTCTTTTTTTGCACAGTTGATTACTCAACATTCTCCCCCCCTTTGGCAACAGCGTTGACAAATGAATCTTCAAGAGCGGAGACTGGTAGAACACAAAGTTTAGCGATTGGCCTTGTCAGCGTAGATGTAGCGGTCTTGATAGTCACCACCCTGGTAAGCCCAACCTTGCCAGGATGTAGAGCGAGTACTCGAGCGAGAGGCCACTTAGTTGGAGGTAGTCGTTCATCAGTTAGCAGTACCATGGAGCCGACTTTAATCTCATTAGAGGGGTGATGCCATTTTGATATCGACTGGTAGCGATGTAGACACTCAGCGGACCATCTCTTCCAAAAGTGTTCGGTTCTCTGTTGTATAAGCTGCCACTTAGAGAGTCTCGTCTCAGCGATCTCACTCAGCGAAGGTGAAGGAAGAGAGGTTAGCGGCTCACCGATAAGAAAATGACCTGGCGTAAGCGCTACTAGGTCTGCAGGATCTTCAGAAAGCGGTGCCATGGGCCGAGAGTTCAAAACAGCTTCGACTTGGTTCAGAAGTGTAGTCATCTCCTCATAAGTTAAGAGGGTTTCACCAATGACTCGTTGTAGGTGGAACTTCAGCGATTTTACCGCGGCTTCCCATTTACCACCAAAGTGGGGTGCTCCAGGTGGGTTGAAGGCCCAGTTGGTGCCGTCAGTAGAGAGGAGCGTAGCGAGTTGTCCCAGTTCTTTCGATCCCATCTTGAAGAGGCGTTTTAGAGTCGCATCTGCCCCAGCGAAATTGGTACCACAATCACTGTAAAGCGTATGGCAGATGCCTCGACGGCTAGCGAATCTTCTATACGCAGCGATGAAAGCGTCCGAAGAATAGTCGGTAACGACTTCCAAATGCACAGCTGATGTAGCGAAGCACACAAAAACTGCAATCCATCCCTTGTGCGTTTTGGAACCACGGCCCTTCCAAGTTTTCAAGGTAATTGGACCAGCATAGTCTATACCGGTATGAAGAAAAGCACGTGCAGGCGTTATTCTTGCAGCGGGCAGTTGCCCCATCAACTGTTGAGCTCGTAACCCTCGGTGGCGAGTGCAAGTGACGCAGCGAAGAATGAATGATCGTACCGGTGCTCGACCACCAATAATCCAGTACGAACGTCTTAGATAAGCGAGTGTCAATTGAGTGCCGCCATGTAGAGTGCGGTGATGAGCGTCAGCTATCAAGAGAGAAGTTAAAGGCGATTCTCGTGGCAAAATAGCGGGGTGCTTCTGTTCAGAATCAAGCAGCGAATGTTTCAAGCGTCCGCCAACTCGTAGTACACCTTGATGATCAAGGAATGGTGTCAGCTTGATTAGATGACTCGATTTAGCGAGCTGATTGCCTTTTGATAGCGTTCTCAACTCCTCAGCGAAAACAGATTTTTGTGTTATCTTGACGATCAACACTCTAGCGGTTTCCAGGTCAGCGGTAGTCAGCGGTGTGGTCAGCGAAGAATGTGGTACCTTTTGCAAGCGAGCGATGAAGCGTAAACAGATGGCTAACGTTCGTAGTAGGCGTGGCAGTGAAGAGTAGCGAGTAATAAGTCCCCAGAGAGGATGCTGATCTGTTTCTATAGCGACATTGAAGAAAAGACCTGGTTTTTCTTCAAGGTGAGCGGTTGTTGTAGCGGGAGGATCAAATGTGGGCCATTCTTCACAAGTTTGTAATAGCCATGAGGGCCCATGCCACCAGAGTGAATGCTGCTTCAGTTTCAGAGTACAGAGTCCTCGAGAAGCACAATCAGCGGGATTTTGCTTCCCAGCAATGAACCGCCACTTAGCTGAGGGTTGAAGGTCTTGAATTTTCTGTACTCGATTGCAGACGTACTCCTTCCAACGAGATGGATGACTTCTGATCCATGTAAGCGCGACAGCGGAGTCTGTCCAGAGAACGGTGGGAACGTCACCAAGCTCAAGCGTGGTCTGGACGTAGCGAGTAAGCCTAGAGAGAATTACTGCAGCGTTGAGCTCTAATCTCGGAATAGTGAGATGCTTAAGTGGAGCAACTTGCGTTTTTGCGCACACAAACGAAGTCGTAGAGCTGCCATCAGGAGCGAAGACTTTGAGGAAAACTACTGCAGCCATAGCGAGTTGTGAGGCGTCAGCGAAGCCGTGTATCTCGACGGTAGACGCAGAGGTTAAGTGCAGCCAGCGAGGTATCTCAAGCGATTCTATGTGCAGTAAGTCTTCCCTGAAGAGTTGCCATTTGTGTGAAAGTACAGGTGAAAGAGGCTCATCCCAGCCGAGTTTCTCTAGCCACAGTTCTTGAAGCAGCATCTTGGCTCGTATCACTAGCGAAGCGAGGAATCCTAGTGGATCAAATAGTCGAGCAGTTTCGGAGAGAATGGATCGTTTGGTGACTGTCTTCTCTATAGATGATGAATAAGTAAACTTAAACTTATCTTGTGTTGGGTGCCAGGTCAGACCAAGCACCTTGATGGTAGATTCCTCGAAGCTGATAGGGTCGGCAGTTGTGAGAGCAGCTGGTGATACCTGAGCGAGAAGTTCAGCGGAGTTACTGGCCCACTTAGCAAGCGGAAAACCTCCAGCGGAGCAAATAGCTGTGAGTTGTTGAGCAATCAAAGTAGCCTCGGGAATAGAATCAGCTCCTCCATAGATGTCGTCGACATAACGACCCTTGGTGAGCGGGTCAACAGCGAGTGGGAAGCGATGCCCTTCATCTTTGACTAGTTGGAGGAGGGAACGGACAGCTAGAAACGGAGCACAGCGGGTCCCATAGGTCACAGTAGTGAGTTGATATGGGGCGACCTGTTGGTGTTGGTCGACCCAGAGGATTCGCTGTAAATCCCAGTCGAGCGGGTGGACCTTGATCTGACGGTACATCTTAGTGATGTCCGTGGCGAAGACGAAGCGATGACGGCGAGCCCAGAGGAGTACATCGGACAGATCAATCTGGATCTTGGGTCCGGGATGGAGGATGTCGTTGAGCGAAACCCCAGAAGAGGTGTTACTGGAGCCATTGAAAACGACCCTTAGCTTCGTAGTGATGCTCTGCTCCTTCAGCACGCCATGATGAGGTAAATAGTATGCAGGTAGAGATTCTGAACCTATAGAAGGTGCTACCCTCATGTGGTCAAGCTGTTCATACTCACTCATAAAGTTGTTGTAGAGTGTACTGAAGGAGGGATTAGAGGCTAAACGTCGGAGAGTGCTTTGAAGGCAACGACGAGCGGTCGAGAGCGAATTACCCAGTTGTGTGGCAGGAGAATTGAGCGGAATCCTTGTAGATGTAGATGTAGATTTCATGAGGCGGGCGTGATTACCCTATACTTAGGCCATGTGGCCCATTGTACGTACCTCAGTTGAAGGTCTGTCATCAGTTTTGATCTAGTTGCCCTTCGTGAGCCGTAAGACGTTTAGTTCGTCGAACGAAACTCAGGATTGTGGGCAGCTTCAGCGTTTGTAGCTCACTTTTGGCTACTATTTGAGCGCCGAATATCTCGGCCCTTGCTTTGAAGTAGAGGGGACAATCGCAGAGAACGTGGGCGATTGTCTCCTCGCGTTCGCATCTGCACAATGGCGTCTGACTAATGTGCATGTTGTGAAGGTGTTTGTTCAGCCTGCAGTGTCCAGTAATGACACTGAGCGCTAGGCTGACAACGCCCCTACTGCACTGCATCAGCCATTTGCTCAGTTCTCGGTCAACTTTGTTGAGGAGAATCTTTGACTGTTTGCAGTCTTGTCTCGCGATCCATCTTTTATTTTGCTCGTTTAGAGCCCAACTCTCAAAAATGAGGTTTGTAAAAGAGGATGCTAGTCCCACGTATGGCTCTGGGCCTATCATGGGTTTACTTGATCCTTCTTTGGCCAGGAAGTCAGCTATGTCGTTGCCACTGACGTTGCTGTGGCCAGGGACCCATATGATCGCGACGCTGTTGGTCGCGGCAATCTTGTTTAGTGAATTTTTGCATTCACCGACAATTTTCGAGGATATAACATTCGAGTCAAGAGCTTTGAGGGCTGCTTGGCTGTCTGAGAAGATGTATATGTTCTTCTCCCGAATGTCTTTTTCTTGTATGACGTTGGCACATGTACTGATGCCTAGAATCTCAGCCTGGAATATCGTCGTGAATCTACCTGTGGATATCGATATTCGCAGGTCCTCCGTAAGTCCATACACTCCGACTCCGCTTAGGCCGTTTGCCAGGGAGCCGTCTGTAAACCATACGGAGTTGTTTTCTGACGATATGTATGTAGCGGAAGCCTTACTATGTAGCGACCTGAGGCGTCCCTGGAGTGCGTGTTGATGAAGTACTGTTCACACTCTTCATCAGCAGGGCTGAGGGGTGGAGCTGCCAAGGTAGGCGTCTCTTCTTGCGACCAAAACTGTGAGAGGAGGTCATGGAGATCCTGATCAGCGGAGACATGGTGACCGTACCCGACAGCGGTTGAACTCAACAAGTCGGCTGTTCCAAAAATAATCCACCCAAACATGGTGGCCTGAGCGACTGGGGTGTTACTCGATCCTTTGATCACTCCAGGCTGGATAATCAGACTGGTTGGAGCAGCCCCAAGCACCATGTCCACGGGTCCAGGTATCAGAAAGCCTGGATCAGCGAGTTGCAACCCGTCTAGATGAGGCCAGTGTGGATCTTCCATAGCGAATGACGGTAGGTGAGCGGTAAGAACTGGAAGAATATATGCTTGAAGCTGAATTTTCTCATTGGAGTATAAGGATTGGAGCTCCAGAGAACAAGTTCCACGAGTGTAGCCAGCGGATGTGTTGCCTATGCCACGAAGAGAGACGGCGGTAGGCTGTCTCAAGACGCCCAGCTTATTGGCGAGCTTCTCAGTGATGAAGGAAACTTCAGCGCCTTGGTCAACGAGGACTCGAGCGGTTAGCGAATGACAGTTTGGAGCGGATACTGAAATCTTGCAAGTAGCGAGTAAGACAGTCGGTTTAGAGGGGTTACCTGTTATGCCATAAGATGCAGCAATAGCAGTGGTAGTAGCGACAGGACGAGTAGAGCCTGCAGGTAGATCATCGGCGAATGTAACTCTCTTGAGCGAAAAACCACCAGGTGCAGAGGTGGAGCATGTATGTCTCTTGTAAGTGAAACCAGCCGTAGTAGAGGTAGGACTCGTAGCGGAAGATGACGTAACGAGTCAGTGCTGAGGTTGTTTCTCTGGAGCGTCAGCAGCGGTTTGCGTAGCGGCAGAAGACATTGAGCCGATGGAAGTGGCTCGCCTGAGAGGAGTCTCACGTAACTGGGAATCACGAAAAGGCCGGTAAACGTGAATCGAAGTGTGGTGGTGCTCACCACACTTCTGACAAGTGTGCTTGGTTCTGCAGTCAGCGATGCGATGTCGTCCCAAACAATTGAAGCAAAGGCGGTAATGCCTCACTGCCTCGATACGCTCTTCAATAGATTTTGCCCGATAAGTAGGACAAAACAGCACGAAATGCTTCTCGGAACAAATGGCACAACGTCTCGGAGCATCTGTTCCATCAGCGACTGATGAGAGGTTCACGGAAGCGGATGACCTTGAAGAGGTTGACCTTATAGCGGAAGATCGTAAAGCATAAGTTGGCTTAGCTGGGATTTGTCTACGTTCAGATGGTGCAGCTGTGGTGACTTCAATTGTCTCCATGGCCCTAGCTCGACCAGTCAGAAAGGTCTGAAGCTCTGCGTACGACGGCATGGAGTTGGATGATCCCAGCCTGTTTTCCCAGCTCTCCCTCAGTCGATCATCTAGACGGCTGACTGTCAGGTGAACTAGCAATGGGTCCCAGGAAGCGGTGGGAACATTGAGAGCCTGGATAGCGTCCAAGGCCTTCTTATTTGAGCGGAGCAAGTCGTCAAGTGATTTGGCAGAGCGTGGAGCGATTTTCTCTCGAGCCAGGAGCTTATCCAGATGAGCGAATAACAGGCGGCGTGGATTGTCGTAGCGGGTGACAAGAAGGTCCCACGCGGTAGCGAATGCCTCTCCGGTAATCGGCAGATTAGCGACAACATCAGCGGCTTCCCCCTTCAGTGAAGTTCTTAAATAGTGCATTTTTACGACGGGGGTAACAGCCTCGTTTGTCCCAATAAGCGACGTGAACATTTCATGAAAATGTGTCCACTCCAAGTAGTCGCCACTAAATGTGGGTAGCGGAACTTCTGGAAGCTTCTGCAGCATCGAACCTCCCAGTTGAGCGAATGAAGTCTCGAGCATTGTGGCACCTGTAGGTATGTCTCGTGTGCCTTCAAGTTCCTCCTTGCGTTCCAACAGAGCGACCTTGGCCTCATTATACTGATTGAACGTCAAGATGTACATGTCCTCTTTCACGTAGGCAGTGTCTAGAAGTCCATCGAATTTTCCATCAAATAACGAAAGGTGAAGAACGTCAAACGAGTTCCATGTCGTGTCTAGCGCCCCCATCTTGAAGGCGAGTGCCGAGCGGTTAAGAGAGGCGAATAAACCAGCCTTACCTTCAGCAGCGATATTTTTTATCGCAGTGGAGCGAATCTCCTGCAGCCTAAGCCGTTGCTCGAGCTTTTGGTTGACAGGAGGGGTCGGTGCTGGCACAGACATTTTTTAGCAATTTCACTTGCTCACACACGAAAAAAGTCAGATGATCTCCGTCGCAACACGACGTCCAGGGTGTTCCGCAATGCGACGGAATGAGATCCTCAAGCGAAAAACCAAAGAAAACTGCACTTAATTTTCTCTCACCTATCCGGCCTCGAAGGACCAATAAATGTAGCGTGAATACTCAAAATTCCGGTTAGGTGAGAGAAGCAACACAAAGTTATATTAGACGAAGAGACTTTTATTCAGATAAAAACACAACTTCATAGGTTTAGTTACAAGCGAAGAATGAATTCAGGAACAAGAAAAAGACAAAACACAATTAATTAATTGACATATTTTTCAAAGGAGCCGGGTTGCTGAGACGAACGGGTTGCTCAGCCGATTCTTTTCTTTTTTTGCACAGTTGATTACTCAACACTTCATCTCATGTAATGAAACATTTTGTATGGCGGGCGGCTCTCTCACAAAAGCTTTTTTTAATCGGATTGGAACCCGTCATCGCGAGCGTGGCAACTCAACCGGTCGTGAGACCTCGCTTTTATTAATCATGAAAGCTCGTTCCTTCATGAAAGCTCTTTCCCACATAAATCCACGCCGAATGCCGGCGCGCGCAGCGTCTATCGGGTTGCGTCGAACTCACACAAAGCCATGTCGTCATGAGCGAAGAGAATTCTCTCATTCTCATTCACTAAGCGCCCCCTCTGTCGCTTCCCGCCTGCTTCCATAAATAAACGAAGGGAATGCACAATTTTTGGGTTGAGATGAAGCTTCTTGTTGTTTAGAAGTTCTTTGCTGATCACACTTTTCGTAACGCTCTCGTCACGCATTCACCAGCTTACTCCCCAAGTCAAGCGTGCGTAAAGAAGTTTTACTTCAAAATGTATAGAATGAATTGAAAAGAATACGGGATCGAAAGAGTCACCACCTCGATTGGGAATACGGAGGGGGGTTGAATAAGACAAGTTGGAGGGACAATGCCACAACCCACTGTCACATATGAGGAGTGTCTGTTCAAAAGGTCCTAGTAGATAAGCTATGGGCGTCCGAGCACACTCTCCCCCTTTAAAATACATGGGGCAAAATCTCGCAACAATCCGCCATCTTGGATTTCAGATTGTGACGTCACACGTATGAGAGAGTAAGAGACAGAGAATAGGTGAGAAAGATAGGGTATGTGTGTGTGTGTGAGTATGTCTACGTGTGCGTGTGTTCATAAACGTAATAATATTATGTTGTATTATATTAAATATCTATTTTCTATAATTGTCAAAATCAAAGCCTCAAATTATAATTCTTCATTGACGAACAACCTGTTGGCTAAAACCGGCTACCAGGCGATCAGACGCTATCACAAGCGATCAGAACTCATTAGCGGAATCGCGATCTTCACAAGTCCAAGCAAATGCCACATTCCCCGCGTAACACTTTTGTGCAGGCAGCAAGGCAAAACTTGTTTTGCAGGTTTATGTGGCAGAAACTTTATTACTTCGCAGCGTAGGTACGCACGCTGCATTCGAAGCAATTATTACTCAATCGACGTACTGCAAACTATGTGCTCCTGATATAAACCTTTTAGGTCGCCTTTGAAAAGACGTAGTTAAAGTATATAATTAGCATAACTAAATTTATAAATTTAATCAACTAGCTCAATTAACAAAAATGGCAGAAAGAGGAAATATAATTCTCTCAAAGTAATTTAATATCAAACACAAAATCTCTAGTAAAGATTTTAATTTGGAAGGTTATATAAGTAAGGACAGTATGGGCAAGTTCATTCTTTACATTGTGTTTCTAAAGACAAGACGTGTGCGATAGTAAAGTAAAATGTCATCTTTCATTGAGGATTTAAAAAGCATGGAAGAAAAAATAAAATCGGCTAACGAAGAAAACATTGAAGATGTAAAAGAGTGCATCAAAGAGTGTTCAAAAAATTTGCGATCTTTAAACAACGCTTTGAAAAATACTAAAAATGTTGGCACCATAAACAATTTATTGAGCGTTATTAGTAGAATGATGGGATGTAGGACAAAATTAAAAGCTGCTTTGTTACGAGGAGGAGGATATAAGCCAACACGCCCAAATAAGAAAGAATGGACAGCAAACAGAATCAAATGGGAGGATATGAAATCTGTTTTTGGCGGAAGAATTAGAACTTCTTGTATAACAAACTTGAAACATAAATATCCTATCGAATTTTTGGAGGATTGCGGCCCGCTGTTTGTCCGCCGTATTGAAAATATTTTAAAGAAAGAACCTTTTCTTAAAGTGAACACCGTATTTTGCGGTAAATTTGCTAAATTTTCAAAGAAGGAAGAAATCGAAGAGTGCAAATATTTAAACACAAAGAATAAAGTAATTACAAGAGATACAAATCTCACGGAATGGTTTGCAGAGAACGTTATGAATACCATCCTATCGGATTTGGATGAATTTCAGGAGCGTGATTCTGGTTGGACCTTGACGGAGGTGGTTAATATTACAATTAACATCAACAAATATACACCCCTATTGGGCTCATCTTACATCGAGTTGCCGCAACAAATTAAACGCAAAGAAGCTTGCGTTAATGTTAAAAATAATGATGAAGCGTGTTTTGCTTGGGCAGTGATGTCTGCATTGCACCCTGCTCAAAAAAATCCACAACGTGTCACAAAGTACCCTCACTACTCTACTGAATTAAACTTACAAGGAATCACATTTCCTGTAAGCATCCCAGACATAGGAAAGTTTGAAAAACAAAATAATATAAGCATAAATGTCTACGTTCTCAACAAAAGTAAAGGAGAATTTTCCGTTGCACCGACAAGGATAGCCAATGATAAGAGAAAGAAGCACGTTAACCTTTTGTTGGTACAAAATTGCTATAATGAGGATGAAGGCAAAAATAAAATTAAATATCATTATGTTTGGATAAAAAATTTGTCTCGTTTAGCATCGTCTCAGTTATCTAATCATCACAGTAAAAAATTCTTTTGTGATCGCTGTCTTCATTATTTTTATACTTCTGCTCAATTGGAGACGCATTCTATAGATTGTAAAAAAATGAACAACTACAAAGTGATCTTTCCAAAGGAAGGCAAGTTGAAATTTGAAAACTTAAAGAATAAGGAACGTGTCCCATTTATTATCTACGCCGATTTTGAATGCATCTTAAAACCAGTATCACAAAAAACTTCAAATACAAAATGTTATCAGCAGCATGAAGCACACAGCGTTGGATACTACTTTAAATGCTGCTATAATGACAAGCTCTCATATTATAAAAGCTACCGAGGACGTGATTGCGCAAAATGGTTTGCTGAACAGCTGCAGGAGATAGCGGAAAACGTAGAAAGTATTCACCTTTGCCCCATTCCGATGATTCCGCTAACGCCAGAACAGTCACAAAATTTCATAAATGCTACGAATTGTCACATTTGTGAGAAACTGTTTGCAGAGAAAGAAAAAGTCGTGAGAGATCACTGTCATTTAACCGGCAAATACAGGGGTCCTGCTCACGAAAGTTGTAACATTAATTATCAGGATTCTCGAACCATTCCTGTGGTCTTTCACAATTTGAGTAATTACGATGCACATTTACTCATAAAAGACGTGTCTAACGCTATTCCTGGAAATTTAAAAATAATTCCAAACAACACGGAAAAATACATATCCATGGTAAAAAACGTAGAAGGTTACGAAACAAGATTTAAATTTATTGACTCTTTTCGGTTTATGGCATCATCATTGGATAAACTGGCGTCTTACTTACAAGAAAAAAGAATCGTTCGTTCAGAGTACCCGCATCTTAACGATAAAAAGTTTAAACTTTTAACAAGGAAAGGTGTATTCCCATACGAGCATATCCAGAATTGGGAAAATTTGCAAGAAACACAACTTCCACGTTTTGATCAATTTTATTGTACTTTATCGGAATGTAACATTAATAAGGACGAGTATGAACACGCGCTTACGATATGGCAAGAGTTCGAAATTAGAACATTAGGCGAATACAGCGACTTATATTTAAAGATAGACGTACTTTTATTAGCAGACATATTTGAAAATTTCCGTGATACCTGCATAAAAGATTATGATCTGGATCCTGCGCATTATTACACCTCACCAGGATTAGCTTGGGATGCTATGTTAAAATATACGGAGGTAGAGCTGGATTACATCAATGACGTAGACATCCTCATGTTTTTGGAAAAAGGCATCCGCGGTGGTCTAACACAATGTTCCAAGAGGTATGCAAAAGCTAACAACAAATATATGCAGGAATATGACCCAAATCGGCCAAATAATTTCCTTATGTATTTTGACGTTAATGCAATGTACTCTTGGGCTATGTCGCAATATTTGCCATACGGAGAACTTGAATGGGTTAAAGATGTTGATACTATTGATTTAAATATACCAGATGACTCTCCACTTGGATATATTCTAGAAGTAGACTTGGAATATCCTGAAGATATACATAATAGACAAAAAGATTTACCTATGGCCCCCGAAAAATGTTCCCCACCAGGCTGCAAAGAGCAAAAAATGATGGCTACTTTGAATAATAAGAAAAATTATGTAGTGCATTACAAACATTTAAAACAATACTTGTCAGAAGGCTTAAAAATTACAAAAACTCACAAAGCTTTAAAATTTAAACAGTCAAACTGGATGAAAAAATATATAGATCTGAACGCGAACTTGCGCAAAAACGCCAAGAATGAATTTGAGAAAAACCTATATAAACTTTTGTGCAATGCTGTGTTCGGAAAAACGATGGAGAATGTTCGACTTCGACGCGACATTAAACTCAAAACAGCATGGGAAGGGCGATATGGAGCGGAGTCATTAATTTCAAAACCAAACTTCCATTCGCGCACAATTTTTGATGACAATTTAATTGCAATCGAACTTCTACGAACTGAAGTGCTTTTCAACAAACCGATATACGTTGGAATGTGTATTCTAGAAATATCGAAAACTATATTGTACGAGTTTCATTATAAATTTATGAAAGAAAAGTATGGTGATAAGTGTAATTTGTGTTACACAGATACAGACTCGCTTATATATGAGATTCAAGTTGAGGACGTGTACGCAGATTTAAAAGAAAATTTAAACCGATTTGACACTTCAGATTATTCCTAAAACAACCCATATGACATACCACGAGTCAACAAGAAGGTGCCAGGCCTTATGAAGGATGAGAACAATGGATCTATCATGCTAGAATTTGTCGGACTCCGAGCAAAAATGTACTCTCTACGCATTCGCACATGTGCTGAAAATGAAAATACTATAAAGAAAGCTAAAGGAGTAAAAAGATACGTAGTAAGAAATAAAATTACATTTGAAGACTATTTAAAATGTTTGTTTGAGAATGAGGAAATGACACACGAGCAAAATGGAATTAGATCTTATCGCCATGTACTCTTCAGCACTGCTCAGAGAAAAATAACACTTAGCCCTTTTGACAACAAGCGGTTTGTGAAGCCTAACTCAGTAGAAACGCTTCCCTGGGGACATTTCAGCATTATGGATGTTGACTAAAAGTGACATAAATAAATTTGGCCTTAACTGTTAAAAATTATATTTAGCACACAATACCTACATATAACAACTTTATAATCATTTCTATATTTCTGCAAAAGAAAAACAAAGATAAATAAAAGTTATTTTTAACCTAAAGAATATTTGGAATTTTTGAATTGAGTTTTCCTTACCATTTTTGAAAGTAGGCTGCTCTGACATTTCCTTTAGGTTTGCTGTTGTTGTTTTCTTACAGCTACGTTTCAGATGTTTTCTTAACAAAAACTCTTTTCAGTTTGCTTAATAATTGATGAGTCATTTACTGAGATATGCGGATAGATATTATAAAGATTTTGCAAGCAGCAATCATAAATTTTACAAAAGCTTCGCGATTTAAATCCTTCTACATACCATGTAACTGGTTTTTGTGTAAAGATTCAGTTTTACGATTTATCATAGTACTTGTTTTACACCGCACTTAGCGACCGACTTCGCGGATTCGGTATTGCAATTAGCGTACTCGTGTTACTTTCGAGGCACATACCCCTATCGAAGAGATAAATCTCTTCAGTCTACCCATAAGGGCGGAGGTATGGATCCAAAGGATCTGGAACTTTGCCATCTGCACTCATAGAAACACTTTCCTCATTGCAAACACTTTCTAAGTAGCGAACTGAATGGTTTCTTCAATTTCAAGATTGAACATTAAAGAGTCTCCCTTCAGCCACTTACGTATAAGTGCTAATTAAATCGTAAAGACCTCATCAAGATTCGATCCCAAGTCTTTGGGGTTTGTAATCAAGTACGCTGCCCCTAGACTGCGATCGCCTCGATATATTACCACCAACAATAAGATACAGATGTCCGGCGCTTACGGAGAAAATTATGTTCTGTGATGTTCAAGAAGAAGATTAGAGAAAGCTCAATCATATTGACTGGAAAAAGGGTTTGTCTAGGCGTCAAATATGTAAAAGTAAAAGCTTCAGCTCACCTGGGTCCCATGATTGATAAACCAGTAGATGAATCACCGAGCTAAGAAGCTGTTCTTAAATGTTAATAAAATCTAGTGGCATAACGTTTGAGCATGGCGCTGGTTATCTGCATCCTATTGTCTGTGGCATCACCTGCAAAGCAGCGCCCCTGCTTCATTCATAGTGATTCGCACATTTGATAAACCGGATCATGCACAAGATTTGTTGTGCATTAAATAATAAATTTGTATGCGCATATTTTATTTTTACCACATGGTTTAGTTTCAAATCAAGACGTACGTCATGACTGTAGTACATACTTTATAAATTTACCGGGTAAAGTTAAACGATGCACATATGTTATTTTAATTCTAATTCTAAGTTTGGACTTTTAAGCCGAGTGAGCTTTTACCGCACAAGATTTTCATTAAATCCGGTTATTGTTTGAACTTTGAGGAGTGCAAAACTATGAAATTGCGAAACTATGTGATAAGAATTAAAATAACATATGTGCATCGTTTAACTTTACCCGGTAAATTTATAAAGTATGTACTACAGTCATGACGTACGTCTTGATTTGAAACTAAACCATGTGGTAAAAATAAAATATGCGCATACAAATTTATTATTTAATGCACAACAAATCTTGTGCATGATCCGGTTTATCAAATGTGCGAATCACTATGAATGAAGCAGGGGCGCTGCTTTGCAGGTGATGCCACAGACAATAGGATGCAGATAACCAGCGCCATGCTCAAACGTTATGCCACTAGATTTTATTAACATTTAAGAACAGCTTCTTAGCTCGGTGATTCATCTACTGGTTTATCAATCATGGGACCCAGGTGAGCTGAAGCTTTTACTTTTACATATTTGACGCCTAGACAAACCCTTTTTCCAGTCAATATGATTGAGCTTTCTCTAATCTTCTTCTTGAACATCACAGAACATAATTTTCTCCGTAAGCGCCGGACATCTGTATCTTATTGTTGGTGGTAATATATCGAGGCGATCGTAGTCTAGGGGCAGCGTACTTGATTACAAACCCCAAAGACTTGGGATCGAATCTTGATGAGGTCTTTACGATTTAATTAGCACTTATACGTAAGTGGCTGAAGGGAGACTCTTTAATGTTCAATCTTGAAATTGAAGAAACCATTCAGTTCGCTACTTAGAAAGTGTTTGCAATGAGGAAAGTGTTTCTATGAGTGCAGATGGCAAAGTTCCAGATCCTTTGGATCCATACCTCCGCCCTTATGGGTAGACTGAAGAGATTTATCTCTTCGATAGGGGTATGTGCCTCGAAAGTAACACGAGTACGCTAATTGCAATACCGAATCCGCGAAGTCGGTCGCTAAGTGCGGTGTAAAACAAGTACTATGATAAATCGTAAAACTGAATCTTTACACAAAAACCAGTTACATGGTATGTAGAAGGATTTAAATCGCGAAGCTTTTGTAAAATTTATGATTGCTGCTTGCAAAATCTTTATAATATCTATCCGCATATCTCAGTAAATGACTCATCAATTATTAAGCAAACTGGAAAGAGTTTTTGTTAAGAAAACATCTGAAACGTAGCTGTAAGAAAACAACAACAGCAAACCTAAAGGAAATGTCAGAGCAGCCTACTTTCAAAAATGGTAAGGAAAACTCAATTCAAAAATTCCAAATATTCTTTAGGTTAAAAATAACTTTTATTTATCTTTGTTTTTCTTTTGCAGAAATATAGAAATGATTATAAAGTTGTTATATGTAGGTATTGTGTGCTAAATATAATTTTTAACAGTTAAGGCCAAATTTATTTATGTCAATTTAGTCAACATCCATAATGCTGAAATGTCCCCAGGGAAGCGTTTCTACTGAGTTAGGCTTCACAAACCGCTTGTTGTCAAAAGGGCTAAGTGTTATTTTTCTCTGAGCAGTGCTGAAGAGTACATGGCGATAAGATCTAATTCCATTTTGCTCGTGTGTCATTTCCTCATTCTCAAACAAACATTTTAAATAGTCTTCAAATGTAATTTTATTTCTTACTACGTATCTTTTTACTCCTTTAGCTTTCTTTATAGTATTTTCATTTTCAGCACATGTGCGAATGCGTAGAGAGTACATTTTTGCTCGGAGTCCGACAAATTCTAGCATGATAGATCCATTGTTCTCATCCTTCATAAGGCCTGGCACCTTCTTGTTGACTCGTGGTATGTCATATGGGTTGTTTTCGGAATAATCTGAAGTGTCAAATCGGTTTAAATTTTCTTTTAAATCTGCGTACACGTCCTCAACTTGAATCTCATATATAAGCGAGTCTGTATCTGTGTAACACAAATTACACTTATCACCATACTTTTCTTTCATAAATTTATAATGAAACTCGTACAATATAGTTTTCGATATTTCTAGAATACACATTCCAACGTATATCGGTTTGTTGAAAAGCACTTCAGTTCGTAGAAGTTCGATTGCAATTAAATTGTCATCAAAAATTGTGCGCGAATGGAAGTTTGGTTTTGAAATTAATGACTCCGCTCCATATCGCCCTTCCCATGCTGTTTTGAGTTTAATGTCGCGTCGAAGTCGAACATTCTCCATCGTTTTTCCGAACACAGCATTGCACAAAAGTTTATATAGGTTTTTCTCAAATTCATTCTTGGCGTTTTTGCGCAAGTTCGCGTTCAGATCTATATATTTTTTCATCCAGTTTGACTGTTTAAATTTTAAAGCTTTGTGAGTTTTTGTAATTTTTAAGCCTTCTGACAAGTATTGTTTTAAATGTTTGTAATGCACTACATAATTTTTCTTATTATTCAAAGTAGCCATCATTTTTTGCTCTTTGCAGCCTGGTGGGGAACATTTTTCGGGGGCCATAGGTAAATCGTTTTGTCTATTATGTATATCTTCAGGATATTCCAAGTCTACTTCTAGAATATATCCAAGTGGAGAGTCATCTGGTATATTTAAATCAATAGTATCAACATCTTTAACCCATTCAAGTTCTCCGTATGGCAAATATTGCGACATAGCCCAAGAGTACATTGCATTAACGTCAAAATACATAAGGAAATTATTTGGCCGATTTGGGTCATATTCCTGCATATATTTGTTGTTAGCTTTTGCATACCTCTTGGAACATTGTGTTAGACCACCGCGGATGCCTTTTTCCAAAAACATGAGGATGTCTACGTCATTGATGTAATCCAGCTCTACCTCCGTATATTTTAACATAGCATCCCAAGCTAATCCTGGTGAGGTGTAATAATGCGCAGGATCCAGATCATAATCTTTTATGCAGGTATCACGGAAATTTTCAAATATGTCTGCTAATAAAAGTACGTCTATCTTTAAATATAAGTCGCTGTATTCGCCTAATGTTCTAATTTCGAACTCTTGCCATATCGTAAGCGCGTGTTCATACTCGTCCTTATTAATGTTACATTCCGATAAAGTACAATAAAATTGATCAAAACGTGGAAGTTGTGTTTCTTGCAAATTTTCCCAATTCTGGATATGCTCGTATGGGAATACACCTTTCCTTGTTAAAAGTTTAAACTTTTTATCGTTAAGATGCGGGTACTCTGAACGAACGATTCTTTTTTCTTGTAAGTAAGACGCCAGTTTATCCAATGATGATGCCATAAACCGAAAAGAGTCAATAAATTTAAATCTTGTTTCGTAACCTTCTACGTTTTTTACCATGGATATGTATTTTTCCGTGTTGTTTGGAATTATTTTTAAATTTCCAGGAATAGCGTTAGACACGTCTTTTATGAGTAAATGTGCATCGTAATTACTCAAATTGTGAAAGACCACAGGAATGGTTCGAGAATCCTGATAATTAATGTTACAACTTTCGTGAGCAGGACCCCTGTATTTGCCGGTTAAATGACAGTGATCTCTCACGACTTTTACTTTCTCTGCAAACAGTTTCTCACAAATGTGACAATTCGTAGCATTTATGAAATTTTGTGACTGTTCTGGCGTTAGCGGAATCATCGGAATGGGGCAAAGGTGAATACTTTCTACGTTTTCCGCTATCTCCTGCAGCTGTTCAGCAAACCATTTTGCGCAATCACGTCCTCGGTAGCTTTTATAATATGAGAGCTTGTCATTATAGCAGCATTTAAAGTAGTATCCAACGCTGTGTGCTTCATGCTGCTGATAACATTTTGTATTTGAAGTTTTTTGTGATACTGGTTTTAAGATGCATTCAAAATCGGCGTAGATAATAAATGGGACACGTTCCTTATTCTTTAAGTTTTCAAATTTCAACTTGCCTTCCTTTGGAAAGATCACTTTGTAGTTGTTCATTTTTTTACAATCTATAGAATGCGTCTCCAATTGAGCAGAAGTATAAAAATAATGAAGACAGCGATCACAAAAGAATTTTTTACTGTGATGATTAGATAACTGAGACGATGCTAAACGAGACAAATTTTTTATCCAAACATAATGATATTTAATTTTATTTTTGCCTTCATCCTCATTATAGCAATTTTGTACCAACAAAAGGTTAACGTGCTTCTTTCTCTTATCATTGGCTATCCTTGTCGGTGCAACGGAAAATTCTCCTTTACTTTTGTTGAGAACGTAGACATTTATGCTTATATTATTTTGTTTTTCAAACTTTCCTATGTCTGGGATGCTTACAGGAAATGTGATTCCTTGTAAGTTTAATTCAGTAGAGTAGTGAGGGTACTTTGTGACACGTTGTGGATTTTTTTGAGCAGGGTGCAATGCAGACATCACTGCCCAAGCAAAACACGCTTCATCATTATTTTTAACATTAACGCAAGCTTCTTTGCGTTTAATTTGTTGCGGCAACTCGATGTAAGATGAGCCCAATAGGGGTGTATATTTGTTGATGTTAATTGTAATATTAACCACCTCCGTCAAGGTCCAACCAGAATCACGCTCCTGAAATTCATCCAAATCCGATAGGATGGTATTCATAACGTTCTCTGCAAACCATTCCGTGAGATTTGTATCTCTTGTAATTACTTTATTCTTTGTGTTTAAATATTTGCACTCTTCGATTTCTTCCTTCTTTGAAAATTTAGCAAATTTACCGCAAAATACGGTGTTTACTTTAAGAAAAGGTTCTTTCTTTAAAATATTTTCAATACGGCGGACAAACAGCGGGCCGCAATCCTCCAAAAATTCGATAGGATCTTTATGTTTCAAGTTTGTTATACAAGAAGTTCTAATTCTTCCGCCAAAAACAGATTTCATATCCTCCCATTTGATTCTGTTTGCTGTCCATTCTTTCTTATTTGGGCGTGTTGGCTTATATCCTCCTCCTCGTAACAAAGCAGCTTTTAATTTTGTCCTACATCCCATCATTCTACTAATAACGCTCAATAAATTGTTTATGGTGCCAACATTTTTAGTATTTTTCAAAGCGTTGTTTAAAGATCGCAAATTTTTTGAACACTCTTTGATGCACTCTTTTACATCTTCAATGTTTTCTTCGTTAGCCGATTTTATTTTTTCTTCCATGCTTTTTAAATCCTCAATGAAAGATGACATTTTACTTTACTATCGCACACGTCTTGTCTTTAGAAACACAATGTAAAGAATGAACTTGCCCACTTACTGTCCTTACTTATATAACCTTCCAAATTAAAATCTTTACTAGAGATTTTGTGTTTGATATTAAATTACTTTGAGAGAATTATATTTCCTCTTTCTGCCATTTTTGTTAATTGAGCTAGTTGATTAAATTTATAAATTTAGTTATGCTAATTATATACTTTAACTACGTCTTTTCAAAGGCGACCTAAAAGGTTTATATCAGGAGCACATAGTTTGCAGTACGTCGATTGAGTAATAATTGCTTCGAATGCAGCGTGCGTACCTACGCTGCGAAGTAATAAAGTTTCTGCCACATAAACCTGCAAAACAAGTTTTGCCTTGCTGCCTGCACAAAAGTGTTACGCGGGGAATGTGGCATTTGCTTGGACTTGTGAAGATCGCGATTCCGCTAATGAGTTCTGATCGCTTGTGATAGCGTCTGATCGCCTGGTAGCCGGTTTTAGCCAACAGGTTGTTCGTCAATGAAGAATTATAATTTGAGGCTTTGATTTTGACAATTATAGAAAATAGATATTTAATATAATACAACATAATATTATTACGTTTATGAACACACGCACACGTAGACATACTCACACACACACACATACCCTATCTTTCTCACCTATTCTCTGTCTCTTACTCTCTCATACGTGTGACGTCACAATCTGAAATCCAAGATGGCGGATTGTTGCGAGATTTTGCCCCATGTATTTTAAAGGGGGAAAGTGTGCTCGGACGCCCATAGCTTATCTACTGGTCCTATTTCCCTGTCGAATGAAATGAATTTTTATTTTTTTCCCCGAAACTGTTACTTAAATCCCATCCATATTTGATAAAATTCTGATCGAAAAGCGAGTATATCCAATTTAAAAAAAATCTTAAAGTTTGACGTTCCGACCAAAAGGTCTTATTCTCATACAAATTATGTTTTATTAAACAATTTTGTTGAGACGTATGTAGATCCGTCGAAAGAAGCACTTCACTTTAGAATTTTTATGTCCGAAGCATTCAACGAATAATTAGAAGAACATCTTATTAGTAACCCCATCTATAATTGTACTACATTTAGAATTGATAAATTCATCCCTTTTTATGCATATAAGAAGTATGACATTAGATGTAGTCAGAGGATTTGTAATTTAAGGTTTCTCATGTTTTTTGGCTAAAAACTTCTTCTACATACAGCGTAGCTCAAAACCACTGACATTAATGGGCTAATCGTTTCGCTCCGTTCCTTTCTTGATCACACCATTAACGGACGGGTTTGAATTTGAACTGTTAAGTGCTTTGTAGCATTACTCAGTTATAAATAATAGAGATCGAACCCGACCCGAGTGAGAAAAACACAGCTTAGCTAGCTTCTCAACGGTACGGTGCGGAACGGACGGATCGAAACGGTGCGGATACATTGGGATCCCGGCTTTAGTCAAATCTACTCGAGTCGATGTAATGCAAAAAATTTTGAACGTACCCCAACAAATTTTGAACGTACCCTTAAGCATGCAACAGGACGTCACCGAATATTAACGGTAACATTTTGACATTTTGTTTCTCGCGCGTGTAATAACCATGGACGACTACATTCAAGAAACGGGACAATTTCCGAAAGAAAGAGATTATATAGACATTGTGGTCAACGAAGAAGACGTGAAAATCGTAAATAGTTTCGATGTAAGGAGTAAAATATCTTCAAATAATCCAAAGGAACTAAATATAAGGTACCAACAGTGTCGGCTACTACCGCCAAACAGACCATCGGGTATGCCACCGCTACTGCCTAATAATTCAAAAGGAATTAAAAGAAAAAGGCGTAATAGATGGAATCGCAATAATAGAAAGAGGACAAACCCCTACAAGAATCCCAGAAATAACAGAAATACCCAAGAAAATTCGCAGTCGAAATCGTTATTTCAAACGATTGGTTGTAGACCGCCAATGAACTTTGCCCGGAATATAAATACAATGTGAGTGTTGTTATGCAGCTACATACACTCCGCGACACATGATTGTAGACAGTCTCAAATACTCAGGTATTTTAACTAATTACGAATTCTAAGAAAATGCATACCACTCATTACTTAGAACAAGTAAGTGCTAATTACTTTGTGGGATTTTCCCGTCCATTTGATGCGTTATTTTTTTTTTATGATTTTTTACCCCAAAATTGCTATAAAAACCGGCGACACTTGATTGTAGACACTACCAGTTTTCTGAAGAAATTTTACGGTTAAAAAAAAAACTGCAACATTTTCGTTCTCAAACCACCGTTTAACAACTCTGGCTGTATGAACTGCAGTGTGATCCTGTTGGAAAGTCCAATGTTGACCTTCCATCATTTGAATTATTTTTAGTTTGGCGCTTCTTAGCACTTCTATGTAGTCATTAGATGTGTGTAAAAATATGGTCGATTTGTCCATTGTAAGAAATGGCTCCCCAAACCATGACAGCTCCTTCTCTGCTATGATGACTGGTTAGAAATTTCTCCTCCTTTCGTAAGTCATGAAAGTAGAACGCATATCCGTCGGGTCCATCCAATTTGAAACGTTTTTCGCCGAAAAAGATTATGCATCTCCATTCGTTCTTCCACGCCATGTGTGTTCGAGCAACTTCAAGCCTTTTTTCTTTGTGGTTCTAGGTTAATAGTGGATTTTTTTCAGGCGGCGACCTTGTAGGGTTGGTGAGCTTTTCAGTATGCATTACACCATGCGAATACTGACAGATCTTCCAAGCTTTTTTTATTTGAATTTCCCTCGATGTCTTTGATGCATTTGAGGCTATTTTTAAGATCCTGCTCCTCTCGTTACTCTTTTCGTCCTCCCTTGTTGTTGTTTTCCATAACTTCGGGATCCTTAAGAAAGTTGTCAACTACTCCAGCACTTCCGTTGATCCTTCTACCAATTTCTCGATTGGAATGTCCTTTTTCTTTAAGTGCCCTTATTTTTCAAATTTCCCCAAGAGTGAGTATTTTTCCACTAGCCATTTTATTCTATCCACTAGCTATTTACTTCACAATACAATATGATTACAGTTATGCAGTTTGTCTCGCTGCAAATGACCAAAAACGTCTGTGTCTACAATCAAGTGTCGCAGGTTTTTATAGCAATTTTCAGGTAAAAAATCATAAAAAAAAAATTACGCATCAAATGGACGGGAAAATCCCACAAAGTAATTAGCACTTACTTGTTCTAACTAATGAGGGGTATGCATTTTCTTAGAATTCGTAATTACTTAAAATACCTGAGTATTTGAGACTGTCTACAATCATGTGTCGCGGAGTGTATATTTCCCTAATATCTATTTTTTCAGGGAAGCTCGACAGGATCAACAGAGTAATCAGACTTTAAGCTCGCCTATCATGAACATGAGGACAGAGAATGTCTATAATGCTTCATTAAACCATCCGTTTCAAATGAATAATTCTTCTGCGCCACGCCAGCTCTTGCAGACATTAATGTCGTATTTGGCCTCAAAAATATTAGAACAATTTCTGAGCACCCATAGTACTCCCAAGTATGACCTTTCAGTTCAAAGGGAGATTCGATATCTACAGGTATTTTCTCGTATAAATGTACATATTTTAGAATTAAAAGAAACGTTTCCAATTTTCAGAACAAACCGCCCGCCGTGCCCAGGTGGAGAGGTAATCAGTTCGGATGGTCGTGGAATTTCTTGCGAAATAACGCCGCATACAACGGGAATTTCTCTCAATCACCGATTTTCTAGCCTTTGCTGGTCCAATCACTCCTACAGCAATTGAGAATAAAAACTACTTTGTATTGGTTATTGATGAATATACTCACTATTGTGTAACTTATTTAATAACATACAAATCCGATGTTTCTTCCGTGTTTAAAGATTATATTACAAGAAGTGAGGCGCGTTTTAATTTAAAAGTAGTCAATTTATACATAGACAATGGTTGAGAGTATTTGTCAACTGAATTGAAAAACTATTGTAGAGAGAAAGGCATTACTTTTCACTTAACTGTTCCACGAACCCCACAACAAAATGGTGTAGCAGAAAGAATGGTTAGAGCTCGTTCAATGATATCGGGTGCAACGTTGAGTAAAGTTTTTTGGGGTGAAGCAGTTTTAACTGCAACATATTTGATTAATTTAACACCTACTAAGGCTTTGAAGATAACTAAAACACCATACGAAATGTGGCATAATAAAAAACCACAATTAAAATACTTGAGAGTATTTGGTTCGACTGTTTATATTCACAATAACGTTCGTGTTGTTACCACAACACAAGTCTGACAGATTATTATACTGTCATGACAACCACCAAACAATATTATGACCACATAAACACTTATTATGCTGTCATAGCCAAAGATTATCCAGAATAAGATGTGACACTCTCTATACTAGCACAAAGCTCTCAACCAAATGCAATTCCGAAAACGAGATCAAAAAAAAATTTTGCCTTAGTGCAGGCAGTAAAGAAGTACTGCTTGCCATCCCTTATGTAAATTCCAATAAGAGCGAACGAGAGAAGAATAGGCAGCCTCAAAATGCTCACCTACGGCGCTTACACTGTAAGCAATAAATGCGAGCGTTTTTTCTACACGTGTTTTTAAACGGCTCTCAGTGACAACTGTGTGCGTGCGTGCTTGGTATTAGTGCTCGCCCCTTCTAATGTTCCAGGTATAGGGATGGCCTGAAATTGAAGAAGGGGAAGAGGCAGGCGCACACTCATTTGCCTTAAATACGGATGCGCTTGTTTACATTTTTTCATTCTGCAGTTTTAGGCGTTGAGCGACAACTGTGTGCGAGTGTGGCGAAAAGTACAGGGTGCGTTTGATTTCTGTCGTGAAGTTGTAGAACTTGAGCGGTTCATTTGAAAATTTTTGTAATTCGAGAAATTCTCAAATAAAGTGAGTTTAGTGCACAAAATTTAAAGACATAATTTAGTTTGTGTTAAGAAAGATGGGTAAACATCGCGTAGTGTGTTTAGTGTGTGGATGTAAAAGAGACAATTACCCAGAAATAAGATTTTTTTACTTACCGGCGGATGAAGAAAGGTTGGTAAAATTTTTTAAATATATAGTACAGCAGAAATTTAATTATTTGTTTAATTACTTCGTATTTTAATTATATTTTTGAATTCCAAATGACACGATTAAATTTAATATTTAATAGTTTCAGTTGCTTTAAAATGCTCGTTAGACAGTTTTATTTTTTACATGCATATGAAATAAATTATGTTTTGTTGGTTATGAATACAAGTCATGAAGTGATTTTCATTTTTCTGATTGGAAATAAAAATCATCTGAAAAATAAATTAAAACGGTTATATTTCTAGTCATCATATAATATATATTTTTGAATTTGTAAATTATCAGTTTTTTACGATATTTCTATAGTGTAGAAAATTAAAACTTCCTTTTATTTTAAATTGCAAAACTGCAGCGTCCTAAATAATTGTTATTTTGCGGTACAAATTACGTGTCCAGAAATAACAGTTTTGGTGAGATAGATCAAGAAAAAAAATATTATAGAATTATTATTTGTGATCAGGTAAAATAAAAATCACTGGATGATTTTTATTCAAGACCATAATTTCATATGGATGATCGTAAAAAAAAAAAATTACTCAATGAGCATTTATGTAGAAGCAACGTAAATCACAATAAGTTGAATTTAATCGTTTAATTCTTTTTAATAAGATCATAGTTATCAAATATAATTGCTCTGATATAAATTGTTAAATAACGACTACGCAATTTGTGATGTCATAACAAAGTCATTTATTAGCGTGCAAATATATGTGAATTTCTGTAAACGAGAATTTTATTGTTAATCTAAAAAAGCGTTATTCTTAATAAAAATTATGTTCTAATGCAATCTTTAAAATATTACAGGAGGCAGATATGGTTAAGTAATGTAAACAGAACTGACTTAATTAATGTAAAAATTTCGGCGGATGTTCGCATATGTGAGAAACATTTCTCTCATGATATGTTTGGCAAGTCAGGGATACGACTGAAGGTTTCTGCAGTCCCAAACAAACTGAGCGAAACTTCTTCTGCAAAACGGGTCAAGATTTTTGAAAATGTTCCGGTGGTTTCTCCAAGACATCCAGAAGGTATGAGAAAAATGAAATAATTTAAAATAAAATTGAGGATTAATTTGTAATCGTTCAGGTGCAGAAATTGCTGTAATTAGCAATGAAGATTTAATGGACGAACTACCCGGAACCTCGACCGAAGGCTTTATTAACCCATTACCTGGAACCCCGACCGAAGACTTTATTGACCCTTTATCTGGAACCTCGACTGAAGGCTTAATGGACCCATTACCTGGAACCCCCGAAGACTTTATTGACCCTTTACCTGGAACCTCGACTGAAGGCTTTATTTTTCCAACAACTCATAAATCAACTCAAACAAAAATAATCGATGTCAACGAGGATGAAAAGGATAAATTAAGAAAAGAATGTGAAGAATTAAGAAAAGAAAATGCGGAATTGAGGAAACAGAAGGACAGCAATAAACTTTACATTGAAAGAACGAGGCGCCTTTTGCCCGAAGAATTGGCACGTATAGTGGAGAGCCATATCAGCAACCTTCATCATAGCCCCCAAGGACGCAGGTATTCAATAGAATTTAAGAAATTTTGTCTCAGTATATATTTTACCGCACCATCCGCGTATACATTTTTATCAAAAAATATGAATTTACCGTCAAAGCGAACGTTGTTGAGGTTCGTTGAACACTGGCCATTTGGGCCCGGGTTGCATGATTCTCTTTTTAACGCTTTAAAGTTAAAAATCGAATCTTTGCCAGACTTTGCGAAGAATTGCGTTATATGCTTAGACGAAATTTCTCTTAAAACAAATTTATTTTTCAGTAAAGGACAGACTCAAATTATAGGCTTAGAGGACTACGGCGATCGGAGGACCAGGTTAACTGCTCGATATGCAGTAGCTGTTTTGGTGAAAGGAGTTACACATAGGTATAACCATTTAGTAGGATATTATTTTGTAAATAGTGCTTGCTCAGCAAAAATTTTAAAAAAAATTTTATTTGAATGTATAGATAAGTTACAAAAAATCGAGATGAAACCGCGAGTAGTTATATCAGACCAGGGAGGAAATTTTATCGCGCTTAATAAACTCTTAGGAGTTTCGGTAGATAGGCCTTATTTTATGTACAATTCGTCCAAAGTGTATTATTTATATGATACGCCGCATTTACTAAAATCTTTTAAAAATAATTTTATGAAATATAATATTTGCTTCGAAGACGGCAAAAAAGCAAATTGGACAGATATAGTAAAATTTTATACATTAGATAAGCAAAATACAATTAGAGCGGCACCGAAATTAAGTAATGAACATATTTTTCCAAATTCTTTTCAAAAAATGCGCGTAAAATTATCTGCCCAAGTTGTTAGTGCCACTGTTGCAAGTGGTTTATACACACTTGCTAGTGGAAGTGCCGCTTCTTCGACCACAGTCAATACCGCGGAAGTAATAGAACGCATGGATAAATTATTCGATATTTTTAATTCCAGTAAATTTAACGAGTGCAAAGTATTACGACGGCCATTTTTCGGAACACAAGATCAATTAGATTTTTTAAATGATAGTAAAATTTTTTTAAACGGTATGCAATTTTTTAACGGTTCTAAAAATGTTACAAACAATCTTCGGTTTTTAAAAGGTTGGTTGCAAAATATTAACGTATTAACAGAGTTTCATTCAGAGTTAAAGCGCGAAAATATTCTTTTTGTTTTAACGCGTAATTTAAATCAAGACGTTTTAGAAAACACATTCGGTACTTTACGTAAACAAGCAGGAAATACGCGACTATTAACTCCGTTTCTATTCTCGTGCGCGTTTAAAAAATCGTTTTCAGCCAAATACATGGAAGATGTAACAACATCTGGTAATTGTGAGCCTACTGGCAATATAGAATTACAAGATGTTGCTATTAGTCAATTTTATGACCTTCCAACTCCGCGGATAACAGATAGTAGCGACAATCTCGTTTTCGATTCGGATTACAAAACAATGAATTTTATAGGTGAAAATGCGTTCTATTACTTCGGCGGTTGGCTGTTAAAAAAACATAGGGCCCATCACAATTGTTCAGCGGAAATTTTGAGTGAGGAAACGACATCTTCAATTTTTTTAAATTTTAAAGAATATGAGAATGCTAATTTAGTTAGGCCTTCAGCCGAATTCATGAACACTTTGGACAAATTAGAAACTAAATTTTGTAACATTTTTAATGATATTTGTACAGAAAAAAGTCTAGAGGATAAACTTTACGAATTGTTAAAAGATGAATTTGATTACGTTTGTTGTGCAGCCCAAAATAAAATGTATGTAATTAGATTGTTTATTAGAGTAAGAATTTATAGTACAATTAAAAATTTCAACAAAGATGTTAAAATTTATGATAATAGGAATAAGATGTTAAGTGTAATGCATTTATAAATTGTAATAATTTTGTACACTATTATTTTTTATTTGAATTAATAAACGAGGAGGTTTTTTATGCCTAACGGCTTTTTCCTCCTAACAAAAAATAATGACTTTTTATTTAAAGCACTCATTATAGGTACAACAATCGGAGCGAGCGTGAATTGTCATTATTTGTAAATAATATCTGTTTTAAACGCTTTTATTTCACTTGGGTTATATGGTGAACTCTTCTAGCACACACATGTTTAACTTCGAATTTTGCGCCGATCGGCTATATTTTTACAAAAATTCAACTTTTAATTTTTGGTATTTTTACAAAAATTCAACTTTTAATTTTTGGTCAAAAATTAAAAGTTGAATTTTTGTAAAAATATAGCCGACCGACACAAAATTCTTTTAGATCCTTCTGTTGTAGTTCAAAACGGAAGGCACCAGCGCAATTTATTCGAAAATCGAGCGAAACCTCTATTGTATACTTATGCCGAAAAATCTCTTATTTCGTTAAAATAAAATGAAATTCATTTAACTAATACTCGTTTTGCATCCAAAAACAATTTCTTCGGTTCAAAAATGAAAGTTTGGATGGGTAAGAATGGGTTATTTGATGTGCTTTTCAATTCAATTAACAACTTTTCAACTAATCTAATCCGGGCCTGATTGTGGGAAAAAAAACAAGCTAATATGAGAATATGAGTTTATCTTGCAATAATATTATTTATTTTAAAAAGAACATCAATGCTAAATTATAAATGCAATGCAATTATAGAAAACTTGTAAAAAATATGAGGCACCCTGTAGAGTGTTTCAAATCTCGGTCCATTTCCACCCCATTTCCACCCAAATTTTTATCCCTTTCCTACACGTAACTTCCTTATAACTATCTAAATCTGAAGTTCGTTCGACTAACGCTACCAAGGTCGAATTTTTGAAAGAAAAAATTTCGCGAGTGTCACATCTTATTCTGGATAATCTTTGGTCATAGCAACCAGCATACGGCAGCCATCTTATGGCAGCCATCGTTGGCCTGACTTAGTATAAATACAGGAGGCTGAAGCACCATCAACCAGTCGATCACGAGCTGGCTTTCCAGCAACAAGTAAGTAAGAGATTTCTTTTACTTAACAAGTAGGCTTTCCTACATTATCAGGCTTTCCTGATATTAACAAAGTGGTCACTCATTCGCTGGATTTCCGGCAATTACACAGTAAAGGCTTTCCTTTGCTTCATAGTAGGCTTTCCTACACCAAAGGACTTTCCTTTACCTCACAGTAGGCTTTCCTACAAGTGAAGGCTTTCCTTTACTTCATAGTAGGCTTTCCTACACCAAAGGACTTTCCTTTACCTCACAGTAGGCTTTCCTACAAGTAAAGGCTTTCCTTTACTTCATAGTAGGCTTTCCTACAAGTAAAGGCTTTCCTTTACTTCATAGTAGGCTTTCCTACATCCTTAGGCTTTCCTAAGCGCTCCTCACATTTATTGTCAATAGGATTTCCTAGAGACTAATAAATTTCCCTTCTTCTCTGTTCCATTCTTACACACCATACTACACATACTTACAGCAGACACATTTAAAAAACTACTTCTATATAAATTCCCTAAACACATAACTTCTTTCTCATTCCAGAAATATAAACATTTTATTATAGAATTAATCCTTGTATATAGTTTAAATTAATCATTTGTTTGCATGAATTGTAGTTGCTTTTGTTTTTTCTGTTTTGACTAAAACGTACTTGTAAATATTAGATAAGGAATTTTGGTTTGGTTTTTTAGAGTACATCTTTGAAATAAATCTATTTTTTCCATAAAAACAGTCTTGTTGTTATTTTAACCTCCCCTCGCTTCTTCCTATTGACTGAATCAGTACCGCATTCAGTGGTGCCTATTATAGGCCCCAACAGTTCGAAAAACAAAATTTGATGAAAAATCAATAAAAGGTATATTAGTTGGATATGAACCAAATGGTTATAAGGTGTGGAATGTGGAGAGTGAAAAGTTTATTAAAGTAAGAGATGTGATATTTGATGAGATTAATTTTATGGAAACTAGGCCTGCAATTAACATTGAAGGGTATAATCTTGAAAGATCCCAAGATGAAACTGATACATCTGACCTAAGGGTAAAATCAGTAGTTACAGAGCAGGAATCTGATAAAAATAAATCAGAATAAACTATTTTTAAATGCTTTTCTTTACTTCACACTTTTGGGTCAAAACTTTGGACGTTAATTGTACTGCCTTTCCTTCAATGAAAATGAATGAAATTTTGCAGACATACGTATTTCCCGAGATAATTCACGAATATGCAATAATATCAGACTAAAAAGTAAAAAATAAAAAAATTACTGCACACTTTTGGGTCAAAACTTTGGACGTTAATTTGACTGCCTTTCCTTCAATGAAAATGAATGAAATTTTGCAGACATACGTATTTCCCGAGATAATTCACGAATATGCAATAATATCAGACTAAAAAGAAAAAAGAAAAAAAAATTGAAAAAAAAAATTTTTTAGGAAACGCTTTTCTTTACCTTATTGTGAATCAAATTAAACAAAAATCAACTAAAAAGTAAAAAAATAAAAAATAAAACAAACTTAAACAAACTTAATCAAAATTTTAAAAAAACTGTTACAAACAAATTTTTAAAAAATCGAGAAAATCTCACACATTCGTTAAAGAAAAGCGTGGGGCGCTCATTTCGAATGTAATTATAATTCTTTATCCGTTTTTTTAACGTTTATCCGTTTTTTAACGTTTATCCGTAATTTTAAAATAGCTTCGTACTCTAAAAATCCATTTTGACTATAAAACGATTGTGCCCAATCAATCTAAAATTTTTAATAAATCTGTAAACTTTCTGTTTTTAAAATGTTGAATACCTGCATTTTTGCGTAAATATGGGGAATATATTGTTCGTTGGCAAGCTTTGAGGTAACCGTTCCAGCGGCAGCAGGTGCCAATTCATCCAACAACGAGCGGAAAATCTTTTCTTGGACATGGATTTGTTGCAATATCGCAGAAACGGATGTCGGTTGCGTAAGCGCCGCGAGTGCGCTACGTATTTTTGCTTTGCACCGTGCAACATACGCCTGAGTAAAGAAGACCCTTGGGTTGTTCGGATCTTGTCGGCCGTGGATTATTTTTCCCAGATTCTTTTCCACCACTCTTTGTTGAAGGAAATCAGATGGAAGATCGAATTGCACTGTGAGGTCAGATATTGTAATTTCTCCAGTTTCGCTGAGTTTTTCATTTATTTCGGTTGCTATGCATGCTATGTAATCATCGTCGATGAGCTGACCTAGCATAAAGTGAATTTCAGGATTCTCAGACGCGATTTTCTCAGCAACCACAGTAATCTGAAAGCCAGAAAATGAAATACAAGATACACACTTTTCTGAATCAAGGCGCTCGATGGAGCGCCGTGTTGATAGAAAAGAAAAACGTGCGCTCTAGCTAAAGCTTTATTACGCGAAGTTGCCGAAAAAAGCCGTTATGTTTCTTATTTTACTTATTCATAAATAAACAAAGACTTATTCAAACAAATCGATGATAGGGTTCGATCTGTGACAAAAAGTCATGATAAATAAAAAAAATTTCAACCAATTCGGTCTTGTGGTTTAGCCGTAAATCGTATTATTCGATTTTAAAATCTTCCAAATTTTTTAAGACGCTTCTTTTTAAGACGCTTTTTTTTAAGACGCTTGTAGTTTATCCAATACATTTTTCACGGTTTCGCCGGAACTGTATAGCCTTGCTGGTAGGGCACCTTGACTCGCGATAACAAACGCAAGAAGAAACTGCGCAACAGTGAGTTCGAATCTGGTATATGAAAGCAACTTTTTTTCTCCTGTGCCGTCCATCGTACTGTGCTGTGCTTGTTCTTCCTTCCAAGCAAAATATTTCCATTCTCTTTTCCACTAGAAATCCTTTCTTTTTCCCAATTTTTTTTTCATATTTGTAATCTGTGAACCTTTCCCAATCTTTCTATGCTAATCTCAACGAAGTGTGGTTAGTAGTAGTAGGATTTTTACTAAATTCTTAACTACTACACGTACAGACCTGAGTAATATCTTCAAAAATCACATAAATTCTCAGCAGTCCATTTTTCTAATTCTCATATTTTTACTAATAAAACTTTTCTTTCAAAAAATTAAAATCCCTCTTTTACGCCTTCTTTTTCAACTCTACATCATTTACGCATATAGAATCACCCCCTTCCTGTAACCTGGGTGAGTTTTCATTCTTGTTTCTTCTCCCCTCTATCAGAGACATACTCAATGGGCCAAGAATATTCCTATTGTTCGTTAGAGTAAAAATGACATTTTCGCTAATAACTTCTACAATTATTAACTTTTTACAATTATTCTTTTTTCATAAAATACTACACATTACCCCCTAACCGACGGTACCCATAACATACCATATTCGTAGCTAATAGTATTTAAACACAATTATAACCCTTTTCCCCATATATCTTATATCTGAATAATATCCGACTAATAAACAAGACGTTCCAACATCACTGATGGTGTATTGCCAGCGTGACTATGTCGGCATGGGGTGGGGCGGCGGTTCGAATCCACCTGCTGGTGATGATTCGTTTTTTTCCTTCGACGCTTTTGAAGGCCATTGATAGTACGTGGGTTATTAGCTTTTTGAAGTATCGAACGAAAGATTAAATTTTCATCTCGCGTCCATTCTTTCAGTTTTCATATTTTGGTTGTCTTTTAAATAGTAGAATATAAATCTAACAAAAACTTACTGATAGATCTCTCCGAATTATTTCCATTTGTAACTAACAAAAGAAGAACTGGGAGGTAGTTTATTTATTAGGAAGCGAGCGGAATTTTTTTGGGTTTTGTCAAAAGATATAACCTCAATTGAAGGCATTTGTAAGAGAGTTTTAGGTTTTGTTTCTTTTTATATAATCGCCATTTAAAACGCCGTATAATGGCGCCCGGCATATATATAATAATAAAGTGACTCCTGCTAAAAAATGTCCCGAAATAATTAATTCTTGTAATGCTCTATAAATCGACAACAAAAAAAACTGATATCCCAAAAAAAAAAAAATTTAAAATTTTTCTAAGAACAAGTGTTGATAGGAAAAGAATGGCTCTGGCAAATATTTATGTAAACGAAACCTTAAATATTATTTTAAAATTCAGCAACAAAAAGAACTGATATCTTCGAATATTACAAGAAATTAAGACTCTCTCTGATAACTGATGGAGAGGGAGGGTGCACTACACGTCAGCACGAGAGAAACAGCAAAAGAAACCAACGATTCTCTTCAAGACTATCAACAGCCCGCTTTTAGCGAAATTTTAAAATTTAGATCGTACCCCCAGAATTAGTTCGCTGAGGAAGGAGCCCAGAAAAGTATAGAATGATACCGCGAGAGTTAAGCATATATTTTAAAGTATGTATTTCAATCGTGTCCATCTAACAGTAAAATAGACGTGTTCGGAAACCTTACTGATGGTATTGGCAGTTGTTTGGTGCACCTGCACCAAAACCCAGAGTGCCCTGACGCTCTGGCTCGGCCTAGGCGCCACCCACAGCTGCGGCGATCAGCTGTAAGGGTAAACAAACTTTTAAAACACTGAACACAGTAAAATTATTCACTTAACTTACCATTAATCCCGAAATCCATCGAAGTCTTACACTGAAGGGATGTTCCACACCGTTCGGAACCCTAAAAAGAAAACTATTTAGTAATTACAATGCAAAATTACAATACTTACCCGAAGTGCACTCCTCGCACTGTTAAGCACTTGCATCTGTCAAGTGCAGATGTAAACAAAAACAATACTCACTCATTAGGTCACTTTCGGACTTATGAGAAGGCCATCTAGGGCCTAATAGTGGAACTAATTCTCGGCGGAGAAGTCTTGTAAAATGTAATCAGTCGGGTGTACCGTAAGACCCACTGATGGGTCAATGTATGTGGGTACCGAGTTAGTGGGGGGTACCGTAAACTTAAGTGCCGTGTGCACTATTCTGGGTATAAAAACTCTGCGCTGCCTGATAGCAGCCTCTTTGCCGTTTTACCTCTTTGCTGTTTTTACCTCTTCTCTTTTTGCTGTTTTTCCTTGCCAATTTACCTCTTTGCCGTTTTCCTACCACGAATTCATTACCCGCTTATACTCAAATTCAAATAGGTGCTGACTATTTGGATTTTCCACTTAATAAAGGTGCTGACTTTAATAAGATTGTTGATTCTAGGTGGTGACTAGAAGAAACTCTTATCATTCTACCTAGCTCCTCTCCATTCAAATAGGTGTTGACTATTTGGATTTTCCACTTAATAAAGGTGCTGACTTTATTAAGATTGTTGATTCTAGGTGGTGACTAGAAGAAACTCTTAGCATTCTACCTAATAATCCTCTCCATTCAAATAGGTGCTGACTATTTGAAATTTCCACTCAATAAAGGTGCTGACTTTATTGAGATTGTCGATTCTAGTTGGTGACTAGAAGACATTCCTATCATTTTACCTAGCAATCCTTGCCACTCAAATAAGTGCTGATTATTTGAGGTCTCCACTCAACGTAAGGTGTTGACTTCGTTGAGATCATTTGTTCTAGGTGGTGACTAGAACAAAACTCTATCATCCAGTGTTCTGAGCGGTGATCGGAACAAATTCCATCATCTCATATCCTGGAAGTTCCTCTTTACACTTAATTTAGGCACTGACTAAATTAAGATCACTTGATTTGAAAGCCGAACAAATCAAGAATTTTGTGTAGCGTGTTGAACGCCGATCAATCTACATCTCTCTATCACTTAATTTGGATCTCACCAAATTAAGATTAGTGCATCAGACGAATTGCCTTTTTAGTTAATTAAAACACAGACTTTATTTGATTATCAGAAAATTTTATTTTGCCAGCTACGTCCTGCTTACAAGCCTTTTCCGAGAAAACTAAACTTCATGGCTGCTCCATTACGGCAATGCTTTTTCAGCCAGGCTACTGTGATTTCCACTGCTACTACTCCGGTTGCTGAATTCAACCGAGTAGGGAAATCACAGTAGCAAGCCACCTGTGGCTAACTTCTGACGCCACATTACCCCCTTGCGGAGATTTCTGCGCACTCACAGACCAGCCTGAAAGCGCTCCGGGAACCGGACTTTACGGCCAGCTCTTGTGGTGCGGGAATCTGCTGCTGGTTGCGATCTTGAGTGCCGCAGAATAGAGGTTGGAGCTGCAGGTGGTTGCAATCTTGAGTGCCGCAGAATAGAGGTTGGAACTGCGGGTGGCGATGAGTCGGGGCAAATTGTGTCAGCAGGAGCGTCCTCATTCAAACTGTAAGCTGGTTTGACTCTATCCATGCTGACCACAACGTCGTGACCTCGCCGGCGAATGGTGACCGTCTTCTCTGTCCGTCCGACGACCGGGTAGGGTCCAGAGTAGGGTGGTTGCAGGGTCCCTCGAACGCTGTCATCGCGAAGCATGATCTGTGAAGCGTCCTTCAGATCCTTGAAGACAAAGATGCTTGGCTTCGCATGCCGTGAGGCAGGCTGAGGTCTCAGGTTGGACATTGTTTGTCGCAGACGTGAAACAAAATCTGATCCCTCGCTGCTTGTTGAAGGAGTAAAATATTCTCCTGGTAAACGGAGTGGCTCACCATAAACGAGCTCTGCAGATGATGAATGCAGATCATCTTTCCATGCCGTCCGCATTCCAAGTAGCACCAGTGGCAGGGCCTCTGTCGAGGATGCGCCAGGATGACACATAAGGGCAGCCTTCAGTTGCCGGTGTGGCCGTTCTAACATCCCGTTCGCGCAGGGGTGATATGCTGTGGTCCTGGATTGCTTGAAACCAACGAGTTTACCAAGCTCTTGAAATAGTGAGGCTTCAAACTGCCGACCACGATCAGTGGTGATGCGATGCGGAACACCAAAGCGGGAGATCCAAGCGGTGATAAGGGCTTTCGCTATTGTTTCGGCGGTAATGTCTGCGGTTGGGTAAACTTCAAGCCAGCGTGTAAACCTGTCCGTGGCCGTTAGACAATATTTGAAACCCTCGGAAACTGGTAAAGGGCCAACAATGTCTATATGGACATGTGCAAAACGATCTGTCGGCAGTGCGAAGGTACTAAGCGGGGCGCGGACATGCCTTGTCACTTTAGCACGTTGACACGACAGACAGGCGCGTGTCCATGCACGACAGTCTCGTTGGATGCTAGGCCAAACGAAACGTTCCGAAACAAGTCGAGCGGTCGCACGTACTCCAGGATGACAGAGGTTGTGCAGCGAGTTGAATACCTGCTGTCGGAAAGGAGTTGTCACGAAAGGCCGTGAGCGTGCCGTGGATGTATCACAATATATAAATACATCTGCTCCGAGCACTGGTTCACGCTTTAGTTTGAGTGCTGAACCGTGATCCAATAAATGCTGTAACTCAGGGTCGTTTTCTTGTGACTGGGCCAGTGCCCGAAGATCGACAGGTTCCACCGATATAGCTGCTATCCTTGATAGAGCGTCAGCTACTACATTGTCGGCACCACTTACATGCTGGATGTCCGTGGTGAACTGCGCAATGTACGACAATTGGCGAAGCTGAACTGGTGGAAGCTTCTCTCGTCGTTGTTTGAAGGCATATATTGTTGTGGTCAGGGCCAAACATTGGCCCCGATTCTCTGTCCTGAAAAGCATAAAACATCATTTCTACTTCACGCCGCCTATGGCTGGCGAAAAATTTTATCGTCGGCAGCTCAACCAAAATTTTACGGCGCCCGTTGGCGGGTACCGCAAGGGGGCTGTCTCTCGGACTGCGGACGCAGAGTTTTGGAGCTAAAAATAGCACCAAAGCTCGGCGCTCGCAGCTCGAGGGACAGCTAAAGCGAAGAAAAAGTGCGGCGCGGGCCTGGCGATCGAGGCAAAATGTGTACCTCGAGCCCGGTCCCACAGAAAAATTGCCGCGACCAAGAAGCTCGAGCTGGCGCAAAAGTGCACGGTGCACCCAGCTGCCTCGAGCCAGGCCCCAGCCACAGCGAGAAGCGTAGCTCGATCCCGTTGGCATCGACTCGCACATCGGCGGTAAGCGCTTGATTGGCTGGCGCGGCGATGTGTGAGTGGATGGCAGCGGGATCTGCAACGGCACGCGCTGGAGGCACGCGGACGGCCGGCCGGTAGATCGCGAGCGTGGCGTCGATTTTTCGAGGAGTCGGGTAATAGAGTCAAGGGAGTCGGTCGGAAGCTGAGGAGTCGCGGAACGAAAAAGTAAAAAGTACGGAGGTCGGGAGTCAAAAGTTAGAGGAAAAGTCGAAAAAGTGAGGGAATGTTTTTGTGAAGAAAGGCGGATGGGCCCGGCGCGGTTTTTCTTCGGTTTTCTTGAGAAAAAAAAAGGGGAAACAAAAAGGTTTGATCAAATCGTGATAATTAATTTGCGGGCGAGCGGTAACCAGTTGAGTTGAACGCGTGACGGACCTGAAAGACAAAGAAAGAAAAGGGGAAAGAATCGCTGCTTAGAAAATAAGACATGAACATAAGTGCCTTCCCGCAAGACATTCTTTTTGTGCTGGTTTGATTGTGGGTGTGAAATAAAGTAAAAGAAGTTTTAAAATTGAGGAATTAAATAAATAAAACAAGGACCAAAGTTAAGTAAATTAATTCAAGTGACTTTATTGACCGAATTCATTAATTTTGAGCTATATCTAAAAGGAGAAAAGAAAGAAAAAGGGAGACTAGTGCGGACCTGAAAATTAAGAGAGAAAATAATTTTTTTGTATTGCCGTTAATTGTTGAGTCCTCCACGACATGTAATTGAACCAGACTTTCCTGTAGACTCTTGTGAAAATTACAACCCTGAAACGAAAACAATGAAAAAGAACAAATGTAATAATTAGGAACTAAAATTTAAGTGAGGTGATCTACCATTTTGATTAGTTTTCGGCCAAGTGTAACTCTGAAATTAACAAGAAAGGAGAATTTATACCGGTTTCCAGTTATAAAGACATACAAAGACAAAGGTGAAGTTACCCTAAGCTAAGCTACTAAATTAGTAAATTTATAATTAGCATTTGACTAGATTAGATAAGCAGACAATGAACAATGAACTAAATTAATTGTGTGTTTTAACAAAAAAATTAATAACTTCATTCCCGAACCAATAACATCATAACTAAAAGATAAATAAATAAATTAAAATAAATAAGTAATTGGAGGATACATTAAAATAAACAACTTTAATAACAAACAAAAAAAAAAAAAAGAACAAAAAAAAAAAAAATACTGACCTGTTGGATGTCTTCCTGGGACACACCGGCACCACGTCGGGGCCGCATGAAGAGGCAGGGTGCCGGGCGGCGGCATCAGCGTCGAGCTTCTCCAACCTCAGCAGCGGCAGCGACATCATCTTCAACAGCAGCAGCAGCAAGGCGCCCAACGGCTTCAAAGAAATTTTGTAAGAATTTTTAGACAAGAAAAGATAAAAATACAATAAGGTATGTTCTACTTACTGTAAACTTTTATTTTTCTCTGGGTCACTTCTCCTCCCTCCAACGACATCCGGACACGGGTTACCCCCTCGTAGGGGTTATGTGAGTTGATTTTTTTTTGTTGATTTTGCTGTAACAAATTATAGGGACCTCCCCAAAATTTTTTGGGGCCAAGGGGAGGTCGAAGGGAGGTTGGGGCAACGGCCAGTGTGGGGGTTCATGTCACCCGAACCCCCCCCTGAGAGTCATCCACGGCAGTAGCAGGGGTTCGGTTTGCCCTGCTCGTTTTCCCCCCGTACCTTGTTTTCCGTCGCGCGAGAATCTTCGTTATGGGCATTCTCGCTCTGGTGGCTTCGGGTGGCTTACCGGCACAACCCCCCCACACTACCGCATATGCTAGCCTGCCAGCTCGCGCATGCCACACACCACCAGACCAGGCGCTTTAGCCGGGCCCTGGAGAGTCTGCCCCCATAACAATATTAAAGGCTTGTGGTCCGTATAAATTGTGCAATGCTGAGCCTCTAATATATGACGAAAATGCTGGACTGCTTCGTATATGGCGAGCAGCTCACGGTAGTAAGCTGGCCATACTGTCTGGTCTTTTTCAGTGTTTTCTACACCCAGGATTGCTGCTATCTTGGTGAGAGCATTCGATAGCCGCTTTGAATGTTCTTTTGAAAGTTTCTTTGAAAAGAACGCGATGGGCTGCCAGGAACCGTCGACAAACTGCTGGAGACAGGCACCAACGGAATGGCTAGAAGCATCGGTAAAAAGACCAATCGGAGCATCTGAAACTGGATGGTGAAGAAGAGTGACTCTAGACAGAGCCTCCTTGCAGGCGACGAAAGTGCGCTCGAGAGATGGTGTCCAGTGAATGGGCTGTGATCCACGAAGACCAGCGACGGCACCATCTAAGGGAGCTTGATGTTCAGCAGCTGCGGGCAGAAAACGGCGATAAAAATTTATCATGCCCAGAAATCGACGAAGGGCCTTAGCGGTTTTAGGCAACGGGAAGGACTGCAGAGCGGCGATACGGTCTGGTAATGGGCGTACACCATCGGCTGACAGTTCATACCCAAGGAATGTTACGCTTGACTGGCCAAAAACACTCTTGGAGGAGTTTATCAGCAAGCCGTAATCAGACAGTCGCCGGAACAATTGATGCAAGTGTTCCTTGTGTTGCTCTTCCGACTTTGAAAAAATCAAAATGTCGTCTATGTAGGCATAGCAGAAAACCAAACCATGTAAGACTTCGTCAATGAAACGTTGGAAGGTCTGTCCGGCATTGCGAAGACCAAAACCCATGAACGGGAATTCGAACAACCCGAATGGTGTAATGATTGCTGTCTTCTGGACGTCCTCAGGGTTAACAGGAATTTGGTTGTAGGCCTTCACAAGGTCAATCACTGAGAAGATTGTACAACCGTGAATCCTGTGGTTGAAGTCTTGAATGTGACGTACCGGGTAGCGATCTGGAACCGCACGCGCATTCAAGGCGCGGTAATCGCCGCATGGACGCCAGCCGTCATTCTTCTTGGGCACCATGTGCAACGGCGAGGACCAAGCACTCTCCGAGCGACGAGCCGTGCCCTCTCTGAGCATGGCGTCGAACACCTCTTTGGCTATGTTTAACCGGTCTGGTGCGAGTCGTCTTGCACGACACGATAGTGGCGGTCCCGGAGTCGTCCGAATAAAATGTTCGGTGGAGTGACGCACTTCGCGTGGGACTCCAGCTGGCCGAATTAGCTGCGGGAACTTGCTGAGGATGTCAGTGAAGGTAGACTGAGGAACAGTAAGTACCCTGACACTGTCATGTGCCGTATTAAACGACTGTCCGGGCGCCGAGAGGCCAGTTACGCCATCAACTAGGCGGCGGTGGCGGCAGTCCGGAAGCAAGTTGTAATGCGCCAAAAAATCGGATCCTAGGATGGGCAGGGCCACATCAGCGACAACAAAACGCCAGGTAAAGTCACGACGAAGCCCTAGATTAAGGCTTAAGGGAAGTTCGCCGTAAGTTTTGATGGTTGATTTGTTGGCAGCGCTGAGTTCAAAGTCCGTGGCTGCTCGACGGTCCTTCAGAAGAGATCGGGGAAAACACGATAGATCGGAGCCGGTATCAACAAGAAATTGCCTTTTGGAAGAGCGATCTGTTACGAGAAGGCGGCTCCCTCCAGATCGGCAGCCAGTCGCCGCTGTTAATGGCTGCCGGATGGGTTTTCCGACCTGTATGAGCATGGAGCAATGCAGTTCCGAGCATTGGTACCAAAACGGCGATGATACCAGCATACACGCTCACAGGATGCGCCACGATGAGAAAACTCTCGTTTACCTCGAGATCGTGAGCGCTCCCGAACTCTTCGAACTCTTCTTCGAGAATCTCGGCGACCGGTGTGGAGCGCTGCGACCATATGGATGAGCTCCTCGATCTTCTGCACCAGTTGTTCACCATTATTGACTGGCTGAGCCGTAACACTTTGGACTGCAACTGGTAGGGCTGACGGCGCACTGACAGCGAATGATGAAGTCGGTGGATTCACCTGCATGATACTGTCCGCAATATCTGCAGTATCATCTAAGGACAGATTCGGCTTCACCTTCAAAATCTGTTGCACGTTAGACGGCAAACGTTGCAGCCAAAGTGTGCGCAGGATGTTCTCGCTAACTAGAGAGGTACCGGCTAGAGAACGGAGGTGCCTAAGAAACTGGGAGGGCTTTCTGTCTCCCAACTCCTCAGAACTTAGCAGTTGCCGCACTCTTTGCTCCTCCGAAAGCGACAGACGACGGATTAGCTCTGCTTTGAGCTTGGAATAACGCTCAGTCTGTGGTGGAGGGTTAGCAATGATGTCGAATACCTCATTAGTCCAACGCAGGTCCAGCTGAGCAACGACGTAATTATACTTCGTTGCCTCCTGTGTGATGCCGCTGATGGTGAACTGTGCCTCCACCTGTGCGAACCACACTTCGGGTTTGTCCGGCCAAAATGGAGGAAGACGAATTGCTGCACGGAAAACAGCAGGACTTTCTTCAAAAGTCTGTAAATGTTGCTGGGGCTGTTGAGGTTGTTGACTGGGTTGCTGGTATTGCTGGGGCTGCGAATGTTCTCGGCTTTGCTGATGCTGCTGGAGAAGGGCATCATACTGCGTCTTGAGCAGGTCCAGCTGCGCCTTCAAATCAGCTGCAGACTCTTCGGCCATATTTAAAATTTAATTAAAATTGTTCTTTTTAAACGTGTTCTGCTTCGTGAGGAAAGGTGAGGTTGGCAAAAAAAAAATTTTGCTGTGGTTATTCACTAATTAAATAACGATTGATTGGCAAATCGGGCGCCGGGAAATTTTTGGAAAAAAATTTATAATAAATTATTTATTAATTATTATTTAAATAATTATTCGCGCCGGAAAAAAAAAACTTTTTCTCTTAAATGAACTATATTAAATTAATTCACGACCGGAAAATCAATTTTATTTTGTGTCGGCCACATTTATTTATTATTTTTTTATTTTTTAATAACACGGCGGAAATTGTTTTTTATTTAGTTAAAATGCTTATTAATACACTGAAAACTATTTAAAACTGTTCGCCTTCGTCGGGGTCACCAATTTAGTGAATTAAAACACAGACTTTATTTGATTATCAGAAGATTTTATTTTGCCAGCTACGTCCTGCTTACAAGCCTTTTCCGAGAAAACTAAACTTCATGGCTGCTCCATTACGGCAATGCTTTTTCAGCCAGGCTACTGTGATTTGCACTGCTACTACTCCGGTTGCTGAATTCAACCGAGTAGGGAAATCACAGTAGCAAGCCAACTGTGGCTAACTTCTGACGCCACACCTTCTTCGCTTGTACAACTACCAGACGAATTGCCTTCTTCACTTGTGCAACGACCAGGCGAGAGATACCAGCAGCTACAGCTTAGTTCACCAACGAGGGAGACAGGTAAGTACCCTTTTCATTTGTGTTCTGACCGAAGTTCTAGTCAAGAAATAATTTCCTGATCTGGGACAAGTCAGAACAAGAGCAAACTTTATTTACCTGCTCGCTAACTTAGCAGCTGGACATCCCTCCATTTAAGCTACTCACTATCAGCTTCTTCACGCTGATTAGGATAAGCTCTTTCTAAAAGTAATCTTGTTAACAATTTATTCGTTGCCCCCAAATCTCAAGCGACGAGATTTGAGCTGTGAAAGAAATCTTGCAATTTCGGCATTGGTTGTGGGATTGTGACCGAATCTTGCAGCTTCGTTGAGCCGAATTATTTTCCTTATTTTTTGGGTTCGTCCACTCATACTTTGAGTTCGGATAGAACAGCAGTCCTGCAAAAAAATACTTTTAAATGGCACAATAAAATAAATAATTTTCTTATACCTATTAATAGATAAAATAACAAATATTGTTGAAAATAAAGAAAGGAACGAAATTTTTTATACCAACAATTTATTTGTTGTAGCCTTTAGTTTGACGCGATAAAATGGAAAATTATATTGAAATAATTGATAAAATAACAGCAATGAAAATGGAAAATGAGATAAAAAAAACGTATAATTTCGCAATATGTACCTACTGCCAGTAGGTAAGTAGGCAGGGTCTATTTGGTCACAATTTAAGGTGTTAGTACTAAGGTTAACGGGGATGTGACAAAAGCAGTCAAATTAGAAACATTTTTAATTTCAGAATTTATTTTGTAACAAGTATGTAGGTATATGTACGCAAAAGCGGGCTGTTGATAGTCTTGAAGAGAATCGTTGGTTTCTTTTGCTGTTTCTCTCGTGCTGACGTGTAGTGCACCCTCCCTCTCCATCAGTTATCAGAGAGAGTCTTAATTTCTTGTAATATTCAAAGATATCAGTTCTTTTTGTTGCTGAATTTTAAAATAATATTTAAGGTTTCGTTTACATAAATATTTGCCAGAGCCATTCTTTTCCTATCAACACTTGTTCTTAGAAAAATTTTAAACTTTTTTTTTTGGGGATTTAGTATTTCAATATGGTTTCATACAAAACAAATTCCAATATGCCCAATAGCGCAAACAGAAGGGATCAGGGGTTTATTTGTAAGCGGATAAAGTTGGACTACTTTAATTTTTAACCCATTTGTAAATCTATAAGGAGGTGATAAATGGCTGCGGGAATTTCGATTAGACTTAGATAATTAGCTTGGGCTCGAAGAGAAGTAGTCCTATCGGACAGTTTAGCCACCGATTTTTAATACACTTATTTTCTGACGATAACTAAGGAAATAAGTTCATCCCTAATAATTAGCTTCTTAAATTTATCTAAGCTCCACAATTTTTAGAAGAGTACTAATAGAGTACTAATAACGGAGAACGAAGGCAAGTTTTTGCATTTAGAATCACTTACCGAGGATTTTCCCTTTAAAAATCTAATTCAAGTGCTGGGAAATGTGAATTACCTTGGATAACTCAACGTTGAGGTTCTTCGACAGCTCGACCAAGTTCACTCGGCCGCCGTGGACGGCGAGTTCGTCCAGAATCTCCCTTTCCAAATGCTGTAGTGAAAATAACGTCCAGGAGCCCCTTTTCAATCAGTAAAGTGACTATTTCGATGCAATTCCTCTCGGAGAGTCTGCAAATTCACTTAGATTTTAAGAGATTCACTTGAATTTAAATGAAAATACTTCTGGAGTGTTGATATTAACTGGACTTTTTGGAAATCCGCAGCCAAACGTTTAATTTCCTCCCAGTCTAAACTCATTTTTCCCTGTTGTCACTTTTTTGACAATCAACTTGAAATGTCAAGTGTTATTTTACCATTTGAACAGCTGATTGGAATCTCTGCTATTAAGCATACTTCTCAATTCGAGTGGGTGAATCTACATTCCACGCAGAATTCATTTTTGATAATTGAAAATTGACTTGAATTAAAATTTTGTGTAATATTATCACTAAAAATAATTTTTACTATGAATATGCAACACTACAATGGAAGTTAAGCTTTAAATGAATTTTTAGTTCATGTAACCGACACTTTCTCACATTTCATGTGGCGCTACTAATTTTATTTTATACCAGTCGTTTTTCTAAGACAAAAAAAGGACTGCCGGCGTTTCAAAATTCACAGTTAGAAAAATGACGCCGGACAGTGCGGAGTGCAGAAATAGGGTACGCTATAAAGATTCTGTTTTAGAAAAATTGGAAATATGTATCTAAATCTGCATTTTTTTCAGGCATTTTTCCTACTTCAAGGCAGCTATATTTCTCCTGTAGAGTCTCCAATTGCTTTGTATTTTCTCTGCATTCTAGTCTATGTAATAAAGACTCTTTTCCAACGAGAATTACCGAACGCCCCAGTTGAAGTGAAACCGAAATTCTTTTTCAATGGAGCTTTTAAATATTGTTACGATGTGACGGAATCGTAGCAACCGTTGAAGACGCCCCGTGAGATTTAAAAACGGAGTGACCGATGAAAAATAAAAATAAAAACAGAAGAGAGGTGACACTTGGAAGTGAAAGAAATTGGTTGTAAAAGATGATTGTGATTATTGTAGCGAATAGTTAAAGCGTTATAGCAATCAATCTTTCGTACCCAGATTTCGCCAGTGAGCAAATACGGTACAATTGGTGTCAGAGTGGGATTGATTGCTGAGTTACACGTACGAAGAGTGTTAAAGGACATTGCTGAAGAATGGGCCGTAGATGGTGCGAATTGCGTCTTCAAGAATTGAAGACGGAGTTGGGTAAACGCGGTCTGGGAACAACCGGGCAGAAGCCGGCTTTGATCGCGAGACTTCGAGAAGCTCTGGAACAAGAAGGGAATGATCCCGAGACATATGTTTTCGAGGAGGAGTTAGAGGCAGGGGAGCCGGGGGAGGCTGACAACGGTATGTCGCAGGTTATAGAAATGCTAAAGAGCATTAACGTAAGCCTACTCGATAAAATGGAAGTTAGCCAGAAGAATTTGGAGACAAAATTAAACTGCATAGAAATGAAAATCAGTACGGAGGTGGAAATCGTAAGAAATGAGGTAGTAGTGGTAGAAAATAAACTGGAAACTACTAGAAAAGATCTAGAAAATCTGAAGGCTGATGTCGAACGACTTAAAATCCGTCAGTTACCTACAGATAATGCGGTAGGAAGGAAGTTGAAGCCTCCAATTTTTGATGGCATCTCATCTTGGGAAACATTTAAACTGCAATTTGAGACAGCTGCAGCGACAAACTTTTGGTCTGATTCAGAAAAGGCTTCAGCTTTAGTTATGGCATTGAGAGGAGGGGCAGCTGAGGTCCTGCGAGCGGTCCTACCTGAAAAACGGAACTGCTACCGCACTTTGGTTGAAGTGCTAGAAAGAAGGTATGGAGAGCAACATATGCAGGAAGTTTACCGTCTGCAGTTGCGAACAAGAACGCAAAAACCAGGTGAGACGCTACAGCAGCTCTGCGCTGATATAGATAGATTAGCCCACCTGGCTTACCCTAACAGTGCTCAGGAATATTCAGTCGAAGTTGCAAGAGAAGCTTTCATTAATTCCCTGGCAGATCGAGACCTTCAGATGGCCGTAAGGTTAGCAGGAAAGGTCACTAGCGCGGAAGTTCTGGCATATGCACTTAATTATGAAACGGCAAACCGGGCTTCTAGAGGTGTCGTGCGGTTAAGAGAGATTGTCTCTAATGAAGAAAACTGCCACTGTTGCAACAGGATGGTAGTCAACGAGATGCGGGGTCGACCAAGATGCTGGAACTGTAATGAAACAGGATATCTTCAGAGGAATTGAAGAAAGAGGAAAAGTGCAGAATCCTCATCGATTCTGAAGGGCTCCAGCAGCTTTTGGAAATGCGGAAAGTGTGGAGAGCGTGAGCGGTGGGAAAATGAGCACGGCGGAAACCATGGGAACACCGATGCCCTGTCTCGGAGACCGTGCAAACCAGAATGTAAATTCTGCACGCGAGCTGAAGAAAAATTCGATCCGGAGATTGTTCGGCGAATGACCGTTATGTGCACGTGAGCTGAAGAAAAATTGGATCCGGAGGTTGTTCGGCGAATGACCGTTATGCCCATCTCTGGATGGACCACTGGAGAAGTGCGGGATGCTCAACGCGAAGATTCAGACATATCTCCAATTCTGGCATGGATGGAACACGAGGGTTGTAGACCAGAATGGAAGGACATCACAGATAGGAGTGAAGTTTTGAAAAGCTACTGGGCACAGTGGAAGTCGTTGCATATCAAGAATGGAATTTTAAATCGAAAATGGGAATCTAATGATGGAACTTCATTTCGGATGCAGATAATCGTCCCCAGAAAAAAAGTAAAGGATGTCCTTAGCGAATTCCATGACGGGAAGACTGAAGGTCATCTAGGAATTAACAAGACTCTAGCGAAAATAAGGGAAAGATTCTACTGGCTTCATATGCGAGAAGACGTCGAAGATTGGTGCCGCAAATGTACGATATGCGCTGCGAGTAAGGGTCCCCGAACAAAACCAAGAGGCTCAATGCAGCAGTACAACGTAGGAGCTCCATTTGAAAGAATCGCAATCGACGTGGCTGGACCATTTCCGCAGACGAATCGAGGCAATCGTTACATTCTGGTAGTAATAGATTACTTTAGTAAATGGCCAGAAGCTTATGCCATTCCAAATCAGAAAGCTAAGACGATTGCCAACGAGTTAGTAGAGAACTGGGTCAGCAGATTTGGTGTCCCACGCGAGTTGCATTCCGATCAGGGAAGAAATTTTGAGTCCCTGGTATTTGCGGAAGTCTGCAAAGTCCTCGGAGTCAGGAAAACGAGGACCACTCCTCTGCACCCACAATCCGATGGAATGGTGGAACGGTTCAACAGGACGATTGGGGAGCATTTAAGAAAGGTTGTCGATAAGCAACAGCGTGACTGGGACAGTCACATTCCCATTTTTCTGCTGGCGTACAGGACGGCCGTTCACAATTCCACAGGACAAACCCCCGCTAGGATGCTATTCGGGAAACAGTTGACACTGCCTTGTGACCTAAAATTTGGAACTTTACCAGAGTCCAACTATACAACCAGTTAGTATGCATCGGCCTTACAGGAACAGCTCGCAGAAATACATGAGGTTGCCCGAAAACATCTAAAGATGGCCAGCGACCGAATGAAAACTCGTTATGATCTCAGAGCTAACGTAGGTGGATTTGACGAGGGAGATATGGTCTGGTTGTTCAATCCTCGGCGGATGAAAGGGAAATCACCGAAGCTACAACGACAATGGGAAGGACCCTACAAAGTTATCACCCGCATAAACGACGTTGTTTATCGCATTCAACGAGGAACAACCGGCAAGAAAAAGATTGTGCATGTGGACAGGTTGTACCGCTGCGAGAACCCAGATCCTGGAGAAACAACTGTTCGGGACGAACAGTTCTAGGAGGGGGGCAGTGTTACGATGTGACGGAATCGTAGCAACCGTTAAAGACACCCCGTGAGATTTAAAAACGGAGTGACCGGTGAAAAATAAAAATAAAAACAGAAGAGAGGTGACACTTGGAAGTGAAAGGAATTGGTTGTAAAAGATGATTGTGATTATTGTAGCGAATAGTTAAAGCGTTATAACAATCAATCTTTCGTACCCAGATTTCGCCCGTGAGCAAATACGGTACAATATCAACCCTTTGATAGAGTCGGTGGTGTGTTATCGCATTTGAGAAAAGTTTACAGAAGTGATATAGCGGCACAGCTAGTAGACAATACTGAAAATTTGACCAACAGAGATGAAAAAATGAATCCCATCCATCAAAGTATTTCCAAGTAAGGATGTGCTTAAAAATTTTGATTTATTTTAAATGATTTAATTTCCAATATGTTGTTAATATGTGCCTGCCCGATCTAAGGTGTGTTACACATTTCTTTATTATATCCCAGCTCTTGGCATTGTTTAGCACTTCTAAAAGATGAATTAGAATCGGGTATTAAACCAGTGAAAGTGTCATTTGAATAGAAAAATTCAAGTAGTACAGTTATTTTTTTCTTGGCTTTTCAAATGTTTTCAAAAAATTCACCTTTGTATTTTTGTTAATGAATTCTTTATTAATATTTTTACATGACCGTTTTTGTTTAAGTCATATAAGTTTTTAATTTCACTATACAGTAGACTCGCGATATAGTGAACCCAAAAAATAAAAAATTGAAAAAAAAAATTTTTTAGGAAACGCTTTTCTTTACCTTATTGTGAATCAAATTAAACAAAAATCAACTAAAAAGTAAAAAAAATAAAAAATAAAACAAACAAACAAAATTTTAAAAAAAACTGTTACAAACAAATTTTTAAAAAATCGAGAAAATCTCACACATTCGTTAAAGAAAAGCGTGGGGCGCTCATTTCGTAATCATTGCAGTTAAAAAACGGTACGGGATCTTGACCTGCTGGCAGATCAGTTACCCAACAACACCATTTATGGTGGGGATTTCAATGCTCACAGCCCTCTATGGGGCTCTGAGCGTTGGAATCCCAGAGAGCGACAGGTGGCCGCCTGGATCGAGGACCGCCCCCTGTGCATTCTCAATACTGAGCACCCAACCCATCTGGCATACAACGAGTCATATTCCAACATCGACCTGACTTTGGTCCCTCCTATAATGGCCAGAGACTTAAATTGTGCTGTGCATGATAACCCGGAAGGCAGTGACCATTTCCCTTTGGTCATCAATACCAAATTTCAAACTGCTAGAGCCCAGCCGGTCGTTAAATTCCGGGAAGACCGGGCCAACTGGGATAAATTTAGGGTGACAATAGGTGCGGAAGCAGCTCGAAGGCCACCCTCTAGGAACATAGAGAGAGAGACGGCTCAGATCACCAGAATTATTAGATCCGCGGCGGCTACCAGCATGCCTGTATCTCGCCCCCACTCAACCTCTCAACCAGCCTGGATGAACCCCATCATTCTCTCCACTATTAGAGAAAAAAATAGAGTCTGGAAGACTTTCCAAAGACACCCTACGAATACAAACATGATTGCATACCGCAGGGAAGCGGCGCGGCTCAAACGAATGATCAAGGAGGCCAAAAAGAACGCCTGGATCGACTTCGCAACCTCCATCGATCAAAATGTTAATCTGGCGGATGCCTGGAGAAAAACTAGATTAATCTCCGGCAACAGGGCTTCTAACTTGATCGGTAACCTGACGGTGGACGACACCCTTTTCTCAAACTCTAGGGACATCGCCGAAAAGCTAGCCCAGTCGTGGTCTGGCTACTCGGACGACAGCTCTTTCCGACCGGAAAATATCGCTGTTAGAAACAATTGGTCCATGACGAATGGGCCTTTCTCCCCGGTCTCTGCCAGAAATTTATCGTACCCAATATCCCTTCGGGAGTTGAGTTCAGTACTCAACTCTTGTAAGGGATCAGCGCCAGGCCATGACAGAATTTCCTACCGAATGATTAGAGAGTCTCCTGATCTTTTGAAAGAGAGACTGGTTGATCTCTACAACGTTATGATTCGAAGTAGTGCCTTCCCCAAGGTATGGAAAAACGCGGTCCTCGTCCCCATCAGAAAAAAGAACACAACGACTCAGGGCTCGATTACACCGAGAGACCTCCGTCCGATCTCTTTACTGCCCTGCATGGGCCGTCTGTTTGAAAAAATCATGAGTCGTAGACTCTCCACGGCTCTCGAGGGGATTCTGCCCGGGGAGTTCATGGCTTCAGGAGGCATCGTGGTACCACCTCGATTCTCCTGGAGCTGGAGGACTCCGTCAAGAACTCTTTCGACAGGCGGGGAGAGTTATAGCTCCTGTCAGCGGACGTGGAGAAGGCGTATGACAGGGTTCGATGGGACGTTGTCACAACCCAGCTTCAGGTATGGGGCTTTGATGCTAATTTCATCCACCTGGTCCAAAATTTCCTTTCCTCCCGATCCTTCCAGGTTAGGGTTAATGGCTTTGTGTCGGCACAGAGACCTTTACATAACGTTTTGCCACAGGGCTCACCAATGTCTACTGCTCTTTTCAACACCTATATCTCCCCCCTCCTCCACAAGTTAGACGACATAAACGGACTCAACTACTACGTATACGCGGACAATTTACTACTGACCACGACTATGAACCCACCAACGGAGGTACTCAGAAGGAGCATAACGGCATTAGACATCTGGTGCTACGAAACCGGTGCCATCGTCCCCCATGATAAAATGGAGTACATGGTCTTCTCCCGGAAGAGGTCCCCACAGTTCACCACAGTGGAAATAGACGAAGATGTCTTCAGAGCCCAGGAAAAAACCAAAATTCTTGGAATCATCCTTACGCCCAAGCTAAGCTGGACCGACCAGTGCAGGAGAACGGCAGCAAATCTGGACAAAGCAACCAACCTCATTAGGTCAATCGCCGCTCGAGGTAACGGTTCCCCCCTGCATGCCACTGTGCACATCGCCAAAACCCTCGTCATGGGTATTACCAACTATGGTCTTCTAATTTACGGACAGTCCACCAAGCAAAACTTAAATAAAATCCAAACGGCTATAAACAGGGCTCTCCGCACCGCTTTTGGTGCACTCAAAACTACTCCAAATAGAGCTCTGTGGATGGAAGCTGGCTTGGCTGACCTGCAGACAAGGATCAAAATCTCCAGATTAAAATTAGTTGCAAGAAACACGTTGGACTGGAGGAGACCGCACCATATCACCTTCCAGCATAGGTTGGAGACAAACCCTCGCCGCAGCGCCATCTCTGCCCTCAAATGGGCGAAGGACCAGCTCCTGGAACTGGAGTTGCCAATATCCCCGCCATGCGCTCAACCCCTGACTGAGATCCCCCTGGAGATCTTCCTCTTTTTACCAAGAGCACCCGCCAAAAGAATAAGACCACCCAAGAAGAATTTCGTCAGCAGCACCTGGAACAGCTTACTGGGTACTCTGGTTGGACTATTATTTACACGGACGGATCCAAAAACAGCGATAATGTAGGAGCAGCCTTTGTCTCCACACTCAGGGGGTCGGTATTAACCTCGACGCATACCTTTCGACTGAACGGCCTTGCATCGAACTTTGAGGCGGAAATTTTCGCCCTTATGAGGGCAATGGAGTTTGGTCTAAAGGCTAAGACTAACACCGTAATCTTCACGGATGCCAAAAGCGTGCTACAGGCCCTAAACAATCCGTACACCCAAGACCCTGTAATAAGCCACATCCGAACCACGCTGCTCAACACTGGCGGCAAAATAAAGGTGGACTGGGTTCCTGCACATATAGGGATTTTCGGCAACGAGGCTGCGGACAGAGCGGCGAAGGCGGCAAGTTCGGACCCCGGCTTAAACCCGCTGCAGGTTCCTCAGAACACCAGTTTCCTTATTAGGAATGGCCGGGAGCAAATCTGGGAAACATACATCGCTGCCTGGAGAAACACCAACACCTTCCATGCCCAACATTCCCCCTCAGCTGCCCCACCAAGGTACAGGCCGGACTTATCCAGACGGGAAGGATGCATCGTTTTCAGGGTCAGAATGGGGCATTGCCTCCTAACAAAGGCCCATCTCTTCGCCAGAGCCCCTCAGCCAGGATGTGCACAATGCCAAAGACCCTTAACGATCAGGCACATCCTGGAGGAGTGCCCGACCACCACGACACTGCTGGGTTCAACCCTTCCACCTCTTCCGGAGCTGCTGGACCCGTCTCGGCCTGATTTGTTGCTGGAATTGATAAATAGGCTCAATATTGCAAACCATATTTAATCTATAGTACCAAATCTGTTGGTTATATTGTTTTTGGTTAAGGCCTGTATTATTAACGGACTATATTTCTTATATCTTTGTATTAATTTGTTTTTTGCCTTGAATTAGTTGGAAGATTGAAACTGAATTTATACGTTTAGCGTTAAGGTCTGAATAATGTAGGAGTTATTTAATTGTACCTATTGCTTATTTTGTTTTTATTAAGGTCTGTACAATTAAGGAACTATCTCTGTTACACTCTTTGTATTAATCACTTTTCTTTGAATTAACTGGAAGACTGAAAATTAATTTGTATATTTAGCGTTAAGATCTGAATTATGAAGGAATTATTGATTGTATCCTTATTGTAAGCGCCATATCATATGGTCATAGCTACCGAGCGCGCTATCTGTAATCCAGGGCATTTGGAAGTAGCCTATGCGCCTGGTGAAATAAATAATAAATAAATAAATAAATAAAAATAATGAAAAATAAATTTGATATTGTTTTTCTTTTCATTTTGATTTTTTAAGTAAGGTGAGGAACGCGTTTTTACAATGGGGCGTAAAAAAGATATAGTAGAAACGAATAGTAGTGCTATTGCGGCTTTATTAAAAACTAAACAGTTCACCTATAGGGAAATTGCTACAAAAGAAAATGGTATGGGGGTGTATCAGTGTGGACGGACCTGGACTCTTACATTTTGTCGAAGGAACATTACGACAAGAGCAGTATAAACGTATACTATCGGACGTTTTTTTGCCTTATTTAAATTCCCTACCCTACGTATAATCACATTATACGTTTATGCAAGTTGGGGCACCTTGCCATCCCTCCAAATTAATAACCAATTTGGCAATTCCTTAATTGAGGAAAATATCGATGTACTACCATGGCCCGGCAATTCTTCGAACCAAAATCCAATTGAGAATTGCTGGGCATATCAAAAATCCAAGGTGTACAATGTGCCAAATCCAACGGTTGCTATTTTAAAGCAAAATATTGAACATATTTTACGATAACGAAGATTTTAAAAACATGATTTCTTCATGTATAAAAAGCATGCTATCGCGCATAAACAGTTTAATTGAAGAAAAAGGAGGTGGACCAAAAGATTAAAAAATTTGTATGAAATATTAAGCTATTGCATAGCTTTTATCGCGGGCTGAGCGCGGCGACCGAATCAAGAAATTCCGTAACGAAAAAAACTTAACACCCTAATCTAGTCGCCTGCGGCGTTGGCGACTAGATTAGCTGCTAACTGCTCATAACTGACACCTGTACGCGTAAAATTTGTGTATAAAGTGTATTAAATATGAATAAACAAAGTGCATTTATTAATGAAGAAAGTGATGAAAAAATAGTGAAAGAAAATGGGTGAGTACTCTATATACATACATTTTATTATTATCACAAATACAGTATTTTTTTTAAGCTATTGCATAGCTTTTATCGCGGGCTTTGAGCGCGGCGACCGAATCAAGAAATTCCGTAACGAAAAAACTCACTATCGCACGTCGGTCAAGTTGATCACCTTACGCAAGCGAAGGCCAAGGGGGATCAACGGAGATGTATTAGAACGATAGGTATCCAGACCGAAGAATCTTCTTTCATATTGGAGAGCCGGAGTAAGGTGAATCCAATCATCGGGAACATTCACGATACCACCTCTTTCGACGAGAGTCCTCATATTGGGGACGGGGCCGTATATGCCGAGTATATTCTTGATCGAAAGGGAAGTGACTGCAGACCTTACTTGACGATTAAGGTTTATGGTAGACCACTGCTGGGTTTGTTGGATTCGGGAGCAACGCGTACCATACTAGGTAGCGCGGGCTGGGAGCTCGTGAAGGAGTTGGGCGTGACGCTCAAGGAATCCAAAAGTGAATCGGTTTCAGTGGCGAATGGCGATGCATGTAAAATCCTAGGTGTGGCTAACTTACCGATGGAGCTGGAGGGAAAGGTGAGATTCTTGGAGACTATGGTGGTACCCGGCGTTTGCCATGATCTGATCTTGGGTTCGGATTTCTGGGCGGATATGGGTATCGTCGCCAGTCTGAGAGACGGAATCTGGAACTTTTCGGAGGAAATACACCTGTGTTCAGTGAACAAGGAAAATGGAAATGTTACCGGAGAAGCCTTACAGCCGAGATCTAAGCTCAACCAGGAACAAGCGGAGGAGTTAGAGCGTCTGCTTGAGACGGAGTTTGAAGGCATGGGCGGAGTCGGTTGTACGAATAGGGCAACGCACGTGATAAAGACTTCATCACCACCATTGAAGCAGAGATACTATCCGGTATCCCCGGCCGTCCAGAAATATATAGACCAAGAATTGGATCAGATGCTGAAGGACGGGATCGTGGAGCCTTCAACTAGTCCCTGGGCGTCCCCGATCATTCTCGTCAAAAAGAAGGATGGGTCTTATCGCTTCTGCGTGGATTACCGAAGGTTGAACAAAGTCACGGAAAAGGATGCTTACCCTCTGCCCTATATCTCGTCAATTTTGGATCGGCTGCGAGATGCAAGGTATATCTCTTCCTTGGATATTAAATCGGCGTTTTGGCAGATACCTATGGCCGAGGACTCCAAGAAATATACAGCCTTCACTGTTCCTAACCGAGGCGAATGCCATTTGGCCTGAGTAACTCACCGGCTACCTGGCAGCGGCTTATTGACAATGTTCTAGGGTCGGATTTGGAGCCCTACGTTTTCGTCTATATGGAAGACATCGTCATCGTCACTCAGGACTTTGAGAGACATCTAAAGATACTGGCGGAGGTTATGAAGCGCATGAGGACAGCAGGTTTGTCGATGGGGAAAAATAAGTGCCAATTCTGTCGTGATGAGCTGCGGTACCTCGGTTCCGTCATAAATGAGAGGGGGCTCAGCGTTGATCCAGAAAAGGTACGTAGTATTATGGATCTACCGAGACCAACCAACGTATCCGGAGTTCGAAGAATAATAGGTATGTGTTCAGTCTGAAGTTTGCTGCGATGGACTACTACATATCTATGCAGGAATCTATTCCATTCTCCTTGTCCGCCAAGAAGCGTGCCCTGCCGGCACAAAAAACAACTGATCGAACCAACGCCCAAGAAGGACACAACTGTCCGCACCGCAGTCGCGATAACTCGTGTCTTGTTATCTGTATTTCTAAATCTCTAAAAATAAAAACGTGTGAACAAACAAAAACTCGTTTAATTTCATTCTGTGATCTCCTTTCTCGCCGAGGATCTAAAATCTCTGGTGCATTCCAACATAAAGTGGTCCTTCGGTCCGGATCATTCGGTCGGGAAAGAAGCACAGAATCGGGAACTTTCCTTTGGGCGCTCGCCTAGAAAAAAAGGGACAATTTTGTGCAGCGGTGCAGTGGTGCAGTTGTGAGGGGCATAAACGGGGACAGTTTTGCCTAATTAATCAAACTAATTAAAACTATTCTACGACGGAACCGACTAACGGTTTCTCCACCGGTGTTAGTGCAGGTGTGAGTGTGTCGGTACGGCGTAATTCCTTGGAACTGGGCAACATCTGTGCCAAATTTTCGAAATTTCTCTGCGCGTCGGTTCGACAGGTGTCGGTACGGCGGCGTAATTCCTTGGAACTGGGCAACATCTGTGCCAAGTTCGTGAAATTTCTTTGCGCGTCGGTGCGTCGGTTCGACAGGTGTCGATAGCAGCACATTTCCCTGGAACTGTGTGTGTGTGTGCAAAAACTCAGAGCGTCGGTGCAACTGGCTAATTTCAATTGAGTAAAAGCATAGTATCCTGTATACTACACTCTGTTAAAAAATGGGTGGTGCAGAACTCAATGAAGACAGTGCCATCGAGGATGCACTGGTTGACCAGAAAAAATACATGAGGTTATTCAAGAACTTTCTTGAAAACTTTTATAAAAGTGCCGGGAAAACTAATCAGACGGAGGGACAAATAAGTGCGCGTGTTGTTTTGTTGGACAAGTATTGGTCGAAATTTATGGACAATGATAGGTTGCTGAACTGTGGAGCCTCTAAGGAACTTAAGGAGAAGGGCGAGTATTTTGTGCATGATATGTATGTTGAGGCTGAAGGTATGTACGCAGAAAATTTGTCTAAATTAAATGATCTTATGAGCGGGATTCGCGGGTCATCTCCATCAAATCGGGATCCAATCGTGAAGGAGGATCAGCGGATGGGGCCTTTACGGATGACGCATAGTCAGACGCAGGCGGTTCTACCCAAAATCAATATTCCGCGATTCAGTGGCGTGTATACCGAGTGGGCCAGCTTCCAGGATTTATTTAAATCTGTCATTCACAATAATGACGAGCTCTCCGATATACAAAAATTCCATTATCTAAAGGGGGTACTGGGCGGAGAGGCCGCTAATTTGGTTAGAGCTGTACCGGTAACGACAGCAAATTATGGAAGCGCATGGGCCAGCTTGGAGCAGCGTTATGAAAACCGTCGGATCTTGATTTCGTCGCATTTGCGGGCCTTGCTGGGTCTGCCCGCGGTTCGTGGGGAATCGGTTAATGACTTGAAGGCTCTTGTTCATGGAACTCACCAGGCTCTTCAAGCATTGGAGAATCTGGGCCGTCCTGTTCAGTCATGGGATGATTGGTTGGTCTATATTACAGCGGAAAAGCTGGACGCTGCGACTCGTAGGGATTGGGAAAATTCCATTTCCACTGGCAGTGAGGCTGTGGATTATAAGACCTTCGAAACCTTTTTAATGTCTCGCATTCGCACCCTGGAAGTGCTGGATGCGCCCCCTACTAAACCTCAAAAAAAGAATGTGACACCTGTAAGGAAAAGCTTCGTTATGACGAGGAAACCATCTAACACGGTCTCTGTTGGTTGTTTGTTGTGTGGAGCCAAACACATACTGCTGTTTTGTCCTATATTTCGGGCTAAAACCATAGAAGAACGCCGAGCGGTCGTTCAGAAGGAGAATTTATGTTACAATTGCTTGCGTGGTGGTCATAACCGAGACAATTGCGAAAATTCGGGGAGATGTCGGGTGTGCGATCAGAAGCATCACTCAATGTTGCACGCGGGCAATGGGCATTCCATTGGCCAGCCCGCGGTTGCAGCTTCAACAGCTTTGGGTCTGCATGTGGCCAGGGCTCAGAGGAGCCAACAAACCCTTTTGGCTACAGCCTTTGTCAGGCTAAAGGCAGGCAATGGTTGCTACGTGAAACTAAGGGCGTTGATGGACCAGGGTTCTGAAATAAATTTGATATCGGAAAATGCCATTGCTTTGTTGGGACTCGGACGAAAGAAATGCAATGTTCGTGTCACCGGAATTGGTGCCCAGCCGGCGGCTCACATCAGGGGATTTAGCGAGGTCGAATTGACCTCTTGTACGGATTTTTCTTTTCGACTCACACTGCGTGCGATGATTTTGGAAAAGCTTACAGTTCTGCCCGGTAGATGTTTAGTGAATATTAAAACACAGACTTAATTTGGAAATCTTGATTTTATTTTTGCCAGCTACGTCCTGCTTACAAGCCTTTTCCGAGAATACTAAAAGTAAATGGCTGCTCCATTACGGCAATGCTTTTTCAGCCAGGCTACTGTGATTTCCACTGCTACTACTCCGGTTGCTGAATTCAACCGAGTAGGGAAATCACAGTAGCAGGCCAACTGTGACTAACTTCTGACGCCACAGATGTGTACATCGGGGTGACAGGGAATGGATATCTTCCCTTGGGATTTCGTTGGCAGATCCTGAGTTCTACGAGTCGAGTTCGATTGATTTAATATTGGGCGCAGAGGTCTATTCACAGATCTTGCTGGAGGGCCTTCATCGGTCTTCAACTGGACTTCTGGCTCAGCAAACAGGTTTAGGGTGGATGTTGTTCCGTTGGTTCTGTTGTGAGACCCATGGTGTTTCTAACCATATTTCTATGCATCTTCAACTAGAAGAATTACTGAAACGATTTTGGGAGGTGGAGGACATTCCTTTTCATTCTTTAATGACTCCCGTGGAGAAAATTTGCGATGACTATTTTGAGGAAACTTACTCAAGAACTCCGGAAGGTCGATTTGTGGTTCGACTTCCGATAATTTCCAATGTGAATCCGGAACACGCGTTGGGAGAGTCTCGCAGTATAGCGGTCCTGCGGCTGAAGCAAATGGAAAAGCGCTTCGATGGCAATCCGGAACTGAAACGATTGTACCATGACTTCATGGAACAATATCTTGCTCTAGGGCATATGAGGCGAGTGAATTCGGATGAGCCCGCAACAACGGTCTGCTTTTTACCCCATCATGGTATAATTAGACCCGATAGTTCATCCACAAAGTTGAGAGTGGTTTTCAACGCTTCACAAAGAACATCAACCGGAAATTCTTTGAACGATATATTGCTTTCCGGACCTAAGTTGCAGCAGGAACTTGGTGAAATATTGCTGAGGTGGCGACAACATGCTTTTGTCTTCGTCGCTGATATTGAGAAAATGTTCAGGCAGATTCTTGTCCATGAGGGTGACATCGGTCTTCAACGAGTTGTGTGGAGAGTGGAGAGGTGTGCTCCAGTCGAGGAGTTTGCGCTGGCGACGGTCACCTATGGAACTTCTTGCGCTCCATACTTAGCCCTCAAGACATTACGCAAATTGACTGAGCTTGATGGGCATCTATTCCCATCAGGAGCTCAAATTCTTCTTCATAACACCTATGTCGATGACATATTCTCGGGAGCGGATACCCTAGAGGAAGCTCGACATCTGCAATTCGAGCTCATCGGATTGCTAAAAAGGGGCGGTTTTACTCTAAAGAAGTGGGCTGCAAATGATCCGGAAATATTGATCGACATACCCCCTGAACACTGTGAGAGTGGATTGACCTTTGATATGCATATCGGTACGGGAATTAAGGCTCTTGGACTTATTTGGCGACCGGAGCAGGATGATTTTGTGTATACCTGCAAATGGGGTCCACCGATCGAGCCGCTAATGAAGCGTGCGGTGTTGTCGGATGTGGCAAAATTGTTTGATCCCCTCGGATGGATCACGCCAGTCACAGTCTCCGCTAAAATCATGCTGCAGGAATTGTGGAAGATTCCCCTTTCTTGGGACGACAGACTTCCGCCGGAATATGCGAAAAATTGGAGAGGACAGCGTGAGGATTTTCAGCGTATTGATAGTATACGGGTGCCGCGGTGGATTGGAAGTGACGGTAGCATACTGAGATTTGAGCTTCACGGCTTTTCCGACGCGTCATCCTGGGCGTATGCGGCCGTGGTATACGCTCGCGTGGTTCAGGCGGACGGGACTGTAGACGCAGTACTTCTTACGGCTAAGAGTAAGGTCGCACCAATCAAAACTTTATCCATTCCGAGATTGGAGCTGTGCGGCGCTCATCTTTTGGCCCGACTAATAACAAATGTGAAGGCATCATTGGGAGAGAGAAATCCTATAATCTATTGCTGGGCGGATTCGACTACAGTGTTGAGCTGGCTTGAGCGCTTCCCCCAAAAGCGCGATGTATTCGTGGCCAACCGCGTCGCCGCCATTCAGGAGCTGACTAGCGGCAATCAGTGGCGTTATGTTCCATCTGAACTCAACCCGGCTGACATTGCCACGAGAGGTCTTACCGTGCGGGAGCTGGGAGAGTCAACTATGTGGTGGAAGGGACCTGACTGGCTTCGGCAGCCTTCTGCGGGTTGGCCTGAACGAAGGATCAGCTTTGATTCGTCCGGGATGGAGGAGGTTCGAGAAGCCAGGGTCTTGACCGCCGGTTCAACTTTGGATGAGGTCGGGTTGTTGCTGGACCGGGTCTCTTCACTCACTAAGCTTTTGCGAGTGACCGTGCTTGTTTGGCGTTACGCTAGATTTTCACCCCTATCATGAATTCCGGTGGAATTGAATCCAAAGGAGCTTAATAAAGCTCATTTTGAATAAAAATTCCTTAATAGAGTCCTAAAATTCTTACTAATTCATTATAGTTACCTTTGATTTTGATAAGTTTTTCCGCACTTAACGACAAAATAATTCCATTGGATTTTTCTAGTGGAATTTATTTGAACACTTTGAACGAAGAAATTAATTGAAGTCAAAGGTAACTCAAATAAATTTCTTAAAAATTTTGCAAGTTGTTCAAAAAGATTTACTAAAAAGGGCTTTTCTAAGCTCCTTTGGATTCGATTCTAGTGGAATTCATGATAAGGGTGCTTATTGGAGAAAGCAAAAACCTCCCAGCGAGTTTATTACTGCTTCTGAACTTAAGGACTCACATGACTACTGGATTAGATGTATTCAGGGACAGGAATTCACGGAGGAAATACACAGTCTTAGGTTGGGACGCCATTTGAGTGGAGGCAGGTTGATACGTTTGAGCCCTTTCTTGGATTCCGATGGTATTCTGAGGGTGGGCGTTCGACTTCAGCGGTCTTCCCTTGATGTCAACCAGAGGCATCCGATCATTCTGCCGAGCCGTGGCACCTTTACGCGTCTTATCATTGGAAGGGCTCATCTTGACACCTTGCATGGTGGAGCTCAGGCAACTCTGTGTCATCTGCGACAGCTGTACTGGATTGTGAACGGACGAAGTGTTGTTCGATCCGTTATCTTCAAATGCATCAGTTGTTTTAGGGCTTCTGGAGCAGGGTTAGGCGAGCAACTGATGGGAAACCTTCCCAAGGGACGGGTGTCGGTGTCGCGCCCCTTTCGGAACACTGGCGTGGACTATGCTGGGCCATTTGAGGTCAAACTACTTCGAGGTCGTGGCAGAGGCTCTGTGAAGGGATACATCGCGGTTTTCGTCTGCTTCTGTACGAGGGCAATTCATCTGGAACTTGTATCGAGTTTGACTTCTGATGCTTTTCTGGCGGCGTATAAACAATTTACTGCTCGACGTGGCTTATGTGCCAACCTTTATAGCGACCAGGGTACTAATTTTGTCGGGGCGGACAGGGAGTTGCAGCGCTCGTTTGTCAAGGCAGTTCGTTCTTCCGAGTTCGCGAATGTGATGGCTCAGGATGGAACTTCATGGCATTTTATTCCTCCATCATCGCCACATTTTGGTGGTCTATGGGAGGCGGCCGTTAAGTCGACTAAATATCATCTTCGTCGGGTGCTGAAGAACACAAAGCTCAACTTTGAGGAATTCTATACTGTGCTTACTCAGATTGAGGCTGCATTGAATTCTCGACCGCTTACTGCAATGAGTAGTGATCCTAACGATTTTGGGGCGCTGACCCCGGGCCATTTCTTGATTGGTGGCCCCTTGTCCGCCGTTCCTGAGCCTTGTCTTATGGACCTCAATTTGAATCGTCTCACTCGATGGCAACTCGTTCAAAGACTTTTCCAAGACTTTTGGCGTCGTTGGTCTTTGGAATATTTACATCAACTGCAGCAAAGAACAAAATGGTTACATCAAAAGTCTCAACTCAAAATCGGTGACTTGGTTTTGGTCAAGGATGATCGATTTCCACCTACTAAGTGGCCCTTAGGACGCATCGAGGATGTTTACCCTGGTCCTGATGGACTCATCAGGGTGGCTGATGTGCGTTTTAATAATTCTGTCAACAGACGACCAATAGTCAAGCTTGCCTTACTGCCCCTCGATCAGCAGGGATTGGATTCATCAGCAGATTCTGTTTTAAACCAATTCAACATGGCGGGCGGTGGGGTTCGGCGGCTGGATTCTTAGGACGTTCGTCGACGGTACGACGAGGCGGGCGGTATGTTCAGTCTGAAGTTTGCTGCGATGGACTACTACATATCTATGCAGGAATCTATTCCATTCTCCTTGTCCGCCAAGAAGCGTGCCCTGCCGGCACAAAAAACAACTGATCGAACCAACGCCCAAGAAGGACACAACTGTCCGCACCGCAGTCGCGATAACTCGTGTCTTGTTATCTGTATTTCTAAATCTCTAAAAATAAAAACGTGTGAACAAACAAAAACTCGTTTAATTTCATTCTGTGATCTCCTTTCTCGCCGAGGATCTAAAATCTCTGGTGCATTCCAACACGTGGTATCGTCGTTTCGTGCCGGAGTTTTCGTCGGTTGTGGCCCCGATGACCAATTTGCTGCGTGGGAAAACTAAGTTCGTCTGGGACGACTCTTGCGAAGATTCTTTTCGCAAAGTGCGAGAATGCCTGGCGACGGCTCCGATTTTGTCCTGTCCCGATTATAGCTTGCCTTTCGTAGTCCAAACCGACGCTTCGGATTACGGATTGGGGGCGGTTCTCTCTCAACCACATTCAGAGGGAGAGAAGGTTATTTGTTACCTGAGTAGATCATTGAGCGCAGCCGAAAGAAAGTATTCGACGACCGAAAAGGAGTGTCTAGCTGTGATATGGGCTGTAGAGAAACTACGACCCTACATCGACCCTTCACCGTGGTCACGGATCACCATTCTCTCATCTGGCTTCATCGTCTGAAAGATCCAAGGGGACGGTTAGCCCGATGGGCCGTCAGGCTACAACAGTTCGAATTTGAAATTGTCCATCGCAAAGGTAAGGAAAATGCTGTGCCCGATGCCCTATCCCGAGCTGTGAAGGAAGAGGTCAGTGTGGACTGTTTGGACACACCTTCAGACGAGTGGTGGAGAAAAATGAAAACAGCTGTGACTTCAACTCCGGGAAAATATCCCAAGTGGAAGGTAGATAATGGGGAGCTGTGGAAAAGAATACAGGTCAAGTACCCCGTACTAGCTACCGAAGAAGACTACTGGAGGGAAGTTATTCCCGAACCGCGTCGCAACAACGTGCTTCAGAGCTGCCATGACGAGCGTGGTCATGTTGGTGTGAAGAAGACGCTGCTGTTCGTCGCTAGCAAATTTTATTGGCCAGGAATGAAGCAGGATGTTGCTAGGTATGTCCGGAAGTGCGTAACCTGCCAAACAATCAAACCTGACCTGCAAGCACCTGCTGGGTTGATGCATACTCGGAGTAATTACGTATCCCGACCGTGGGAGATGCTGTGCATCGATCTCATCGGACCCTTGCCTCGATCGTCAAGCGGTCATTCTTACATCCTGACCGTCGTGGATTATTTCAGCAAATTTACTTTGTTATGTTATGTACCAAAATCTCATCCAGATTTTGGGTGCATCGCAGTAACAAAAATAGTTTCATAAATTGCGAAATACCCTTCAAAAGTCTAGACATAACATGTACGAAATTTGAGGTATTTCGCAATAACTGAAAGTCGCGAAAATATGACCCCTCGATCGGTGATTGGGCGACCACCCGCGCGTGCACCGGCCCAGGCACATGCAGACGGTAATTATGCTGACACAGAACATGTGCACTGGAAATGTACCGACGCGCGCGGTCAAGGTGATTGGAACTTTGGAAAATTCCAAGGCCCGACCAGGAGTCGATAAATACCCGATCAGCCGATGAGGAGGTGTGCAGTGGGCAGTACAGTAGAGTGCAGTACAGTAATAACCTCAGGTCAGATCAGTATTAATCTTCGAGAAGTCTCGTGGAGCCGACTTAAGTCAGAATTTTGGCCGGCCTTAAGCTAGCAGCGCGAACGCGAGAGTTAAGTCCGAAAGTTAAAAAAGTGCTTAAGTTCTCCCGGAAAGACTTAAGCATTGTTACACGGGAGTCGAGAGTCCGGCATAAGTGGTACAGACAATTAGTTAAGCACGGTGTACTAAGTGATACCAAATATAACAGACATTCAAAGACAATACCCGTGTTTTAATTGTGATTCCCCGGTTAGGGAGTGTGAACATAACGGCTACTCCCCGTTCAGCCTGGCCGAGATATCATCGAGCCGAGCACCAGCGAGACCAGACCCAGGAGCAACATCAAACAACAAGAGATTTTATTCCCGCAACGGAATAAAATCTCAATTGTTATTGTACGCATACCCAGCATACATAACAATTTGGCGCAGCCGGTAGGATCAGGGAAGCCTGGTTTTTTAACAGTTATAAAAACCGTAAGAGCTTGAAAAGCCTTGATCCTCGAACAAGAGTTCGACAAATTGGCTTAAGTGCAGGGTAAAACATTTTTTTGCCCAGAACCTGAAGCAGAAATTAGCTTCAGGAGCACACATTTCAACTAAGCAACGAACTCCAACGCTCCCGGGTAAACATCTTTAGTTGCCTCTGCTCCAGGCGAGCAAGCAATTACCAGGAATTAAAGGTACTCAACTTTAATTGCCTCTGCTCCAGGCGAGCACGCAAGTACCTGATTTACTGAGACAACAGGCACCAAAGCGGGATCCAGATCCGAACAATACTGCACTCTTCAACATCAAGTGAATGCCAGGCGAAGAACCAACTACTGGCGCGGGAGACGAGCCCCAAAGACCAGAGACAGCCTCCGGACCAAATCCAGCGGACTCCAGCGAAGACTCTACAACAAATCAACCGCCGAGGGAGCAACACATCGCCCCATCGCAGCCGGAAATTTCAACGCAGCCGCCGAGGGAACCATCAACGCCGAAACCGCAGCAAAGAGCATCGCGGGACGCCCCCAGCACCTCCACACCTCATCCGCTACAGGGACTAAAACTAAGAAGCGGGACGATCATCCCCAGCGGAGCAGCGTCTACAAAAAATACAGTTGTAAGTCTAAAAGATCATTTAAGTAAAGTTTTAGAAAAAGCACGAATATCGGGGGGACTCTCCCTTGCACAAATTGACGAGCTTAACAGTCAAATTCACCAAACAGGTGAAATACGACAAGCTCAGATTAAAAAATTCAAGGAAGATACCGAGAGGTTTCAAGAATCCTTAAGAAATTTCAAGGGATATTCGTGCTCTTTCCTAGATAAAGGGCAAAGTAAATCTGAGCCTCAACTAAACTTAAGCAGTGAATTAGATCTAAGTGGTGCAAGTGTAAACGGCGCGAGTGAATCTGCGGTAAACGCGACATTAATAAATTGGTTAAACGCGTCTTTCTCGAGTACAGACAATTCGAGTGAGCTAAATCACTCTCAAACTCCCCAGAAATTTGTACTTCCGAAAATCAAAATTGAAATGGCAAACTATACTGAAGTCACGAGAAATTTGACTCAGATAGTACCAATATTTTCTGGAGAGCCAGGTCCCAACCTGAGCAATGAGCTCCAAGCCTTTTTGGGCTGCTGCCGGCGGTGCTTAGAATGCCTGCCAGATGGTGACAGACCCACTTTCATAAAAATGATCCCGACGAGACTCCGGGGTGAGGCATACCAGCTCTTGGCCACAGAGGAACCTACTACCTTCAAAGAAATTGAAGATAAATTAAATGTAGCGTTCCTACCTCGTGAGTCCCATCAAACACTCGTAAATAAATTAATAGCCATGCGCCAAACACCGTATGAAGATCTTACACGGTTCATCTCACGCATTAGAAAAGCTTTGTCGCAATGCAAAGAGGCGGCAGAGGACAAGTATGGTACTGCAGCAGCAGCCACCGTTAACCACCAATTGGAAGATTTCGCGAAAAATACTTTGCGAAACGGCGCCCTAAGTCCCTATCTTCGTCAGTATCTACTGACACTAAATGAGCCCGATCTAGAAGATTGGGCTAAAAAAGCGTTGGACATGGAGAAGCTTCAGCAAGGGGCTTTCAATTTTCCCAGCAATACCCTCGCGCCCCCGCAAGAAATTGCCCCTAATAATTATCATTGCCAAGCGCCTCCGGGCTACGGCGATCCGCGAGGGTATCCTATGAATGCTACCGCGGCAGCTGCATACTCAAATGCGGTACTTGGATATCCCCACGCAGCCACCGGGCAGATGCCGAATTCCGCGCAGTTTCCGCAAATTAATCCCGCGAATCCAACGAATAATACATTGCCGAAGTCACACAATTTGGCCGCAGGAGGAGCATCTAAGCCCCCAGCCAACATTGTGTGTAGCTTTTGCTCCAAACGAGGGCATACCTATGACGAGTGTTATAAACGCAAAAACACTCCAGTGTGCATAAAATGTAATAAAATGGGACACGACATTAAAACATGTCGAAATAATAGTAATGGTCCACCACGCAGGAACGCACAATCGGCCCCCGCAAACAATAACAATGGGGCGCGCCGCGTTTTTAATGTGCGGGCAAAATGCGAATGGTGCGGCCGCCGTGGGCATGATGAAAACGCATGCCAAAAGAAAAAAGAATACCAAAGCCGGAAATCGGGAAACGACAGCGAGTCGAGCCCGAAATCCCCGGCTCGACAGTAAAGACTTATAATAAAAATTCAGGGTACTCGCAGCCGCCCGAACCTAGTACTCCCGTAGTAGAGCTCCCCCTAGACTTTGGGCTGAAAGAAAAAACTCAACTAGTGGTGGACACGGGCGCTGAGATAAGCTTAATTAAAGAACAAGCTTTGAAATCTTCCGAACTAATAAATACCGAGAGGATTCTCACCCTGCAAACCCCTTTTGGCACGGGATACACCCTGGGAAGCTGTCAGGGAAATCTTGTTACAAAATTAAATAAAGACAAGATAGTGAAAACACCCTGCACTTTCCAGGTAATAGAAAATACTTCAGACCTCTTTCACGACGGCCTATTAGGCAACGATTTCCTCGCCCAAAATTGCAACGTTGAGGGCCCAACTCGAGAACTTCGGTTTCCTCGCACGGAAACCAATTTAGAGGAATTCTCGTACCCCATTTTTCTCGAGACGAAGGAAAATGGCTTCCGAAAAACATCTGAAACGGAAAACCAGGCAAAACGGATGGAACCCGAAGGGGTTAAGCTGTCTACTTGCCATGTTTTCGAACCATCGTATGATGGGGGATGTTCGGCTAAAGACAAGCCGCGGGAGAACGAGAAGGAAATTCCGGCGAACACATTTGCGATCACAGAAATCAGGCGGCATAGTGTGGTACTGGCCAGGCCCATATGCGTACCTGCGAGATCACAGATAGTGGCTAGAATTCCCCTGAAGTTGCCAGAAGAAATGCTCTGTCTATCTCAGGAGATAGGCGAAGGAGTCTTCTTGGCAAACAGTATAACTTCCTCTAATGAAGAAAAAGAAGTTCTGATTGGGATTCTCAACGCGAAGGACACCAAGGTAGCGCTCACCGCCCTTAATTTAGAATTGGCTCCGGTGAAGGACTACACATTAGTCCCCTTGGTATCCCCAACAAAATATGCAACAGCCAAAAGAAATTGCACAGGGAAAATTCCTGGACCCAAGCGGCACAATAAATCCAGCCCTGGCCCAGGTACAATTAACTAAAGAAAATAAAAACATAAATAAAACTAGTGTTACATGGTCCGAGAGCGCATATAATAATTTAAAACCGCCTGGAAACACCGTACACACTAACCCAGCCGCCCAAGAGCGCATAGCCAGATCAGAGGAAGAGCTCAATCTGAGCCCAATTTTGAATAAAACAGAAAAAAATGAAATTTTGGAACTATGTCGAGAATACAACGACATATTCCACTTGAAAGGTGACTACCTCACGCAAACAGACGCTATTACGCATCTAATTCCAACAGTGCAGGATCAAGCACCTATTAACCAAAAGATGTACAGGTTACCTGAAACACAGCGTAACATAATAAACGAGCAGCTACAAGAAATGCTCGAAAACGACATAGTACAGCCTAGCAAAAGTCCGTGGAACTCACCCCTTCTCGTAGTCCCCAAAAAGCCGGGACCAAACGGTGAAAAAAAATGGAGAGTAGTCGTCGATTTCCGTAAATTAAACGAAAAAACCGTCGGCGATGCCTTTCCCCTACCTCGCATCGAGGATATTCTGGACCAATTAGGCCATTCGAGGTATTTCTCTACCCTCGATCTAGCCAGTGGTTATCACCAAGTGCTGGTTGAGCCACAAGATCGCCCAAAAACGGCGTTTAGTACAAATTACGGGCATTACGAATTCAAACGAATGCCCTTCGGACTAAAAGGAGCCCCTGCCACCTTTCAGCGCCTCATGAATTACGTTCTAACAGGCCTGCAGCGACTCGAATGTTTTGTATACCTAGATGATATTGTCATCTACGGCAAAAATCTAAATGATCATAATACCAAATTGCGCAAAGTATTTGACAGATTGCGAGAAAATAACTTAAAGTTACAACCGGAGAAGTGCCAATTTCTCCGCAAAGAGGTAATCTACCTGGGACATAAATGTTCCAGCGAAGGAGCACTGCCCGACCCCAGTAAAACGGCCTGCGTTCAAGATTTTCCTGTTCCCCGAACAGTAAGACAAGTCCAATCACTTTTAGGCCTTGCAAATTATTATAGGAAATTTATTCCTAATTTCTCTAAAATAGTTCGGCCTATAACAAACTTGCTCCGCAAGGATGTAAAGTTTAATTGGACTGAAAAATGCCAGGAAGCATTCTTCAATATTAAAAATTCTTTAGTTTCACCTCCACTTCTCATTTATCCTGATTTCAATAAACCTTTCAATTTAACAACAGATGCGAGCAATGAGGCCCTAGGCGCAGTCCTCTCCCAAGGAGAAGTAGGAAAAGATCAGCCTATAGCCTATGCTAGTCGCACTCTGAACAAAGCTGAACGCAATTACTCCACGATTGAAAAGGAGCTACTAGCCATCGTCTGGGCGACACGAAATTTCAGGTGCTACCTTCAAGGTAGAAAATTCACGGTCTATACAGACCATAAACCTCTAAAAGGAGTGTTCAATGTAAAAGACACCACTTCCCGCTTAGTGAGATTCCATCATAAACTTTCGGAATTCGATTACACAATCGAATACAAACCCGGAAAATACAATACGAATGCTGACGCACTCAGTCGCATTCCTAGGGAAGAAAATAGTGCAAATGAAAGCCACACCTGCACGGTAAAGGCTCAAATCCATTACGCCATGGATCCAAACGCAGAAGAAAATAACTTTGCCAAAGTAAGCGCAGTAACTCGAGCTCAAAAGCGAAACGCCCAAAATAATGAGCACACAACAGAAGCAACTCAGGCAGAAAAACAGCCCAAAAAAATAAAACTGGCAGACAAAAAGCCACAAGAATTAAAATCTAAACAATACTCAGACCCAAAAGCCGAAGATATCGATCAACAAATAATCCCGGCAGAATTCTTTTCTCAGGAATTAAAACCTGGCGAAAACAAAGGTCTTCACGACCCATCACAAATTAAGAGAAATGAAAATTCCCGAACCGCGGAATCGCAACACAGGACCCCTGAATTAATTTCGAGCCCCGAAGAAATTAAAATTATTTTGAAAGACTATCACGATTCACCCTTCGGAGGTCACCAGGGAGTAATAAAAACTTACAAAAGAATCAAACGTAAATACCAATGGAAACACATGCTGCGTGATATCAAGCGGTATGTGAAAAAGTGTCCGAAATGCCAAAAATTAAAGGCATCTCCGCAATATAAAATGCCTATGGTCATCACTGACATAGCCGAACAGCCTTTTGACAAGGTTTATCTTGATATTGTAGGGCCACTAGAAGAGTCCACATCAGGGAACAAATACATCCTAACATTCCAGGATAACCTGACAAAATTCGTGGACTGGTACGCAATACCTAACGCGGAAGCAGAAACAATAGCGCAAATTTTCTTCGACGAAATCGTCACGCGCTACCGTATTCCAAAGAAAATTGTCACTGATCAAGGAGCAAATTTCCTAAGTGATCTTTTCAAACAAGTTTGTAAATTATTAAAAGTGAAAAAATTACAGACCTCTGCTTATCACCCGCAATCAAACGGGGCACTAGAGAGAGCACATAGGCCCCTGATCGAATATTTACGTACCATCGTAGATGAAAATACTAGAAGCTGGGATCAATTCCTACGCACGGCAGCATTCGTGTACAACAATAGTGTACACGAAGGGACAAAACTCACGCCCATGGACTGCTTATTCGGGTTCACGGCGGATGTCCCATCAAATTTAAAAAGGGAACCAGAACCCCTTTATAATAACGAGAGCTATTATCACATGCTCCGCTATAAGCTGCAGAAATCATACGCTACCGCGAGAAAAAATATTTTAGCCGGTAAGCAAAAGTCAAAAGAATATTATGATAAAAATGCGAAGTCGATATCATTCCACATAGGCGACAAAGTACTTCTGAAGAGTGAAAATCAAAAACATAAACTCTCAGAAAGGTTGGAAGGACCATTTGTAGTCACAGCAGTAAAATCTCCAGTAAATACGGAAATTAAAATCAGAAAACGAAGAAAAGTAATACACAACAATCGCTTGAAACCGTATTTCGAGTAATTGGGTCAGCCCTAATCAATAAGCAATTTTTAATTAGTCGAAAAGAAATATTTCATCTTCCCCTCAGCAAATATTTTTTTTTTTTCACTACTATCACTGACCAACTCATACCCCATTTCCAGGAAATGTGGACGTTAGTGATCGCATGCTTAATACTAGGAATAACAAATGGGGAAACAACTAACGGAATATATACAATCACGCCGTTAGAAAATTCAGGAATCTTATTCGAAGAGGTCGGCACATTAATGATATACCACCAAACGTGGAATATCCTCACTGAGGCAGACATAATGGAATTAGACAACCAAACACGGCTGGCAGAGCAAGCTGAGACCCTGCTGGAACAGGTTTGTAATACATCAATCACCGGAGCCGACCCGTGTCGGGTACACCAGGTCCATATACAGTCACTGATAGGGAATCTAAAAAGTAGAACCATAGCTATACGTGAAAGTTTAAAGAGAAGCAGGACTACAAGATCTCTGTTTGATGGAATAGGAAACGTCCTACATTCACTATTTGGCACAATGGACAGCACGAACGAACACGACATTTACAGCAAACTGGAACAAATACAAAACAATGAAGAGGCATTGGCGGAGCTAGAAAAAAGACAAATTAGCGTTATTAAAACCACCTTTGAAAAAATCCAAAAACCATTCCAATCGCTCGTAGAAAGGCACCAAACTCTTACCCAACAAATAAATAAACTAGAAGCAACAGCAGACAATAATAAACGCCAGCAAATACAACAAAACTTAGTCGTTGGCATATTAATGCAAATAATGGAAATAGAATTTAGACAGCAAGCACTACTCGATATTATTACTGCCAGCAAAAACGAACAGATACACCCCCTCTGCGTATCACCGTCAACGTTATTAGAAATATACCATAAATCACATCCCGAATGTACCGGGAAAGATAACTGTCTATCAATCCTATACCAAACGGCAAAAATACAAACACATATTTTTAAAGATAAATTAGTAATCAAAATAATTCTACCCATCTTCGACTTACCACCGCTAAATATGAACAAAATTCACATATTCCCGATTCATAAGGCGGGCAATAGGACCCTAATACCAGAAGTAAACTATGGGTACGTAGCCACAAGGCTGCTGAGTCAAGAATTCCTCCTCCTGAAGACAGAAGACATTAGAGGCCTAAAAAAGATTACCCAAAAACTTAACAAAACAACATATGTAACAAGACCCAAAAACCCAATAACTAAAGCACCACTTTCCGACGAATGTATAATAAAATTAATTTATAACCCACGAAATGAAGAACAGCATTGCACTCTCCGGGCGCAGGTTCCTCCAAGAGACACACTAGTAAAGTTAGCAAAACGCAATACATGGATATTTGCTCTCACTAAAGAGCTTAACATCCAAATCGCATGTAGGGAACAATTACTCACGGCAAAAATCAAGGGACAAGGGATAATAACGGTAAATGAGCCATGCAACCTGCAAATTGGCGCACAACTCATACATTATGAAGCCGAGGAATTCCAACCATTCGAAATAAAGCAACCCCCTTACTTTCCCAATACGAACGAAACCTATAATAAACTAATGCAAATGAATGTCAATAGTGCAATGACGAAGTCGAAACCGGGCGCAACAAAATTACTATTAGCCGACACCGGCTCCGATATTATAAAGGAAACAAGCCAATCCCTCGAGGAATTGGAAAGAGAAATAAACAAATTACAACCACAACTCAAGCTGCAAACATACCATAAACTAAAAATATCATCGATTACGATGACAACCGTATTTGTGCTATTGCTATTAACAGCAATAGTGGCAAAATTCCTACCTAAAAAATTTAAAAAGACCCAACAAAAACAGCTAGCCGACGCAGAGCTAGCCCCACAACAGAAAAGGGAAAAGCAGAACCCGAAAGCCTCCGGCGACATAGAAATCGCCCCGCAACCGCTACGAAGGGCCAGAACCCTCCCCAAAAGCCGAACATTCCTACCAATACCAAACGAGTAATCCCAATGATCACTCCAGTACAAAAAGAAAAAAAAAACAAAAAACCAACAAAAAAAATCCATATCAACCGTTCAATGAAACCCTACCAAACCCATCTCTTTTTAAAATCTCGGCAAAGAAAATAAAGCTGTTTAAAAAAAAAAAAAAAAAAAAAAAAAAAGCAAAACGCACAAAATATTCAGTTGCAATACAAATTAATTATAAAAAAAAAAAAAAAAAAAAGAGATACAAGTTCCTTTCACAAAAAATTGTGTTCATAACATTGTCCGCGAAATGTCGTACACGCGAAGACATTGTAAAACGACACGTGCTGAACAACTGAAACAGCACAAGACTCAGATTCGCTCGCCCGCTGACGTTTTCCTAAGCATAAATGCCCTCTTAGGTAATAAGATGCTAGCATAAATCTAAAGTAGATACTCTTGGCCTTGTAAGAAATGAATGAAAACCATTCTTAAGATAGGTCAGGTAGTTCATAGTTTAGAATAAATAAACGCAAGTTAAGCATTTAAAAGATACTCCCGACCTTGTAAGTAATGAATGAAAACCATTCTTAGGATAGGTCAGGTAATTCTTAAGTTAGAATAAATAAATGCAATTAAGCATTCAAAAACACAACAAAAAAAATTTTTTTAAATAAGCAATGATAAGTACTGTATCTAACAATAGTAAATAGCTTTTCTAGGCATGATAGAAATATCAAGATAGATGTAAAGTTTAGTATATAAAAAAAAAAAAAAAAATAATAATAATATAAATATAGTTAACAAAGGGCATGGAAAACGTAACGAGCAAAGGGAAGTTTCCCTAATGTATCAATCTTATTGTAATAATATTAATGTATACTAGATAGTAAGCAACATTGTAAACGGACTCGACACTCCCTCAACAAATCGCAATTACCACCGGAATATTTAAAAAAAAATTTTTCCGATAACACTTTTTCAAAGAATAGTCAGACTTCCACCCCAAGAATTATTCCTCTTCAAAGAATAATTCTCTTTTTTCAAAAGGGGGAAGGAATAGCAATTACCAACATAACGTAGAATTCGACAAAATCTTTTTTTTTTCTTTCCGTAAACAATCCAGTTTAAACCAATTTTTTTTGGACAAGCCTTCATACCCCGAGAATTATTCCTCTTCAAAGAATAATCCTCTTTTTCAAAGGGGGAAGGAATGTTATGTACCAAAATCTCATCCAGATTTTGGGTGCATCGCAGTAACAAAAATAGTTTCATAAATTGCGAAATACCCTTCAAAAGTCTAGACATAACATGTACAAAATTTGAGGTATTTCGCAATAACTGAAAGTCGCGAAAATATGACCCCTCGATCGGTGATTGGGCGACCACCCGCGCGTGCACCGGCCCAGGCACATGCAGACGGTAATTATGCTGACACAGAACATGTGCACTGGAAATGTACCGACGCGCGCGGTCAAGGTGATTGGAACTTTGGAAAATTCCAAGGCCCGACCAGGAGTCGATAAATACCCGATCAGCCGATGAGGAGGTGTGCAGTGGGCAGTACAGTAGAGTGCAGTACAGTAATAACCTCAGGTCAGATCAGTATTAATCTTCGAGAAGTCTCGTGGAGCCGACTTAAGTCAGAATTTTGGCCGGCCTTAAGCTATCAGCGCGAACGCGAGAGTTAAGTCCGAAAGTTAAAAAGTGCTTAAGTTCTCCCGGAAAGACTTAAGCATTGTTACACGGGAGTCGAGAGTCCGGCATAAGTGGTACAGACAATTAGTTAAGCACGGTGTACTAAGTGATACCAAATATAACAGACATTCAAAGACAATACCCGTGTTTTAATTGTGATTCCCCGGTTAGGGAGTGTGAACATAACGGCTACTCCCCGTTCAGCCTGGCCGAGATATCATCGAGCCGAGCACCAGCGAGACCAGACCCAGGAGCAACATCAAACAACAAGAGATTTTATTCCCGCAACGGAATAAAATCTCAATTGTTATTGTACGCATACGCAGCATACATAACAGTTATTTCCCCTACGTAGTGCCACGGCTAAGGCTGTGGTGAGCGCTCTGGAAGATTCCGTTCTGCTGTTATTCGGGGTTCCGAGGTGGGTAGTATGTGACAATGGAGTCCAGTTTAAAAGCAAGCTCTTCGAGGAGCTAATGAAGACCTACGGAATCACCGCTACCTTTACGGCCAGATACCATCCTCAGGCGAATCCCTCAGAAAGGGTGAACCAAGTGGTGAAGACGATGCTCAAGGCATACGTAGGCGAGAATCACCGAACTTGGGCGAACCACTTGCCAAAAGTCGCTTGCGCGATTAGAACATCGGTCCATGAAGCCACCAAATTGACGCCCTATTATATACTCTTTGGTAGGGAGATGTGTGTAAAGGAAAAACCCCGTAGTATTCCTGAAGAGGGCATACTAACACGAAGGGAGCCGACCTTGGAAGCACAGGTAAAGGAGAGGGAGGCTATTTACGAGGACGTCAAGGAAAGGTTGAAGAAAGCCGCTGAGAGAGGAGCTAAGGTTTACAACCTAAGGCGGAGACCGGTGAACTATGCCGTGAACGAGTTAGTCCTAAAGAAGAACTACGCAATTTCAGATGCGACGGAGAATTTCGCGGCGAAGCTGGCTCCCAAGTTCATCGGTCCTTTTATTATTAAAAGGAAAGTCTCAAATCTAACCTACGAGTTAAAGGACAAGGATGGGAAAAATCTTGGAATTTGGCATGTCCAAGACTTAAAAAAGTATTATGGCCCGAAAGACTAGACTGGAGAGCGACAGAAATTTTCTAAGAAAATACCTCCCGAAGTTGAGGTGGGATTGTTACCCTTGGTTTTTGGCTTTTGCGATCAAGTGTGCCACCCTGGTTTTTTTGCGATCAAGTGTGTTCGAGCTCAATTAATATAGACTTGGAGATAGGAATTCAGTTCAAAAAAAAGTGTGCGGCGGCGGAATCAATTTTGTCATTTGTTTTTCGTTTGTGGAGAATTTTCTGGAAATAATAATTTGGTTTTCTTCCCCAAAACTTGGTTTTAATAATCGTTATAAATTATTACTACATGGTTGGTTTTCGTAGTTTTGGCCTTATTTTGCATCCTAGGAGAGAGAAGAAAAAAACTACGTGGCGCCCAATTTTTAAATTCTTGGTCGGAAAATTATTTTAAAGAATTGTTATTGTTGGAATGGAACCCTCCCACGCCGGCTGAGTTGGTGGCAACCCTTGTTGCGAAAAAAAGCACGTAACAGTCTTTCAAAATAAATTTAATTTCTTCGGGGCTCGAAATTAATTCAGGGGTCCTCTGTTGTGATTCCTCGGTTGGGGAATTCTCATTTCTCGTAATTTGTGATGGGCCGTGAAGACCTTTGTTTTCGCCAGGTTTTGATTCCTGAGAAAAGAATTCTGCCGGGATTATTTGTTGATCGATATCTTCGGCTTTTGGGTCTGAGTCTTGTTTAGATTTTAATTCTTGTGGCTTTTTGTCTGCCCGTTTTATTTTTTTGGGCTGTTTTTCTGCCTGAGTTGCTTCTGTTGTGTGCTCATTATTTTGGGCCTTTCGCTTTCGAGCTCGAGTTACTGCGCTTACTTTGGCAAAGTTATTTTTTTCTGCCTCTGAACCCATGCCGTAATGGATTTGAGCCTTTACCGTGCAGGTGTGGCTTTCATTTGCACTATTTTCTTCCCTAGGAATGCGACTGAGTGCGTCAGCATTCGTGTTGTATTTTCCGGGTTTGTATTCGATTGTGTAATCGAATTCCGAAAGTTTATGATGGAATCTCACTAAGCGGGAAGTGGGGTCTTTTACATTGAATACTCCTTTTAGAGGTTTATGGTCTGTATAGACCGTGAATTTTCTACCTTGAAGGTAGCACCTGAAATTTCGTGTCGCCCAGACGATGGCTAGTAGCTCCTTTTCAATCGTGGAGTAATTGCGTTCAGCTTTGTTCAGAGTGCGACTAGCATAGGCTATAGGCTGATCTTTTCCTACTTCTCCTTGGGAGAGGACTGCGCCTAGGGCCTCATTGCTCGCATCTGTTGTTAAATTGAAAGGTTTATTGAAATCAGGATAAATGAGAAGTGGAGGTGAAACTAAAGAATTTTTAATATTTAAGAATGCTTCTTGGCATTTTTCAGTCCAATTAAACTTTACATCCTTGCGGAGCAAGTTTGTTATAGGCCGAACTATTTTAGAGAAATTAGGAATAAATTTCCTATAATAATTTGCAAGGCCTAAAAATGATTGGACTTGTCTTACTGTTCGGGGAACAGGAAAATCTTGAACGCAGGCCGTTTTACTGAGGTCGGGCAGTGCTCCTTCGCTGGAACATTTATGTCCCAGGTAGATTACCTCTTTGCGGAGAAATTGGCATTTCTCCGGTTGTAACTTTAAGTTATTTTCTCGCAATCTGTCAAATACTTTGCGCAATTTGGTATTACGATCATTTAGATTTTTGCCGTAGATGACAATATCATCTAGGTATACAAAACATTCGAGTCCCTGCAGGCCTGTTAGAACGTAATTCATGAGGCGCTGAAAGGTGGCAGGGGCTCCTTTTAGTCCGAAGGGCATTCGTTTGAATTCGTAATGCCCGTAATTTGTACTAAACGCCGTTTTTGGGCGATCTTGTGGCTCAACCAGCACTTGGTGGTAACCACTGGCTAGATCGAGGGTAGAGAAATACCTTGAATGGTCTAATTGGTCCAGAATATCCTCGATGCGAGGTAGGGGAAAGGCATCGCCGACGGTTTTTTCGTTTAATTTACGGAAATCGACGACTACTCTCCATTTTTTTTCACCGTTTGGTCCCGGCTTTTTGGGGACTACCAGAAGAGGTGAGTTCCACGGACTTTTGCTAGGCTTTACTATGTCGTTTTCGAGCATTTCTTGTAGCTGCTCGTTTATTATGTTACGCTGTGTTTCAGGTAACCGGTACATCTTTTGGTTAATAGGTGCTTGATCCTGCACTGTTGGAATTAGATGCGTAATAGCGTCTGTTTGCGTGAGGTAGTCACCTTTCAAGTGGAATATGTCGTTGTATTCTCGACATAGTTCCAAAATTTCATTTTTTTCTGTCTTATTCAAAATTGGGCTCAGATTGAGCTCTTCCTCTAATCTGGCTATGCGCTCTTGGGCGGCTGGGTTAGTGTGTACGGTGTTTCCAGGCGGTTTTAAATTATTATATGCGCTCTCGGACCGTGTAACACTAGTTTTATTTATGTTTTTATTTTCTTTAGTTAATTGTACCTGGGCCAGGGCTGGATTTATTGTGCCGCTTGGGTCCAGGAATTTTCCCTGTGCAATTTCTTTTGGCTGTTGCATATTTTGTTGGGGATACCAAGGGGACTAATGTGTAGTCCTTCACCGGAGCCAATTCTAAATTAAGGGCGGTGAGCGCTACCTTGGTGTCCTTCGCGTTGAGAATCCCAATCAGAACTTCTTTTTCTTCATTAGAGGAAGTTATACTGTTTGCCAAGAAGACTCCTTCGCCTATCTCCTGAGATAGACAGAGCATTTCTTCTGGCAACTTCAGGGGAATTCTAGCCACTATCTGTGATCTCGCAGGTACGCATATGGGCCTGGCCAGTACCACACTATGCCGCCTGATTTCTGTGATCGCAAATGTGTTCGCCGGAATTTCCTTCTTGTTCTCCCGCGGCTTGTCTTTAGCCGAACATCCCCCATCATACGATGGTTCGAAAACATGGCAAGTAGACAGCTTAACCCCTTCGGGTTCCATCCGTTTTGCCTGGTTTTCCGTTTCAGATGTTTTTCGGAAGCCATTTTCCTTCGTCTCGAGAAAAATGGGGTACGAGAATTCCTCTAAATTGGTTTCCGTGCGAGGAAACCGAAGTTCTCGAGTTGGGCCCTCAACGTTGCAATTTTGGGCGAGGAAATCGTTGCCTAATAGGCCGTCGTGAAAGAGGTCTGAAGTATTTTCTATTACCTGGAAAGTGCAGGGTGTTTTCACTATCTTGTCTTTATTTAATTTTGTAACAAGATTTCCCTGACAGCTTCCCAGGGTGTATCCCGTGCCAAAAGGGGTTTGCAGGGTGAGAATCCTCTCGGTATTTATTAGTTCGGAAGATTTCAAAGCTTGTTCTTTAATTAAGCTTATCTCAGCGCCCGTGTCCACCACTAGTTGAGTTTTTTCTTTCAGCCCAAAGTCTAGGGGGAGCTCTACTACGGGAGTACTAGGTTCGGGCGGCTGCGAGTACCCTGAATTTTTATTATAAGTCTTTACTGTCGAGCCGGGGATTTCGGGCTCGACTCGCTGTCGTTTCCCGATTTCCGGCTTTGGTATTCTTTTTTCTTTTGGCATGCGTTTTCATCATGCCCACGGCGGCCGCACCAGTCGCATTTTGCCCGCACATTAAAGACGCGGCGCGCCCCATTGTTATTGTTTGCGGGGGCCGATTGTGCGTTCCTGCGTGGTGGACCATTACTATTATTGCGACACGTTTTAATGTCGTGTCCCATTTTATTGCATTTTATGCACACTGGAGTGTTTTTGCGTTTATAACACTCGTCATAGGTATGCCTTCGTTTGGAGCAAAAGCTACACACAATGTTGGCTGGGGGCTTAGATGCTCCTCCAGCGGCCAAATTGTGTGACTTCGGCAATGTATTGTTCGTTGGATTCGCGGGATTAACTTGCGGAAACTGCGCGGAATTCGGCATCTGTCCGGTGGCTGCGTGGGGATATCCAAATACCGCATTTGAGTATGCAGCTGTCGCGGTATCATTCATCGGATACCCTCGCGGATCGCCGTAGCCCGGAGGCGCCTGGCAATGATAATTATTAGGGACAATTTCTTGCGGGGGCGCGAGGGTATTGCTGGGAAAATTGAAAGCCCCTTGCTGAAGCTTCTCCATGTCCAACGCTTTTTTAGCAAACTCTTCTAGATCGGGCTCATTTAGTGTCAGTAGATACTGACGAAGATAGGAACTTAGAGCGCCGTTTCGCAAAGTATTTTTCGCGAAATCTTCCAATTGGTGGTTAACGGTGGCTGCTGCTGCAGTACCATACTTGTCCTCTGCCGCCTCTTTGCATTGCGACAAAGCTTTTCTAATACGTGAGATGAACCGTGTAAGATCTTCATACTTTGTTTGGCGCATGGCTATTAATTTATTTACAAGTGTTTGATGGGACTCACGAGGTAGGAACGCTACATTTAATTTATCTTCAATTTCTTTGAAGGTAGTAGGTTCCTCTGTGGCCAAGAGCTGGTATGCCTCTCCCCGGAGTCTCGTCGGGATCATTTTTATGAAAGTGGGTCTGTCACCATCTGGCAGGCATTCTAAGCACCGCCGGCAGCAGCCCAAAAAGGCTTGGAGCTCGTTGCTCAGGTTGGGACCTGGCTCTCCGGAAAATATTGGTACTATCTGAGTCAAATTTCTGGTGACTTCAGTATAGTTTGCCATTTCAATTTTGATTTTCGGAAGTTCAAATTTCTGGGGAGTTTGAGAGTGATTTAGCTCACTCGAATTGTCTGTACTCGAGAAAGACGCGTTTAACCAATTTATTAATGTCGCGTTTACCGCAGATTCACTCGCGCCGTTTACACTTGCACCACTTAAATCTAACTCACTGCTTAAGTTTAGTTGAGGCTCAGATTTACTTTGCCCTTTATCTAGGAAAGAGCACGAATATCCCTTGAAATTTCTTAAGGATTCTTGAAACCTCTCGGTATCTTCCTTGAATTTTTTAATCTGAGCTTGTCGTATTTCACCTGTTTGGTGAATTTGACTGTTAAGCTCGTCAATTTGTGCAAGGGAGAGTCCCCCCGATATTCGTGCTTTTTCTAAAACTTTACTTAAATGATCTTTTAGACTTACAACTGCATTTTTTGTAGACGCTGCTCCGCTGGGGATGATCGTCCCGCTTCTTAGTTTTAGTCCCTGTAGCGGATGAGGTGTGGAGGTGCTGGGGGCGTCCCGCGATGCTCTTTGCTGCGGTTTCGGCGTTGATGGTTCCCTCGGCGGCTGCGTTGAAATTTCCGGCTGCGATGGGGCGATGTGTTGCTCCCTCGGCGGTTGATTTGTTGTAGAGTCTTCGTTGGAGCCCGCTGGATTTGGTCCGGAGGATGTCTCTGGTCTTTGGGGCTCGTCTCCCGCGCCAGTAGTTGGTTCTTCGCTTGGCATTCACTTGATGTTGAAGAGTGCAGTATTGTTCGGATCTGGATCCCGCTTTGGTGCCTGTTGTCTCAGTAAATCAGGTACTTGCGTGCTCGCCTGGAGCAGAGGCAATTAAAGTTGAGTACCTTTAATTCCGGGTAATTGCTTGCTCGCTTGGAGCAGAGGCAACTAAAGATGTTTACCCGGGAGCGTTGGAGTTTGTTGCTTAGTTGAAATGTGTGCTCCAGAAGCTAATTTCTGCTTCAGGTTCTGGGCAAAAATGTTTTACCCTGCACTTAAGCAAATTTTTCGAACTCTTGTTCGAGGATCAAGGCTTTTCAAGCTCTTACGGTTTTTATAGCTGCTAAAAAACCAGGCTTCCCTGATCCTACCGGCTGCGCCAAATTGTTATGTATGCTGGGTACACATACAATAACAATTGAGATCTTATTCCGTTGCGGGAATAAAATCTCTTGTTGTTCGATGTTGCTCCTGGGTCTGGTCTCGCTGGTGCTCGGCTCGATGATATCTCGGTCAGGCTGAACGGGGAGTAGCCGTTATGTTCACACTCCCTAACCGGGGAATCACAATTAAAACACGGGTATTGTCTTTGAATGTCTGTTATATTTGGTATCACTTAGTACACCGTGCTTAACTAATTGTCTGTACCACTTATGCCGGACTCTCGACTCCCGTGTAACAATGCTTAAGTCTTTCCGGGAGAACTTAAGCACTTTTTTAACTTTCGGACTTAACTCTCGCGTTCGCGCTGCTAGCTTAAGGCCGGCCAAAATTCTGACTTAAGTCGGCTCCACGAGACTTCTCGAAGATTAATACTGATCTGACCTGAGGTTATTACTGTACTGCACTGCACACCTCCTCATCGGCTGATCGGGTATTTATCGACTCCTGATCGGGCCTTGGAATTTTCCAAAGTTCCAATCACCTTGACCGCGCGCGTCGGTACATTTCCAGTGCACATGTTCTGTGTCAGCATAATTACCGTCTGCATGTGCCTGGGCCGGTGCACGCGCGGGTGGTCGCCCAATCACCGATCGAGGGGTCATATTTTCGCGACTTTCAGTTATTGCGAAATACCTCAAATTTCGTACATGTTATGTCTAGACTTTTGAAGGGTATTTCGCAATTTATGAAACTACTTTTGTTAATGCGATGCACCCAAAATCTGGATGAGATTTTGGTACATAACATTCCTTCCCCCTTTGAAAAAGAGGATTATTCTTTGAAGAGGAATAATTCTCGGGGTATGAAGGCTTGTCCAAAAAAATTGGTTTAAACTGGATTGTTTACGGAAAGAAAAAAAAAGATTTTGTCGAATTCTACGTTATGTTGGTAATTGCTATTCCTTCCCCTCTTGAAAAAGGAGAATTATTCTTTGAAAAGGAATAATTCTTGGGGTGGAAGTCTGACTATCCTTGGAAAAAGTGTTATCGGAAAAAAATTTTTAAATATTCCGGTGGTAATTGCGATTTGTTGAGGGAGTGTCGAGTCCGTTTACAATGTTGCTTACTATCTAGTATACCTTAGTATTATTACAATAAGATTGATACATTAGGGAAACTTCCCTTTGCTCGTTACGTTTTCCATGCCCTTTGTTAACTATATTTATATTATTATTTTTTTTTTTTTTATATACTAAACTTTACATCTATCTTGATATTTCTATCATGCCTAGAAATGCTATTTACTATTGTTAGATACAGTACTTATCGTTGCTTAAAAAATTTTTTTTTGTTGTGTTTTTGAATGCTTAATTGCATTTATTTATTCTAACTTAAGAATTACCTGACCTATCCTAAGAATGGTTTTCATTCATTACTTACAAGGTCGGGAGTATCTTTTAAATGCTTAACTTGCGTTTATTTATTCTAAACTATGAACTTCCTGACCTATCTTAAGAATGGTTTTCATTCATTTCTTACAAGGCCAAGAGTATCTACTTTAGATTTATGCTAGCATCTTATTACCTAAGAGGGCATTTATGCTTAGGAAAACGTCAGCGGGTGAGCGAATCTGAGTCTTGTGCTGTTTTAGTTGTTCAGTACGTGTCGTTTTACAATGTCTTCGCGTGTACGACATTTCGCGGACAATGTTATGAACACATTTTTTTGTGAAAGGAACTTGTATCTCTTTTTTTTTATAATAAATTTGTATTGCAACTGAATATTTTGTGCGTTTTGCTTATTGTTTTTTTTTAAACAGCTTTATTTTCTTTGCCGAGATTTTAAAAAGAGATGGGTTTGGTAGGGTTTCATTGAACGGTTGATATGGATTTTTTTTTTGTTTTTTGTTTTTTTTTTGTGTTTTTTTTTTTCTTTTTGTACTGGAGTGATCATTGGGATTACTCGTTTGGTATTGGTAGAAATGTTCGGCTTTTGGGGAGGGTTCTGGCCCTTTGTAGCGGTTGCGGGACGATTTCTATGTCGCCGGAGGCTTTCGGGTTCTGGTTTTCCCTTTTCTGTTGTGGGGCTAGCTCTGCGTCGGCTAGCTGTTTTTGTTGGGTCTTTTTAAATTTTTTAGGTAGGAATTTTGCCACTATTGCTGTTAATAGCAATAGCACAAATACGGTTGTCATCGTAATCGATGATATTGTTAGTTTATGGTATGTTTGCAGCTTGAGTTGTGGTTGTAATTTGTTTATTTCTCTTTCCAATTCTTTTTGAATTTTCTAACGGCGTGATTGTATATATTCCGTTAGTTGTTTCCCCATTTGTTATTCCCAGTATTAAGCATGCGATCACTAAGGTCCACATTTCCTGGACATGGGGTATGAGTTGGTCAGTGATAGTAGTGAAAAAAAAAAATATTTGCTGAGGGGAAGATGAAACATTTCTGCAGAAAATTAGGCATTGCTTGCTCTATATTCTGTAAAGAATGTCTAGGAATCAATTGTGATAATGCTCAAGCAAGAGAGGTATCAGAAGATAATGTTCTTGAAGAAATCGACGAAGAAATTGACATCCAATTTGATAATATTGTCGATGAAATGTAAAAAATAAAATTATGAAATCCCATTATATACAAATACATTTATATATATGTATATAAGTATTGTTGCAGTCCCTGCAAAAAACAAAGAGGAAATGAATTAAATTCACTAACGCTTGCTGCGGAATCGAGGCCAACCGAGGGTCAAGGCCGGAAGAGGCTGGCGGTCAAGGATCCCTCCATCTTGGGTGTGACCGGCGAATGGAGAAGAACAAAGTTTTGCGGCGTGATCATTTTTTTTTTGCTGAAAAAGTAAACTCCGAAAGTCAGAGAATTGTTTGGAATAAGTAGGAAGTTATTTGAAGTAATTAGTAAACTGTTTGTGATTGCTAGAAAGTAGAGTAGAAGTAGGGTGAGCACTGCAAAAATTTGGTGCAATTTCGGGGCATGTACTTGCCGTGGTCGCGACAATAAAGTGTCCGCATCTGCAGAACCCGGTTTTTCTTTAGTGACCCCCGAGTGCCCTACCCTCAACTTTCCAGGGCTGATTTGCTTTCAGCGAACCCGGACTCTAGTGCGAGTGACGCCTGTGTTGGATGGGACTGAAGGTAAGTGTCGTGCCCTCGAAGCTATTTCTACCCGATCTTATCGCGGCAAGTGTGCCGGAGTTGTATCGCGCATCGCCGAACCGCGAGAAGCAAAACAAACCGAGGACAGCTGTGTGGATTTCGCAAATCCATAATTTGCACTCAGCTGTGCAGGGCGCTCCGCTGATCGGGCCCCTTGCCACCCACTTTTCAGGTTCAGCAACACCGGCGGGTTGCTGCAACATTTCTCTCCGCGAGCGAGCCACTTACACGAACAAACCCGCACACATTCGCAGACTTCGCCGGTCGTGAAGTCCGCCGCGGCCATATTGGGGCCCCGTGATCTCCCCAACGAAAAACATAAACAAAGCAACTGCCAGCCACCAAAATTCACGAAGAGAATAACTTACCGGGAAGGAAAATCGGGTCAGAGCCTCTCCCGCGCAGTCCCGCGTCTCCCTGGTGCGCTGTCAGTTGTCCCTGGCGGCGTCTGTCCTCCCGCAGCTCCTCAGCGGCCCCTGCAAATACAAAACAAACTGTCAGCAGATTCCCGGAATTCCCTCGTCGGCCCGATTGCACTTTGCCGGCGCACTTTCACTGTCACACCACTCTCACTACACAACACTGCGCACTGCACAAAACAACACCCCACAATTCCGAATTCCCGCCGCGCACAGCTCATAATTCGAGCTGACAGTTCGACGCCAAGCAAAACACCGCCGCCGAAAACAAACTCCGCTGGGTAAACAGCGAGCGAGCTGCTTGCCCCGCCGTGCTACTCCGCCACACAGACAGGCCACGCGCGAGTTACGTTACCAGAAGATGAGTCGATTCCTCAAAATCTGGAGACGATAATCCAGAAATATTCCAACAATTAAATTCAAACGTCTTGAAATTGTAACCCCTAAACTCATCAAATCTGGGGGCACGGCAGTGCCCCCGCCAAGTCGAGCAAGCACCGCCGTAACATCCTTTTCTCGAAGCAGTTCAGGCCATTTTCGACCCCCCTATAACTTCTTTGTGGATAAAACTAGAAGCCTGAATTTTCAGTAACCAATCAGGCATTGTATAAACACGGTATATTTCAAATTTCATTCAATTTGAACTACTAGTTTAAGAATTATAACTAATCAAAGTTTCTTAATTTTGTCACTCACTGACTGACCGATCATCAAAACTCTAAGGCACTTCTAGCAGATATAGAAGCTCCAAATTTTATACACAGTTATTGTTTAGCCTACAAAGAAAGGAAAAACTTAAAAATCCCGAAATTTCATTATCGTTGGTCAAAGTTCTTTCATTTTGTCACTAACTCACCGATCATCAATATTCTAAGGTACTTCTAGCAGACCCACAAGCTCCAAATTTTGAACACAGTTATTGTTTAGCCTACAAAGGAAGGAAAAACTGAAAAATCCCGAAATTTCATTATATTTAATGAAAAATAATGATTTTATTAAAAATTAGGTTCATTCAAAAAATAACGCATGCGCTTGTACTCATGCTTGCCACTGGCCGCGATTGAATTTTGAAAGGATGAATGTAGTAGACTATCGTTCTGTGGGCACGGTAGTGCCCCCGCCAAGTCGATTAGTTTGTTCAAATTTTGAATTTTAGTTAGTGTTAAGCTCATGAGGAAGAAAAAAAAGAAAAATCCCGAAATTGCATTATAGTAAATGAAAAATACATCAAAGCATCTGAGAAAAATCAATAGAGACAGGGAGTGGGCTTTAAGAAAATCAGTAGCTGACGGACAAGATATATTACCCGAAAAAAAAGAAAGGAGGATGACCTAACAAAAAGAAATGATATCCCATAAAAAACAAAAAATGTAAAAAAATGCCAAGTCTCGCAACGCAGTTCTTCTGCCGTAAAAAGTTGTGAGATCTTATGTAAAACCAAGTCAGTTATATTAGTTAGTGTCTATGGAAGCACCTATTCAACAACTTTGTTATAAATTGTTATCTAATCAATTACCTATCAACATTTATAGTGACCGTATCAATATTAGACATCTTTATTTCTATAATAATTATAATTACTTGGCAATTGCACGGTAACATATTCTACTAATTAAAATACTGGCCGAACTAAAATTGCTAGATGATGAAAGAGCAATTTGTGCGACCCACCGAAAATTTAAACATATTCCAAAAACGTATAATAACGAAGTTGGTCGACAAACGAACAAACGAATGAACAGACCAAATAACGAAGTACAGCCACTCAGACGACCCGATAGCTATAACAGTGCCAATTATAATTACGGTGTTAATAATACTAACAATTCCCACAACAATAGAAATCAAGACAATAATTTTAGAAACCAAAATAATAATTCCTACAACAATAGAAATCAAAACAATAATTTGAGAAGCCAAAACGGTAACTATTACAATAGAAATCAAAACAGTAACCCTAACAACAATAGATCTAATCATAACAATAACTTTAATACTACTAACAGGAACAATTCAAGTTCTTATAATCGACCTAATAACAATAACAGCTCAACTAATAGAGATGTTAGCAATAACTCTGAAAGATTGAATATGTCCAATTCAAATAGACTCCGTGTTAATCCTAATAGTTCTAGCGTACCTAACAGCTCCAATAATCAAGTAGAACTAATGGAAATCGATAATGTTCAACAGCAAAATTTTCCCTCAGAACCTCAAAATCAAAATTGCCCATAGTAACCCTTACAATAGGTCACAACAAGTTAAAATGTCTCGTAGATACAGGTTCAGAAACCAGCATTATTAAACCCCAAATTTTAGACAATTTTCCCGAAGTAAAGCTCCTAAACCCATTATTCTATTCCACTATTAACGGCATAAATCAGGTAGATCGTGAAATAATTACTCCATTACCAAAAGAATTTTTAATAAGAGGTACTATATCATGGAAAGTGATTGCATTGAATGGAAGAAAATATGACGCAATAATCGGACAGAATCTACTAACGGCAATAAAAGCACGAGTAAATTTAGGAAAAAGACAATTAGAAACGACAAAAAATATTATATTGTTCGAGGACGATTACCCTTACGAAATAAATGAAATAACTTTCCCAGAAATTAATGAAGGAAATGTAATAAATAGCTTAAAACTTGATCACCTAAATGAGGAAGAATATAAATTGATCACAAACTTGCTGCGAGATTATAAGGAATTGTTTTTCAAAGAAGGGGACAAGCTCACTTTTACTCACGAAGTACAGCACGAAATTATCACTATAACCAATAACCCAATATATTCAAAAATCTACCGTTTTCCACAAATACATGAAAAAGAAATTGAAAGGCAAATTTCTGAGATGCTTTCACAAGGGATCATAACGGAGAGTAATTCACCCTACAATTCCCCTCTGGATAGTTCCCAAGAAACCAGATAACTCCGGTAAACAAAAGTGGCGTATTGTCATTGACTACCGTCGACTCAATGAAGTCACTGTCAGTGACAAATTCCCAATTCCCAATATTGATAACCAAATTGGGAAGAGCCCAGTATTTCACGACTTTGGATCTGGCCAAGGGTTTTCACCAGATCCTCGTGAAGGCTGAAGACCGGAAGAAAACTGCGTTCTCTACTCCATTCGGTCATTTCGAATATATCAGAATGCCGTTTGGATTAAAAAACGCCCCTTCAACCTTTCAGAGATTAATGAATTCGGTTCTCAGGGACTACGTAAACAGAATATGTGTAGTCTACCTCGATGATATTCTTATATTCAGTACCTCTCTGGAAGAACACATCCTCAATATTCGTAATATATTTGACAGGTTGCAGGAAGCAAGGCTGAAAATACAGGTTGACAAGTGTAATTTCCTCCTTAAGGAGACGGAGTATCTCGGTCACATTTTGACACCTGAAGGTGTACGACCAAATCCAACAAAAATCGAAGTCATCCAAAACCTTAAGCTTCCCACAACCCAAAAACAAATAAAATCTTTCCTTGGAATCACCGGTTATTATCGGAAATTTATTAAAAATTATGCTAAAATTGCGCAACCGTTAACAAAATACCTGAAAAAAATTCTAAAGTCAATCCAAATAACCCTTGCTTCATTGCTAGCTTTGAAAAGCTGAAAGAACTTATTACCAATCATCCAATCCTCCGGTACCCTGATTTTGGAAAACAATTCAAGCTGATCACAGATGCGAGCAATTTTGCCATTGGGGCTGTCCTAACACAGGATGGTCATCCAGTATGTTACGCATCTCGAACTCTTAACACTCATGAACAAAATTATCCGACAGTAGAAAAAGAGCTTTTGGCCGTAGTTTGGGGAGTAAGATATTTCAGGCCATATTTATTTGGAAGGGAATTCGAGCTACAAACTGACCACCAGCCCATAAAGTGGCTGCATACAAAATATTCAGGTAAAGATATAAATCCTCGACTCCAACGTTGGCTAATACAACTAGGCGAGTATAATATTAAGATAGGGTTTATTAAAGGAAAAGAGAATAGGATAGCAGACTTCTTGAGTAGAATTAACGTTGAAACCCAAGAGATCAACGTTATTAAGGATGATAAAAATATTGTTGCTAGAAATTGTAATAATCCATTAAAATGTGATGATGCTAGCAATAATGCGAGTGATGTACTAATGGGGAACTTTTCAGAACGTGTTGCAAACTTGAACACTAGTGCCGAAAATTTGGGCACGAATACTAAACCTGAAAACCTCAGTGATGTTTTAAGTGAAAATTTAAATAAAAACTATGAAAACATAAATAATATAGAGGAAGACAATAATAACATGGAATCGGTAGAGGTTTTAACTACCCATTCTCAAGAAGAAAACTTGGAAGACCATATCCCTATCCTTGAAACCGTGGTTAACAGATTTAAATTCCAAATAATCCTAGTAGAAACTAAAGAAAAGGAATATGAAACGATTTTTAAAAACAAAAGAATTTTTATTGATAAAACCGACTTACTAAATGACAATGTCCGTGATATTTTGCATAGGCATTTGGTTAATAAATGCAAAATAGGGGTATATACCAATTTAAGTGATCACGATTATAATCAGTTGCAGCAAAAGTTAATAGCGTTATATAGAAATCGGACTATTTTCAAATTCGTTAAATGCAGTCACTTTGCCACCGATATAGAAAACGAAGAGAAACTAAAAAAACAGATAGCTCTATTTCACAAAAATGAAGTAGGACATTCTGGCATAATCCCTACCTACGAAGGAATGAAAAGGAAAATATATCATCCAAATCTCAGAATAGAAGTATGGAAAATCATAAATAATTGCGAAATTTGCTCTTCTGCTAAGTATGATCGTCAACCAATAAAGAAAAAATTTCATTTGACGGAAACGCCTTCGACAATTAATGAAGTAGTACATGTTGATGTTTACGTTAATAGTAAACACTCTTTCATAAATTTTATTGATAAATTTTCAAAATTCGCTACAAGTCTTTATCTAGAAGACAGAAATAGCCTAACAATAGTAGAAAAACTTAAGCACTTTATTTCAATTCGAGGAAAAATAAAACGGTTTATTTTCGACAATGAATTCAATTCCAAAAACGTTCAGGATTTTTTAAAAAGGGAAAATATCGATTTCCACCTAACAAAACCAAATAATCACACTGGGAATGCTGATGTCGAAAGGTTAAACAACACTTTAACTGAACGTATTAGGGCCTTAAATCTAGAAGAGCAACAACCCATCAAATTACAAATGCTTAATGCAATCATACTTTACAATAATACATACCATTCAACTATCAAATGTACTCCTGCCGAGGTGCAGAATCGCGAAGTTAATTTTGAAATAATAAAACAAAGAATAGATGAAAAGAAAAACCGAATAATAAACAAAAGAAATGAAAACCGCAAAAATTATACAGAGACTAGGACAACGGGATTTATTAAAAATTATAAATCACTCCGACATAAAGAAGAGCCAAAATTCAGAAAATATAAATTAGCTAATGTCCATGAAAGTAATATAAAGAAACCCTTCAAATTTACAGGCGAAAATGTTTCGAATCGGGTTCATATGGATGCTGGCCCTAGTGTTTGCCACGTTCCCAGTAGTTCAAGCAACCCTAACAATTGAAGAAGTACACTAGGAACTCGGATTCGTCGAAGTAAAAATGGACGAAGTGGAGATAGTAGACAGGTTCGATATAGTCCTACATATAATTCATCCAAACGAAATTTTAAACATCCTAATCGACTTGAGACATAACATTCAAATCCTAAATATTACTAACAAAGATATATTATTAGAACAAATCAACTCCATTAGAGCTAAAATACTAACACTGTTACCTAACAGAAATAGAAGAGGCTTAATAAACCTTGTAGGAAAAGGACTGAAATGGCTTTTCGGTACACTTGACGAAGACGACAAACAAGAAATCGAGTCACATTTAAAAGTAACAGACGAAAACAGTCATAGAGCAATAGAAACTATTAATCAGCAAATAAAAATTAACGAAAATTTTAACAACTCATTCGCATTAATAAAGGATATTATAGAAGCAGACAGAAATAAAATTGTTTCAAAGCTAAATCGTATTGAAAACTTTGAAAAAGAAATAATAGACCAAGAAGTTTTCCTCGAGCAACAGTTAAGAATAAATGCATTAAAAGATCAAGTAGAACAAATACAAGATAACATAATTTCAAGTAGAGTTGGAATAGTCCATCCTAACATATTAAGCGACCAAGAAATTCAAGAATACCGAATCGACATGCAAAAATTAAGTAACATTAAAACCGGAATAGCAAAATACAAAGATAACGCGATTGTGTTCGCCATAAAAATTCCAATAAAATCTTTAAAAACAAATAAGAAATTAATAGTTCCTATTGCTAACTCAGACAGTAAACAAATCGATGAAGAATTTGAATACACCGTTAACATTAAAAATAAAACTTTTGTATTTGAATCTGGCAAAAGCCTACAAGAACTAAAATTAAGCAGACACTGTGTTATAAAGAAAAGATGTAAACTAATTAACAGCGCTGAACAAGAAATTATAGAAATAGAGAATGACTTTGTAATCTTAAACAATGTAAAAAACAAAACATTTAGAAGTTCATGTGATGAAAGAAAATTTGTATTAACCGGAAACTTTATCATTAATTTTGTCAATTGTTCAATTAAAATATATAATAAGAGCTTCAGTAATAAAATATCAACATTTACGGAAAGATTTGCTATACCAAATAAAGAAAGTATTACATTACATGACGAAGCTCTAAAATTTGAAAAAATTATTTTGCATCAGGAGAATAATCTCAGAGAAATAGAAGAGCTACACTTTCACAAAATAGTTAACTACAGTTTAGGTACAGGAAGCATTATTTTAATAATTATAACAATACTCATTGTATTCTATAAACAGAGCAAAGTCAAAGTCAAGATGATTCAGGAGAATCATCAATTAAAGGGGAGAGGAGTTACGTTACCAGAAGATGAGTCGATTCCTCAAAATCTGGAGACGATAATCCAGAAATATTCCAACAATTAAATTCAAACGTCTTGAAATTGTAACCCCTAAACTCATCAAATTTATTTTGCAATAAAAACATTTTTTGTGCTGACCGGTCTCAGGTTCTGTGGAAACGCAGCAAACATCACGTTGCCACAAAACGTGAAACCAAGATGCAATGTCAGCCCTATTTTCTGGTAACGCAACTCAACTCTCGACCCCGAATTAGCAGTCTCGATCTGGATGTTATAGAGAGCTCATCTTCAGTGCTATTAAAAAGTCTGTCAGTGCTATCCATCAGTGTTATTGTAAAATCTAACCGTATTGTAAAATCTAACAGTGTTATCGTAAAAACAAAAGAATTTTTAATAAAGACGTTTAAAAGAAAAATAAGTGATTTCATTTCTAAAAGAATACCCTAAAAGAAAAAGAATAATAACAATAACTTAACTCGCGCGCGCCGCTCAGCGAGCTTTGGGAAGTCGCGGGCTTCTCTGCGGGTCAAAGATTATCCACAATAAGATGCGACACTCCTATACTAAGCAAAACCACTATCCCATAGGGCCGTTCCACACTAGCCTTATTTTTTGCACCCGGTGCAAGATTCATTTTTTGCACCCGGTGCAAGATTCATTTTTTGCACCCGGAGTCTTTCGAAAAATTCGAATTTCATTTCGAACACATTCGGAAATCGTCCTCATTTGCCTGCCAGCCAGCAACGAGGCCAGTGCTAAGGCTCGTTGAAGCGATGCTCTGGCCACTGGGTGCATGAACGAGCCAGGTAGAATTTCCCCGGCTTGTTTACGCATCTGTTAATGAATGTTTTGCCTCTAGGAGGTTGAAAATTTGGACAGTGCCAGGTCGGGTACAATAAAGACATTTGGGAATCTCTAAACCGGTCTCGCTTTTGTCTGGCCAAATTGAATTACTTTCTTATTTTAAATAAGAATTTTATTTCAAATTGAAATAACCTAATTATTTCAAATATTCAGTTATTTCAAAATGAAGTAGCTCAATTATTTCAAATAATCAGTTATTTGAAATAAAATGAATGTTAATTATAATAAAATTTAATTTAAATAACTGCTTATTTAAAAATGAAATAAAACTTTAACGAAATAATAACTTATTTCAAAAAATACAAAAAAATTATCTTTAATTGTAAAATCTCATGTTCTTCACACGAAATAAAATGTTTTATTTGGGTTAATCACGTTGTAAATGCAAACGAAATACAATTTAATTGAAAAGTGTTTGCAATGGGAAGCAGGTAATATTGAAATCGTTTTATAAATCATCTTTATTTACAGTACGTAAAACACGCTGTTTAAAACAATCATTCAAGTTCCACTGATGGTGTTAGTGACAATGTCTCGACAATGTTATCTTCACCGAAATAAAAATCATCGGCCTGTTAGTGGGTCCTTATTCAGATGATCATTTTGAAGTAATTCAATTTGCCCAGACAGAAGCGAGACCGGTTTAGAGATTCCCAAATGTCTTTATTGTACCCGACCTGGCACTGTCCAATTTTTCAACCTTCTAGAGGCAAAACATTCATTAATACATGCGTAAACAAGCTGGGAAAATTCTACCTGGCTCGTTCATGCACCCAGTGGCCAGAGCATCGCTTCCACGAGCCTTAGCACTGGCCTCGTTGCTGGCTGGCCGGCAAATGAGGAAGATTTCCGAATGTGTTCGAAATGAAATTCGAATTTTTCGAAAGACTCCGGGTGCAAAAAATGAAGCTTGCACCGGGTGAAAAAAATGAGGCTAGTGTGGAACGGCCCATTGGGATTAATCAATTTATTAAGTGTTTATTAAGGATTAGTTGTGATCGCTGTCGCATCTTCTTATCACCGGCAGGAGTTGAACTATAGGTACTTTCGAATTAGTACCTATATTCTGATGAAAATTGCAGGCGACCGTACGCACAGTTATAAGAAAACTATAAAATGTATAAAATTCCCAATTTTTTCTTTATTTTGTACCATTATTTTGTATAATATTTTTTTATCTTGCTGTCCTCCCTTTTGGCAGCCCCATATGCCTTTTGCATCTAACATCTATATCACTAACGAAAATTAATTTATTGTATTTAAAACTTAATGAACACATCGTGTAAAAAATTTAGATACATAAAATATTATTGTTTGAGTGTTTAAAACTAGTAACAAAAACAATAATAATAATAAAAAATAGACATTTTGTTGATTTATGTTTCTAAAATATTTTAGGATAGAACATTTTCGCGCTATCTACCTACCTACTGAACTTCATCGTTACATTTCATTATTAACATTTTTGATGTTTTTAAAAAGTATATAAAACAAGAATTTGCTACTTACAAAAATAATGTACAAGAATAATTTCACTTCCTTTGATTTAAAACTTACTCTTTTTTGTATTGGACATTCAAAACTTATAATTTAGATCAGGAAAGTTTATCGATTACTTTGATAGCGATATTGAATATGTAAGGTACAGTTTCTTTTTTTAATCTTAATTCTATTTTGAGTTTCACATAAGACTCTAAACTTAATCAGACTATTCAGGTGCACAAAGTTTTAACGAAAGCTGAAGTGCAAAGCCAATAAACAGAAAACACATGTGCAAATAGCGCGAGCAACAGCTATAGTCGGAAAGGAAAAAAATTAGTATTTGATCATAATTTTGATTACACAACATCTAAATACAAGTTGAGTCCACCACAATTGATGGTGCACTTCTCAAAATTAGCATCTCTGTTTCCGAGGTGTCCACTGTTTTTAATATGGTAAACAATGTTGGAAAGATTGAGACCGAAAACTCTGTAAGGATTATATACAATTCTAAAACCCCCCGACTTAAAGGAGGTAAGTAACTAAAGAAAATTCGTCAAGGGATGCCATTCCCTGCCCTGAATTAAGAATAGGAGAATATCAATTAAGACTACATGCAATATTTTAGTTCACTTCAGGCAGAGATTATAAAATACAGGGTGTCTCAAAAGAAAGTTCACATTTAAATCTTTTTTTAAAAGAAAAGTCTTAGCTTTATTGAAAAAATGTTTATTTTATATTGAAGTACACTGTTTGGGAATTTATTTTTTAAAAATAACATCGTCCAAATGTAAACCGTTGCGCTCTCGGCATTCATTTAGTCGGGCACTAAAATTGCCTATGACAGCTCGGCAGGTAGTCTCCGTGATGGCTGCCATTTCATGACGGAGTAACACTGTCCACGTTTTCGGCTGTTCTTGATGTTCTTGGCCGCCCAGATTTTGGTTTCTCCAGAGTTGACCCAGTCTCTTCAAACTTCTCAACCCATTTTGCAATGAGTCGAGTGCTAGGCGCATCATTTAAGTGACGAATATGTCGAATACTGCAGAATTTTCTACGCGCTACAGTCGCCGAATTACCGTTTTTGTAAAACTCACGTACGCACAACGCACGGTCCGCACCAGAGAAACGCTCCATAGCGACTAAATTCCCAAGAGCCAGACTACCGACTGACATACCCCCCGCGCCCCTCAGAATAGTTGCTTTCGCGTAATAAGATAAGCAAATGTGAACTTACTTTTGAGACACCTTGTACTATTTAATAATCTCTGCTTCAGGGCAGGTAATGAATGGCCTCCCCCGACGAATTTTCTTTGGTTACTTACCTCCTTTTAGTCGGGGGGTTCTAAAATTTCATTTAATCCTTTTTCTATTACGACGTTTACATCCGTCGCGGATTTTTTCAGAATATTTAATTTTGTTTTTTTGATATATTAGGTACATCTACATATATCTATATCTCTATCTATCTATACATATTATAAAACAAAGTCCACCCGGCGCGTCTGTTCGCGATAAACTCAAAAACTACCGAACGGATTTGAAAAATTCTTTTTGCATTTGATAGCCCAATTCTTGAGGAAGGTTTTAGGCTATTTTACATCACGCTACGACCCCTAGGAGGGGACATTTGTCTCCCCTTTGGCTCCAGGCTCCAAAATGTGAGAAAAAACGTAACAAATTTTCACTTTTTTCTCAAAAACTGTAACACTTACAAATTTGCAAATTACACCACGTCAAAGCGCCATTCCTTCCGCAAATTTGCCCAACCTCAGCGATCCATTTTGCTGCATTTTTACAACTTTTAGGCCCCATAGCATCCCCAAAGGTCTAAATGTCGCAATTTTCATAAATGTTGTTCACTTTTTTTCAACTCAGTCGGAAATATACTAAAAGTGGTCCAAATTCTACCAAATTTCCACCAGATACTCTCTAGCTAGAGTATATAAGTGGTTTTGGTATAAAAATATTTTCATAAATCAACGTCATTTTCGCATAATTACTTTCTCATTTCATCGTAATTAATTCGCGACTTTCTGATTAACCATTTTCGCCCCTACCTTCAGACATTCTTTTCAACATTTCTCTGCTCTTAGAGCATATTATTTTAATAAAATTTAACTCACTAGAAAGGTAACAATTTTCTCTTGCGATTTCATGTAACGCTTTCGACCCTACTATTATTAACAACCCACACAGCCCCCGTGAATCTAATAAAATTAGCTGAAAATGATCTTTCGCTTCATTTGAATCACACCCAGCAGAGAGCTTCGTGTTAGCTACATACATATGTAGTAGGCGTGTGCATGACTTCAGCAGGCAGGCGACGTCAGGGTGAAGCGCGCGCACTATTTTTTGCTTAGTTGTGAACAGACTTCCGAAGCGAATGGTCACAATTGTGGAACGCACTATTTTTTGCTGATAGTTGTGAACATACTTTTGTTTGATTGAATTTTTTCAGAGGTCATTATTACTTATTTGTTTGAGTCAAAGTTCATTATTATTTATTTGTTTTGGTTTCTTTTCACGTAGTGAAACATTTTAAAATTAATTTTTTGCTGATAGTTGTGAACATACTTTTGTTTGATTGAATTTTTTCAGAGGTCATTATTACTTCTTGTTCTATCCGAACTCAAAGTATGAGTGGACGAACCCAAAAAATAAGGAAAATAATTCGGCTCAACGAAGCTGCAATGATTCGGTCACAATCTCCCAACCAATGCCGAAATTGCAAGATTTCTTTCACAGCTCAAATCTCGTCGCTCGAGATTTGGGGGCAACGTATAAATTGTTAACCAGATTACTTTTAGAGAGAGCTTATCCTAATCAGCGTGAAAAAGCTGATAGTGAGTAGCTTAAATGGAGGGATGTCCAGCTGCTTAGTTAGCGAGCAGGTAAATAAAGTTTGCTCTTGTTCTGACTTGTCCCAGATCAGGAAATTATTTCTTGACTAGAACTTCGGTCAGAACATAAACGAAAAGGGTACTTACCTGTCTCCCTCGTTGGCGAACTGAACTGTAGTTGATGTAATCTCTCGTCTGGTCGTTGCACAAGCGAAGAAGGCAATTCGTCTGGTCGTTGTACAAGCGAAGACGGCAACTCGGTTGATGCACTAAACTGCACTAATCTTAATTTGGTGAGATCCAAATTAAGTGATAGAAAAATGTATATTGATCAGCGTTCAACACGCTACACAAAATTCTTGATTTGTTCGGCTTTCAAATCAAGTGATCTTAATTTAGTCGCAGTGCCTAAATTAAGTGTAAAGAGAAACTTCCAGGATATGGGATGATGGAATGTTCCGATCACCGCTCAGAACACTGGATGATAGAGTTTTGTTCTAGTCACCACCTAGAACAAATGATCTCAACTAAGTCAACACCTTACGTTGAGTGGAGACCTCAAATAATCAGCACTTATTTGAGTGGCAAGGATTGCTAGGTAAAATGATAGGAATGTCTTCTAGTCACCACCTAGAATCGACAATCTCAATAAAGTCAGCACCTTTATTGAGTGGAAATTTCAAATAGTCAGCACCTATTTGAATGGAGAGGATTATTAGGTAGAATGCTAAGAGTTTTTTCTAGTCACCACCTAGAATCAACAATCTTAATAAAGTCAGCACCTTTATTAAGTGGAAAATTCAAATAGTCAGCACCTATTTGAATTTAAGTATAAGCGTGATAGGAAAATGGCAAAGAGGTAAATCAGCAAGGAAAAGGCAAAGAGTAAAACGGCAAAGAGGTAAAGGCAAAAGAGGCTGCTATCAGGCAGCGCAGAGTTTTTATACCCAGAATAGTGCACACGGCACTTAAGTTTACGGTACCCCCCACTAACTCGGTGCCCACATACATTGACCCATCAGTGGGTCTTACGGTACACCCGACTGATTACATTTTACAAGACTTCTCCGCCGAGAATTAGTTTTACTATTAGGCCCTAGATGGCCTTCTCATAAGTCCGAAAGTGACCTAATGAGTGAGTATTGTTTTTGTTTATATTTGCACTTGACAGATGCAAGTGATTTGCAGTGCGAGGAAGGCACTTCGGGTAAGTATTGCAATTTTGTATTGCAATTACTAAATAGTTTCCTTTTTAGGTTTCCGAACTGTGTGGAACATCCCTTCAGTGTGAGACTTCGTTGGATTTCGGGATTACTGGTAAGTTAAGTGAATAATTTTACTGTGTTCAGTGTTTTTAAAAGTTTGTTTACCCTTACAGCTGATCGCCGCAGCTGTGGGTGGCGCCTAGGCCGAGCCAGAGTGTCAGGGCACTCTGGGTTTTGGTGCAGGTGCACCAAACATACTCCCCCGCCACTTTGTTAGGAAAATAGCAAGGTAAGTAGTTTGTTTATGGTTTTGATTGTTGAAGTAACCATACTCTTTTTCATCCTTAGATCAAATTCAAATCGGACGGACGAAGAGGATGGGTTGAGCGAAGCGAGTTAGTAATAAGATTAAGATTAGAATGTATATTGTTTGTAAACAAGTGAAAGAATAGAAGAAATTTAAATTTAATTAGCCCTTTTTATTTGTGACCTTAACTAGGCCATTGGCCAATAAGTTGAAAGTTGTATGGACAACCTTAGATTAGGGTTTTGACGACGATTATGTATGAATCGACGGCAATAGGCAAGAATGCTTAAGAGCTTAGGGTAGGATGAAAACTTCGAAATTAATTGGGATAGAGTTGATGTAATGTGAGTCGTAAAAGTGGCTCCTTTTTCCTCAAGAGTAGTGTCTTCCTTGAAGGAAACAGAATCTGGTGACCAATTATTTTTGGAGCATTGTAACCAGCTGGGCCCATTCCACCACAGAGTGCGTTTTAATAATTTGGAGAATAAAAGAGCTCCACAGAACTCGAGGCGAGGCAAGGTCGCTGGCCTGGTTGGAGCAACCTTTGATTTTGCAATCACTAGATTGATGTTAATTTGCCCTTGATCGTCAATAACTCGGATGTATACTGCAGCTGAGTATGCTCCAATTGAAGCATCAGAAAACCCATGAATTTGAATTAAATTGTGATTTGTTGTAGTTTGAAGCCACCTAGGAATTTTGAATTGACTAATAAAATGTAGTTCTGATTTGAATTCTTGCCATTTTGAATTAATATTAGGAGGAATAGGATCATCCCACGAACACCCTGAAAGCCATAAAGATTGCATCAGAATCTTTGCTGTAATCACGATCGGGGAAATCCAACCGAGGGGGTCGAACAGCGTAGCAATTTCAGACAAAACAGATCGCTTGGTGTTAAGACGATCCTCATTTTGTCGAAATTGCAAGGTGAAATAATCTGCTCCTGGGTACCAGTGAATACCCAGAGTTTTCACTGACTCATCACTTGCGAATCTCAACGGAAATTTTAATTCCCTATGGCTTTCCGGGATATTCGCAAGGAGATCAGAAGAATTACTCACCCATTTTCGAAGATTAAAACCTCCGGATGATAAGAGGTCTTGGATTTGTGATTGAATTTCGAGACTTTCCTGTAAAGTGTCTGAACCCGTTAATAGGTCGTCCACGTAAAAGTCTCGTGTAACGATTTTAGCAGCAAGAGGATAATTATGGGCTTCGTCCTTGGCTAATTGATGGAGTGTTTTAATGGCAAGATAGGGGGCAGGAGTAGTGCCAAACGTGACTGTAGTGAGCACATATTCCTGAAGTGGCTCGCTAGAATTGTTCCTCCAGAAAATACGCTGGTAATTTTGATCAGATGGGTGCATATTAATCATGCGGTACATCTTTTCCACATCAGCTGACATAGAGTATCGATACAACCGCCAGCGTAGTAATAGTGTAAATAGTTCAGCTTGTAGCACGGGACCAGAATATAATTGGTCATTCAAGCTGACGCCATTGGAAGTTTTTGCAGATGCATCGAAGACGACTCTAACTTTTGTGGTAGTACTGTCTTTGATCACTGCATGATGTGGAAGGTAATAAGATGGAACCTTTGGTGCATCTTTGCTAATTAATTTCATATGCCCCATGGAGATGTATTCGTTTAGGCATTTTCGGTACTCATCATAAAGTTCGGGGTTGCTACTTAGTCTCTTCTCTAGACAGAAGAATCGGCGAATAGCCATATTTCGGGATTCACCTAAGTTTGGAGGAGAGTTCTTGAAGGGTAACCGAACCTCGTATCGACCGTTGTCGTTACGGCAATGTGTAGTTTCAAACATACGTTCGCACTCTTGCTCTTCCTTACTTAGAGTGGGTTTTACTGGAATTTCTTCGCACTCCCAAAATTGGCGAATTAATTTGTTCAACGAAAGAAGTGGGTCTTGAGAAGTATTTAAGAAAGTCGCTGCTTGAGATATTGTTCTTGGCTGCCGTGATACTGGGCCGAACAATATCCAGCCAAAAATGCTATTTTGAGCAATAGGAGTACCTGGAGGTCCTTTACGGAGACCTTCGAGGATGATATCACCGTAAATATCGGCTCCGAGAAGGAGATCGATTTTACCAGGTTGATTGAAACATGAGTCTGCTAAAGAAAGGTTTTGTAAATGAGACCAATTTTGTGTCGTAATGTTTTCTGGAGGTAACAAATCAGTGATTTTTTGCACAACAAAAGCAGTTATTTTTGTGGGCTTTTGTTGTAAACGAGAAGAGTGTATTTCTAAAGACGCTTGTGACGTTACTTTAGTGGTTCCTGAACCTCCCAAGCCAGTGATTTGGAGATTTGTGGGAAATGTGCTTAGCTGTAGAAGCTTCGTTGCTGCCTTTGTGATGAAGGAAATTTGTGAACCCGAATCAATTAAGGCACGCAACGTGTAAATGGTCCCTGATTTTGAGGGCACGTTGATTAATGCTGTAGAGAGAAGGGATTGAGGTGCCTGTTGACCTTTGTTAGTATAAAATGATTGAACAGCATTAATATTCGTTTCACCCTTTTGAGGCTCGCTTGAAGGTTTAGCCTGAGTCGCTCTCTGTGGTGAAACGGGCTGAGCAGATTCAGCATTAGTTTCCTTATGCAATAAGGAATGATGTCGTCGTCCACATCGGCGACAATTAACTTTGCTAGGGCAAAATTGCATTTTGTGATTTTTAGAGAGACAATTAATACATAGTTGGTTTGAATTAGCAAATTTATACCTTTGAGTGGAATCAAGTTTGCTAAATTTTGGACATTTGTAAAGAGGATGAGACTCTTTACATGATATACATTTGTCTGAAGAGGCTGCACAGAAGGTTTTGGCACCTCTTTGCTGTGATGGCCTTTCAGTACTAGTGGATTTGGAATCTGAGATAGCTTCCAATGTACGAAATCTTTTCTCGAGAAACGCCTTTAGACTTTCGAATGTGGGCAGTTCCTCAGAGTTCTTTTGGCTTTCTTCCCACATCCGGTGTGTTTCGGAGGGGAGCCGTTGTACCAACATATGTATCAAGATTACATCCCAGTTTTCAATAGAGACGCCGAGCGCTTGAAGTTCGTATAAACTCTCGCATGATTTGTCTAGTAAATTTTTAATTCCTTTGGCTGTTTCGGAATTTAGTTTAGGTAAGTTGAATAGAAGCTTAAGTTGAGTATTTACCAATACTCGTTTATTGTCATACCTCCCCAGAAGCACCCTCCACGCACTGTCATAACTTGCGTCAGTTATAGGAAACTGTCTTAAGAGGTGTTCAGCTTCGCCACTAACGCAAGATTTTAAGTAATGTAGTTTTTGAGCTGCAGTGAGCTCAGCATTGGTATGTATTAATGCTTTAAAGAGATCGTGGAATGATCTCCATGACTCGTACGAGCCTGAAAATGTAGGAATGGAAATGCGTGGAAGTTTGAGTAAGGACTTATGAGATGAAGAATTATTTTGGTTGGTATTTGAAGATGACTGGGCACCTTCTTTGTGAGATTGATTGCTTGATAGATTACTTGCCGATGCCTCTTGCAATTTATCAAGAGCATCTTGCAGCAATCCGATAAAGTCGAAGTACTTTTCTTCTGTGTCAGAAAAGCTGTCTTGAGACCAATACTCGCATTTGTCTTGGTCTGCTGGGTTTAACGATTGAATCACCTCGCAGATGGAATAGTGATTTTTTTTGTACTCTTGCCAAAGCTGTTTTACCTCTGATAACCTTTCCGTTATCACCCCTTTAGTTCTTTTTGCTAATGCAGTTTTTCTGTAATTAACGACCGATTTTTGAAAAATTTCGGCTAAGGCCTTTTGTTTGGCCACCAACTGATTTAAAGACATTATGACGAACTGTTAATTCCCGTTAACTTAACCGTTACAGCCCCGTTAATCCGGCTCGAAGGACCAGCAAATGTTCTATCCGAACTCAAAGTATGAGTGGACGAACCCAAAAAATAAGGAAAATAATTCGGCTCAACGAAGCTGCAATGATTCGGTCACAATCTCCCAACCAATGCCGAAATTGCAAGATTTCTTTCACAGCTCAAATCTCGTCGCTCGAGATTTGGGGGCAACGTATAAATTGTTAACCAGATTACTTTTAGAGAGAGCTTATCCTAATCAGCGTGAAAAAGCTGATAGTGAGTAGCTTAAATGGAGGGATGTCCAGCTGCTTAGTTAGCGAGCAGGTAAATAAAGTTTGCTCTTGTTCTGACTTGTCCCAGATCAGGAAATTATTTCTTGACTAGAACTTCGGTCAGAACATAAACGAAAAGGGTACTTACCTGTCTCCCTCGTTGGCGAACTGAACTGTAGTTGATGTAATCTCTCGTCTGGTCGTTGCACAAGCGAAGAAGGCAATTCGTCTGGTCGTTGTACAAGCGAAGACGGCAACTCGGTTGATGCACTAAACTGCACTAATCTTAATTTGGTGAGATCCAAATTAAGTGATAGAAAAATGTATATTGATCAGCGTTCAACACGCTACACAAAATTCTTGATTTGTTCGGCTTTCAAATCAAGTGATCTTAATTTAGTCGCAGTGCCTAAATTAAGTGTAAAGAGAAACTTCCAGGATATGGGATGATGGAATGTTCCGATCACCGCTCAGAACACTGGATGATAGAGTTTTGTTCTAGTCACCACCTAGAACAAATGATCTCAACTAAGTCAACACCTTACGTTGAGTGGAGACCTCAAATAATCAGCACTTATTTGAGTGGCAAGGATTGCTAGGTAAAATGATAGGAATGTCTTCTAGTCACCACCTAGAATCGACAATCTCAATAAAGTCAGCACCTTTATTGAGTGGAAATTTCAAATAGTCAGCACCTATTTGAATGGAGAGGATTATTAGGCAGAATGCTAAGAGTTTTTTCTAGTCACCACCTAGAATCAACAATCTTAATAAAGTCAGCACCTTTATTAAGTGGAAAATTCAAATAGTCAGCACCTATTTGAATTTAAGTATAAGCGTGATAGGAAAATGGCAAAGAGGTAAATCAGCAAGGAAAAGGCAAAGAGGTAAATCAGCAAGGAAAAGGCAAAGAGTAAAACGGCAAAGAGGTAAAGGCAAAAGAGGCTGCTATCAGGCAGCGCAGAGTTTTTATACCCAGAATAGTGCACACGGCACTTAAGTTTACGGTACCCCCCACTAACTCGGTGCCCACATATGTACATTGACCCATCAGTGGGTCTTACGGTACACCCGACTGATTACATTTTACAAGACTTCTCCGCCGAGAATTAGTTTTACTATTAGGCCCTAGATGGCCTTCTCATAAGTCCGAAAGTGACCTAATGAGTGAGTATTGTTTTTGTTTATATTTGCACTTGACAGATGCAAGTGATTTGCAGTGCGAGGAAGGCACTTCGGGTAAGTATTGCAATTTTGTATTGCAATTACTAAATAGTTTCCTTTTTAGGTTTCCGAACTGTGTGGAACATCCCTTCAGTGTGAGACTTCGTTGGATTTCGGGATTACTGGTAAGTTAAGTGAATAATTTTACTGTGTTCAGTGTTTTTAAAAGTTTGTTTACCCTTACAGCTGATCGCCGCAGCTGTGGGTGGCGCCTAGGCCGAGCCAGAGTGTCAGGGCACTCTGGGTTTTGGTGCAGGTGCACCAAACACTTCTTTTGTTTGATTGAATTTTTTCAGAGGTCATTATTACTTATTTGTTTGAATCAAAGGTCATTATTATTTATTTGTTTTGGTTTCTTTTCACGTAGTGAATCATTTTAAAATTAATTTTTTGCTGATAGTTGTGAACATATTTTTTGTTTGATTGAATTTTTTCAGAGGTCATTATTACTTCTTTTGTTTGATTGAATTTTTTCAGAGGTCATTATTACTTATTTGTTTGAGTCAAAGGTCATTATTATTTATTTGTTTTGGTTTCTTTTCACGTAGTGAATCATTTTAAAATTAATTTCGAGGTTGAATTTTCTTTTTTAAGTACACTAAATAATCATGCCTCGACGAAGATCAAATTTCGGACGCAGTACGTCAAGTGCCAAAAGAGTCCGTTTGAGTCGAAGTAACGAAAATGATGAAAAGAGGGAAAGTCGTTTATCATTGGACCGTGAAAGGCATGTTTTCCAAAGAGGGAATAATATATGTCAACTTGCAAGCAGTCAACTTGCATGGCAATGTCACCGCCGCTGTAACTAAATTGTGACTTTCTAAAAAACTATTACCAAAACAGTTCAGTGTGGAACTATTACTTTTCGAGGACTTGTGATCGGAACGTTCAAGTGAGAAGACGTCTCCTTGTGTATTCACCGCCGCCATTACCGTCGATTTTCTGTTCACGTATAAATATTGTTTTGCGGAATAAATCTTTTTGAGTGGTTTAAAAAGTCGTTCTTTCTGTTCTTCCCCGGTTCCTAAATACCCTGTTGCCATACCTGACAGTTCAGAATTCAGAAGTGGGATAAGCCGGGGAATTGCGCGAAGTGCTTAAATTGCGAAATGCTTAAGTTGCGAGTGAACAAAAAAAAAAAAAAAAGTACATTTTGTCGGCACTGTCTTGGTACGTGTGTGCTCGGGATAACGGTAAAAAACTGTTGTACCTTCGTATCGAGTGTCTCGTGCTTCGGGTGCCGTGACACGTAAATCGTCGTTTATACTTTTTCGAAAGGGAAGAAACTGTTTTTGCCTCCGTATCGAGTGTCTCGTGCTTCGGGTGCCGTAACACGTAAATCGCCGTTTGGACTTTCTCGAAAAACAAAAAAAAACTGTCTTACCTTCGTACCGAGTGTCGCGTGCTTCGGGTGCCGTGACACGTAAATCGTCGTTTATATTGCGCCACCAATCCTTTAAATTCTCTCCTTGACGGAAGTCACCCAAAACATACAGCATTCACACGTAATATTCGTCGGTACAATAACGCTTTTCAGATGACGTCATTCAAAAGCCAACGGGTGGTTGAACACGGATTTATGCCAACATTTAAAGTCCAGGGACAAGTCTACCACCTTGCAGGTAGTCTTCTTCCGCATCGGCCTGATGAGCATAAATTTTTGCAGATTTATTTTATTGCTGATCCAGAAATTCAAACAACCACGCGATGTAATAAGTAATATTAATACAAGAGCACCACTTGATAACTCTATAGTCAGGTCATTGCAAAACATGTTGCATTCGCATAACAGATATGTGCATTCTTATAAAACTGCCATGGAAAGTGTTCCTCCTGATGTCCCAAACTACGATGTAGTGATACAAGCCAACAAGGTGCCTACTGGTGACCACCGTGGACGATATAATGCCCCTTCTACAAGCGAAGTAGCAGTTGTGATTGCTGGACAACAATTCAACAAAAGGGATATCGTACTACGAAGTCGCGACGAGAATCTCCACAAAATTTCTGAATCGGAACGTTTGATGTTTATACGTAACAATCAAACAAAATTACGCGCTGAAAATTACGTTCATTTGCAGGACGCTTTGCATTCGAATGATCATAGCAATAATATTGGACAACTGGTAATACTGCCGTCATCTTTTACTGGAGGACCGAGGTATCTACACGAAAAGACACAAGACGCAATGACATACTTTAGAAATTACGGAAAACCTGACCTCTTCATTACAATGACGTGTAATCCGAATTGGCCAGAAATAAAAGATAACCTACATCCTAACGCAACACCCCAAGATCGGTATGACATTGTAAATCGAGTCTTTCATTTAAAACTCCAAAAGTTATTATTTCTGATAAATAAGGCGAACATATTTGGTCCTACACGCTGTCATATGTACACAGTGGAATGGCAAAAGCGTGGATTACAACACATACATTTGCTTCTGTGACTAACAAATAAAGTCAGGCCAGACCAAATTGCTGGAATTGACTTAACCACTCAATGCTTTTCACACGGACAATTGTATGTTGCCCTGTCACGTGTAACATCTAAACATAATATGTTCGTTTTTGCACGTAATCAGGCTGAAGTGGTTGTTGTATACAAAGAAATATTTTAGTTTGTTTATGTATATATTCTTCACGTTTTCAAATATTTGCAGAATCCCCCCTCCGCGCCGCGTCTGTCTGTCTGCCTGTCTGAACGCGATAAACGCGTGCGAAGCCGGGGCGGGGCGGGTTGCTAGTATTTCATAATTGTTGGATATACATATGTACACTGGCAACACATTACCCCACGTTGTAACTGTCAATCACTGACATATAAGTAGTGGACTGCTGGTCCCGTACAAAAACTCATTTTAAAAGTGAGATCAAATTTGGGGCGAAATGGGGGAATGAAGAAAAAGCGAGATATTTCTTCATTCCCCCATGCAAATGCATATGTTAGACAAAGTAGAACATGTTTTTTTTATATCTGACTCTTTCTTTCTTCCGGCCCCGGGCTGCTCGGTGTCGGAAGTATTTTTGATAAATACTCAAAATGTAGGGCAAAATGAAAGGAGCTGTTTTGTGACAACTAATATTTATATATTATCTTCATTTTAATATAATATTGCAAAGAATTTCATGTGTTTTTATCACAAGGGCTTGCATCTCCACTCCACACAAGGGTTTACGTCGCCATTCAAAATGGTCTCACTTTTTATCCATCGATTGACAGTCAATGATTCGCTGTTTGATCTCACTCTGTTCTGAACTCTCGCTGAATAAACACCATATAAATTCTAACAAAGGTTATGGGCCCAGGGCTAACGTGACATAAAGTGCCTAAAGTAAGTACGTAAAAGGAAAAACTAAAGAATTCGCAGTGCCTAAAATAAGTTTTTTTTTGCCCGCTCGTGTGTCGCGATGTTACAGATAAGTTTTTGCCCCATCGAGAAGCTGGATGAGACTATTATGAGCCATGGAGCATGCAGGTGCGTGCTCATCAGTAGTATAAATATAGGGATTCTGGCGCACTCGATTTTTGAGGTTTTTGGAACCGAGTGCGCCAGAACCCCCATAGGAATTTTTGTTGAAAAACCTTGCGGAAGCGAGTGCGCTAGAATCCCCATAGGAATTTTTGTTGAATTTTTGTTGAAAAACCTTGCGGAACCGAGTGCACTAGAATCCTCATGGCCATTTTTGTTCAAAAACCTCTGAGTCAGAATCCTCATTGAGTGAGAAAGAACATTTTTGTTTGCGGAACCGAGTGCGCTAGAATCCTCATAGCGCGAGAATTTTGTTTGCGGAACCGAGAGCGCTGAATCCTCATCATCGCGGCTGTTGGATCTTGGGCGTTTGGGCCAGACATCTTTGTCTCTGTCCTTCTCTCTCTGTCTCTCTCTCACTATGGATCGATAGCGTCCATCTGTCGCGAGAATTTGGTAACGCTGGAAATTTAATGAATTAAAAAAGCAGGTTGTACGATTCGTCGGGGTTTGAACCGGGGATCGGTAACTTAAGAGGCCTGTATGTTAGCAACTGGGCTATCAAGGTTTCTTGTCGTTGTTATTTAATTTGTGTATACATGCGTTTGAACGATCGATCGAGCGATCTAAAAATAGAATTTTATAGTGACTTTGGGGATTGGGGCTATGTTGCGGTAGGTAATGGGATGCATGTTGCGGTGAGTATTTGATGGGAATTTGTAAGAAATTTAAAATACAAAATTCTAATTTCAAGCAGTGAGTTTTAGAGGATATTGCTGCGGTGAGTGTTGTGATTAAGGAAGTTAAGAATATGCTGGCTGTGGTGAGTGTTTTGTTTAAGATATGAATCTGTGGCGTCAGAAGTTAGCCACAGTTGGCCTGCTACTGTGATTTCCCTACTCGGTTGAATTCAGCAACGGGAGTAGTAGCAGTGGAAATCACAGTAGCCTGGCTGAAAAGCATTGCCGTAATGGAGTAGCCATTACGTTAGTATTCTCGGAAAAGGCTTGTGAGCAGGACGTATAGCTGGCAAAAATAAAATCAAGATATTCAAATAAAGTCTGTGTTTTAATTCACTAAATTGGTGACCCCGACGTGATCGAACAATTTTAAATAGTTTTCAGTGTATTAATAAACATTTTAACTAAATAAAAAACAATTTCCGCCGTGTTATTAAAAAATAAAAAAAATAATAAATAAATGTGGCCGACACAAAATAAAATTAATTTTCCGGTCGTGAATTAATTTAATATAGTTCATTTAAGAGAAAAAGTTTTTTTTTTTCCGGCGCGAATAATTATTTAAATAATAATTAATAAATAATTTATTATAAATTCTTTTCCAAAAATTTCCCGGCGCCCGATTTGCCAATCAATCGTTATTTAATTAGTGAATAACCACAGCAAAATTTTTTTTTTTGCCAACCTCACCTTTCCTCACGAAGCAGAACATGTTTAAAAAGAACAATTTTAATTAAATTTTAAATATGGCCGAAGAGTCTGCAGCTGATTTGAAGGCGCAGCTAGACCTGCTCAAGACGCAGTATGATGCCCTTCTCCAGCAGCATCAGCAAAGCCGAGAACATTCGCAGCCCCAGCAATACCAGCAACCCAGTCAACAACCTCAACAGCCCCAGCAACATTTACAGACTTTTGAAGAAATTCCTGCTGTTTTCCGTGCAGCAATTCGTCTTCCTCCATTTTGGCCGGACAAACCCGAAGTGTGGTTCGCACAGGTGGAGGCACAGTTCACCATCAGCGGCATCACACAGGAGGCAACGAAGTATAATTACGTCGTTGCTCAGCTGGACCTGCGTTGGACTAATGAGGTATTCGACATCATTGCTAACCCTCCACCACAGACTGAGCGTTATTCCAAGCTCAAAGCAGAGCTAATCCGTCGTCTGTCGCTTTCGGAGGAGCAAAGAGTGCGGCAACTGCTAAGTTCTGAGGAGTTGGGAGACAGAAAGCCCTCCCAGTTTCTTAGGCACCTCCGTTCTCTAGCCGGTACCTCTCCGGTTGGCGAGAACATCCTGCGCACACTTTGGCTGCAACGTTTGCCGTCTAACGTGCAGCAGATTCTGAAGGTGAAGCCGAATCTGTCCTTAGATGATACTGCAGATATTGCGGACAGTATCATGGAGGTGAATCCACCGACTTCATCGTTCGCTGTCAGTGCGCCGTCAGCCCTACCAGTTGCAGTCCAAAGTGTTACGGCTCAGCCAGTCAATAATGGTGAACAACTGGTACAGAAGATTGAGGAGCTCATTCATATGGTCGCAGCGCTCCACACCGGTCGCCGAGATTCTTCAATTAATCGAAGAGTTCGGGAGCGCTCACGATCTCGGGGTAAACGAGAGTTTTCTCATCGCGGCGCATCCTGTGAGCGTGTATGCTGGTATCATCGCCGTTTTGGTACCAATGCTCGGAACTGCATTGCTCCATGCGCATACAAGTCGGAAAACCCATCCGGCAGCCATTAACAGCGGCGACTGGCTGCCGGTCTGGAGGGAGCCGCCTTCTCGTAACAGATCGCTCTTCCAAAAGGCAATTTCTTGTTGATACCGGCTCCGACCTATCGTGTTTTCCCCGATCTCTTCTGAAGGACCGTCGTGCAGCCACAGACTTTGAACTCAGCGCTGCCAACAAATCAACCATCAAAACTTACGGCGAACTTCCCTTAAGCCTTAATCTAGGGCTTCGTCGTGACTTTACCTGGCGTTTTGTTGTCGCTGATGTGGCCCTGCCCATCCTAGGATCCGATTTTATGGCGCATTACAACTTGCTTCCGGACTGCCGCCACCGCCGCCTAGTTGATGGCGTAACTGGCCTCTCGGCGCCCGGACAGTCGTTTAATACGGCACATGTCAGTGTCAGGGTACTTACTGTTCCTCAGTCTACCTTCACTGACATCCTCAGCAAGTTCCCGCAGCTAATTCGGCCAGCTGGAGTCCCACGCGAAGTGCGTCACTCCACCGAGCATTTCATTCGGACGACTCCGGGACCGCCACTATCGTGTCGTGCAAGACGACTCGCACCAGACCGGTTAAACATAGCCAAAGAGGTGTTCGACGCCATGCTCAGAGAGGGCACGGCTCGTCGCTCGGAGAGTGCTTGGTCCTCGCCGTTGCACATGGTGCCCAAGAAGAATGACGGCTGGCGTCCATGCGGCGATTACCGCGCCTTGAATGCGCGTACGGTTCCAGATCGCTACCTGGTACGTCACATTCAAGACTTCAACCACAGGATTCATGGTTGTACAATCTTCTCAGTGATTGACCTTGTGAAGGCCTACAACCAAATTCCTGTTAACCCTGAGGACGTCCAGAAGACAGCAATCATTACACCATTCGGGTTGTTCGAGTTCCCGTTCATGGGTTTTGGTCTTCGCAATGCCGGACAGACCTTCCAACGTTTCATTGACGAAGTCTTACATGGTTTGGATTTCTGCTATGCCTACATAGACGACATTTTGATTTTTTCAAAGTCGGAAGAGCAACACAAGGAACACTTGCATCAATTGTTCCGGCGACTGTCTGATTACGGTTTGCTGATAAACTCCTCCAAGAGTGTTTTTGGCCAGTCAAGCGTAACATTTCTGGGTTATGAACTGTCAGCCGATGGTGTACGCCCATTACCAGACCGTATCGCCGCTCTGCAGTACTTCCCGTTGCCTAAAACCGCTAAGGCCCTCCGTCGATTTCTGGGCATGATAAATTTTTATCGCCGTTTTCTGCCCGCAGCTGCTGAACATCAAGCTCCCTTAGATGGTGCCGTCGCTGGTCTTCGTGGATCACAGCCCATTCACTGGACACCATCTCTCGAGCGCACTTTCGTCGCCTGCAAGGAGGCTCTGTCTAGAGTCACTCTTCTTCACCATCCAGTTTCAGATGCTCCGATTGGTCTTTTTACCGATGCTTCTAGCCATTCCGTTGGTGCCTGTCTCCAGCAGTTTGTCGACGGTTCCTGGCAGCCCATCGCGTTCTTTTCAAAGAAACTTTCAAAAGAACATTCAAAGCGGCTATCGAATGCTCTCACCAAAACAGCAGCAATCCTGGGCGTAGAAAACACTGAAGAAGACCAGACCGTATGGCCAGCTTACTACCGTGAGCTGCTCGCCATTTACGAAGCAGTCCAGCATTTTCGTCATATATTAGAGGCTCAGCATTGCACAATTTATACGGACCACAAGCCTTTAATATATGCCTTCAAACAACGACGAGAGAAGCTTCCACCAGTTCAGCTTCGCCAATTGTCGTACATTGCGCAGTTCACCACGGACATCCAGCATGTAAGTGGTGCCGACAATGTAGTAGCTGACGCTCTATCAGGGATAGCAGCTATATCGGTGGAACCTGTCGATCTTCGGGCACTGGCCCAGTCGCAAGAAAACGACCCTGAGTTCCAGCGTTTATTGTATCACGGTTCGGCACTCAAACTAAAGCGTGAACCAGTGCTCGGAGCAGATGTATTTATATATTGTGATACATCCACAGCACGCTCACGGCCTTTCGTGACAACTCCTTTCCGACAACAGGTATTCAACTCGCTGCACAACCTCTGTCATCCTAGAGTACGTGGGACCGCTCGACTTGTTTCGGAACGTTTCGTTTGGCCTAGCATCCAACGAGACTGTCGTGCATGGACACGCGCCTGTCTGTCGTGTCAACGTGCTAAAGTGACAAGGCATGTCCGCGCACCGCTTAGTACCTTCGCACTGCCGACAGATCGTTTTGCACATGTCCATATAGACATAGTTGGCCCTTTACCAGTTTCTGAGGGTTTCAAATATTGTCTGACGGCCACGGACAGGTTTACACGCTGGCTTGAAGTTTACCCAACCGCAGACATTACCGCCGAGACAATAGCGAAAGCCCTTATCACCGCTTGGATCTCCCGCTTTGGTGTTCCGCATCGCATCACCACTGATCGTGGTCGGCAGTTTGAAGCCTCACTATTTCAAGAGCTTGGTAAGCTCGTTGGTTTCAAGCAATCTAGGACCACAGCATATCACCCCTGCGCGAACGGGATGATAGAACGGCCACACCGGCAACTGAAGGCTGCCCTTATGTGTCATCCTGGCGCATCCTGGACAGAGGCCCTGCCACTGGTGCTACTTGGAATGCGGACGGCATGGAAAGATGATCTGCATTCATCATCTGCAGAGCTCGTTTATGGTGAGCCACTCCGTTTACCAGGAGAATATTTTACTCCTTCAACAAGCAGCGAGGGATCAGATTTTGTTTCACGTCTGCGACAAACAATATCCAAACTGAGACCTCAACCTGCTTCACGCCATGCGAAGCCAAGCATCTTTGTCTTCAAGGATCTGAAGGACGCTTCACAGATCATGCTTCGCGATGACAGCGTGCGAGGTACCCTGCAACCACCCTGCTCTGGACCCTACCCGGTCGTCGGACGGACAGAGAAGACGGTCACCATTCGCCGGCGAGGTCACGACGTTGTGGTCAGCATGGATAGAGTCAAACCAGCTTATAGTTTGAATGAGGACGCTCCTGCTGATACAACTTGCCCCGACTCATCGCCACCTGCAGTTCCAACCTCTATTCTGCGGCACTCAACATTGCAACCACCTGCAGCTCCAACCTCTATTCTGCGGCACTCAAGATCGCAACCAGCAGCAGATTCCCGCACCACAAGACCTGGCCGTAAAGTCCGGTTCCCGGAGCGCTTTCAGGCTGGTCTGTGAGTGCGCAGAAATCTCCGCAAGGGGGTAATGTGGCGTCAGAAGTTAGCCACAGTTGGCCTGCTACTGTGATTTCCCTACTCGGTTGAATTCAGCAACCGGAGTAGTAGCAGTGGAAATCACAGTAGCCTGGCTGAAAAGCATTGCCGTAATGGAGCAGCCATTACGTTAGTATTCTCGGAAAAGGCTTGTAAGCAGGACGTATAGCTGGCAAAAATAAAATCAAGATATTCAAATAAAGTCTGTGTTTTAATTCACTAAAAATCTGTAATAGCTTATGGGAATCAAAAAAGCGAAAATATTCCCGACAAAAAGTTTTCCTTTTAAGTGATTTTGTTAAGAAAGTTTATTCCAGTTTTGAGTTTTTAGTAACGAGCTCGCAATAAGTTTGTTTTAATTTTTTAATGAATTTTCAGAGGATATTGTGGTTAGTAAAAAGATTATGACGTTGAATTTATCAGAGATATTGTGGTTACTCAAACAAGGGTATCTCCTAAGAATTTGTGGAGGGTTACAACAAGATTTGGACAGAGGATTGTACTGGAGAAATACCAACTATTTCTTCCAGCTCGCTATGCATTAATGACAGAGGAATGCTTAACATCTTTCGATTGCGGAGAATTCACTATTACGAGCAAGAACGATAAGGGGAATTTGTTAGAATTTTCGAAAGTTAATAATAATAATAATATAACCTTTTATACAAATTTGTAAACTTGCAAAATAAGAAAATATATTTAGTATAAAATTATATTGAGTTTCTATATGCAATATTCACTCGAACAACCCAATGAACATTTTCCTTTCACATCATTATTCTACCCTACCTACTGCTTCTTTATCATATTTGAGTCATTTGTTGTGGTCAGGGCCAAACATTGGCCCCGATTCTCTGTCCTGAAAAGCATAAAACATCATTTCTATTTCACGCCGCCTATGGCTGGCGAAACAAATTTGATCTCGTCAACAACTCCAAAAAATTACGGCGCCCGTTGGCGGGTACCGCAAGAGGGCTGTCTCTCGGACTGCGAACGCAGAGTTTTGGAGCTAAAAATAGCACCAAAACTCGGTGCTCGCAGCTCGAGGGACAGTTAAAGCGAAGAAAAATTGCGGCGCGGGCCTGGCAATCGAGGCAAAATGTGTACCTCGAGCCCGGTCCCACAGAAAAATTGCCGCGACCGAGAAGCTCGAGCTGGCGCAAAAGTGCACGGTGCACCCAGCTGCCTCGAGCCAGGCCCCAGCCACAGCGAGAAGCGTAGCTCGATCCCGTTGGCATCGACTCGCACATCGGCGGTAAGCGCTTGATTGGCTGGCGCGGCGATGTGTGAGTGGATGGCAGCGGGATCTGCAACGGCACGCGCTGGAGGCACGCGGACGGCCGGCCGGTAGATCGGAGCGTGGCGTCGATTTTTCGAGGAGTGGGGTAAGAGCAGTCACGAGGAGTCGGTCGGAAGTTTTGGAAGAGTCAAGTCTGAGAAAAAATTCGAGAAGTCGGTTCGGGGAAAAAGCAGGAAGTCTAGCCGGGAGATAAAACGAAAAAGATTGAAAAGTCCGAAGGAAATTGAATCGGGAAAAATTAAGTCAGTCGAGTCGGGAATTGAAGAAAAACGGAAAAGTCGGTGCGAGAGTTAAAAGGTAAATTCGTCGGAAAAGGAAAAAGGAAATTCCGGGTAAATTTAGACATTGGATAGTGCCGACCGGGACCTGAAAAAAAAAAAAATTATTAAAGACGAGTGTGATTCGCGCCCAATTATGTGATTCCAAAATGTACTTACCGTGCAGTTCGAGTGTCGTGCCAAAACCTAAAAAGAAAAAAAACAAATTTAGCAAATGTGCAATTAAAAGCCTTAAAATTCTATCGTAAAAAGAACAAGAAAAAAAGAAACTGTAACTAAGTAGAACATAGTGACTTACCGTTAAGTTTAAAGTTAAGTTTTCCCGACCAGCCGCTGAAAAGAAAGACAGTTATGTAATGTTATTAAGTCAGTCGAATTAATAAAAGCAACCTACCTTTTTATGATGAACTCATGTGAAATCCCCCTGTAAATAAGAAAATACTTAAGTGAAAAAATCTGGACACTAAATAAATAAGACCATAAATCAGAAAATAAAGAAGTGAATAAATTTGAACATTAATTAAAAAGGACCATAAATCAGAGAATAAATAAGTGAATAAATTTGAACATTAATTAAATAAGACCATAAATACTAAAGTAACTAAGCAAATAAATATGAACATTAAATGAATAAGACAATAGATAAAGAAGTACATAAGTGACGAACTAAAGACAACAAATAGCTAAAATATCTATAAATACTCGACAACATAAAATCAACAGAAATAAATAAATAAGTGATAACATAAAAACAACAACAAAAAAATAAATAAATAAAACAAAGTAAATACAAACCCTGTTATGACCGGCCTGCAGCATCAAGGACACACCGACACCTCTTCGGGGCCAAATATGAAGAGGCAGGGTGTCGGGCGGCGGCATCAGCAGCTTTATCATCATCAGCAACATCTACATCCAACGCAGCAGCAGTACATCAGCAGCAGCAGTACATCAGCAGCAGCAAGGCGCCCAACGGCTCTAATATTGTAAACCTAGAGTAGAGAAGAAAAAAAAAAAAAAAAAAAAAAACTTTAAATAAAAGTAAGAATAATGGAAATATCAGGTATGTGTAACTAAATTACCTTTTCTTTTCTCTGGGTCCTCCTCTTCTTCTTGATTTCAGCCAGCGTGGGTGGTGTTGAAGTTTTTTCGGAAGATATGATCTAAAGATTTAATTGTTTAAAGGGACCTCCCCATAATTTTTGAAGGGCCAAGGGGAGGTCAAAGGGTGGTTGGGGCATAGGCCAGGGGGGGTTCATTTCGACCAGAACCCCCGTCAGAGTCAACCGCAGGCAGTTGCAGGGATTCGGCCTGCACTGTCCTTTTCCGCCCCTTATCGCTTTTGTCGTTCCGTCGCGGGAGAAAATTTCGTTGTTGGTGGGCCGTTCCGGGTGGCGCAGCGCGGCCTTTCGGCAAACCCCCCCACACTACCGCATAATGCTAGCCTGCCAGCTCCCGCAGCCGCACACCCCCGGACGAGGAACTTAGCCGGGTCCTCGAGGCACCAACCCGCAACAAATATGGCGCCCAACGTGGGGCCATCCTAATCCCTTCCTATTGAGCCAAGGGCTCCCAATTTTCAATTACCTTCCCATTCATCCATCGAGGCGCTATTGGTGACTCCCGTGGCTGGAGTCTTCAGGAGGCCTCTTGAGAATTGAGGATGCTGGCTTCATCAGCCAACAAGCCTACTCGAGGTCTCCGGAAGTCTCCATCCTAGGGAGAAACTGGTAGCGGGGGGGCCTTACCAGCAGACCCTGTTGGGCCTGCGTGGCGGAGACGTCCGAACTCCTCCCCGGAATTGCAGGAGTTGGCTGTTTGGTGTGCCAGCTACCTGACCGGGAGGGTCCTTCGCTCGTTCCCCGCCTCGCAGTCCCTACAGGTGAAACTGGTAAGGCTCCTTCCCTCACCGCATCCCATCGCAGGCTGAATGCTCGGTGGCTTGTGGTTGACTCTGAAAATTAATTAAACATAATTTCATTTCGCTTACCTTCATCGTTGCTGGAAGAGAGAAGGAGAGGTGGGACCAGAGAATTTTTTGAAGTCTGTATTAAATTGTAATAACTTTATTCAAAAATATCCACTCAAACCTAACGTAAAAGAAAATGTAAAATAATAATAAACAGTTAACAGATTATAATAATTTCATATACAATTGGCTAAAAATATAAAAACCAAGAGAATTGACAAAAAGCTAAAGGCATAATGAAATATTTTGGTTATATTCGTGGATCTCAGTATAATGTTTAACAAAAATTATTATGAGAACATAAGAAAATTGTAACGTGGGACTTTTATGAAACTTTTATAGGACAACTTAAAGAAAAATTTGCCAACTAGTGTACATATAAATACTTAATCTAAAAAGTTTTGTCATAATAGTTGAGAGAAAAAAAAAAAAAAAAAAAAAAACAAAGGAAAATTTTTTGTTGTAAGTACAATTGTAACACTATTGTATTACCCTGATTGTAATTCCTGGGCACTCACGGTACAAAGTATAGATTTTTTTTTTTTGGGTCTTCGACGGTAATTCGGTAATTTCGGATCGCGAACATTAATATCGCCGGCGCGTCGTTTTGTTAATGGCAAAGTAATCGTTTCATTAATTTCCGGGGCACGCGTTTGAAAATAAACATGGCTAAGAACCCCTATCATACGCGACAGTCGGCGCGACGGTTGTTTCCGCCCGGAGAAATTGACGAGACACTCGGAGAGGGGCAGCGCGAAGATGCTCCTCCCATCGAACAACTTCGTGATGCGGAGATCGAGACGCCCGAGCCTCCTCCCCCGTCGCACGCGGCTGACCCGCCCACGGTGACGCAACAGCCCTTAAAAATACCGAAAAGACCGCCTACCACCAGCTTTGGTCCTGACGATTCAGGGTGGGTTCCCACCCAAACATTGCTTGAGGGTCTTACTCAGCAAATTTCGGGGATTGTCAAGAAAGAGGTTGCCAAAGGCTTGAAGGAACTTCGTGAAGAACTCTCCATGGGAACCCCTAAGCCAAGTTTTACTACCTCGGTTCCCTCGACAACCCATCCGGCTCCGCCTTTAGGCAGAGTAGAAGTACCCCCGCCGCTTTACCCCATACCACCACCACCGGTGTTAGATCCTCATGGATCAAATTCCCATCACAAACGATGCAGTAGCCCAATGCGTAATTGGAAGCTGCAGTACGACGGGGACAACAAGAAACTCAGCTTGGAGGAATTCATCTTCCGGGCCGAGTTGTTAACCCATAACACCCTTCGGAGTGATTTTTCGCTCCTGGTCAGGAATTTTCACCTGTTGTTGAGCGACTCGCTCCTTAGTTGGTACTGGACCTTTTTACGGGGCACGCCTACTCCTACCTGGCATCAAATAAAAAATGCCTTAAAAGCTGATTGGGGTGGTCTCACCCTGGACGCCGACATCCACCGGCAGATGCTGGGCAGGCGACAGCAACCTGGCGAAACTTTTGCCATGTATTACCAGGCTTTGATTAGTCTGCGTAATCAACTCAAATTTCCCATGCCCGAACCCGAGTTTGTGCAGAGAGTACGGACGGGATTACTCCCGGATATCCAAGATAAATTATGTCTGCACCGTACAGACACTATCGGTCAGTTGAGGGCTTTAGTAAAGGAAATACAAGCCACGAAAGAACGATCCAGAGCTATGTTGCCGTCGTCTGCTCAACCTCGTGCCCGGGTTGAAGAAATTATGCCTTGGGGTACAGAGCCTGTGGACGTTGTCGGGCCATATGTCGACGCTGTAGGGGTCGTGGCAAAATACCAGCCACCTAAACCCAAATGTTGGAATTGCGATGCCGAAGGGCATTACTATCACGACTGTGACAAGGAGCCAACGGGCTTCTTTTGTTACGGTTGCGGCAGGAAGGGGACAGTCAAACCCCGCTGCCCCAACTGCTCTCAAAAAAACAAGACTCGGGTCGAGAGCAGCAACACCAGCTCTCGACCTCAACGAGCGATATTGTCAGCTGCGGAGGCGGGCGAGACTCTTCCCTCCCGTCCGCAGCCGTAACTCGAAGCCCTGAGGTTACCTCTCGTCCAGATGAGTTACTTACCTTTTCGGAAAAACCTACTTTACCTGATGTGTCCTTACCACCTAAAGCAAGTGTCGTAGATGTTGTCACTATTGAAGATGTTCTCGAGTCAGAATGTGAAGATGAGACGCCATGCCTTACTCCCTGTCGAGCAGTTACGATTCTAGCGAGGCCAGAACAGCCCGCTAAGATTCAGGATACCTTTCCGCTTGTTTACCCTCGTAAACCACTCCATCAGCGGTTGAAAGAATATAGAATTGCTCGAGAGAGAATTTTCATGTCGACTTTAACACCATCAAAATATTCCGAACCTCGGGTACGACAAAATACAAAAATCAAACGCTCGTCAGCACGTTTACGCGCCTTTTGGCGACGCGTTATCTCAAATCGACGTAAATTAGCCACTGCATTCGTGTCAGTGCAAAAGGACGTTAGGCCTTATGCCGAAGTTCAGATATTGCGAACTAAATTGACTGGCTTACTAGACACTGGAGCTAGTGTGAGCGTCCTTGGTCAAGGATCTGAAAAATTGTTGTCCGATAAGAAAGTCGATTGGGCAAAATATCGATCCACGATCGAGGTAGCCAACGGGGCCAAGCCCGAAGTACACGGTCATGCTGACCTAGATGTTACCTTTCGTGGCCAAAGCAAGTCACTCCGTTTTTATCTTGTTCCCAGTCTGACACAACCTTTATATTTGGGAGTCGATTTCTGGAAGACTTTTGGTTTAGCGCCGGATGTCTTAGGGTCGTTGGCCTCGTTGGATGCCCCGATCGCGGAATCGATTGATTCCCAACAACATATTCTTCCACCTGCTGAACAACGCAGGCTAGACTACGTCAAATCTCTTTTTCCATCTTTTGCTACCTTGGGTTTAGGAAAAACTAATCTTTTGGAACATGTGATTAATGTCGGTGAAGCCGCCCCGATTAAACAACGTTTTTACCCGGTATCGCCAGCTGTCCAGAAATTGCTGGATGCCGAGCTGAGCCGAATGCGCTCGCTTGGAGTGATCGAGGAGAGCCAGAGCCCGTGGAGCTCCCCAGTGGTACTCGTGCGAAAGCCTGGAAAGGTCAGGCTGTGTTTCGACGCCCGGAAAGTGAACTCAGTGACCAAAAAGGATGCTTATCCTTTGCCACACATAGATGGTATCCTGAGTCGCATTCCGTCGGCTAAATTTATAACCAGCCTGGACCTGAAGGACGCTTTCTGGCAAATACCACTGGAGGAACGCTCCAGAGAGAAGACCGCTTTTACGGTGCCTGGCCATCCCCTCTATCACTTCACAGTGATGCCATTCGGTCTCTGCAACGCTCCGCAAACAATGTGCAGACTGATGGACAAAGTGATACCGTATAATCTCCGCGAAAATGTCTTGGTGTATCTTGATGACCTTTTGGTTTTGTCCGAAAACTTTGATACCCAATTAGAACTCCTGTCTCAAGTGGCCAGTTGTCTCAAAAAGGCAGGCCTGACAATAAATGTCGAAAAAAGCAAATTTTGCTTGAAAGAGACTAAGTACTTGGGGTACATAGTTGGAGAAGGGGGCATCAAGACAGACTCAGACAAAATCGCAGCAATAGTAAATTACCCGTCGCCTAAAACGCTCAAGCAGGCTCGTCGTTTTCTTGGCATGGCCGGTTGGTATCGAAAGTTCATTCCAAATTTCGCGGATCTGAGCGCTCCAATTACAGACACGTTGAAAAAATCAAATAAATATACGTGGACTGACGAAGCTCAGGTTGCTTTCGAAGAACTAAAAAAATTACTTACCACCGCACCATTGCTGTCGAGTCCTGATTTTAGTAAACCTTTCATTATTCAGTGCGACGCGAGTAGTCAAGGTTTCGGAGGCGTGCTTTTACAATTAGACGACGAAGGAAAAGAAAAACCAATCGCATATGTTTCTCAGAAGCTCAATTCTGCTCAAAGAAATTATACGGTGACTGAATTAGAATGTCTTGCGGCCATTGTAAGTCTGAAGAAATTCCGTGCTTATGTCGAATTAATGCCATTCAAGATCATAACTGATCACGCTAGCCTGCAGTGGCTCATGAATCAAAAAGACCTTAGCGGTCGTCTGGCCCGATGGAGCCTAAAATTACAGGGTTTCAACTTCAGTATTGAACACCGTAAAGGAACACTGAATGTTGTGCCAGACGCCCTGTCACGAATTCACTGCGACCAAATAAATGCTAGCTCTTCAGAAGACCCGGGTCCTGAAATTGATCTTGACTCACCACACTTCCAATCTTCTGAATATACCGAACTTAAAGAACGTGTTGAGAAGAATAAAGACCGTTTCCCTGATTTAATAGTTCGTGATGAATACGTTTACATACGAACTCAACCACGATCAGGTGATCCCGTTCAGGAAGAAGAAGCGTGGAAGTTATGGGTTCCTAGTGCCTTAACTAAAGACGTTATATCTCGAGCTCATGATCCACCTTTAGCAGCTCACGGCGGAATTGGTAAAACCTTAGCAAGACTTCGCAGACATTTCTATTGGCCAGGTATGACAGTTGAGACACGTGAGTACATACTGTCCTGCGACATTTGTAAAGAGGTGAAACCATCTAACACCACCTTAAGACCACCCATGGGCACACAAGTAAAGACCGAACGACCTTGGCAACGAGTTTATCTCGATCTCCTGGGTCCTTATCCTAGAACCAAGAAAGGAAAAGTCTGTATTTTGATCGCTTTAGATCACTTTTCTAAATATCCCCTGCTTCAACCTCTTCGAAAAGCTAGTACCTCTAATATTTGCACTTACGTCGAAGAACAAATTTTCCATCACTTCGGAGTCCCTGAAACAGTGGTGACTGACAATGGGACACAATTTCGTTCAGCTCAATTTCAGAATCTTTTGAAAAGATATGGCGTGCATCATTTTCGCACTGCGGTATACTCGCCTCAAGCCAACGCCTCTGAGCGTGTAAATCAATCTATTTTGTCTGGCATTCGAGCATACCTAAAAGAGGAGCACACCAAATGGGATGAGAAATTGAGTTGTATTGCCAGTTCATTACGTAGTTCAGTTCACCAAGCCACAAAATTCTCTCCTTATAAAATTCTGTTCGGTAATAACATGATTGAACATGGCTCTGCCTATGCATTATTACGACAACTATCAGGGGTGAATGAACCTATTGATGTGGATACCTCCGACAAACTTCGACTAATTCGTGCACAGGTAAAAGATAATTTAGACAAGGCTTTTGACAGAGGCGCCAAGCAGTACAATCTTCGATCGAAACCCGTAGAGTTCAAGGTAGGACAAGAAGTATTCAGAAGAAACTTCCAGTTGAGTAATTTCGGGAAAGGCTTCAACGCCAAACATGGAAAGAAGTTCGTCAAATGCCGAGTTAGAGCTAGAAAAGGTAATTCACTGTATGAGTTGGAAACCCTTCAAGGCAAGTTGATTGGCACTTTCCATGCCAAAGATATCAAACCGTGACCTTATATCCTACTATGTCCTGTAAATTAATTATCAATTCTAAAAGATTTCTTTCATTCCGTTATAAATTGGGAAACTCCACCGCGGCAATCCGTAATGGAGTTCCTCCCTCTATCCAAATGTTTTTTCGGTAGCCCTAAGAAGGTATCCGACCAGCTTAACTGGTAGCGTTTGAGTGTGTCCTGAAGCCGCCTCTGCTTGGCTATGCGGTGGACACACCCCATTTTAAACCCCCTTTTCCCCATCCCAATTAGAGTTCCCTACCCATAATCCCTATCCCATCCAATACCCATCCTGTAAAATTTTTCTGCTATTTTACTCCCACCTTCTGAGTCAAGAGGCCCGGCCTGCAACCCTCGGGGTTGAGGGTGACCCGGAACCTCTTGAGAACCGAGGATGTTGGCTTCGTCAGCCAGCAAGCCTACTCGGGGTTTCGGGGATCTCTCCACCTCGAGGGGAACAGGTTGGGAGGGGCTTTGCTTGCCCGCTCTGCGGAACTGGCATCCGGGAACGTCGGGAGGACTCCTCGGAATTGCAGGGGTTGGCTTTTTGGTGTGCCAGCCACCTGACCGGGAGTTCCCTCCCGTCGTCGCCGGCTGCTGGCCTCTCGCGGAGTGGGTCAGTAGGGCTACCTTTCCTCGAAACTTTTCTCTTCCCCATTCGGTGTCGCTGGAAGTTCATCGCCAGCTATTCCTATACTCAATCATTTTACCCTTGCTGAATTACCCGCAGATATGATGGTTTAACCGCCATCATCGCAGAATAAATAATATCACAACTCAACCAATTTTGTCGTATCGATTTTACTAGCCTGATTTATTCTTGCTCTATATAGATATTTCTCAATTTTCTGGAAGATCATTCCAAATCTCAAATTTTGTTTTCACCACCCTTGTCTGCAACCTGCGTGCTTGCCCTTGGGTGGTCTCATGGTCTCATGGTCTCATGGTTTCATGGTCTCATGGTCTCATGGTTTCATGGCCTCATGATCTTACGTTCCAATGCAGAACGAAAAGTATCGACACATCTCGGCATCGTACAATTCTGACTTTCATGGTTCATGCGTCTCGGCACATCACAGGTCTCTTTCCAATGTGGTAAAACTCGATTTTGCCTGGTTTTCGAACCACAATTTTCCAATGTTTCGAATGACCAAGTAGTGGTCACCGCAGATAATTCTGCTCTATCATCTTAGTTTTTTTTTCATTTTGGTAAATTTCAATTCCCTGTTACGCCCAATTTTTACCCCACCCATTTTATCACAACCCTTATAATTTCTTTAGTATCGTCGATTTGAATTCCTGCACTTCAACTTGTCCCATACCTTAGCAAAGACTGCATTACAAGGGATCTGGCAGGAGATCACCTTTTTGTAGGTTAAGTTTTTTCATCGCAAATTTTATGACAACCCCCACCTCCGGACTCCCGTGAACAGCAGCGCCCTATCGTTGGAGTCTGGAGGGAGTCGGATCCGAAGAACGGATGTTCATCTTGGGTCTGGGATGACCGCGAGGGGTTGGGTTACAGCCACCACCCTTACCATCTGGTTGTTCGGTGAACAACAAGCCTTTAGGTCCTCACGCTTCGGGCTGGTCCGAGATGAGATAGCAGCTCTCTCTTACTGACAGGGAGACCCGCCTCTCATTAGGGCAGGCTCTCTCTGCCAGTACGAGAGAGTGGCCAAGTCGGTGCAGGACCGAGCTGACCTCTCATTAGGGTACAGGGAGGTCCAGCATTAGTTTTGGCCGGCTAGCTCAGTCTCGGTTAGACTCGGGTCGTGGGTCGTACCACATGTTGGGCACCCGTACATTCCCTGACCTTTTTTCAGCTCCTTTGAGCTCGGGGGCCGAGCTCAAAGTACCTGATGGTGTTGTGGTCAGGGCCAAACATTGGCCCCGATTCTCTGTCCTGAAAAGCATAAAACATCATTTCTATTTCACGCCGCCTATGGCTGGCGAAACAAATTTGATCTCGTCAACAAGTCCAAAAAATTACGGCGCCCGTTGGCGGGTACCGCAAGAGGGCTGTCTCTCGGACTGCGAACGCAGAGTTTTGGAGCTAAAAATAGCACCAAAACTCGGTGCTCGCAGCTCGAGGGACAGTTAAAGCGAAGAAAAATTGCGGCGCGGGCCTGGCGATCGAGGCAAAATGTGTACCTCGAGCCCGGTCCCACAGAAAAATTGCCGCGACCGAGAAGCTCGAGCTGGCGCAAAAGTGCACGGTGCACCCAGCTGCCTCGAGCCAGGCCCCAGCCACAGCGAGAAGCGTAGCTCGATCCCGTTGGCATCGACTCGCACATCGGCGGTAAGCGCTTGATTGGCTGGCGCGGCGATGTGTGAGTGGATGGCAGCGGGATCTGCAACGGCACGCGCTGGAGGCACGCGGACGGCCGGCCGGTAGATCGGAGCGTGGCGTCGATTTTTCGAGGAGTCGGGTAAGAGCAGTCACGAGGAGTCGGTCGGAAGTTTTGGAAGAGTCAAGTCTGAGAAAAAATTCGAGAAGTCGGTTCGGGGAAAAAGCAGGGAACAATTTTACTTTGGCGACAATGGCACCAGGGCCATGAAATTTTGCAGGCTCCTTCCGTTTTGGCTAAAACGAAAGGATCTGAAGAAATTTTGCGGTGCTGGGCTATAATTTCCGAGATATTTAATTTTTAATTTTGACAATCTGTCAAAATTAAAAATTAATATTTCCCACCTTAAAACTCCTTTCCACCGCGAAAATTTCACTGCACTCTGGGATCATGTCCCCACTGCACATTTCACTTCATTTCCTACACTTAGTAACACTATAAAATGGAAAAATCTGCAACAAATCCAATGAAGCGGCCATCACACTACTTTTTGATGTCATTTTGTAAAAGGAAAATCACTCCAGTAGGCATTTTTTAAAAGGAAAATCACTCCAGTAGGCATTTTGTAGAAGGAAAATCACTCCAGTAGGCATTTCGCAAAAGGAAAATCACTCCAGTAGGCATTTCGTAAAAGGAAAATCACTCCAGTAGGCATTTTGTAAATGGAAAATTACTCCAGTAGGCATTTTGTAGAAGGAAAATCACTCCAGTAGGTATTTCAGGTAAGTGTTTTGACGTTTAATAATAAACATTGGATTTTTTGCAGATTTTTCCTTTTTAAAGTGTTACTAAGTGTAGGAAATGAAGTGAATAGTGCAGTGGGGACATGATCCCAGAGTGCAGTGAAATTTTCGCGGTGGAAAGGAGTTTTAAGGTGGGAAATATTAATTTTTAATTTTGACAGATTGTCAAAATTTAAAATTAAATATCTCGGAAATTATAGCCCAGCACCGCAAAATTTCTTCAGATCCTTTCGTTTTAGCCAAAACGGAAGGAGCCTGCAAAATTTCATGGCCCTGGGGCCATTGTCGCCAAAGTAAAATTATACCAAAAGCAGGAAGTCTAGCCGGGAGATAAAACGAAAAAGATTGAAAAGTCCGAAGGAAATTGAATCGGGAAAAATTAAGTCAGTCGAGTCGGGAATTGAAGAAAAACGGAAAAGTCGGTGCGAGAGTTAAAAGGTAAATTCGTCGGAAAAGGAAAAAGGAAATTCCGGGTAAATTTAGACATTGGATAGTGCCGACCGGGACCTGAAAAAAAAAAAAATTATTAAAGACGAGTGTGATTCGCGCCCAATTATGTGATTCCAAAATGTACTTACCGTGCAGTTCGAGTGTCGTGCCAAAACCTAAAAAGAAAAAAAACAAATTTAGCAAATGTGCAATTAAAAGCCTTAAAATTCTATCGTAAAAAGAACAAGAAAAAAAGAAACTGTAACTAAGTAGAACATAGTGACTTACCGTTAAGTTTAAAGTTAAGTTTTCCCGACCAGCCGCTGAAAAGAAAGACAGTTATGTAATGTTATTAAGTCAGTCGAATTAATAAAAGCAACCTACCTTTTTATGATGAACTCATGTGAAATCCCCCTGTAAATAAGAAAATACTTAAGTGAAAAAATCTGGACACTAAATAAATAAGACCATAAATCAGAAAATAAAGAAGTGAATAAATTTGAACATTAATTAAAAAGGACCATAAATCAGAGAATAAATAAGTGAATAAATTTGAACATTAATTAAATAAGACCATAAATACTAAAGTAACTAAGCAAATAAATATGAACATTAAATGAATAAGACAATAGATAAAGAAGTACATAAGTGACGAACTAAAGACAACAAATAGCTAAAATATCTATAAATACTCGACAACATAAAATCAACAGAAATAAATAAATAAGTGATAACATAAAAACAACAACAAAAAAATAAATAAATAAAACAAAGTAAATACAAACCCTGTTATGACCGGCCTGCAGCATCAAGGACACACCGACACCTCTTCGGGGCCAAATATGAAGAGGCAGGGTGTCGGGCGGCGGCATCAGCAGCTTTATCATCATCAGCAACATCTACATCCAACGCAGCAGCAGTACATCAGCAGCAGCAAGGCGCCCAACGGCTCTAATATTGTAAACCTAGAGTAGAGAAGAAAAAAAAAAAAAAAAAAAAAACTTTAAATAAAAGTAAGAATAATGGAAATATCAGGTATGTGTAACTAAATTACCTTTTCTTTTCTCTGGGTCCTCCTCTTCTTCTTGATTTCAGCCAGCGTGGGTGGTGTTGAAGTTTTTTCGGAAGATATGATCTAAAGATTTAATTGTTTAAAGGGACCTCCCCATAATTTTTGAAGGGCCAAGGGGAGGTCAAAGGGTGGTTGGGGCATAGGCCAGGGGGGGTTCATTTCGACCAGAACCCCCGTCAGAGTCAACCGCAGGCAGTTCCAGGGATTCGGCCTGCACTGTCCTTTTCCGCCCCTTATCGCTTTTGTCGTTCCGTCGCGGGAGAAAATTTCGTTGTTGGTGGGCCGTTCCGGGTGGCGCAGCGCGGCCTTTCGGCAAACCCCCCCACACTACCGCATAATGCTAGCCTGCCAGCTCCCGCAGCCGCACACCCCCGGACGAGGAACTTAGCCGGGTCCTCGAGGCACCAACCCGCAACACATTCATTTTTAGTCATGTTGAATTTCGCAATATGTACAAATTATCAAACTTGGAATTTTGTTGAACTTGCTGAATTTCGTAATATTGTTAAATTATTTTTCTCTGCAACGAAATTCTGCGGAAACTGAACACATCCATTAGTTTCTTATTTCGCAATATGTACAAATTATCAAACTTGGAATTTTGTTGAACTTGCTGAATTTCGCAATTTTGTTAAATTATTTTTCTCTGCAACGAAATTCTGCGGAAACTGAACACATTAGTCAGACTATTCACAAGCTATAAGTCAATAAATTAAAATGCATTCAAACAGTATTTTATTCTTAACCTTCTTGTTATTCTATCTATACGAATGCACAGCCAGTACCATTACATATAAATCTTATGAATGATGGTGTGAGAAACATAGATTTTAAATTAAATCTTCCAAATAGCGATCAAGTACAAGTTGGTTTAACTTTTCGACTACTAACATATACCAATAATACAACATCATCACCACCAACATCATTAGGAACAACAACAACATCGCCAAAGGATTCTGAAATTGAAAAGTCTAAAAGGAAATTTTTTCTGCAGGAAACCACATTTGCGTTAGATTTTCCAATTCTATGAAACGATTCAAATCTAATTGTAGAAACATAGCAAAGAGGTCCTATCTCTCGGATAATTCTGGGATAATGTGTTAAAATGTGGTGTTTTGGTTTAAGATTTTTCCCAAAAAGACGAATATATGATGAATTGTGAAGTGTTATAAGGTACTTTAAATATTCAGTTTCTTCAAAACTTATTGTACGCGAATAAATGATTTGAATTATGTCATACAAATTAAGATAAAAGTTCCATATATCATCATCATCATTATCAACTAAATCACCTACAAGAATACCAAAATATACTACAAATGAAAGCATTTCGGAAGCGGACATAGTAATATAACCTTTTTTTATTTGAGTATAATTAATAGGCGGTATAGGATTGCCAACATCAGCATCAGAGTGATTAAAATATTTTAGCCTTTTATTCAACTGCTCAAGAGAGAAATATTTCTTTGTAAATATTAAATAATCCAAAATATGTGCCATGTCATATCTGCAGACTCCTTCATTAAGGTCATGCATTGGATCTACGCTTACATTTACCGTATTGTGGAATGTTGGCAGATCATTCCATACACAATATTCTTTTACACCGTGTTCTTTGTTAAGAAGATCTATTTCGTAATTTTCGGGGGTTCGTAATGAAAGAAAGTCTTCTTCGCATAAATTATGCGTTTCTTCCTTATTTTTACGACAAATCCTACAAAAAAATGCCGATGTGAAGCTTTCAGAGAACCCGGTTATTGAATTGATTCCCAAATTGTCTGCAATTAAAACAATTGGAGTAAAATAAACGGTCACATTCATGGGAGCACCAAACTTTTGTTTCTAATATTTTAAGCTGATTTATAAGAGCTTGGAAAGTTGCTCTGTTGCCATGAACTGATCTATCTGAAGAAAAGAAAAGCGCACCCAAAAAAATATTTTCTAAACGAGAGCAAAACTCAGGTGGAACACCGGCTATAGAATAATATATAGCTCCTAACTTATGTGTTCCAGCTCGTGATCCCAGTGGATTACCTGGTTCATAATCATCAAAATAAATTAAAAGTGGAATAACAGTTTTATTTTCAAACTGTGATTTAATATTTTTAAAACGACTTGCATTAAATACGCTTGTTATTGAATATTGGTTAGAAATTTCAGAATCAATGTTGCCTAGAATGGTATCTAAATTATTTGGTAGTTCCAAAAATGCTTTCAATACTTCCATCATAGGTATAAGTTGGCCATCACAATCTTTTATTCGCAAATAAACTTCTTTATTTATTTTTTGATCATCTGTTATACTGCCTATAAAAAAGGCTTTTGGTTTTATTAAGAACTTTCAGTTTCCAAAAAATTTCATTCTTTTATATTCTGAAGAAAATTTAGTAAACGGATTATAAAAAAAATTTCATTTGAAATATAATTATCAGATGGTAGTGCTTTTTGAATAGCAGATAGCATTTCTGCAATTAATGTTGAAATAAAATCAATTTCTGGGAGCCCAGAAAAGTATAGAATGATACCGCGAGATTTAAGCATATATTTTAAAGTATTTCAATCGTGTCCATCTAACAGTAAAATAGACGTGTTCGGAAACCTTACTGATGGTACTGGCAGTCCTGCAAAAAAATACTTTTAAATGGTACAATTAAATAAATAATTTTCTTATACCTATTAATAGATAAAATAACAAATATTGTTGAAAATAAAGAAAGGAACGAAATTTTTTATTCCAACAATTTATTTGTTGTAGCCTTTAGTTTGACGCGATAAAATGGAAAATTATATTGAAATAATTGATAAAATAATAGCACACACAACTCTTGGGCAGGCAGTCGTCCACGAGCTGTTGACTGAGTAGGATCAAAACTCTGTATCTGTAGTTTATGAAATATAATAAAAGTCTAATAGGTTATGGGCCCAGGGCACGCTTCCACTGCGCCATAAAGTTTTAAATAAGAGCATTCTCAGAATTAGAAGTAGCGTCATAAAAGTAGGGAGCCGGCATGCAGGCTCGAACATGTTTGGTGGCAAGCGGTGCGAGCGTGGAAAACGTGCTGGTTTTTTTTTTCTCTTCTGTTCTGTTTTCTGCTGTTCGGCGAAGTTGCTTATGACGCCGGTCGTGCAGAGGGATATGGACATGCGTGTATATGTGCGCGCACGCGTATACATATATGGAGTTGGGATGTCTGATGAGGGAAATGGTAAATGCTGAAAATATCATTTCACGAAACTTTGTGAGCGCGTGTGTGTGTACATGCGTAAGTGGGGTAAGGTTTGATTTCCCAGTAAATTAGAGGGAGGCAATGAGAGAGATAAATTGAATTATTGAGAGTATATACATAGAGAGAAATTTCTTTAAAGACGATAATATAGATTTTTCTTTAACTCAAAACAAAATATTTTTTTTAATTGTTTTTTTTTCTTCCCTCTTCTTAATAATCTGAACAGCCGATAAATTAATTTGTTCAGAGGAAGATATATATATATTTCAGGGCGGTGGTCGTATGATACTTGATGTACAGTATTGTATGACCGGCTGCCAGAGATGTCAAAGGACTCGGATTGGTGTCCCGTATGGGCGCGTGGCCAACCTCTTCCAACAGGTTTTCATTGTATAAAGAGGTGTGCATGTACGTGGTGGCACTGTCCGAGGACGAGATATCTCGTTTCGAGTTGTGACGAATTGTTGTACGTTTATCACGATTCAGAAGCACGAAGCAAATTTTTTGTTTATAACAACCTTGTGTTAGATGTTTTTGAGGAGGAAACATATACATAGAGTTGGGAAAATGCAATGCATGATAAACACTTTTATGTACATTGTAAATAATAATTTGTTTCAAAATCCTGAAATAGATGGCAGAAAAAGAGGTTCATGGGGAGGATGAAGGTAGAATGGGTCTGGTGGACTACTCAAGCGAGGAAGAGAACTCGGACGTAGATTCGCTAGTCTTAGAGCTAAACAACAGCGAGGATGAGTTTCTGAGAGAAGAGCCCAAAGAGGGTCTGAAGAGTAAAAAGGACCAAAAGAGTGAAGAAAGTAAGTTAAACTCACGGCAAGAGATAAAATAAAAATCTGTCTCTAATTAGTTCTCAAATTTGCCTCTCTGCCAAATGAATTCGAATAATCTAAGAGAGAACTGTACAATTTCATAAGAGGACAGAAGTTGAAGTTAGATGTTCAGATGAAATTAGAAGTAAAGTCTAGAGTAAAAAGGTCTTGTAAAATAGAGTTAGAGAGAATCCAGGTAACAATAACGATGTTTTTAATTTTACAGCTGCACTTAAGACGAATAAAACAAACAAAATCCATATAATAGAGGACGTAGTTATGCAGGCTCCTGATCGCCAAGATTTATCAAAAGTGACAAGTCTGGCGATCGGAGAGAAGATGTTGATACGTAAATCAGCTTCAACAGCTCTTCAAGGGGAGTCAGAGGGTGGCAGAAGAAAATGTTAAGATGGCAAAGAATGTGGCTGCGGCGGCAGCCTCCTTAAGTAAAGTGATGGATGGAGCCAAGACAATGATGAAAACCTTGGCTCAAACATCCAAGGACAGTTTGGAGGCTCAGAAGCTACGGCTGAGAGAATTAGAGGTTAGAAAGGAAAATTCAATTTATCTTAATCCTACATTATCCTGTGACTCTGGTTGAATGGACAAGTTACTAATTCGACGTCCTTTTGAGTCTTTTGGCATTTTATTAAATGCGTCTCGAAGTGACTACGAAGCGGACGATGGGCCTTCACGTAGGAGCACTGGACCTCTTCGTCGCCAGTGACGGGAACCACGAATGCCATTTCAAATTACCTTTTTTACTGATGCTCAAAAAAAAGCGACTGATAACAGCGAAGAGACAACGGCATACAACAGTTCTCCTTCAGGTTAGGACAGCAACTGACTGACTGACTGACTGCAGTTTATTAATAGCTGTGTTTTTTTCATGATCTGATCCGGATCAGATTTCGCAGCAAATTTTGTATTGAATTGGAATTTGCAAATAATGACTCCTAACAAAACTTTTTACTTTTGTGAAAAGAGCATCAAATTGCATTGACTTATAACCAATTTGCGTCAAAAAGTAGATCCAATAAATTTTTCAGTTCATGACTTGAAGTTTGGATGGGCTAAAATCATTGCAACGTGATGAATTTTTTGCCAAGTTTAAAAATTTTGCTCTAGATTACAGTTTAAAATATTCAATTCAACGCGAAATTCAAGATCCAGATCAGATCATGAAAAAAACACAGCTAATAATAGCATAAACAAAATTTTTTTTTAATACAATTAAAATTGTAAAGCATCAGGGAGCAGTGGCAAAATAAATGGAAAACCTTCCAGAACATTTTTTGCCTTCGAAAGTAAAGGACTGAAAAAAATAGCGGATAAAGGAGAGAATAAATCAGGAGCAGTAACAAAATAAATGAAAAACCTTTTAGAACATTTTTTGCATTCGAAAGTAAGAACTGAAAAAAATGGCGGATAAAGGAGAGAATACATCAGGAGCAGTGGCAAAATAAATGAAAAACCTTCCAGAACATTTTTTGCATTCGAAAGTAAAGACTGAAAAAAATGGCGGATAAAGGAGAGAATACATCAGGACCAGACTATGACGATGAATTGATGCAGGAGATAAGGCGCCGAACGCAGGGGAAGAAAGAGAGTATTGGAATCTATGTGGCCATCATGAAGGGACTATTCGGACGGCTTACCGAACCCCTTCCAGAAAGTTCACAATTGCGCTTGGTGATGAGGAATCTTGACCCCTTTTATCAGATGCAGCTAGGCATGTTCCCGGTTAATACCTTTGAAGACCTCGTCGAGAAGGGAAGGAAATTGGAGTGCATCAGGGTGAGGACAGAATCTTTTGTTCCTCCACCCCAAAGGAAAAATAATCTCCTGGAGCCAGACTTGGCCTACGTTGGAATTTTAAATTAATCTACATATACTAATATTATAAAGAGGAAAGATTTGATTGTTCGTTTGCATTGAAACTACTGGACCGATTTGAAAAATTCTTTCACCGTTGGGAAGCTACATTATCCCCGGGTGACAGAGGCTATTTTTTATTCGGGAGTTTCAAAATAACGGACCCAAGATGGCGGTCAAAAATTGTAAATATCAAGGGATTGCCATGAAAATTAGTATTCGGGGGTTTTCGGAGCTCCTGATTGCGAATCTATGTTCGTGTTCGAAACATGCTTAAAAGCCTAAAAAGAAAAAGAGGAGAAAAATTACTAATTGAATAAAGCTATCGAAATACTTCTCTATATCTGGAGAATCAACAGATATTCTTCAGACGTCCCTGAAGTCAAAATCTGAAATGAATTTGCAAATAAATTAAATTTGAATTAAATCACACGAAATTACCATTGCCCTTGAACTTCAGACGTATTACCATTGCCCTTGAACTTCAGACGTTCCACACAACATAAACAAATCCCTGGCAGCACAACAACAAATCGAATTGACAGCTGCCAGGAAGTAAACAAATTATGAATTCTACACAAGTTACACAGATTTCACAGGACTTAAGTATAGAAAATGCAAAAATACTTACCGGAAAGGCACATTGCTTGAGGTCAAAGCACAAAAATCCACAATACCGCACAATTTCACACAAAAACACACGCGATCAACTAAACGAATTAAAACATTACTACGACTGTCATCCACACCGTTGACAGTCTGATGTAAACAATTCGCAGGCGGCGAATTTGGCGGCATTACCCAATTAGGGATAAATTCGCCAATTAATGCAAAATTGCAAAAAAGTTTAAATTTTATGTTGTCACATAAGAGGGAAAGAGAAGGCTCCAACCAAAACATGGTCTCTGTCACACAATAGTTAAACGGAAATTGTCATAATACCACCCAAATCAATGCGGCGAATTCAGAGCAAATTGAAAGAAAAATATGAAAAATAAAATTAAAAATTCCTCGGTGGCTAAAAAGGGAAACATGAAAGGGAAGCATACAAATGAAATAACCCTGAAATGCACCTACACTAATTTTTTTCATTTAGGTAAGGTACATTTTTCTGGCCTATTCTTTACATAGACAACCAATTTACTCCTCCTGTGGCGACTATATAAACGACGTCAAGTCTTCTTCTTTTTCTTCTTACGTCTTGTTTTTGGAGCTGAACGCACGAGTTTTCTATCTTGGATTTTTGGTGGACTTGGTTTTGGACATAGGCATTTTCTTCTTTGGACTCGGCTTCTGGACTTCTTACAATATTTATTGGAATTGGCTTTCAACTCCGCATTTTCTTCTTGGGACTCGATTGCTGGAATTTGACCATCGATTGCTGGAATTTGACCATCGATTGCTGGACTTTGACCATCGATTGCTCGGACACGGCCTGGATTTCACACGCAGTGGCAAAGCAGTGCTGTGCAAAACACCTTTGTTTTTCAGTGTTGTGTCCAGGAATTTGTTTCAAGTTAGTAATGCTCAAATTGAGCATTAACTTGTGAAAATTTATTCCTTGTTGCATTTTACATATTTTTGTGGTTCTTCTTTAAGTAACATTAGGTTAAGTTAGAATTTGAGACGAAATAAAAGAACGGTAAACGACAACTGCATGCGTTTGAATTCTATTCCGCTACACTTCGTTTGTGTCGTGTTTCAGCATATTTTAATTAATCATTTCACGACATTTTTTGGTGGTTCCATCCAGGACCAGTGTGCAGTTGGTTTACAGTTCTTCGATTTCCCTCGATTCTCTTGTTTTCTAACTAACTTAGCAATTTCGTAAAATATGACCGACTTAAAAAGGTTGCTGATCGAGGAAAGGGTACTAAGATGTCGATTAGAGAGCATAATTGAGAACGGCAAGAAAACCGCAATTGCCAAGCGGACTCAAGGTTTTTATGAGACCAAAAGTTCCGAATTAAAAAGGACATGGGAGTTATATCGTGATAAGGACTTCGAAATCATGAGCATCGTATAAGAGGACCCCAAGGAACCACATGACTACATCACAAATAATCATTTTGCTACTATAGAAGCCAAGTATTCCGAGTACATGAGTGAACTTTTGGAGGGTCTTCGAAAATTCTCCGCAGCAGTGGCGAGCCCCACAAGGACGAACGAGACACCAACCATAACGGTGACACCACAGGAATCGTCGCTTCCAAAAATCATTCTACCGAAATTCAACGGCGAATATGATTCATGGAGGTCATTTCATGATCTCTACGTGGCGGTGGTTCACAAACATTCGAAGCTTACTCCAGCGCAAAAATTATATCACTTGAAAACCTGCCTAACCGGAGATGCTGAGCGAGTGTTACGACATACTCCAATCACGGACAGGGACTATGAAACAGCCTGGCAAAAATTAAAGGACCGATACCCGACTATTGGTAAATCATCAACTAAAATCGCTAGTCAACCAACCAAAATTGTTGCACGAAACAAGTAAGGGTATAAAGTCACTAATAGATGTCACAGACGAATGTATCCAGCAATTGCAAAATCTCAAAGTGGATACAAGCTCCTGGGATGTCTTGCTCATCTTTCTCCTTGTACAAAAACTGCCCTTCATCACTCTAAAGGAATGGGAGGAAGAACAAGGATCCACAAAGGAATTACCGACTTTCGCCCAATTCAAGAAGTTTTTAGACACACGACTTAAGATTTTGGAATCAATTTCGGATACAATTGCCAGTAAATCAAATTCATCTAAGGCTTCAAACAAAGAAAAAACCTCGTCCTACCATATTATCAAGGAAGGAAAATGTCCTGCATGCGACGAAAGACATTTTATACAAAAATGCCCCAAATATAAAAACATGGACATACAAACACGCCGAAAAACAATTCAGTCTTCAAAAAGATGCCTGAACTGCCTCTCCAAGGCCCACACAGTCAACAACTGCACTAGCAAAAATAGATGCTTTAAGTGTAATCAATCTCATCATACATCACTACATGATGACACAATTAAGGTAAAAGCTCCAGACACACCAGGCGAAGGCACTTCAAATCAAACCAGCCTTTCAAGCAAGGCGAGTCCAAATACTGATTCATCACAAATCACCCGGACATTCGTTACAAACCAAAATCTCCACGCATTGCTATCAACTGCAGTAGTAATTGCTCGAGAATCGCAAGGCAATGAAGGCATTATACGATGTCTCATCGACCCAGGCTCTCAGTCTTCACTGCTTACAGAAGCAGCCTGCAAACGACTGAAAGCCACATGCAAGCCCGCTTCAATCAACATAAGGGGCATTGGCAATACCCCAGCAACTAGTGCTTGTAAAGAGACTTCTTTACAATTATATGCTCACAATACGAGTACTTCAGCGGTAGAGGAAACGTTTCTCGTAATCAAAAAAATTACTGATTCCCTACCCAGACAAAGGCTTCCCCGAACAGATCTTCATCACTTAGAAGGCTTACAATTAGCCGACTCAACATTCTGGAAGCCAGGCAAGATCGATGCTTTACTAGGAGCAAACGTATATGCGCAGATCCTTCAGGATGGCATCGTTCGAGGAGCAGACACTGCTCCAATCGCAATTAATACTCTGTTTGGCTGGATCCTTCTAGGACCCACAACTAATCTAGCGCATAACCCCATTTCCATGATGATCACTGCAAAGGATGATGTCAGTTTCGAACTCAAAAAATTCTGGGAAGTTGAGGAATATCCTACAAACCTCATCTTCAAAAAAGAAGAGGCAGAGTGTCAAACTCAATTCCAACAGACTCATCAGCGTTTAGAAAATGGTAGATATCAGGTAGAGCTACCATTCATAAACAATGTAGAGCCTGTATTAGGTGAATCTAGATCTCAAGCTCTAGCTAGATTCGCAGCCCTACAGCGTCAATTTTCAAAAAAACCCGAGCTTTGCAGAGATTACACTAAATGCATGGAAGAATACATCCAATTAGGACACATGGAGATGGTGGACCAATTCAGCAATGATGGGCAACATTACTACATACCACACCACGCAGTCTTCAAAGAAAGCAGTACCACCAAACTGCGAGTCGTCTTCGACGCATCTTGCAAGACGACCAATGGCAAATCCCTAAACGACTATTTACTGAAGGGCCCCGTTCTTCAACCCAAACTCTTCGCCACATTACTCAATTGGCGAAAATATCCAATAGTGCTAACAGCGGATATCGAAAAGATGTACCGGATGATTCTGGTACATCCAAAACACCGAGGCTTTCAACGAGTTATTTGGAAACACCCGCAAACACTAGAGCCACAAGACTATCAGTTAAATACTGTGACGTTCGGCACGTCTTCAGCGCCGTATTTGGCCATACGAACACTTCAACAGCTAGCTGAAGATGAACAGGCTAGATGGCCTTTAGCTTCCAGAGCATCATTGAAATGCTTCTACGTAGACGACTTATTGACAGGAGCCGAAAACGTAGATGATGCAAGGAAATTACAAATGGAATTCATCGAAATGTTGACATCAGGCGGATTCAAATTAAGGAAATGGGCCAGTAATGATCCAAAATTACTGGAACACATACCTAAAGAAGATCGTGAAATCAAGGAAACGTTAACCTTTGGTGAAAAGGAATGCATAAAGACTTTGGGAGTAAAATGGCATCCTCATTCAGATCACTTCTCATTTTTATTTGCGGCAAGGCAACAAATGGTCTTCCAACAAAAAGGTCAATTCTTTCTGAAGTTGTTTCCCTATACGATCCACTGAGTTGGCTGGCCCCAATCATAATTGTGGGGAAGATTTTAATTCAGTATTTATGGATTTCCGGATGCGACTGGGATGATCCAACTCCTATTCCTATCCAGCAGCAATGGAACAATTTCAGGAACGATCTTTCAAACATAAGCAAGATCAAACTTCCCCGCTGGGTTCAGTATACGGCGACAGCATCTGTGCAGCTTCATGGCTTCTGCGAAGCATCAGAGAAAGCTTATGCGGCAGCGCTATATCTGCGTACGCAACATGAAGATGGAAGCATCTCCTCTATGCTCTTAACCGCCAAAACAAGAGTTACACCGACAAAGCCGACCACAATCCCTCGCCTAGAGCTCAACGGAGCTATATTGCTCACTCGGTTACTTCACACCACCATCATCGATATGGAGCTCCAGAATGTCCCTGTGTTTGCCTGGACCGACTCCACCATCGTATTACAGTGGATCCGAGAACATCCGTCTAAGTGGAAACCCTACGTTGCAAACAGGGTTGTACAGATACAAGAAAGCGTTAGATGTAATAAATGGCGGCACGTTCCTACGGAACATAACCCAGCGGATCTGGCATCTAGAGGTGTTACGGCAGCAGATTTAATACACAAGGATCTCTGGTGGCACGGCCCAGCGTGGCTGCAAAAATCTGAAGTAGAATGGCCCAAGGCTCCACAACCTCTCGAAAAAACAGAACTCGAAGCAAGGAAGGCGGTTACTTCTAACTTCAACCTGGAAATTGATGATGATGTTCTCCTTAGATATTCTTCATACAGCAAACTCGTACGCATCATAGCATACATTTTTCGGTTCAGCAACAACTGCAAAAACCCTAAGAACAAAACAACAAACAATTTCCTTTCAGCGTTCGAACGACAACAAGCTGAAACAACTATTCTTCGTTTACTACAAGGAAAAGAGTTTGCAGCAGAACTGAAAAATCTTTCGGAAAATGAAGCGCTTAATAGAAGCAGCAAACTCCTGCAATTAAATCCCTTTATCGATCAGCATGGACTACTGAGGGTAGGTGGACGATTACAGAATGCAGTTATATCCCAGGATCAGAAACATCCTATTATACTTCCAAGGGGACATCTCATTACATCACTGATAATCGACAAAATTCACCTAGAAACATTCCATGGCGGCCCATCGCTTGTTCTAGCCATCAGTCGGCAGCGTTTCTGGATTGTCGACGCAAGACGCAAGATCACCAGCCGAATTCACAAATGCATCAGTTGCACTAGGTTTCGTAAGGCATCAATAAATCAGCTAATGGGAAATTTGCCAGAGGCCCGCGTAAATATGATCAGACCTTTCATAAAGGTTGGCATTGATTACGCTGGTCCAATAACGCTTAAATCTTCTCCAACCCGAAAGGCAAAATTGTTGAAGGCCTATATCTGCTTGTTCGTGTGTATGGCAACTAAGGCCATACATATTGAACTAGTTTCATCCCTTACATCAGACGCTTTCATCGCTGCACTGAAAAGATTTGTATCCAGGAGAGGCCTGTGCACCGATATCTACTCCGATTGCGGAACAAATTTTATCGGAGGCAAATCTTCTCTTGATAAAGACCTTCAAGCTGCAATCGAAGAAGCATCCCTGGAAGCTGCACAGGTCCTTGCGGAGAAAAATATAACCTGGCATTTTAATCCACCAGCATCACCACATTTTGGAGGAATATGGGAGGCTGGCGTGAAATCGATTAAGCACCATCTTCGGAGAAGTTTAGGGTCCACGATTTGCACGTTTGAAGAATACTCAACAATTCTCACACAAATTGAATGTTGTTTAAACTCAAGACCATTGTCATATGTCCCTTCGGATCCAGATGAACCAACCATTTTAACGCCAGGTCATTTTTTAATCGGTCAAGCACTGAACTGTATACCAGAGCCTAATTATTTAGATGAACATATAACTCCATCCCAGCGATGGAAAAACCGTCAACAAATAGTTCAGCACTTTTGGAATAAATGGTCGAAAGAGTACCTGCATCAGATGCAAAATAGACCAAAATGGATGATTAAGCAAAAAAATCTGCAAGTTGGCGACATCGTTCTAATTAAAAACGAAAATTCGTCTCCAACAAATTGGCCATTAGGCGTCGTCGAACGAGTTCAACCTGGAAGTGACGGTTTGGTTCGAGTTACGGAAATTCGGACCCAAAATGGCCTCTTTCGACGACCAATCAGCAAACTATGTCGACTACCAATCGACAACGCAAGCAGCCAGAGCAATGACGACCCAACGAAAGAAAATGGAACTTAATTGTTCAATGTTAGCTGTCTGTTCGGTCCTCTGTGTTCTTGTGCTGTCCAAAATCAGGCTATAACGAATTCAACACTTTTTCCAGATGTATTATCAGGATAATGATGATTTAGTTCTCCTCGAGGACATCTACTTCTCACCACCAGCGAGTCCGAAGTCACCTACAACCTCGAAAGACACAACTACCAGCAAGAGTGATAGCATTTCAAGGCATCCCATGCAACAACTGGTGAAGGAACGAACCCCATACACCGACGCAACACCGGAGGTTCCAGCTCTTATTAATGGTGCATGTGAGCAAGATTTGAAGATCCTACGAGTGACTACTACAGTAAAAGAGCTCCAAATGAGGATTGAAAATACTCACCAAAAGTTCATCACCAGAGAAGAGGTTGAAATATTTCTGCCTCGCAATGTATTGAAAAAAATTAATTTCACAGAAATAATGAAACGGAAAAATAAAGAAAAAACTATCAACCTACCAAATCGGTATCAAGTACGTCTTCGAGTGAAAAATGATGGCACGTTAAAATTTTTCCACTACCATAAACGTGGCCTTGTAAAAAGATTGCAACGGTTGAACCAAGAAGTTCAACGGGGGGGAGGATGTTCGAAACATGCTTAAAAGCCTAAAAAGAAAAAGAGGAGAAAAATTACTAATTGAATAAAGCTATCGAAATACTTCTCTATATCTGGAGAATCAACAGATATTAGGACTTAAGTATAGAAAATGCAAAAATACTTACCGGAAAGGCACATTGCTTGAGGTCAAAGCACAAAAATCCACAATACCGCACAATTTCACACAAAAACACACGCGATCAACTAAACGAATTAAAACATTACTACGACTGTCATCCACGCCGTTGACAGTCTGATGTAAACAATTCGCAGGCGGCGAATTTGGCGGCATTACCCAATTAGGGATAAATTCGCCAATTAATGCAAAATTGCAAAAAAGTTTAAATTTTATGTTGTCACATAAGAGGGAAAGAGAAGGCTCCAACCAAAACATGGTCTCTGTCACACAATAGTTAAACGGAAATTGTCATAATACCACCCAAATCAATGCGGCGAATTCAGAGCAAATTGAAAGAAAAATATGAAAAATAAAATTAAAAATTCCTCGGTGGCTAAAAAGGGAAACATGAAAGGGAAGCATACAAATGAAATAACCCTGAAATGCACCTACACTAATTTTTTTCATTTAGGTAAGGTAAATTTTTCTGGCCTATTCTTTACATAGGCAACCAATTTACTCCTCCTGTGGCGACTATATAAACGACGTCAAGTCTTCTTCTTTTTCTTCTTACGTCTTGTTTTTTGTTATGGGGGCAGACTCTCCAGGGCCCGGCTAAAGCGCCTGGTCTGGTGGTGTGTGGCATGCGCGAGCTGGCAGGCTAGCATTGCGGTAGTTGTGGGGGGGTTTTGCCGGTAGGCCACCCGAAGCCACCAGAGCGAGAATGCCCATAACGAAATTATCTCGCGCCAAGGAAACAAAAGGTAACGGGGGAAAATGAGCAGGGCAGGACGAACCCCTGCCACTGCGGTGGATGACTCTCAGGGGGGGGTTCTGGTGACATGAACCCCCACACTGGCCGATGCCCCAACCTCCCTTCGACCTCCCCGTGGCCCAAAAATATTTGGGGAGGTCCCTATTATGTTTCAGAAAATCAACCAAAAACAAGATCAACGCATGACCCCTACAATGGGGAAAACCCTGATGTCGATGTCGTCATTGGAGGGAGGAGAAGTGACCCAGAGAAAATACAAAAAATTTTAATGTAAGTTAGACATACCTTTTATATTCTTTTCAACCTTATAAAGAGACCTTACAAACATTTTAGGGACGGTGGGCGCCTTGCTGCGACGATGAGGTGAGGCTGCTGCGGATGACGACGAGCTGCTTCCAGAGAGTGATGCTGATGCCGCCGCCCGGTACCCTGCCTTTTCATTTCTGGCCCCGTCGTTGTACCGGTGTGCCTTGATGAGTCCGACAGGTCACAGGTGAGTTGATATCTTTATGTTATTAATTAGTATCGTTTAATTCGTTAAAAGGGGTTTACTTATTTAGTGATTTATTATCTTCTTTAGGTAGTTAGTGGTCTATGCCTTCACTTTATTCGTTGTCTTTGAGTTCATTTTTATAGTTGAAATTTGAGTTTAAGGTTTATTCATTTATTTATTCACTTTTGGTCACGCTTTGTACATTCATGAGATTATTTATGTCACTGTTCATTTGTCCTTGTAGGTTACCTGTCTTAAGTTCCTCTTATCTATTAATTTATTAATTCACTGAATGTTTTTTTTTTTCTGTTTCGTAGTTCTATCCTTTATTTCGTTTATTTATTTTGAGCATTTTATTTTAGTTATTTTAGTCACTTATTGTTTACTTAATTACCCAGTCTCTGATGTATTGTCTATTCATCTTAAGATACTTCCTTCACCAATATTTTTATGTTTTGATTCAAATGCTTTACAGTTTATACAACTTTTAGATACTTTAGTTATTCAAATATACTATTTTAATGTTCACCTTCTTTACTTAATAATTCACTTACAATTTTCTGGTCTTCATTTCAGATCTAATTCTGGCTAAAGTTACGGTAAGTTTCTTAACTTTTGTGGAGTTTTTAGAATATAATAAAACTCTACTTTTAAATTGTAATGAAATATTTTATTGTTTGTTGGGAGGACAATTTTATGTTGGGGACTTGCCTCATCGATGTTCCGGAAAATATGAAAATTTTATCGGCAGAATTAATCAAAGCCTTCTTTGTAAAACAAAAACTAATTTGATGCAATTAGTCGAAATAAGCAAAGTGCTCTTTCTCTAACGCCACCAGTGACATCTGTTGGCATTGTGCAGCGCCTCTATTATGGTCGCCACAACTTTAATTAATTTTAAGCAATCTCAAACAAGTCCAATGAAAATGATCTGATAAAATTTTCTACAGCTATATTCGTCCAACACGAGGAAAGAACAATCCAAATTTACCGGTAAGTTACTGGGGTTTATACAATTAACTGTTGGGCTTTTTCTATGCACTATTTTTCTCTCTTTCCTTCTTGGTCCTCTTTTGGCGTCAAACACATGAGAGGAATTTACCGGTAAGCCACTCACTTTAACAAAAAAACTTTAAATTTTCTAATTCCTCTGTTCTGGGTTTTTCTTTTTTTTTCTAGGGTCAGCACTATGGGCACTCAAAAGAATTGGTAATTCACAAAATTGACCTTTCTAAAAGTTTTCTTTTGTCCTTAGGTTTTTTTTTTTTTTTTTTTTTTTTTTTCTTTTTCTAGTCGTTGAGTTCGCCGCGAGACGAAGAAAATTCGCTGGTATGTTCTTTAATTTCACCGTTTAAATTATTTTTGAATTTTCATTTTCTTCCCCAGGTTTGCCACTGGAGTATCACCACTCATAAAAAAAATTAATTGGTCTTTTCTTTTCTTGCACGCGTGTGCCGCGAAAATCCCCAATAACTGTCGTGCGAGCCGGCCACCTCACGCACTCCTGAATCTCGAACTTAATCTTCCTTTACTTTACTTAATTTCACGCCGCGGGAGAATTCTAATTAGTTTATTTTATTCTTCTTTTTCCCGATTTTTCCCTACTTTTCGACCCGGCACCACTTTCGATTTCCCGACTCTTTATTTTTCTACTTTTCGACCTTGTTCTATATGTTTTCTTTCAGCTGAACTCCGACTTGATTACCTCAACGCTCGACCCCCGAATGAATCAATTTCGTTGCCCTTTGAAAATCACGCCATCGACTCCCCGCCCGATATCAGCGATCACATTTGCTGATCCCGCTGCCGTCCACTCTCACACCGAGGAAGCGGCCAATCAGCGCGCACACCGCCGGTGTGCGAGTAGACGGCAACGGCATCGAGCTTCGCTGCCCGCCGTGCCTGCCGCCTGATCTCATGCATTTTGGGTGCACCGTGAACTTCTCCGGGCTCCAGCGTTTCGGTCCCGAGAAGTTTTTGCTTCCGACCGAGCCTGTGGTGCACCACTTTGCATCGACCACATGGCCCGCGCCGCAATTCTCTTTCGCATGAATTAGCCCTCGAGCTGCGATTGGCGAGTTTTGTGCTATTTTTAGCCCGAAGCTCGCCGTCCGCCGTTCAAGGGACGGTATAATTTAACGGGACTCGCCACTGCCGCCGAGCATCTTTGGTCGAGCTCCCGAGATGGAAAATTTACGCCAGCCATAGGCGGCGTGAAAATTATATTTTTGCTTTCAGATTTGGTCGGGAATTTTGATCTTTTTCCCTGACCACAACATTTTGGAGCTGAACGCACGAGTTTTCTATCTTGGATTTTTGGTGGACTTGGTTTTGGACATAGGCATTTTCTTCTTTGGACTCGGCTTCTGGACTTCTTACAATATTTATTGGAATTGGCTTTCAACTCGGCATTTTCTTCTTGGGACTCGATTGCTGGAATTTGACCATCGATTGCTGGAATTTGACCATCGATTGCTCGGACACGGCCTGGATTTCACACGCAGTGGCAAAGCAGTGCTGTGCAAAACACCTTTGTTTTTCAGTGTTGTGTCCAGGAATTTGTTTCAAGTTAGTAATGCTCAAATTGAGCATTAACTTGTGAAAATTTATTCCTTGTTGCATTTTACATATTTTTGTGGTTCTTCTTTAAGTAACATTAGGTTAAGTTAGAATTTGAGACGAAATAAAAGAACGGTAAACGACAACTGCATGCGTTTGAATTCTATTCCGCTACACTTCGTTTGTGTCGTGTTTCAGCATATTTTAATTAATCATTTCACGACATTTGGAAATTCAAGATGGGGGATGTAATATGGCGACCAACAATTTTCAAACTTCAACGTATTTAAGTGAAATTTAGTGCTATGGATATTTCGATACCAGTAATTTTGAACTTTAGCCTCAGGGGAACAGGAAGAGGCTATCCGAGGTTAAGCAAACTGAAAATTCCGCAACCGGAGGCCTCTGCTCAACCCACCACTAACATTCAGGCTCCCCTGGCAAATGCCTGAGTGACCCTGCCTAACGAAAAGGAGAGAGGGAGAGAGGGGAGGTCAGTCGCAAAACATAGACTTATGATTTAACAATGCATAGCTACAAATTTTATTCTAGAACTTCATAGAAAATTAATTCAAAACAATTCAAATGGGATTGCAACGGTTAGGCTCCTAATCAAATAGACTTACAACAACCGGGGGTAACGTTAAGGCGGAACCTTACACTATACTTGTATTAATATTCGTTACTAGTACTCGGGAGACGCGAGATTCGTTTATCTTTTAATCCGAATTAAAACTTATATGCGCTCTAATAATAGTTAAGCAAACAAGGAAAAGTATCCCATAAATCTCAGAAAGGAACTAGGCTAACGATTACGGTGTGGCGAAACAATATTTAAACTTTCAGGTCGTTAATTCGGCCTTAAAACATAAAAAAAATATAAGACCTGAAACGCAGCGCAAATCCCCGAAATAAAAATTAATCGATATTATCTTGCTTGAGACACTAGCCCGAAAATAATTTAGAAAGAACTCATCCACATAGCTAGTTGAGACTGTCGATAAGTCACTGATAGCACATTTTAAAACAAGTTTACATATTTACCTTAAAATCCCTGGGGACTGGAACTCCTGCCGATCGATCGCCAGTGCTCTGCTCCTGTAAGGGGGTGGTAAAAGCAATATCGAAAACGAATGAATTTAAAGACTATGTGGGCGCGTGGGGGTTCGGGCTCGACGCAATAATTATAGCTATTGAAAATGCTGTCCTAGCCTCCTGGTGACACCTGAAAAGCACAAACACCACCAAACACTCCAACTTCCAATAGCACTCAAAAATAGAACTGGATAACTGGATAACTTAATGCTTTATTACACAAATTAAATTTCTATCACACAGCAATGATAAAATACAAATTTTACAAAATTATATTAACAAAATGATTTAATAGAACACTAACTAGGAAAGATTTAAATGAATTGAGTTAGCGAAAGGTGATGGAAGTGGACCCCGCGCGTTGAACTCTGTTGGAAGACTGCCCCGGATCCCGTCCGAATCCCATTCATCCAGGTCGGTGCAATCGCTAAAACTTTGATTCGGCTGATCAATGCGTTTTGCCGGGGTGAACAAACTTCAGCGGCAGGTGTTTCGCGCGTGCGGTGAACATCCGGGCGAAGGTTTCACGCGTGTCGTGAACATCTCGGCGGGCCTTGAAGTCCCATGGTTTCAACGATGATCTAGGTTTATTTAATCCCCCAAAATGAGGCGCAGCCGGAGGAATAAAATGCCAGGCGACATTTTGCACACTCAAATTTTCACAAGCTTCTCGAGTATTTCTTCGGATCGCTTGGTCTAATTCCTTATCAAGTATTCTAGCTGCCCCGATGAAATTTGTTCCATTATCGCTATAAATTTCCTTACACACTCTTCTTCTCGAGAAAAATCTGCGGAGGCAGCAACGAAGGCTTTGGAAGTTAAGTCGCTCACCAGTTCAATATGAATAGCTTTCGTTGCGAAGCACACAAAGATAGCTATATACGCCTTGGACGTTTTTGCATTGCGTACCTTACTTAGTTTAACATTGATAGGACCCGCGAAATCAATGCCTGTAGCATAAAACGGTCGTTTCAGGTTTACTCGAGATGTAGGTACATTACCCATAATCTGACTTGAAGTCTCTCTCGTCCAGCGAAAACACGCGATACATTGATGAAGTGTTTTATTCACTGCACTTTTGATGCCGGGTATCCAGTAATTTCGTCTTAATGTAGCTATTACAAGAGTTGGACCTCCATGTAAAGTTATTTTGTGGATGTGCGCGATGATTAAAGAAACCAACTTCGATATGCGGGAGAGTATTATCGGGTGTTTTTCTGCATAGGTCAAATTGGAGTTCTCGAGACGGCCTCCGGCGCGTAAAATATTGCTGTCGTCCAAAAAGGGGTTTAATTAACTGAGAGCACTTTTAGAAGATATAGGTAGCCGTTTCTGTAGAGCTTCGACTTCGTGGAAGTATGAATAACGCTGGCTTTCCCGAATAAGGATATACTTCGCCTCTTGTAATTCCTTTGCGCTGAGATACGGTTTGCTAGTGGTACTATCGTTTCTGACCCCCTTGCTAAAGAATCGGCGACAGAACGCGACAACTCTGCAAGCTCTAACAAAATCAGAAAATCACGTGAAGAGATTTGACCCTTTTTATTTCTTTGGACGAACCTCTCTCTCTCTCTCTACCAGAAGTTTTGGCCATTCTTCAGGACTCTTTGTCAGCCATGGTGGACCTCTCCACCACAAATTATTATTAACAAGCTCAGATGCGCGAACTCCTCTCGACGCCAGATCAGCGGGATTTTGTTCTGACGGTACGTGTCGCCAACGGCACTCCACTGTGTTGTTATGGATTTCAGACACCCGATTTGCGACAAAGGTTTTCCATTTATTTGGATGACCGCTAAGACAAGCGAGGACCACTGTGGAGTCTGTCCAAATTGTACAATTTCTACCTGCTTTAAGTGCTTTCGTAATTGAGCTACTAATTTCGACAGGAGATGTGCTCCGCACAACACTAGCCGGGGAAGTGAAATTGTCTTAACGGGAGCGACTTTGGTTTTAGAAATGATTAATTGGTCGAAACATTTCCGTCTGGGCTCAGGACGCTTGCATAGATCGTAGCAGCGTATGCACGTTCCGAACTGTCGCAAAATCCGTGATACTCAATTTGTGCGGCTCTCATATAACCTAGCCATCTGGGAATTTTTATTCGTTCGAGGGCTGTTAGATCAGAGCTAAACGCAAGCCATTCTTGAGATAAATTTCCGGGAAGATCAGTATCCCAATCGACGCCTAAAAGCCACAGTTTCTGCATTAGAATTTTCCCGCAGATAATTACCGGACTAAGCCACCCGGCGGGGTCGAATAATTTTGCGATTTTGGATAGTAGGTATGCTGCGTCGCCCGGGCGAAGGTTTCACGCGTGTCGTGAACAGCTATCTTGATTCATCAACGCGACCAGGGGACTAACTAATATAACTGACTTGGTTTTACATAAGATCTCACAACTTTTTACGGCAGAAGAACTGCGTTGCGAGACTTGGCATTTTTTTACATTTTATGTTTTTGATGGTTATTTTTTCAGATTCCCTATCCACCTTAAAGGCCCTAAAAACTGGACGAAGCGAAGAACCGTTTAATAAGTTCCTGCGTGGTCTTCTAAATTCCAAAGGTGAAAACATCTCACTGGCCTGGGTCCCCGGGCATATTGGCATTTTAGGGAATGAATGGGATCACTACGCCAAATTAAGTTTTCAGCCACAGCACCTTACCGAAAATATACCAATGTCCTCCGACATTGAAGAAAAGACCTGGTTTTTCTTCAAGGTGAGCGGTTGTTGTACTCCTTCCAACAAGATGGATGACTTCTGATCCATGTAAGAGCGACAGCGGAGTCTGTCCAGAGAAAGGTGGGAACGTCACCAAGCTCAAGCGTGGTCTGGACGTAGCGAGTAAGCCTAGAGAGAATTACTGCAGCGTTGAGCTCTAATCTCGGAATAGTGAGATGCTTAAGTGGAGCAACTTGCGTTTTTGCGCACACAAACGTAGTCGTAGAGCTGCCATCAGGAGCGAAGACTTTGAGGAAAACTACTGCAGCCATAGCGAGTTGTGAGGCGTCAGCGAAGCCGTGTATCTCGACGGTAGACGCAGAGGTTAAGTGCAGCCAGCGAGGTATCTCAAGCGATTCTATGTGCAGTAAGTCTTCCCTGAAGAGTTGCCATTTGTGTGAAAGTACAGGTGAAAGAGGCTCATCCCAGCCGAGTTTCTCTAGCCACAGTTCTTGAAGCAGCATCTTGGCTCGTATCACTAGCGGAGCGAGGAATCCTAGTGGATCAAATAGTCGAGCAGTTTCGGAGAGAATGGATCGTTTGGTGACTGTCTTCTCTATAGATGATGAATAAGTAAACTTAAACTTATCTTGTGTTGGGTGCCAGGTCAGACCAAGCACCTTGATGGTAGATTCCTCGAAGCTGATAGGGTCGGCAGTTGTGAGAGCAGCTGGTGACACCTGAGCGAGAAGTTCAGCGGAGTTACTGGCCCACTTAGCAAGCGGAAAACCTCCAGCGGAGCAAATAGCTGTGAGTTGTTGAGCAATCAAAGTAGCCTCGGGAATAGAATCAGCTCCTCCATAGATGTCGTCGACATAACGACCCTTAGCTTCGTAGTGATGCTCTGCTCCTTCAGCACGCCATGATGAGGTAAATAGTATGCAGGTAGAGATTCTGAACCTATAGAAGGTGCTACCCTCATGTGGTCAAGCTGTTCATACTCACTCATAAAGTTGTTGTAGAGTGTACTGAAGGAGGGATTAGAGGCTAAACGTCGGAGAGTGCTTTGAAGGCAGCGACGAGCGGTCGAGAGCGAATTACCCAGTTGTGTGGCAGGAAAATTGAGCGGAAGCCTTACTATGTAGCGACCTGAGGCGTCCCTGGAGTGCGTGTTGATGAAGTAAACTTCAGCGCCTTGGTCAACGAGGACTCGAGCGGTTAGCGAATGACAGTTTGGAGCGGATACTGAAATCTTGCAAGTAGCGAGTAAGACAGTCGGTTTAGAGGGGTTACCTGTTATGCCATAAGATGCAGCAATAGCAGTGGTAGTAGCGACAGGACGAGTAGAGCCTGCAGGTAGATCATCAGCGAATGTAACTCTCTTGAGCGAAAAACCACCAGGTGCAGAGGTGGAACATGTATGTCTCTTGTAAGTGAAACCAGCCGTAGTAGAGGTAGGACTCGTAGCGGAAGATGACGTAACGAGTCAGTGCTGAGGTTGTTTCTCTGGAGCGTCAACAGCGGTTTGGGTAGCGGCAGAAGACATTTTTTAGGAATTTCACTTGCTCACACACGAAAAAGACAGATGATCTCCGTCGCAACACAACGTCCAGGGTGTTCCGCAATGCGACGGAATGAGATCCTCAAGCGAAAAACCAAAGGAAACTGCACTTAATTTTCTCTCACCTATCCGGCCTCGAAGGACCAATAAATAGCGTGAATACTCAAAATTCCGGTTAGGTGAGAGAAGCAACACAAAGTTATATTAGACGAAGAGACCTTTATTCAGATAAAAACACAACTTCATCTGTTTAGTTACAAGCGAAGACTGCATTCAGGAACAAAACACAATTAATACATTTTCCAAAGGAGCCGGGTTGCTGAGACGAACGGGTTGCTCAGCCGATTCTTTTCTTTTTTTGCACAGTTGATTACTCAACATGTGCCTTTTTAACCGACGAAAAAACGGAGGAGGTTCTCAATTCGGTTCTATTTTTTTTTTTAAATTTTTAATATAATTATTTTATACTTTTTAGAGCTTGGGATTTTTTGGAGTCGGTTCTATTTTTTTTTTAAAAAATTTTTATTTCATTCTTTTTAGTGTAATATGTTTTAGTAAATTTTTTTTGGTCCGCCATTTTGAATCCTCGCAATCGGGCACCGAATGTACAACCAAGTACCAAAACCTTATCTGTGTATATATTTTGTCTTTTGTTGATTTTCTCAAAAAGCGCCGAATCAATTTCGATAAAATTTATATGGGACCACCTTTGAACTATGACCTACCAAACAAAAAAAGAATCATCAAAATCAATTCATGATTGGCGGAGTTATCGCGTAACGACATACAAAAAAAAAAAAAACATATAGTCGAATTGAGAACCTCCTCCGTTTTTTCGTCGGTTAAAAAGTCCTCTGATACTACTTTCAACATTAAATACCAAGACTTTCCTAGACTTTTGAAGTCGGTGTGAAAACCTGACTGATATTAATCCAATACTAAATAATGAATGCAATCAGTTTGTCTGGATTAATTGCATTAAGGCAACACATATATCGTAACAAATTAAAGTTTATTTAATTTAATTATTTTCTAACTTTTAGTGCGTGATAAAAGTGTGTTTTTTAGTTGTTGTAAGCTATTATATTTTTTGGAATGTAAAATGCAACCCAGTGGATGCTCTTTCGTGTAGGGGCCGTTAAAGCTATGACGCATCAGGCTTTTGTCTTCTTTTGGCAGACGGTCTTGTTCGTCGAACCTAAAAGTTTAAGAGAAATTAAAAAAAAAAAACATGAATATCAAAAGTTGTTTTACCTGGTACCTGGGGCTCACAGGTACATCCAAATTTCCAATGAAGTAAGGTGCACTCGCGAAGGGGATAACGCACTCGTTATTTAAAAACCGCGTAGCCGACTTAATTTCATGTCCCTATGACAGAACTCAAATGTCAGGGACAAATGCCAGGCAAATTCTATGGCGTTGCCAGATTTGCCATTTATTGCCCAAAGTCAGCTGATGTTCGGAGAAATGACCGAATTCACCATGTGGTGGATAAGTGCCCGACATGTTGTCTCCAACCGGTTGTTGGAGAGTTCTGAGTATAAAAGGGCCCCCGGCGTTGATCAAATTGCCAGTTTTTCAGGAGCAGGCTTTTACAGAGCTACTACATGCCGTAAAAGGTCAGTGTAGCTTTAAATGCAGCATAAGCAAAAAAAACAGCGCTTCACTTTGGGATTACGGCTACGGTTTTTAAAGGATAGACAACGCAGTTCTATTGTATTTTGCTTTGGAAATTTGTTTTTTTGTTTCGAAGGGAAAGATATCGATTATTCTTGGATTAAATTATTTAGATTTAACATTTATTTCGGAGAATAAACTGAATGACAACTCACACTTATCTTTTAATTACAAAACCGCTACACATCCCACCATCCAACAACTGAACGACAAATACGACACGAATCGTAACCTGTTCAGGTCCTCTTTTCTATTTCAGCTTAACATTTTTGGTGGTTCCATCCAGGAAGTGTGAGCTCATTTGGTTTTTCTCTCAATTTTTGGTTTAGCGTTAACGTACTTTTTGATATCTTCGATATATTTTCCTTGTAGGGGCGAGACAATGACTACACTAAAGCAGGCACTCACTAAATACTTAGAGATCGAATAGATAGGATTGTCGAAAGCGGAAGAAAGACTGCAAAAGCAAGGCGTACATTGGGTTTTTACGAAACTAAGATCACGGATTTATCGTGGGGCTGATCGGTCTGTTAGGGAATTGGTCTTGACAACTGAAGAACTAGATACGCCTGAATGCGTGTCGGCGGATCTTTATGGTGTCACAGAGCTAAAATATAGCGAATATATGGGAGAGTTACTGGAAGGCATGCGTAAGTGCTCACCTACACAAGACGCCAATACAGGGGCTGGTACAGGTACCTCTACCGGCAATAACACAACCATGATTCGCGAAGATTCACTCTTACCTAGGATTGCGTTGCCAAAGTATAATGGCGATTACGATACCTGGCGATCATTCCATGATATATTTGTGTCATTGGTGCACGACAATGCTCGTTTAACCCCAGTACAGAAACTGCATCATCTTAAGGCATCTTAAGGCCGAGAAATTCTTGCGACATACACCAATTACAAATGCAGATTATGAGCCTGCGTGGAAAAAATTAAGGGAAAGATACGAGAATAAACGTATTCTCGTGAATCACCAGTTGAAGCAACCAGATGAAGCTAACAACTGAAACAGCCAGCCTACCCTAAAATTATGGGAGGAGGAACAAGGAGCATCCCAACAGTTGCCCACTTACGAGCATTTCACTACATTTTTGAAAACTCGGATAAGGGTTTTAGAGTCAATTTCAGACACCACAATTCCAAGGCGAACTCCAACAACAAAAGAAACCACAAAGGCATATTATGCCAATAAAGCAACAAACAAATGCCCTGCATGCGATGGTATGCATTTCGTACAGAAATGTGCAAAATACCAAGCAATGGACGCTAAAGCAAGGCGAAGGATTATACAATCGGCCGGGCGCTGCATCAATTGTTTGTCCAGCACTCATCTGGGTAATAAGTGCACAAGCAAATACAGATGTCTAAAATGCAATGCAAGACATCATACTACACTTCACGAACACGTCAAGTCAGAGCAAACAAGCTCTCACTCAAATATGGGTACAAGGGGGTCAGAGCACTCTGCCTCTATTAAACAAAACCCATATTCAGAGCAATCAGCTTCGGCTAGCTCAATTCAAAGGCCTGCGAATCATGAGCAACAAGCTCATACAGGAAATAACTTGAAACAATTTCAAGGATCACCAAGCCTTCACACTGGCAAGGTAGATAATACTCAGAGCTTTGTTGCTGGGAAAAACCATGAAGCATTGCTCTCCACAGCATTGGTCCTGGCACAGACCGAACATGGTCAGGCCCAGGTCTTACGATGCCTAGTGGATACTGGCTCACAGTCCTCTTTCATTACTCAAGAGGCTTGTAAAAAATTGGATGCAATACGCACTGCTGCCTCAATTAAGGTCACAGGCTTAAACACTAGCCCAGCAGGAGTATCACACGAAAAAACTAACCTGATGCTACGATCTTGTGGTACAGATGCGGGCACCATTAAGGAAGAGTTTCTTATAATAAAGAAAATAACTGAATATCTGCCAACTAAAATGGTATCTACTCAGGATTGCAACCATTTACAAAAATTGCAACTGGCTGACCCAACATTTGGGCGACCTGGGAAAGTAGATGCATTATTGGGGGCTCGAGTTTGTGCTCAAATATTTCAAGAAGGAATAGAACGAGGTCCTGAAACAGCTCTGATAGCTGTAAATACCAAGTTTGGCTGGATAGTTTTAGGACCTACGAAAGATACAGCTGATGACAGCGTAGCAAGCTTCATCAGCATATCTGACGAATCCCTCAGCACACAGCTGACCAAATTTTGGGAATCAGAGGAAATTGGCGAGAACAAGATCCTTTCCAGGGATGATCAAGAATGTGAAGATTTGTACAGGGCTACCTATCAGCGCCTAGATTCTGGACTCTATCAGGTAAAACTGCCCTTTAAGGATAATAGCCTGCCAGAACTCGGAGAGTCGAGACCGCTGGCATTAAAAAGAAGATTTTTGAAACAACCCGATTTGGAGAGGGATTATAGGCAATGTCTAAATGAGTACATTGAACTGGGCCATATGATCAAATCAGATCCCCAAAAACCAAACGAACAAAATAACTACATTCCTCACCATGCTGTGCTGCTTCTCCTTCGACCGGTACCCTCACCTTGCCGTGGTGAAGGAGCTTGCGTGCGTCGATGATCGACTGAGCTATGTCGACGGCAGCAGGGTGCTGCCGGCAGGGTCTCCCATGTCGAACAGGTCAGTCTTGAGGCGTCAGACGAAGAAGGGTAACCAAAAAGCATCATGGAAGGCAAGCCAGAGGAATTAGAGTCTGCACGGGGTAACCAGCCTGTTGCTGGGAATCCTCCCACTTTACAAGCGGCCGGGGCTAGGAATGTGCAGGTCCCACTTCCATGTACTGCCGAGGTGGCGAGTCCAGGCCAAGGAGGAAGTTCCCTTCTGGACTCCGATGGTAGAATGTCGGACCATCATCGATTGGCACATTGACACAGTCAATGGAGGGCCTTCTTTTGGAACAGGAAAGGACCGGAAAGTAGCCTGCTGTTACTCCGGTTAATCCTGCTCCCACTACGTACAAGATCACCCCCCCTCCAGCCAACACCGAGAAAAAGGAGGGGTTGTCCAAACGACAGCTGCGACGGCTGAGGAGCAAGAAGAACAGGGCTAAGACAGAGGAAGCGAAAGCCGACTTTGTCAAGGGCTCTGTTCCTTCCTCCTCAACTCCGGTGCCAACAGCCACCAAGAGAGGTAGGTCGGAGGTGGACTCGTCCACTCCGAGCACCTCGACTGGTGCGGATTGCACTGGAGCAGCCAAGGAAAAACCACCTACGCAGCCCTTGAGCAAAACCAAACGGAGGAAAGTCGCTAAGACCGGTCTCCCGGGACAAAGCTCACCGGACGAGGTAAAGGGGAAACCCGATCCTCGTACCGGGTCGTCAGAGGGTGCGGCTCCGTCGGGCTCAAGTGCGACGGCGGGGGGGGTGGGAAAAAGCTTCGCAGAGGCTGCTTCCCAAGTCCTGGACGTTGTAATTGAGGCCGACAACCCACAAAGGGAAATGTCACAACGCCACGTAACCTTTGTGGAGGACCACATTTGGAAGCTCTTGGGTGAAACCAAGGAGGTTCCCAGGTTTGAGGGAATGGTCTTTCGTGACGGAACCCTGAAAGTTCAATGCACGGATGAACATTCCCTCAAGTGGCTGCTTACAAATGTGGCAAACTTTCCAGCTCTTGACGGCATTAAATTTTCTGCTACAAAAGGTAGCGACATGCCTAAGCTGGTTCGGGCAGTTGTTTGGATCCCAGGCCCTCGCAAGGCACCTGGGGAGATACTTGCCCGCCTCCGTAACCAGAACCCAGGACTGGACACTAAGTACTGGCGGATAAGTGCGTTCAGTAGTAGCAAGAGGAAGAACCCCGGTGATCCCGAAGGCTCCACTCTTGCGCTGGGCATTGACACGGAGTCGCTGAAGGTCCTGGAGTCTGTTTACGGACTTCGTCCCCATTTAGGTTTTGGGAGGGTGAAATTTCACGTTTCCGGGAAATAAATGCGGACAACGAGTGTATTGCGGCAACGAGTGTATTGCGGAGCAGTCGATTGTTATGTCCACTGACTTGAATATCACTCAAATCAACCAGCACAGTAAATGTAAATCGGCCACTGCTATTCTCAGTGGAAGGTTAAATAAACTGCGGACATTCCCCCAAATAACACTAATACAGGAACCATGGATATGCAGAAAACGTATCTGCGGTTTCGGTATGGTCAACTGGGGGCAACTCTTTCATTACGAAAGGACGGAACGACCGCGAGCTTGCGTGTTCGTATCGAACACAATTGAGGCCACGATGTTAAGACAATTTTGCAGCCAAGACGTCGTTGCGGTGAAAGTATCCTACAAGATTGCGGGGGCCAGGCATGAGATCATTATTGTCTCAGCCTATTTACCTTATGACTCCATCAGTCCACCCCCTTCAAGGGAACTTATGGAAATTGTAAGATACACAGAATCTAATAATTTAGGTCTGGTGATTGGATGCGATGCCAATGCCCAGCACACCATATGGGGTAGCAGTAAATGCAACCCTAGAGGAGAAAAATTATTAGACTTCATTCTGTCGCACGATTAGGCGACAGGAGGTAATAGACCTGACACTTACTAATAGGAAGATGTCCAACCTTCTTACTAACTGGCGAGTTCTAGATGAGGAATCTCTCTCGGACCACAGATACCTAAATTACAGAATAGCCATTGATGATGTGGCGGTTAACGGTTAATTTTGAACAATTCCAAATTAATTTATGTGTATCTAAAGAACTTTACAAAATGAGGAAGTAGTTTCAGATCAGAGTAGTTTCAGGAAAAAGTTTAACTTTGTAATAGAAAATTATTTTTTAATAATAAAGTTAGTCCGAGGCAGATAGCCAGTCAGTTGTTACAAAAAGTATAAAAAAGGAAAAGGCTGTAAATAAAAATATAAAATAAGAACTAAAAGAAAAGAAACTACCAAATAAATTTATTATTAAACTAATAACTAATCTAAAAGGAATCATTATTAACAACTAAATTATAACGCAATATCGAATTTACAATTCTGCGTTTTCCTTACTCGACAACACAATTAAGGAGGATTTTCCACACCTCCAGAGATTACACCCCAGCATTTGTGTGGTGTCTTGTTGGGTTAAAATCAAGAAAGCCCCAACAATGACATTTACATCCCGGCTGGACGTAATCCAAGGAAAACTGACTGGGAGAGGTACAAACAAATTCTTTCGGAGAAAGAAATATATGTACCCAAGCTCCGATCAACAAAAGACATTGAGGATGAGACTGAGAAATTGAGTCGGACCTTGATAGATTCTTTTGAGAGTGCTTGTCCCGTCAGAAAGAGCCGATGTGGCAAGAGCGTCCCCTGGTGGAACAGAAATCTTTCGAGGCTCAGGAGGAATACCAGGAAGCTTCTGAATAGGGCACTAAAAACTAAACTAAAAAGAAGATGACTGGACGGCCTATCGAACCCTATATACCTGGCTATGCTAAAAGCAGGAGGCCATTCCCTAGTTTCAGCACTAAAGAAAATATTTAGGGCCTGTTTAACCTGGGGATATATTCCAACTGCATGGCGAAAGGTCAGAGTGGTTTTCATTCCCAAACCAGGCAAGGAAGACTATGCTCTGGCGAAAAGCTTCAGACCAATCAGCTTGACATCGTTCCTGCTGAAATGTCTGGAACGTCTGGTAGAAAAATACAATAGAGGAGAAACGTTGAGACGGCATCCCCTTAATGAGCACCAGCATGCCTATAGGAGTGGTAGATCCTGTGAGTCCGCATTGCACGATCTAGTCTCTAAGATAGAAAGTGCTTCTGAGGAGGGGCTCTACGCTCTCGGGGTTTTTGTTGACATTGAGAGGGCCTTCGACAATGCCACGTTCCCATCGATGTGTAATGCTGCCACCGCATATGGTGTAGATACCGTGCTTGTAAGATGAATCTACTCTATGCTATCTCAGAGACTACTTTTCGCAGAATGCGACACCGACACGGTAATGAAAGTGGAGAAAGGCTGTCCGCAAGGAGAAGTACTCTCCCCATTACTGTGGTGTTTCGTAGTAGACTCCCTTTTAGACGAATTGCAAAGTCTAAATATACACATACAGGCGTACGCTGATGATGTGTGTGCACTCGTTTGTGGTAAGTCACTTAGGGTCGTCTGTAGTAAGATGCAGAAAACCCTAGACAAGATCCAGAACTGGTGTGAGAGACATGGCTTATCTGTGAATCCTTTGAAAACAACACTTGTGTTGTTCACTAGGAAAAGGAAACTCGATAACCTTAAGCTCGCAATTTTGAAAGGTGTAACCATTCAACTCTCCAAAGAAGTGAAATATCTAGGGGTAATTCTAGATAGCAAACTGACTTGGAAGGCTCATGTCGAACACAAAGCATCTCGAGCACTGAATGCTTTCTGGCAATGCAGGAGAGCTTTTGGGAAGACAAGAGGTCTAAAACCCGCTATTGTGCACTGGATGTACACAGCCATAATTGCGTCAGTGGTCTGGTGGAGTAGAACGGAGGACTACTTGTTTGTATTCTTAACAGAGTACAAAGGGAAGTTTGCATAGGGATAACAGGAGCTTTTAGCTCGACCCCTGGTGCGGTCCTCAACGCATTGCTTAATTTGCAGCCCTTGGACCTCGCAATCCAGGAAGAGGCAATGAAAGCTATTTGTCGACTTAAAAAGTGTAGACTATGGCATGATGGATATGCCACCGGACATGGCGTCTTATCCCGAAGACTACTGGATGGGTTGGATGACATCATCTACAGAGACGGATCGAAAACCTTAATTGGTACGGGCGCTGGATGGTATTTTAACGAGGCAGTCAAATACAGTATATCACTCGTGTTGAATATTTATATTAGTAGCCTTTTACTTTAGCACTGTTAATTTATAATTTAAGTTACCTCTTATTTTGTTTTTCTTGACGTGTAATTTTGACTGTAAACGTGTGTGCTGTTAATTCTCAATAATAAAACTTTAACAGGTTATGGGCCAAGGAAGCCTAATTAATAAAATATTGTTAAAAGAGAGTCAATAAAAGTAATCCCATTTAAAAGGTGAAAAACGTAACCGACATTTCTGCAAAAGTTTAACAAAAAAAAAAAAAAAAAAAAAGCTTAAAATGTCTGGAAGCAATCACTAATAGAAAAATTAACTGCTCGAGACAATTATGCCACATGGCAATTCGCAGTGAAAACGTATCTTCAACATGAAGAGTTATGGGATTGCGTAGAAGCTGAATGCAAAAATCTTAAGAGAGATACAAAGGCTAAAACAAAAATTATATTACTTGTCGACCCAGTTAATTATGTGCACATACAGGAAGCCGAAACGGCCAAAGAAGTCTGGGACAATCTGAGACGAGCTTTTGACGATTCAGGGCTTACACGCAGAGTAGGTTTACTACGTGATCTGTGCACCACCACGCTCTCCGGCAGTCAAAATATTGAAGAATATGTCACCAAAATAATGTCCACAGCACACAAATTGAGAAATATCGGCTTCTCGGTTGACGATAAATGGCTAGGAACAATGCTGCTCTCAGGTCTACCAGAGTCTTACAAGCCAATGATATTAGCTATCGAAAGCTCAGGAATGAAGATCAATGCCAGACTCTATAAAGACAAAGTTACTTCAAGAAGTGAAAACTGATAGCAATAACTCCGCATTTATCACAAGAAATAGTTAAAAAAAAAAAACAGAATGTGAAAAAGAAGTTTACAAAAGGTCCAAGATGCTATCAGTGCAATAAATATGGACACAAGAGTCCAGAATGCAGATCCAAACAAAAGGTGAAAAATGCTCCAAAACCAAATAGTTCTTATGCTGCTGCTTTTCTTACCGCCTCTGATAATGATAGTTCCGCATGGTACATCGACTCCGGAGCTACAATGCATATGACAAGACATGGTCACTTACTAATGAATGAAAGGTTGGCATAAAAGTTGCAAACAACAAAATACTAACTGTAACAAGCACTGGAGAAGTTAGTATTGAAACATTAAATGGTAAAGGGCAATCCAATAAAATAATGCTCAAAAATGTCCTGCATGTACCAGAACTTGCTGTAAATTTAATCTCGGTACATCAGATAACTGAGAATGGCGGACAAGTAAAATTTAACCATGATGGCTGTATTATTATGAATAGAGAAAAAGCTATTGTGGCGACTGGAAATAAGACTGATAACATGTACAGGCTTAATACAACAACAAGTTATGCATACATGTCTGATATCAAACAAGATGATATCTTTCTATGGCACCAAAGAATGGCTCATCTGAATTTCCGGTTTAAAGAAAATGACCGAATGCACTGAAGGTATTAAATTATCAGGCAAGAACAATAATTTAACATGCATTACATGTCAAGAGGGTAAGCAGACAAGATTACCATTCAAAAGTCAAGTGTCACATTCCACAAAACTATTGGAACTGGTGCACTCTGATCTCTGCGGCCCAATGGAAACAGAATCGTTAGGTGGAGCCAAATATTTTTTAACCTTTTTGGATGACTATTCAAAGAAGGTGTTTGTCTATACTCTACACAGAAAAAGTGAAGTATATGAAAAATTCAAAGAATTTAAATCAGAAGCGGAAAAATAAAAATTCTCCGTTCCGATAACGGACTGGAATATGATAATAAACCACTTTCTAATTATTTAAAAGATAATGGAATCATACATCAGACGACTACCCCTTACACACCTGAACAGAATGGTGCTGCGGAAAGGCTGAACAGGACACTCATCGAGAAAGCTATATGTATGGTATTGAATGCTAACTTAAGTATTACTGGGCTGAAGCCATAAAAACAGCTGCTTACTTATCAAATCGGTCTCCAATTAAATTATTAGCATTCCGAACACCTGAAGAGGTATGGTGTGGTCGAAGACCAGAAGTAAGTCATTTAAAAGTATTTGGATGTAAAGCTATGGTCCATCTACCAAAAGAAAAACGGAAAAAGTGGGATCCTAAAGCACAAAAGATGATATTCATAGGATATTGTGAAAACACAAAAGGATACAGATTTATAAACGTAAATGGGAGGGCAGTTATAAAAAGTCGTGATGCTATTTTTCTTGAATCCTCAGTAAAGAGAGATTATGCTGCACTGGAGTTATCTGAAACAGAAAAAGAAGAAAGTAGTAATTCAGATAACTCATGTAGTACAGTGAAAAATAAATCAGATTGTGACAGTGAAGAAATAGTTGAAACTCCTCCTCAGAGATATATATGCTTGAGACCTAGAAATAAAACAAAGACAAATGAACCTCTGCTGTGATGAATACCTACTACCTGATCAGATACCTGTTACCTATGAGGAAGCAATAAACTCAGCAGATGCTGAAAAATGGAAAAAGTCCATTAAAGAAGAACTTGATGCTCATGAAAAAAATGGAACATGGACACTAGTAAACAAGCCAACAAATGCCAAAGTCATCGGCTGTAAGTGGGTTTCCGAATTAAGGATGAGCCAACAGGTACACGCTTCAAGTCCAGACTGTGTGCAAAAGGGTTGGCACAAACAAAAGGTATAGACTACAAAGAAACTTTCTCACCAACTGTTAGGTATGATTCAATACGTTTGTTACTGTCTTTAACTGCCAAAAACAATTATCAAATGCTTCAACTTGATATAAAAACAGCATTTTTATATGGTGAAATAGAAGAAATAATACATATTTATGAAACCACCTGAAGGCTTAACTTGTGAACCCAATATGGTGTGTAGATTAATAAAATCATTATACGGTCTTAAGCAAGCACCACGGTGCTGGAATAGAAAATTTAACTCAGTACTTCAAAAGTTTGGTTTTAACAATAGCAAAGTCGACATATTAATGGAATTAAATGTTATACATATGTGTCTGTATGTCAACGATGGACTACTATTTTCAAAATTAAAATCTGTACTAGAGACTGTAGAGAGATCTCCAAGGCATTTTTGATATGACAATATGTTCAACACCTAAAAATTTTGTCGGAATGGAAATAGAAAAGGATATGATGACTGTGTGTTCATACATCAAACTAAATATATTAAGCAGCTTCTTAATAAGTTTAATATGACAAATGCAAATTCTAACACTGTTCCGGTAGATCCTAACTCAAAGCTAGAGAAAAGCAACCAGGAACCAGACTGGAATATTCCCTACCGAGAAGCTGTAGGATCTTTAATGTATGCAGCCATAATAAGTAGGCCAGATATAATGTTTGCGAGTCGATTTTTAAATTGTTACAATGAGTCTCATTGGAATGCTGTGAAGAAGATTTTCAAGTACTTGAAGGATACCAAAAGCCTAGGCCTGTGCTACAAATCATCTGAACCTCCTGAGTTGATAGCACGATTATGCCAATGATGTAACAACAAGACGCTCAATCACAGGATACGTCCTTATTAAAAATGGAGCAGCTGTGACATGGTCAAGCCAACGACAGCACACTGTTGCTCTGTCAACAACAGAAGCCGAATTCATGGCAGCCTGCGCTGCCACCAAAGAGGCCATGTGGGTCCAAACAACTGCTGAGTGATCTTGGAGAATATAATCAACACAGTGTGTATCAACATAGATAACCAAAGTACTATCAGTGTAATAAAAAATACCAATTTTCATAAAAGGTGCAAACACATAGAATCTAAATATCATTTTATTAAAGATACATTTTATGAGAAAGTTATAGATATACAGCATGTTTCTAGCACTAATCAGCTTGCGGATTTGTTAACTAAAGAAAAATTTCAAATCTTGAGGGATAAACTTGGAATGTTAATCTTAAGCAATATATGTGCTCAGTAATTTTTTGGTAGCGATACTTGTGCTCAGTAATTTTTTTACTTGAATCTGTTTAATTCTGTTACTTATGTTATCTGTATGGGAGGGGTGGGTGGGAGTGTTGAATATTTAAATTAGTAGCCTTTTACTTTAGCACTGTTAATTTATAATTTAAGTTACCTCTGCCTTATTTTGTTTTTCTTGACGAATAGAGAATTAATTTGTTCTGTGTAATTTTGATTGTAAACGTGTATGCTGTTAATTTTCAATAATAAAACTTTAACAATAGTGATGTTTTGGATGTACCATACGAAAAGCAGAGTTCAGGAGAATACTTGACAACACCAGTACCTATTGATACAAATATAGAGAACTTGTCGGACTTTTTTACGGATATATTTTTTCAGACACCTGAAGAAAAGCGTAAACCTGATGCAATACTTTCAGAAATAAAAGAATCATTTAACACTGCAGGACTACGTCAAGAGCATATGTCAATTATTGATAAAATTAATGGTCTGGAAAGTACAATCAATGAATTAATACAAAGGTTCCCCCGAGAATCTATGGAGATGTCAAAAAGATGTTATGTTAAAAACTTGATTTTCATTTACACTGATATTATTAAACCAAGAATTATTGGTAATAAATTAGCTCGATACTTACGAGTGATACCGACACAATCGTGTGAGGGTGTACTAAGATTTGAACATGTACATAGAATACTGTCCTATCGAGAAAACATTTATAGAAGGTATTTCTATAAAAATAACTGATAGCCAGGGTGAATTGATTAATTTTAAACCAAGTTATATCCCAACTTATGTGATGCTTCATTTTAAAACACAATAAACTATAAATATATGTGCACCTTCAGCCATTTTTCAATTTGATAGCACTTTGCTTGACTTTAGCCCTTAATAAAAATGAAATCGTATTATACACGATACTACAAAGTGGCGGTAACTTGTCGGATATAGGAGAATTGTACCGAGCTCCGCTTACTTACCAGCAGGGAAGAGGTATTGGTAGTTTCTTCAGCGGGCTATTTCGTTATTTACAGCTATTAGTTGCTTCAGGAGCTAAAGTTATAAAATAGCAAGCGCTGAAAACTGAAAAGACCAGGGAAAAGCTGCTGCACAAGACCTAGCCCAAAAGGGTATAAATAAACTCTTCGATAGAATGGCTGGTGCAGGTATAAATAATCGCACAATTGTTAAAAGGGCTAATTCATTTACGACGTTACGCTTAACTAAGTCTCCTAAACTGTTAATTTATAATTTAAGTTACCTCTGCCTTATTTTGTTTTTCTTGACGAACAGAGAATTAATTTGTGCTGTGTAATTTTGACTGTAAACGTGTGTGCTGTTAGTTCTCAATAATAAAACTTTAACAACTCGGAACAACCGCAACGGTTTTTCAAGCTGAAGTGTTCGCCATTCTCGAAGTGGCCAACTGGATAATTGCCCATAGGTGGCATAATAAGAGGATTGGCATCTGCAGCGATAGTAAGGCTGCTCTTGCCACCCTACTTAACCCAACCACCAGATCAAAGATAGTCCAGGAATGTAAGAATAGACTTAATTCTGCTGCCAAGCACAACCAGGTCAATCTTATATGGGTCCCCGGTCACCAGGGAATCGATGGCAATGTGGTCTCTGACGCTCTAGCGAAAGAGGGCGCAAGCTCTCCTCCCCTAGGACCGGAGCCCATTATTGGTGTCAGCTTTACAGAGTTGAAAAACTGGATAACTAGATTCATGGACTCAATACATGGTCAGAGATGGTCCAATATATCAACCTGTAAATTCACCAAATGGTTCATTAGTCGTCCAGACAGTAGCAATGCAAAACTTTTACTTCGCTTAGACAGAAAAGATTGCAGAACGCTTCTAGGGACGGTCACAGGACATAACACATGCGGCAAGCATCTGAACACCTTAGGGATAATCAGCGATTCAACGTGTCCTTCGTGTGGGGAGGACGAGGACAGCACGGAGCACTTCCTCTGTAACTGCCCGGCCTTCTCCCGCGCGCGCATGACGTCGCTTGGCGCCGATGTAATGAGAATGGAAGACTTCAATTCTCAATCTCTATCTGATGTTCTTAGTTTCGTCAAGATGACTAAAAAATTCGGATAGGGTAGGGGACGAGTGCAATGGACCGTGGTCTGAAGAAGAATAATTAGAATAATTAAGAATAAGAATAATGCTGTGCTAAAGGAAAGCACTACTACTAAATTGCGAGTGGTGTTTGAAGCTTCGGCCAAAACCACGAATGGAAAATCATTAAATGATTACCAGTTGAAGGGACCGACAATCCAGCCAAAACTCTCGGCAACTCTCCTGAATTGGCGTAAGCATAGGTTTGCTATGCATGCTGACAGAAAAAATGTACCGGATATCAAGGTCCACCCAGATCATCAGGGTTTCCAGCGTATACTCTGGCAGCAGCCTGAAACAAAACAGATACAGGATTACAAGCTGACAACAGTTACGTTTGGTACAGCTTCGGCCCCATACCTGGCAGTACGGACCTACAGCAACTTGCACTGGACGAACGGCAAAACTGGCCTTTGGCTTCTAGTGCAACGTTAACAAGTTTCTATGTTGATGACTTGCTGACTGGAGCAGACAATGTTGCTGATGCAATTAAACTGCAAGGAGAGTTAATAAGTATGCTTGCTGGAGGAGGTTTCAAGTTGCGAAAATGGGCAAGCAATTCGCATGATTTGTTGGAAACCTTACCTGTGGAGTATCGGGAATTGAAGAGTACTCTACCAATTACAGATGGCGACTCCATATAAACTTTGGGAATCTGCTGGCATCCCTTATCTGATTTTTTCACATATGCCATTCATGTGAACAGAACATACGATGCAACGACAAAACGTAGTACATATTAACATTAACATTCATGATTGTGCCCAAATTTTGGTCTGTGCCAACATAGAGCCCCACGTGCTTATGCTGTATTCGCCTGTGCTGCAGCGGGACATAATCAACAGAGGCTGTCATCGGATCGGAGCAATAGGAGGAGTAGCATTATCTTTATGGAATCCTGGAATCCTGTGAGTTCGTTCCATTTCTTTCTTTAATACTAACATGCAACATGCATTTTGTCTTACTACATAATAAGACATTAATATAAGCATTCTATTGAATTCTACATTCTACATACATATATCTGAAAGTTATAAACTTGAATAACTAAGTTGAAAATTAAGCCTACTAAAACGGTGAACATTCAAACATTAACTTAGTTTCGAATATTGAGCACAACATAATTCATGCTATGCTGCTATGCATAGAAGTGAAGTGAGCTTTTGAAGCTTTCGAGGATCGTGGACTTTTCGGACAATTATTCCCACAGCTCCACAGCTTACTCTTTTTGGCTTTGGAACTTTTGTGGTTTCCTCAAAAAATTATATCGTGAACTTTTCGGGCTATTTCGTGACCAACTTTGATCATTTGCAGTGAGCTCTAGAGAACAAATTTACATTTTCGGGTTGTGCTAAAGAAGTGCGCGTCGAAATTGTTGCTGGTATTTACTTTCTTTAACACATTTGCTTTATATTATTACCCTTAAACATAATGGAAAAGCTCAAGAATAAAGTTAAATTAACTGCGGACAGAATCCATAATTTCACTGCAAATGCGAGTAAGACAGGCAAAGAAAAACGGACCGAAAACTTTCTAAAAACGCGTTTACAATTATTGCAAACTTATTGGCAACAATTTGTTAGAACCAAAGATTATGTAAAGTAAAAGATGCACTTCCCGAGAGCATGGGATCTGATATCAGATCCAACGACATGTTGCGATAACATTTGTGTCTGGAATCATGTAGATGGAGAGTATTAAAAATGAGCGAAGCAACTCTTGGGTTGCCTGTACAAGGGGTTCATTTGAATGTGTGCATGGGAGCTAGAAGACTTTTATCATATCCGTGGAGGCTTCTTGCACAGGCTTATGCGCCTATGACCTACCCTAACAGAATTCATTTGAAGGTTACATGCAAATCTTGGCCTTTTAAACCTAGCTCCTGGAGTTTGCTCTATTTCTTTATATACCTAAGATAATTTTTCTTCCAATGTTGTCTAATATTGCCAGGGTCATTTTTCTTAAGAAGGATGAGATAATTACGTGCCGTTCTTAATTTTTTGTTTTCGCTCGTTGTTATGCGAAAAATTCCGACTTTGGTAAACTGCGTGCCCCGTCGGACTTATTATTTAACATTTGTAAAGCTCATTGCCAAATTTTTTATGAAGTTTTTAAAAAACACATGCGCTTAATTAAAAAAACACTAATTGAAAAATGCATTCGAATAACAAGCGAAGATAGTACTTATGGTTATTGGTTTAATAAGGATGATCCTTGCTATGAGGTTCGCAAGACTCTTTTAGATTTTATGTTACTAGTATTAATTCGGAAACATTGTGCATGGGAGGCTCGTAAATCTGCTAAAAGTACCTCATCCTCGCGTCTACGAATTTTAACATCATAAATTTTGAGTTTCCAGTTTTATGTTGAATTTCTACACTATGTTTTTTATTTCTTCGAAAATTTTGTAACGGTGTCCGTGAATTCGCTACTTTAATATTTGTTGAGCTTGAGTCCATCCCTTATTCTGTCTTTAAAGTAAAAATATAATAAAGGTTTCAGATTTGCAGGTGATCGGAGTAGCGTTGCGGAGCAATCAGACACTGAAAAATTCGTCCCTTTAATGTTTTTTTAAAAATGGAAAAAATACGGCCTTTTCACTTTTTTACCCTTTTTTTTACTGAAAACGGAAGAAAATTGAGTATTTTTCTTTTCGAATTCGTAATCTACGGAAAAAATCATATAGAAATGACCTACTATTTATTCGGGTGCTAATTTGGTGTTGACCTGTGCAACCAGAAGTTTTAATTCATTCACGCAATCTCAGCACCCACCCACTCCAAAGATAAATTCGAAGCGCCGCGCAGCTAATTCACAAACAATTCTCAGCTGAGTTCAATCCCCGTTCTCCCCCTTTGGTTTTTTTCATGGAATTTGTCATCTCTCTTCTAAATGTATCTTGTTGTGGCTTTTCGGCTCTCGCGGCTCCTAGTGATACTTTGGACCAAGAATGATAAGAGCAAGCGAAAGCAAAGGACTCTGTCTCCGTCCTACATACAGGACGTAAGCGCACACACAAATAAATCTCGTTTTCACCGACGTAGCTCACAGTCACAGCACTGAGAATGCAGTGACGTTAATATGTTGCTTCGCTCTGTGATGATGCCGAAAAGAAATTTTACTGCAACATGTTATGGGATCTGATATCAAATACCAAAGGGAAGCGAAGTTTATTATTTCACGCTGTTAGATGTTCTTTATTTTAGGTGTAAAAGCACAACTAGAACTATTATACTTCTGATTAAGTTATTGTTAACTAAACAGTACACTCTGATATAATTAATCCTCTTCTAAGATTAAACACTCTTATAAAGTTTTCTATGTCTAAATTCACTGATGGCTCCGGGTTGGATGACTCTGCTGTTCACGTTCCGAACTGACAGCATCTGACAGTTCCACCATAAGTGGAATTAGTGGAATCGGTTCTTTGCAGAACCAACGAATATGGAGAGCACGAAGTCGATCATCTCAACACTCCCTCCCTTCGTGTCTCCGAGTTCGTTTTGCCTTCTATTTTCTCTTTACAAATCTGAAAAGAAAGAACAAAAAAACTTCTAATTGATTTCATCTGAACATTTTTAAGTCAATCATCTAAGTTCATCATTTTATCTCTGAGGTAATTATGGAGTTCTGAGGCAAAAGGTTTGGTCCTGATATCTGCTTCGTTTTCTGACATAGATATCCATATGATATGACTTTTACTTTTCCTTCAAGTGTACATTTTTTTTTTTTTTTTTTTTTTTTTTATATGTAGTCCCCATGGGTGGTTGCCATTTGATTTCTCTTTCCAGTATTTTCTCGTTTTTCCAGATTCCTTTGAATAGTGTTTGTCATCATCAAAATTCTTCAGTCGGTGATTTCCATCCGAGTACACTTTACTGCTGATTCATTGTCACATCTGATAGTTATGGAATACATAGTTTTTCCTATCATATCTCTGATTGCCTTGTCTAATGAGACAAGCTCTTGACAAGCATCATTCATTGCAAGAGTTTCAGCCTGACATGTTGATAGTGAAACATAGTTCTGTTTACAGCTTCTTCAGGCAACAGCCTCTCCAAACAGTTTAATTACATATCCTCCTGTAGAAGATGGATCGTCACAATCTCTGAAACTGGCATCTGACATCGCTTGTAAGGTGTCTTCTTTTTCTCTAAATGATATTCCCAGATTCTGAGTGCCTTTCAGATACCTAAATATCCTCTTAGTTTTTTTTCAGTCTTCTTCTGAAGGTTCCAATTGTCTTCATGACAAATGGTTTACGTCGTAAGAAGTATCTGGTCGTGTTGCACCAGCCAGATATAAACTTCCTATAGCTCCTCAATAAGGAGCTTTAGTTTGCCTTTGACTTTCATCTGAGTTATTTTTGATTGTATTCTTAAATTCTCTTTTCGTGTATTCACCTACTTCTAAACCTTCAGGAATCTTCATGAAGATGTCTTCTTCTAAAGTTCCGTTTAAAAAAAATTTGATATCCATCTGACACGCTTCAGGACCATATTTATTAATTATCGCGAACACCGTTCTGATTATTGGCAACCTTGACACCGGTGCATAGGTTTCCATCAGTTCATATTCTTTAGTATCTTTGAATCCTCTGATTACTAGTCTCCCCTTGTATGAAACTTGTTTACAATAATCTAATTTCCTTTTGAATACCCATCTAGAATCTATAATCTGAACTCTCTTTCCATCTTCTGATTTATTAGGTCTATCAACTAGTTCCCAAACATTATTTTCCTTCATAGACTTAAGTTCCTCTTGAACTGCTTTGATCCACTCTGATCTTTCGTCTGATTCCAATGCTTCTCTACAGTTGGCCGGATCTCTGTTAATTTTTGCTATGAGCGCATGCATAAACTGATCTTCTGAATTTATATGTTCTTCTAAACTCTTGACAAAATTAATTCCAATATAACTTTTGCTTGCATCTTGTTTTGAATGTTCTGCAAAAGCAGGTCGTAGGTGTGTCCATGTTGGCCTATTTGTTTTGTCTGTCCTTTCTGGGTTTTTCCGCTTCTTACTTGAACAGTTCCTTGTAGTAATATCCTCCGATTTCCTTTTTCTGTGTCTGCCCAATTTTGTCTTAGTTGGTTCTTCTGATCCTTTTCCATCTGACTGTTTTTCATGACTTTTGATTTCTACCTCCTTTTCTTCTGAATCTTCTAGCCAACTTGCATCATTGATATCTTTCATTATTTCAGTAATCACATCTAAACTTCTTTCTTCAGACTTAGAATGATACAACTCCTTGTACACAATTTTCTCATTGAACCTCACGTTTCTTGAAGTAATCAACTCCTTTGTTTCTGGATGCCACAATACATATCCAGTTTTTGTGTACCCAATCATAATTGTTCTTATTGCTCTCTCTGAAAATTTAGTATAAGGAAAAGGTATTTTAGCATAAGCTATACATCCAAAACGTCTGACTTTGTCTATATTCAAGTTAACCTTTGGTGTAAACTTCTGAAGTGGTGATTCAAAATTATTAGCTCTGTGTGGAGTTCTATTGTACAAATGTACTGAGGCTTCTGAGGCGAACATCCACCTATTCTTTGGTAGCCCCGAATCTAACATTAACGTTCTGATTTTCCATTGTAGGATTTTATTAAATCTCTCTGAAGTTCCGTTGTGTTCAGGAGTATAAGGAGGAGCGAAGTCCGCTTCAATATTTTCTTTCATCCTAACTTCTGAAAAACTTTCCTCCGACAAATTCTTTGGCATTGCCTGTTCTGATAAAATTTACCTTCACACAATCATCTATTAAATTTCTTGCTGTTATTAAGAATTTTCCTAAGCAGTCACCTGCTTCACCCTTATTTTTAACAGCATATGCTTTTGCAAATCTTGAATAATCGTCAACGAATACTATTATGAACCTATTACCGCCAGGACTGGTAGCCGGTTTTATAGGTCCCATAACATCTGTATGTATCCTAGCTAATGGTCTATTTGCTCTGAGTCTAGTCTCTGAAAAAAACTTTTCCATCTTTGCCTTGATACAGATTTCACAGTCTAATATATCTTCGTCAAATCTTACATTTTTCAAAATGTTTTCAGATCTCTGAAGCTTTTTCAAATAATTAATTGACACATGTCCCAATTTAATATGCCAAAGCATTGAATCTTTTATTTTGTTTTTGGGTTTGATATTTGACCCATTGTTGCTGCTTCCATCAACCAAGACATCTAAATCTTTTCCCTTACTCTGATCTAAGTTGATAGCATCGTACTTGATTATTTCTTCTGACTCAACCTCTGATTTCTCTGAATTGTTTTGATATCCCCCACTTTGGATTATCTCCTTGTTCTCCCTCCCAATCTCAGCTAGGATATCTTTATTATTACTGCTTATTTCCATAATATCCGTCTGAGATTGTTCCAGGAGTTCCTCCAAAGTACCTATTCGAGCACTACACGAGTACTTGTTGTATTTTCCACACTTATTTAATGAATTGTCTTCTGATTTTTCTGCTACTAATGTAACTTCCCAATTTGGTTTCTTGTAGTAGCCTTTTAAATATCTATTCCTGTTGTTTTGTCAAAAATTGTTAATCTCTGATTGTCTAAATAAATTACTAGCCCTATGTCTGCAAAACGTCTGAGTGATATTAAATTATCTGCCGCATCCTTTGCTACCAGGACATTTGACAATTTAATAACTTCATGTTCATTTGTATTTGACTTTATATATACGTCACCTTTCCCATTAACCATGATATTTGCAGATTTATTTTTGTTAGCACTTTTAATTATGTTTCCATAGCTGACTTTAAAGTTATGTAAGTAGATACCTCTACTAACCATATGTTCAGTTGCTCCTGAGTCAGCCATGAATTTAACTACACGGTGCCTGATATTGTTGCTTTTGTGCTTCTTTTTGTGATGCAACTATTGTTACCTCTGAATATGCCTTTACTTTTATTATAATTACCTCTGAATTCCGTCTTTATTTTTATGTTTAATTTCTATAGTTAGTTTTTATTTTTTATTTTTGTTAACTTACCCGTCTTTGGGGTGGTCCTTGTTAGGGCACTCATCCCCTTTGTGGTTTTCTATCTTCTGACAGAAGAAACAGTACCACAACCCGTATCCTTCTAATGGACACCCTCTGGATATATGTCCAAACTTGTTACACCTGAAGCATTTAATTGCTTCAGGTTTAGCTCCTACTCTGATTTTTGTTTCTCCCTCTGATTTCATTTCTGCTTGTATCTGTAATATATTTTTAATATCATCTATAGTCATAACTGTATTATTTATTTGTTTCTTTTTGTAGTTTACTGATGTTAAATTTTTATGAACTTTTAATACTGTTCTAAACAAAACGATCTTTTTCCTCATCAGTCAGATGTATCATATCTTCACACGTCTGATATTCTCCTATAAAAGATTGTCTCCAAAGTGCAGACTCTTTCTCTGCAAATCCTCACAAATGCGATGTGATGTAACAACGCTATGGTTGCAGAAAACCAAAGAATATCAGATGTGTTTCTTCATTAATCCTGAGTAAGTTTATAAGATCTTTTTATATTGTATTTATTTGATTTATAATTAGTATTTAAAATACGTCTGAATTCCCTGAATGTCTCGCTCAGCTCATTCATTACGTTTGACCTAGACGACACATTTCTTTCTACATTCTGAGTTTTTATTGTATTTTCTAAATTTTTCATTTTTGCCTACTTTGATAGTAAAGTCAAGTAAAGACATATTATACCATTGACACACTCGACTGTCATTATGACGAAAAGTGTCTTTATGACGAAAACGGTAATGACGCCGTGACACATTATACCTTTTCATCATTAGTTCTGTCAGTAGACGATTTTCGTGAGTGTCAACGTGAAGTGAAAAATATTTTTGAATTTTTAAGTTGATTGTTCTTTAAATTTGTGTCGAATATGGACGATATTACTGGCATAAGCATGCTATTGCATTATTTTAAATGTAAAATAAGTGGATATTGACTAAAAAATGTAAAATTCCAGTTTTTCTATTCTCCAATAGATGGCAACTTTTCGTAATTGTGAGATAATGACGGGAGTTTTTCGTACTTAGGATGCTACTTTTCGTACTTATCTTTTCGTCTTAATGATGGGGTTTTTCGTCATAAAGACACTTTTCGTCATAATGACGGTCTAGTGTGTCAATGGTATTATTTACCTCTGAACGTCTGATATTGAAGACATGAGTCATGTTTTCCATGGACTCCGCCATAAGCCTCGCTGACCTCTCCATGGACTCTGCAGTTTTCTTGTTAATTTCAGCTGTAATTTTCATTTGATTTATAACTTCTCTTAGATCACTCCGCAGCCTTCTCTCACTCGGAGCGATCTGGCACATTATGGGCAATTCTATATGCGTCTGACTTTCTTCCAAAACTTCTATATTTTAAATATTGCAATTATTCTGATTAGTGTTTGGATTTCAATACCCTTCTGATTTTGTTTCTTTTTCATTGAAAACAGAACAAAGAAACAAATTTCCAGATCTGGTTTCTCTGACTACTAATTGCATATATTCTGATTAAATAGAAACTATTTACCTTGATTATTATTTGATGGAGATTCGGATATCTCCCTTTCTTTGTCCTCTGACATCTTGTATCTCTAAATATACCAAACGTTTATTTAAATAATACATATATATTTTCATATACATATATGTATATATATATATAATCCTAGAGTCAGCAATTTTTATTTAACCGCACAGCAAGTTAAATTTTGCTTAACTCAAACCAGAATTGTTTGTCCTAGCTATACACACGTGCTCCCTCCCACTGTGAGTTGACGCACTGCAATCAACCCTAAGGCGTAGAAAGGGGCGATCGCACACGCATGCATCATTCAGACTTCACAAAAAACTGATTTTTATTTAACCGCACAGCAAGTTAAATTTTTTATTATTATTAATATTAACAACTATGTGATTCCCATGCACTGCCTGTTCATCACATAATTGTCTATTCAAGATGTTTTTATTTTTTTATTATCTCCTCTTCTGATTTTAACTTTTATTTATAAAATTTTGTATAAATATTTTATAACCATCTAGAAGAGTTTCTTTTCTATCTGAATTTATTTACTATACATAATTACACATACTCTTTTTTTTATAAAAAATTGTTATTAAACAATTTCAATTTACTTCTGATTATTTCCTTTTTGTTTTTCGAAGAAACGACACGTCGTCTTGCTTCTGCAAACACCGTTACGATGCCTTGTCATTTCATGAACCGTTATGACGCCTTGTCTTCCCGGAAAAACATGACGCCACTTTTTTATGAAAAAAAACACATGACGCCATCCTTCTTCTAAAGAAGATCACATGACGCCATTTTCTCCACCAAGGAATCCAAAAATTTTAAGTATTTTTTTTTTTTTAAATCCACTTATGTACTTACAGTTTTCTCTGAGTAATGCTCCTCTGAATAAAACTTCCTTCTAAAAAAAATTTCTTCTGAACACAACTTCCTCTTAGTACACCTTATATTTTTAACGCGTGTTGGACCGATAACCTGTTAGATGTTCTTTATTTTAGGTGTAAAAGCACACCTAGAACTATTATACTTCTGATTAAGTTATTGTTAACTAAACAGTACACTCTGATATAATTAATCCTCTTCTAAGATTAAACACTCTTATAAAGTTTTCTATGTCTAAATTCACTGATGGCTCCGGGTTGGATGACTCTGCTGTTCACGTTCCGAACTGACAGCATCTGACAGTTCCACCATAAGTGGAATTAGTGGAATCGGTTCTTTGCAGAACCAACGAATATGGAGAGCACGAAGTCGATCATCTCAACACACGCAACATGTGAAATGTTCGTATATGTTGAGTTTGAAACAATTCATGAAAAATTCTTGATGCCATCACTTTGTACGTGATTGTGCATCTTTTACTTTACATAATCTTTGTTAGAACGCATGAAAGTTTATTCGAAGTTACTGACGGAGGAAACTCTTAAAACAGACGGGTTCCTTACTTCCGATTTTTATTCCGATGTGGAATGTACATATATTGCAGCAATCGGTTGGCTGCAGGAGGAGCTTGCAGCTTTTCAAGCTCCTGTTACTGGCGAGGCATCCAAGCTACTTAAACATTTTTCGGTTAGAAATTCTAATTATGCGGCTGCTTGGAACACAATCACCCTTATCATGAATTCCACTGGAATCGAATCCAAAGGAGCTTAGAAAAGCCCTTTTTAGTAAATCTTTTTGAACAACTTGCAAAATTTTTAAGAAATTTATTTGAGTTACCTTTGACTTCAATTAATTTCTTCGTTCAAAGTGTTCAAATAAATTCCACTAGAAAAATCCAATGGAATTATTTTGTCGTTAAGTGCGGAAAAACTTATCAAAATCAAAGGTAACTATAATGAATTAGTAAGAATTTTAGGACTCTATTAAGGAATTTTTATTCAAAATGAGCTTTATTAAGCTCCTTTGGATTCGATTCCACCGGAATTCATGATAGGGGTGAATATTATCTCGGTATGATAATAAAAGAGTATTAGTTAACTCGAATCTCAAAGAGCTCATTACTTTGCCTGCTATGTCGTCTGAAAATCCTAGCGAGCTTAGAAGAGTTCTCGAGAGATTTAATCAAGCAGTCAGAGCGCTTGAAAATCTGTCTCGGACTGTAAAGTATGGTTGGTGTATTTCTTGGCCAATAAATTAGATGCTTGTACTCGTAAAGACTGGGAAACATCCCTCGACTGTTCAAAGAATGTTCCAGCCTTTACTTCCCTTCAGACTTTTTTGGAAACCCGCCTACAAGCCTTAAGTTCTTTAAGGGAATTTCTGTGAAAGCTCCCTTCAGCCGAAAACCGTCCCCCAATGCAAAGTCATATGCTCATCATGCCTCATCAACACCGGTGTGTACCTGCTGCCAGGGAAAACATTTTATCTGGGGGCACGGCAGTGCCCGCGCCAAGTCGAGCAAGCACCGCCGTACCATCCTTTTCTCGAAGCATCTCGAAGCAGTTCAGGCCATTTTCGACCCCCCTATAACTTCTTTGTGGATAAAACTAGAAGTCTGAATTTTCAATAACCAAGCAGGCATTGTATAAACACGGTATATTTCAAATTTCATTCAATTTGAACCAGTAGTTTAAGAATTATAACTAATCAAAGTTTCTTAATTTTCTTAATTTTGTCACTCACTGACTGACCGATCATCAAAACTCTAAGGGACTTCTAGCAGACATAGAAGCTCCAAATTTTGAACACAGTTATTGTTCAGCCTACAAAGAAAGGAAAAACTTAAAAATCCCGAAATTTCATTATATTATTATATTATATGATTTTATTAAAATTTACGTGCGTATTCATATGTGCGTAAGTAAGAATAAGAATGTAAATGTCAAAAACATAACCTGTAGGAAAAACCAAGTCTCGCAACTCGGTACTTTTATCGTAAAAAGTTGTGAGATCCATGTAATACCGCCGACTGAAAGGCTTACTCATTCATTAGTTTACTGATATTATTTGTTTGTTTATACGATTGGGACGTTGTTTGGATAATTTTAAAATATATTAATACGTTTTAAGTACTTTAAAGTCACGTTTATCTGGGGGCACGGCAGTGCCCCCGCCAAGTCGAGCAAGCACCGCCGTACCATCCTTTTCTCGAAGCAGTTCAGGCCATTTTCGACCCTCTATAACTTCTTTGTAGATAAAACTGGAAGCCTAAATTTTCACTAACCAAGCAGACATTGTATAAACACGGTACATTTCAAATTTCATTCAATTTGAACCAGTAGTTTAAGAATTATAACTAATCAAAGTTTCTTAATTTTGTCACTCACTGACTGACCGATCATCAAAACTCTAAGGTACTTCTAGCAGACCCACAAGCTCCAAATTTTGAACACAGTTATTGTTTAGCCTACAAAGGAAGGAAAAACTGAAAAATCCCGAAATTTCATTATATTTAATGAAAAATAATGATTTTATTAAAAATTAGGTTCATTCAAAAAATAACGCATGCGTTTGTACTCATGCTTGCCACTGGCCGCGATTGAATTTTGAATGGGTTCATTCAAAAAATAACGCATGCGCTTGTACTCATGCTTGCCACTGGCCGCGATTGAATTTTGAAAGGAAGAATGTTTCGGGCAGTGCTGAAGCACTGGATTTTTTTTATTTATTATTTAGGGTGGATCTATTAAAAAAAATTTTGTTGTTGATTTCACTGCTTTTTATTGTTTATTCAAGAAATAATTATCCCATAAAAAACATAAAATGTAAAAAAATGCCAAGTCTCGCAACGCAGTTCTTCTGCCGTAAAAAGTTGTGAGATCTTATGTAAAACCAAGTCAGTTATATTAGTTAGTGTCTATGGAAGCACCTATTCAACAACTTTGTTATAAATTGTTATCTAATCAATTACCTATCAACATTTATAGTGACCGTATCAATATTAGACATCTTTATTTCTATAATAATTCTAATTACTTGGCAATTGCACGGTAACATATTCTACTAATTAAAATACTGGCCGTGCAATTGCCAAGTAATTATAATTATTATAGAAATAAAGATGTCTAATATTGATACGGTCACTATAAATGTTGATAGGTAATTGATTAGATAACAATTTATAACAAAGTTGTTGAATAGGTGCTTCCATAGACACTAACTAATATAACTGACTTGGTTTTACATAAGATCTCACAACTTTTTACGGCAGAAGAACTGCGTTGCGAGACTTGGCATTTTTTTTACATTTTATGTTTTTTATGGGATATCATATCTTTTTGTTAGGTCATCCTCCTTTCTTTTTTTTCGGGTAATATATCTTGTCCGTCAGCTACTGATTTTCTTAAAGCCCACTCCCTGTCTCTATTGATTTTTCTCAGATGCTGTGATGTATTTTTCATTTACTATAATGCAATTTCGGGATTTTTGTTTTTTTCTTCCTCTATGAGCTTAACACTAACTAAAATTCAAAATTTGAACAAACTAATCGGCTTGGCGGGGGCACTACCGTGCCCACAGAACAATAGTCTACTACATTCATCCTTTCAAAATTCAATCGCGGCCAGTGGCAAGCATGAGTACAAGCGCATGCGTTATTTTTTGAATGAACCTAATTTTTAATACAATCATTATTTTTCATTAAATATAATGAAATTTCGGGATTTTTCAGTTTTTCCTTCCTTTGTAGGCTAAACAATAACTGTGTTCAAAATTTGGAGTTTGTTTTGTGGGTCTGCTAGAAGTACCTTAGAGTTTTGATGATCGGTCAGTCATTGAGTGACAAAATTAAGAAATTTTGATTAGTTATAATTCTTAAACTACTGGTTCAAATTGAATGAAATTTGAAATATACCGTGTTTATACAATGCCTGCTTGGTTACTGAAAATTTAGGCTTCTAGTTTTATCCACAAAGAAGTTATAGGGGGGTCGAAAATGGCCTGAAATGCTTCGAGAAAAGGATGGTACGGCGGTGCTTGCTCGACTTGGCGGGGGCACTGCCGTGCCCCCAGATCTCCCATTACAAATTACAAGTTGAAATTCTTAGTGTGGCAACGGCATTCGATACCCAGGATTAGCCCGTGTGGATTTTTTCCAACCCCAAAGGTCATATAATTCACACTATTCACTGCCCCTGGTTTTCGAAAAGATAAAGATATTAGGTATACATTACATTCACAGGTTCTGTGGAACCAAGTCCAGAAATTTCTTGATGAATTCCAAAGTTGGGTTAAAGTTGATGAAGTCCAGAAGATTCTTGAAGATATCCAACGCTGGGTTAAAATTGATGAAGTCCAGAAGATTCTTGAAGATATCCAACGCTGGGTTAAAATTGATGAAGTCCAGAAGATTCTTGAAGATATCCAATGCTGGGTTAAAATTGATGAAGTCCAGAATATTAAGTTGAAGATGGCGCAGTCCAAAAATTTCAGCTGAAAAACACACGACGTTTAGGTGGCAAGCTAACACAAGAAAAAGAGCGCGAGTCGGCTTTGTGCGCGGTTTTTATACACTCATTTTCCAGCGGTGGCAGTCCTACCAGATAACATTCAAATTGACAGATTGCTGTGGAAATTAAACCAGTATTGTGAACATTTGAGTCTGGCAATACTCCTTTTTTTTGCTCCTGGAAATCCTTCCCATATCATGTGTGGTTATGTTTTCTTGTCGCAGGTGTTCGCAAGTTGACAGTTCGCGTGTGCCGGTTTCTTTTGTTTTTGTTTTGTTTTTTTTAAGCATCTGGGGCTCCAAGGACTGCTGTGGGTGGTGCTTCATCAACTCTGCAGCTTCTGTGCAGATTTAATTTGGGGAGTATTCTGTATCTTTTCGATTTCAGGTTCCTCTTATTTTTGATTTGTTTACTTTTTAGGGCTAGAGTGATCCCTAAATTGAATCCTCCAAAGGACTTCGTTGGACCACTTATTAAAAAGGGACAATTAGTGAAATGTTTCTGATCTCTATATTTAGTAAGTTTTTTATTGTATTATTATTTCATTTTCATTATTAATTTATGATGTATTTTTTAGGAGGTGGCGCAGGGCATTCAACATTGGTCGCTGAACATTCTCCCGCCCGTTGAACACTCTGTTCAACAGCAGCAATTATGCGTTTAAGTCCCCGTTTGTGATGATGGTGAAATATCAGCTCCCCGTCTTCCATTATTTTCAGGCGAACTTGAAATTTGTCAGGTAAATTTATTAGAAAATCCCTTGTGCTTGCTTGTATTTGTTCGAAATTTAATCTTTTTAGTACATGTTGTTGGATAAATATGGTTTCGCCTTCTCTCGTCACGAAACGCTGAAGATCATTTTCAATCCGCATCTTTAACTCTGCTAATGTTGACGAGGGTCGAAGTATATCCAGATTTACTTCTTTGGCTCCGTTGATGTTTACTGGTAATGTGATGTTTTGTATCGACGGCCTTATATATGGTTTTCTTGGAGGGGTCTTATCTGCTGAAGTCCTGGTATGTACAGGTTCCTCTAATGTTGGCGGTTGTATTGAAGGCTGAGTTCCCTTGCATGGAAGTCCATTGAGGATATTTATGTTCGGTTGAACGAAATACTGCAACATTTCCTCATCGATAGGCTGGAAGTCACCATCGCAGTCAAACAGATCCAACACATCATCGTCGTCGGCTTGCATCTAGTACAATGGAATTTGATATTTATGTTAAAATTAATAAGTATTTATGTCTAGGAAAAGAAAAATATAGGACTCCGGAACCCACAACATGACACTATGTCACATTACATTAGTTCATTGATGTTTTTGTTGCTGCTTCTATCGGCAGCCGACAAATCTTGGTAATTGGTCTTGTAAGTGTAGCATTATACTTTAATCCAATTTTCACTACACGCACTAGACCGTCTCTGCCAGGATAGACTTCCTTAATTATTCCAAGTGGCCAACAGGTAGGCGGGGCATTCTCGTCCTTGACGAGTACCACATCATTAACATTGATATTGTTTTCAACCTTGGACCATTTGTATCTTTGTTGAAGTCTATGTAAATATTCATCCTTCCATTTTTTCCAGAAATTGTGTATGAGGAGTTGCACATATTTCGATCGTTGCGAAGGCAAAGCATCAACTTGCAGTGGTTCAGGTACAGCATTCATGCGTTGACCTATAAGGAAGTGTGCTGGTGTTAAAACTTCTAAATCCTCAATAGAATTTTCTATTGGGCACAACGGCCGCGAATTAAGGCAAGCTTCTATCTGTGCTAAGAGGGTTGACAATTCTTCATAGGTACAGGATGAATTTGCTAGTGTCCGGCGCAGATGGAATTTAACTGATTTTACACCAGCTTCCCATAATCCGCCGTGATGTGGTGAAGCTGGAGGGTTGAAGTGCCATGAAATGCCCTTCATTGCGAGGTGCTCTCCTGCCTCATTGTTTTGAGCTTTTATAACTTGCATCAAATCTTTTTCCAGCTGATTTCTTCCACCAACAAAGTTCGTGCCGCACTCCGAATAAATATCGGAACATAATCCTCTCCTGGATACAAATCTTTTTAGAGCTGCCAGGAATGCAGGCGTAGTCAAATCGGACACGGCTTCAAGATGTATGGCCTTGGTTGCCATGCATACAAAGATACAAATGTAGCCCTTGTATTTTCTTGTGGACCTATGCGCTGAAGTTTTTAATAGTATGGGTCCAGCATAATCCAATCCGACATGAGAAAATGGTTTTGATATATTAATTCTTGCTGATGGAAGCTCCCCCATCAGCTGAACATTATTTTGTTTTTTCTGACGAACACAGACTAAGCATCGCTGAATTCGCCTTGAAATTACACGCTTTCCATTTAGTATCCAGAACTCAGTTCGGCTTGCATTTAAAGTTAAGGACGGTCCACCATGCAAAGTCTCCACATGAATTTTATCAATTATTAAATTGGTGACATGGTGATCACTTGGCAATATTACAGGATGTCTTCTGGTGTACGTCATTAAGGCCTTATTAAGCCTGCCTCCAACCCGGATAAGTCCATCTTCACTTAGGAAAGTAGGCATTTTGTAAATGGAAAATCACTCCAGTAGGCATTTTGTGGAAGGAAAATCACTCCAGTAGGCATTTTGTAAAAGGAAAATCACTCCAGTAGGTATTTCAGGTAAGTGTTTTGACGTTTAATAATAAAGATTGGATTTTTTGCAGATTTTTCCATTTTAAAGTGTTACTAAGTGTAGGAAATGAAGTGAATAGTGCAGTGGGGACATGATCCCAGAGTGCAGTGAAATTTTCGCGGTAGAAAGGAGTTTTGGGGTGGGAAATATTAATTTTTAATTTTGACAGATTGTCAAAATTAAAAATTAAATATCTCGGAAATTATAGCCGAGCACGGCAAAATTTCTTCAGATCCTTTCGTTTTAGCCAAAACGGAAGGAGCCTGCAAAATTTCATGGCCCTGGGGCCATTGTCGCCAAAGTAAAATTATACCTGGTTCTGTGGGCACGGTAGTGCCCCCGCCAAGTCGATTAGATTGTTCAATTTTTGAATTTTAGTTGGTGTTAAGCTCATAGAGGAAGAAAAAAAAGAAAAATCCCGAAATTGCATTATAGTAAATGAAAAATACATCCCACCAAAAACATTTTCATGTAAAAATGTTGCCAAGACGAGTCTACGTAGATTACCCTGTGAAAAAGTTATCAGATCTCGTATAAAGCCAAGCTCTAAAGACTGCACGCTCTAAACCTACAAGCTCTACACTACACCTTACTCAAAATATATGAAAAAGTGGTCAGATCTCATGTAGAGCCAAGATTTTTGATCTATGCGCCCTAACTTTACCAGGCCTACCTTCACAAATTCTACATTTTAGTCAAAACGTGTGGCTTGGCCGTTTTGCTACCGTCACGAAGATTTCATAGGCATTCGTTCATTGGGTGTGAAATAAAACGGCCAAGCCACACGCCAGTATTTTAATTAGTAGAATATGTTACCGTGCAATTGCCAAGTCATTGTAGTTATTATAGAAATAAAGATGTCTAATATTGATACGGTCACTATAAATGTTGATAGGTAATTGATTAGATAACAATTTATAACAAAGTTGTTGAATAGGTGCTTCCATAGACACTAACTAATATAACTGACTTGGTTTTACGTAAGATCTCACAACTTTTTACGGCAGAAGAACTGCGTTGCGAGACTTGGCGTTTTTTTACATTTTATGTTTTTCATGGGATCCTATTTTGCCCAAAATTTAGAGCAAAATCAATTGAGGATCGGTGCGCATTTCTGAAAGCCAAAAAGATATGCACCAATTGTCTCAAGCCAAATCATACTGTTGAAGCCTGTACATCTATAAAGCGATGTCAAAAATGTAACGAGCAACATCATACCATGATCCATAAGCCAACATCTGACAATGCAGTTCCAGCTATGGTCGTTGCACACAACTCCGACTACTCAGTCCGTTCCACAAAATATGCAACAACGCTTAACTAACACTACAATTTCGCACGTTGCAAATAATAGGAAATCTTCTGTTCTACTCGCCACGGCACTCTTACATCCAGTCTTGTGATGGTCGTCTATTTCGCATTAGGGCTCTACTAGATCAAGGATCAGAATCGTCATTTATAACTGAAAGTGTGGCGAACATTTTATGCTTACGTAAACATCGAGCGAATATATCCGTACTAGGTGTAGGACAATGTACTGCAGGTGTTGTGCAAGCCATCGTTACTCACAACATTGTATCGAGCATCGATTCAACAGCCAAATATCAAGTGCAATCCTTAGTCTTGCCCACACTTACACATCTAATACCCTCAAAAGTAGTTGATCGTAAAGACTGGCCTCACGTCATAGGACTACCACTCGCTGATCCTGATTTTGACAAGCCTTCGGGTATAGACCTTATTCTGGGAGCTGATGTTTATAGTAGAGTTCTCAAAGCTGGTGTTCGTCATGGGCCTATGGGTACCCCTGTAGCTCAAAACACTACACTGGGTTGGATTCTCTCCGGAGAAATCGATAGTAATCTCACTAAAACGACAACTACCTTTAGCTTACATACATCAACCATAGAACTTAATTCGCTACTTAAGAAATTTTGGGAGACAGAAGAGCCACCAAAGGCTATACTCTACACACCAGATGAAGCAGAGTGCGAAGCTATCTATGCAAACACCTATTCTAGAGATGCTGAGGGAAGATATATAGTAAAACTTCCATTCAAATCAAACCATCCTTCACTTGGTAATTCTCGCGAGGCAGCTATGAGCTCTCTGCTTCGTATGGAGAAAAGATTTGCTCGAGACCCTACACTCTTTCGGGAATATTCAATGTTCATCGAGGAATACCTTTCTCTGAAGCATATGGAATTGGTACAGGATGAAACTAAGGACCCTGCAAATTGCTATTATCTGCCACACAATGCTGTCTTAAAGCCTAGTAGTACTACTACTAAATTGCGGGTTGTCTTTAATGCTTCTCAGAGTTCTTCGAATGGTCGTGGCCCTCATTCTTATCAGATGGCGACTTTACCCTTTTGTTTATACCGCGGACATTGCCAAGATGTTTAGACAAATTTTGGTTGATTATTCGGATACAGATTTTCAAAGAATACTTTGGAGAAATTCAACTACTGAACCTGTACAATGTTACCGACTTCTGTAAAGCTCTACAGCAATTGGCTAATGACTACAGAGATCAATTCAGCAGCGCTTCAAAAGTATTACGGGAAAACATTTACGTCGATGATGCTCTTTTTGGCGCTTTTCATGATAAAGAAGCTATAGACCTACGCATTGAACTTAACACTCTACTTCTGCAAGGAGGTTTTAAACTCCGGAAATGGCTTTCCAATTTTGCACAACTACTCGATGGCATTCCATTGGAAGATCGAGAGCTAACTTCTTCTGAAAAAATAGTTAGCGATTCACAAATAAAGGCATTAGAAATCATCTGGAGCCCTACACTTGATTGCTTCAAATTCACTATCACTCTCCCTTCTTCGCCTGTCACAACCAAGAGATCCGTTTTGGCCGATATTAGTCGACTGTATGACCCCTGTGGATGGCTTTCGCCTATCACAATAATGGCCAAGATATTCCTTCAAACTCTTTGGAAAAATCAGCTTGATTGGGATGAAGAATTACCGTCGAATTTGACTACTGAATGGCTTACTTTCAAAGAGCAACTTCAGGATATGAACTTAAAAATTCCCCGGTGGATTGGATTAAAAACTCCGTCAGAAAAGCTTGAACTGCACGGCTTTTGCGATGCTGTTTACTTGCGAATTGCCCACGACGCTGATGACTTCGAAATACATCTTCTCGCTGCCAAAACTCGTGTGAGCCCTATACGCACCGTATCGTTGCCGAGATTGGAGTTATGCGGCGCCGCCTTACTAGCCGAACTACTGGCTTACGTACAGACTAATCTAGAGCTTTCTGATGTTCCTATACATACTTGGACTGATTCGACCATAGTCCTAGCTTGGTTGCGTGCACATCCTTCTAAATGGCAGGTTTTTGTCGCAAACAGGGTTTCATTAGTCCAAGAGAAACTACCTAATGCAGTATGGCACCATATATCGTCCGCTGAAAACCCCACTGATTGCATTACGCGTGGCATACCAGCCTCAGAACTGCAGGAATTTAAGTTATGGTGGCAAGGTCCAACTTGGCTCAGTCTTTTACCGAGTCACTGGCCTGTAAATGAAGTATCTCTCTCCAAAGAACAACTTGAAGAAGTTATCATAAGCAATTCCGTATCTATATCGTCTGCATCTGCCAATCTTGCGACGGAAGACTTTCTCACCTCTCTTCTCCGCCGTTATTCAGATCTTATGAAGCTCTTTCGAATCACCGCTCTATGCTTTCGACTGTACTACAACTGCCAACGCAAATCTAATCTTCACAATTCAGGAAAACTGAAAGCCGACGAAATTCAGCGGGGACCTGAAGTACTGATTAGACTTGTACAACATCAATATTTTCCTCTGGAAATTAAGCTACTCACAAAGGATAAAACTGCGATTTTACCGCCTAGTAGCAAATTACGTATGTAAAATCCGAAGTTGGACGACAAACTATTACTCCGCGTAGGTGGACGCTTGAAGCACGCCTTGCTATCTGAGGATGAGAAATACCCTCTCATTTTGCCTGCTGATAGTCATCTTACTCAGCTGGTAATAGCTTACTCTCATACAAGGACATTACACGGTGGAACACAAGCTACTCTACAACATATTCGTACTAAATATTGGCTTATAAATGGCCGTAATAAAGTAAGACAATTTATCCGTCGATGTGTTGTTTGCTGCCGGTTTAAAGGAAGCTCACGTCCTCCATTGATGGGAAATCTACCGGTTGATAGAATACGCTCTGCTAAACCCTTTCTACATTGCGGAGTCGACTTTGCGGGCCCATTCGTCGTCAAACTCAGAAAAGGTCGTTGTCGCTTGCAGACAAAAACTTTCGTTCATATGCTTCGTAACTCGTGCCATTCACTTAGAACTCGTAATGGATCTTACGGCTGAAGCTTTTATTGCTGCTTTTCGTCGCTTCGTCAGTCGCCGTGGTCATTGCGCTCGCATATACAGCGATAATGGTCGAACTTTTGTAGCTGCTGATAAGCAACTTTCGCAACATCTCCAGCAGCTTATCAACGAGGCAACTATTCCTCAACTCACTGTGAAGGACGGCACCGAATGGCATTTTATCCCTCCTCGTTCACCACACTTTGGAGGATTGTGGGAGGCGGGTGTTAAAGCCATGAAACATCACCTTAGACGAGTCGTCGGAAAACATCTACACTTTCCATGGAGGAAATGCTCACCTTGTTGGTTCAAATCGAGGCCTGTCTCAACTCTCGCCCGTTGCAAGCACTATCTGACGATCCATTAGATCTCAACGCACTAACTCCTCGACATTTTTTGGTTGGCGAAAACCTTCTAGCTGTACCTGAGCCTAGCCTCCTTGAGGTACCTACCAATCGCTGAAATCGCTGGAAAATGGTGCAGCATATGTACCAAAGTTTTTGGAAACGCTGGCACAAGGATCTATAATCTCCAATTGAGGTACAAGTGGCAACATTCGTCAGATCCTATAAAAATCAACAAAATTGTGTTGATTAAGGAAGACAATTTACCACCCCAGTGTTGGCTATTGGGTAGAATTGTCGCTCTTCATCCGGGCTCAGACGGACAAATCCGTGTAGCCACGGTCCGGCATAAATATGGTCATTTCAAGCGACCGGTTGTGAAGCTATGTATATTGCCTATCGATACGCGAGAGAATGAAGGCTAACTTAACTCTGAAATTGCAACCTACTAATCTAATAAGATTCACCTAGCATCTACTTACATATTATTCTGCGTTTTTTCCTTAACAGATTCTGTCCTTTTCTGTAAGGCACTCCTTCATGGCGGGCGGTTTACCTACTTCTTCAACATAGCGAGCAGCTTATTTCCTGCAAGGCGGGCGGCGTGTTTCTTTTCATGCGCAGCGGGTCGTGATACACACGAGGCAGGCGGAATGTTAAGAGTCAACATCAAATCAACTTTAATTGTTATACACTCTTGTAAACTAATATGAATTCATTCTAATTGTATTTAGTTAATTTCATAAGCCACTGTATTTTACTACCATGTACTTTGCCTCTGCTCTCAAAATTCTGTACGGGCTATGTACCGGCAATTGTAACTGCTCGTCGCTCACTTTCTTGTTAACCGCGGCATTGTGAAGATCGAAAAATACACTTTTTTTACTACTAAGAACCAGCGCAGTTTCATTTCTTTTGCTAAAACTTAAACAGTTCTCAGCCTTGGGAAAGAATATATGACTATCCATCTGTCGACGACAAGATAACTATCTTTAATCATTTATTAATAGAACTCTTTAACCTGCACTTTCCACTTCGCAAGAAGACGGTACGTAATGGTAGATGCCCATGGTTGTCAAAGCAAATACACGCTGCCATGGTTGAGCGAGACCTTCTCCTTCAACGATGTAACATAAGTCCACTCGCTCTAAAGAAATGCTCTTCAGATATAAAAAAGCTCGCAATAAAGTGAACTGCTTAATAAAATCTGCGAAGAGCGCTTTCTTTGCGAATAAATTAGGCCCTGAGCTGCCACCAAAGAAATTGTGGGATAATATACGGAAGCTGGGTATGGCAAGGGGGATACGTCTGTGGGTATTTATCCTAAAGAGCTCAACCGATTTTTCATAGTGAAAAGCTCTCCCTCCATATCCACTGATATTCCCCGAGAGGTCTCCTGTAGCGAGGGATTAACTTTCCAATGCGTTGATGAATGCGAAGTGTCGTTAGCAATGCTGTCCATAAAATCTAATGCTACTGGTCCTAATGAGCTCTCCCCTCGGTTCCTAAAAATGATATTGCCATGCATTCTCAGGGTCCTTACGCACATCATCAATCACTGCATCACGACATCCCGGTTTCCGATACAGTGGAAGCGGGCTTTGGTCATTCCTGTCCCTAAGAAACGCTCAGCTTCAGTCCCTAACAATTTCAGACCTATTAGCATACTTTGTTATCTTAGCAAAGCATTTCAAAAACTAATGTACTCGCAGATGACTGACTATTTCAGCGCCATGAAACTTATCTCACCTCACCAGTCTGGTTTTCACAGATGTCACAGCTGTGAAACTGCTGTGTTGAAAGTTACTACGGATGTTTGCAGTGCTCTGGATAAGGATCAGCTTACCGTTTGGACGCTGCTTTATTTTATTAAGGCTTTTGACACAATTGATCACTCAAAGTTGTTAAGTAAACTCTCAGATCAATTCGTATTTTCGACAACTGCGACTAGGCTTCTGGGTAATGACTTGTGCGGACGTAGTCAATTTGTGAAAATTGGGAACATTTCCTCCGTCCCTGAAAATGTTTAATGTGGTGTGCCGCAGGATTCCATCTTAGGTCCGCTGCTCTTCTGCCTATATATCAATGATCTTCCTAATGTAGTGAAAGATGTTTCTGTACATGTTTATGCTGACGACGTGCAGGTCTACTTGAGTCCTCCCATAGGCTTGATCGAGGACTGTGTATGTCGCGTCAATGATGATCTGAACCGCATACATATATGACTGGAGCGTATTCAATGGTCTTGTATTAAATCCATCTAAATGTAGTGCACTTGCTATCAATAGAAATGGAATTGCTGCTGACTCTTTGCCACCAATCACATGTAATGCTAGGCGCATTGACTACGTTAGTACGGTTAAGAGCCTTGGAGTAGTTCTGAATAATAAATTGACTTGTTGTAATCACGTTAGTTCCATTCTGCGTAAAGTGTATGGATGCTTACGCCAATTGTGGGTGAGGTCGAACATTCTTTCCGTAACCCTTCGTAAGCGACTGGCTAAAGCTCTAATCATGCCGCACTTCACATATGGCAATGTGATTTTCCCATCATTAGACGGGTCTTGTAAAAGAAGACCAGCTGTAGCCTTCAACGATGTAGTGCGCTTCATATATAAATTGACCAGGCACTGCCACATATCAGAGTACATCACTCAATTCTTGGGTTTTCCCCTGCTAGCCTATTTGAAGCATCTCAGGCTAAAATTCTTGCAAAAAGTAGTTCACGTTCAACAGCCGCCGTATCTTTGTGGGAAACTGAAATTTATGAATTCATTTCGGCATCTCAACTTGTTAATTCGTCATTTCCATTCTCGCTTCGGGGAGCGTTCTTTCTTTGTCCAGTGTGTTCGGGATTGGAGTCTGCTGCCTTCGAATATCCAGAGAACGACGTCCAACGGATCCTTCTTTAAATTGCTACAATCATCTGATCTATTTTAAAATTTGCACATTTAAGCATGGGAAGAATGATACATACCTATACATTGCCTAGTTCCTTTTCTCCTTAATTCTTTCTTCGAATTTATTTTAGTTCTATTTTTGTTTTTTTTACTTTTTTTTTCTCTTTTTGTCTATGTTTTTTTCTCTTTTTGCTTACTTTCACTCTTGTTTTATATTCATTTCCTGCTCTTAATTTTAACCTTGTTATATAAATATTAGTATTAGCTTATGAATGCTACCACTTGAATTTTGTACACATAAGATCTTAATCTTTGTACTTATCGAAATAAAATTACATATTTTTATTATTATTATTCTGGCAAATTAAGCTTAGCAATAAAAGCTCTGAATATGTTATTTACACATTTTGGTAGATTTAAATTTAAAGTTATGCCGTATGGAATCTCTTCTGCTACAGAAATTTTTCAATATTGCTTTGATCAAATTTTTGGTGACCTTGATGGTGTAATCATTTTGATTGATGATCTTTTCGTTTGGGGAACCACTCCTCAAGAAAATGATGTTAGACTTAAAAAAGTACTCGATAGAGCAAGAGACCGAAATGTCAAGTTTAATTTAAAAAAATTTCAGTTTAAAAAAAATGAAGTTAAATAAAGATATGAGCTACAATCTTTTCAGATAAGGGCATTACAGTTGACCCAGACAGAATAAGGGCTATTGTTGAAATGAAAGCACCAAAAAGTAAAGATGAATTGTTAACTTTTTTAGGAATGCTGGCGTATGTTGGAAGATTTGTTGCTAATTTATTTAAGTAAATTCACATTTAAGAAATTTAACAAAAAAAGATACTGTATGGACATGGTATGCAAATGTTGAAAAATAGTTCTTAAATTTAAAAAAACGTTTTAATAAACTCTCCCACTTTAAGATACTTATGTAAATAAATCAGTGGTTTAAAGTGTATGTAGATGCATCCCAACATGGTCTTGGAGCAGTAATACTGCAGGAAAATCTTCCAGTAGCATATGCTAGCAGACTTTAAATGAGACTGAGATTCAAATTAGATATGAGGTACTTTCGAATTAGTACCTATATTCTGATGAAAATTGCAGGCGACCGTACGCACAGTTATAAGAAAACTATAAAATGTATAAAATTCCAAATTTTTTCTTTATTTTGTACCATTATTTTGTATAATATTTTTTTATCTTGCTGTCCTCCCTTTTGGCAGCCCCATATTCCTTTTGCATCTAACATCTATATCACTAACGAAAATTAATTTATTGTATTTAAAACTTAATGAACACATCGTGTAAAAAATTTAGATACATAAAATATTATTGTTTGAGTGTTTAAAACTAGTAACAAAAACAATAATAATAATAAGAAATAGACATTTTGTTGATTTATGTTTCTAAAATATTTTAGGATAGAACATTTTCGCGCTATCTACCTACCTACTGAACTTCATCGTTACATTTCATTATTAACATTTTTGATGTTTTTAAAAAGTATATAAAACAAGAATTTGCTACTTACAAAAATAATGTACAAGAATAATTTCACTTCCTTTGATTTAAAACTTACTCTTTTTTGTATTGGACATTCAAAACTTATAATTTAGATCAGGAAAGTTTATCGATTACTTTGATAGCGATATTGAATATGTAAGGTACAGTTTCTTTTTTTAATCTTAATTCTATTTTGAGTTTCACATAAGACTCTAAACTTAATCAGACTATTCAGGTGCACAAAGTTTTAACGAAAGCTGAAGTGCAAAGCCAATAAACAGAAAACACATGTGCAAATAGCGCGAGCAACAGCTATAGTCGGAAAGGAAAAAAATTAGTATTTGATCATAATTTTGATTACACAACATCTAAATACAAGTTGAGTCCACCACAATTGATGGTGCACTTCTCAAAATTAGCATCTCTGTTTCCGAGGTGTACACTGTTTTTAATATGGTAAACAATGTTGGAAAGATTGAGACCGAAAACTCTGTAAGGATTATATACAATTCTAAAACCCCCCGACTTAAAGGAGGTAAGTAACTAAAGAAAATTCGTCAAGGGATGCCATTCCCTGCCCTGAATTAAGAATAGGAGAATATCAATTAAGACTACATGCAATATTTTAGTTCACTTCAGGCAGAGATTATAAAATACTATTTAATAATCTCTGCTTCAGGGCAGGTAATGAATGGTCTCCCCCGACGAATTTTCTTTGGTTACTTACCTCCTTTTAGTCGGGGGGTTCTAAAATTTTATTTAATCCTTTTTCTATTACGACGTTTACATCCGTCGCGGATTTTTTCAGAATTTTTAATTTTGTTTTTTTGATATATTAGGTACATCTACATATATCTATATCTCTACCTATCTATACATATTATAAAACAAAGTCCACCCGGCGCGTCTGTTCGCGATAAACTCAAAAACTACCGAACGGATTTGAAAAATTCTTTTTGCATTTGATAGCCCAATTCTTGAGGAAGGTTTTAGGCTATTTTACATCACGCTACGACCCCTAGGAGGGGACATTTGTCTCCCCTTTGGCTCCAGGCTCCAAAATGTGAGAAAAAACGTAACAAATTTTCACTTTTTTCTCAAAAACTGTAACACTTACAAATTTGCAAATTACACCACGTCAAAGCGCCATTCCTTCCGCAAATTTGCCCAACCTCAGCGATCCATTTTGCTGCATTTTTACAACTTTTAGGCCCCATAGCATCCCCAAAGGTCTAAATGTCGCAATTTTCATAAATTTTGTTCACTTTTTTTCAACTCAGTCGGAAATATACTAAAAGTGGTCCAAATTCTACCAAATTTCCACCAGATACTCTCTAGCTAGAGTATATAAGTGGTTTTGGTATAAAAATATTTTCATAAATCAACGTCATTTTCGCATAATTACTTTCTCATTTCATCGTAATTAATTCGCGACTTTCTGATTAACCATTTTCGCCCCTACCTTCAGACATTCTTTTCAACATTTCTCTGCTCTTAGAGCATATTATTTTAATAAAATTTAACTCACTAGAAAGGTAACAATTTTCTCTTGCGATTTCATGTAACGCTTTCGACCCTACTATTATTAACAACCCACACAGCCCCCGTGAATCTAATAAAATTAGCTGAAAATGATCTTTCGCTTCATTTGAATCACACCCAGCAGAGAGCTTCGTGTTAGCTACATACATATGTAGTAGGCGTGTGCATGACTTCAGCAGGCAGGCGACGTCAGGGTGAAGCGCGCGCACTATTTTTTGCTTAGTTGTGAACAGACTTCCGAAGCGAATGGTCACAATTGTGGAACGCACTATTTTTTGCTGATAGTTGTGAACATACTTTTGTTTGATTGAATTTTTTCAGAGGTCATTATTACTTATTTGTTTGAGTCAAAGGTCATTATTATTTATTTGTTTTGGTTTCTTTTCACGTAGTGAAACATTTTAAAATTACTTTTTTGCTGATAGTTGTGAACATACTTTTGTTTGATTGAATTTTTTCAGAGGTCATTATTACTTCTTTTGTTTGATTGAATTTTTTCAGAGGTCATTATTACTTATTTGTTTGAGTCAAAGGTCATTATTATTTATTTGTTTTGGTTTCTTTTCACGTAGTGAATCATTTTAAAATTAATTTTTTGCTGATAGTTGTGAACATATTTTTTGTTTGATTGAATTTTTTCAGAGGTCATTATTACTTCTTTTGTTTGATTAGCCGCAAACATTTTTTGGTGGTTCCATCCAGGAAGTGTGAGCTCATTTGGTTTTTCTCTCAAATTTTTGGTTTAGCGTTAACGTACTTTTTGATATCTTCGATATATTTTCCTTGTAAGACGGGACAATGACTACTCTAAAGCAGGCACTCACTAGTGAGAAAGTGCTTAGAAATCGGATAGACAAGATTATCGAAAACGGAAAAAAAACTGCAGTGGCAAAGCGTACATTGGGTTTTTACGAAACTAAGATAACAGATTTAAGAAAGGTATGGAGTGACTATTGTGAGGCTTATCAATCTGTTAGGGAATTGGTCTTGGCAACTAAAGATAAGGATACGCCGGAATGCATGTCGGCGGATCTTTTTGGTGTCAGAATCAAAATATAGCGAATATATGGGGGAGGTACTGGAAGGCATGCGTAAGTGCTCACTTACGCAAGACGCCAATACAGGGGCTGGTACAGGTACCTCTACCGGCAATAACTCAACCATGATTCGCGAAGAGTCACTCTTACCTAGGATTGCGTTGCCAAAGTATAATGGCGATTACGACACCTGGCGATCATTCCATGATATATTTGTGTCATTGGTCCACGACAATGTTCGTTTAACCCCAGTACAGAAACTGCATCATCTTAAGGCATGTGTAATTGGAGAAGCCGAGAAATTCTTGCGACATATACCAATTACAAATGCAGATTATGAGCCTGCATGGAAAAAATTAAGGGAAAGATACGAGAATAAACGTATTCTCGTGAATCACCAGTTGAAGTTGCTCACAAACCAGATGAAGCTAACAACTGAAACAGCCAACGGGATTAAGTCACTTGTCGACACAACTGAGGAATGTATGCAACAGTTGAAGATCCTCAGCGTTGACATATCCTCATGGGATGTGATTCTCATTTATTTAATTGTTCAAAAGCTCCCCTTTTATACCCTAAAATTATGGGAGGAAGAACAAGGAGCATCCCAAAAGTTGCCCACTTACGAGCATTTCACTACATTTTTGAAAACTCGGATAAGGGTTTTAGAGTCAATTTCAGACACCATAATTCCAAGGCGAACTCCAACAACAAAAGAAACCACTAAGGCATATTATGCCATTAAAGCAACAAACAAATGCCCTGCATGCGATGGTATGCATTTCGTACAGAAATGTGCAAAATACCAAGCAATGGACGCTAAAGCAAGGCGAAGGATTATGCAATCGGCCGGGCGCTGCATCAATTGTTTGTCCAGCACTCATCTGGGTAATAAGTGCACAAGCAAATACAGATGTCTAAAATGCAAAGCAAGACATCATACTACGCTTCACGAGCACGTGAAGTCAGAGCAAACAAGCTCTCACTCAAATATGGGTACAAGGGGGTCAGAGCACTCTGCCTCTATTAAACAAAACCCATATTCAGAGCAATCAGCTTCGGATAGCTCAATTCAAAGGCCTGCGAATTATGAGCAACAAGCTCATACAGGAAACAGCTTGAAACAATTTCAAGGATCACCAAGCCTTCACACTGGCAAGGTAGATAATACTCAGAGCTTTGTTGCTGGGAAAAACCATGAAGCATTGCTCTCCACAGCATTGGTCCTGGCACAGACCGAACATGGTCAGGCCCAGGTCTTACGATGCCTAGTGGATACTGGCTCAGTCCTCTTTCATTACTCAAGAGGCTTGTAAAAAATTGGATGCCATACGCACTGCTGCCTCAATTAAGGTCACAGGCTTAAACACTAGCCCAGCAGGAGTATCACACGAAAAAACTAACCTGATGCTACGATCTTGTGGTCCAGATTCGGGCACCATTAAGGAAGAGTTTCTTATAATAAAGAATAAACTGAATGACAACTCACACTTTTCTTTTAATTACAAACCGCTACACATCCCACCATCCAACAGCTGAACAACAAATACGACACGAATCGTAACCTGTTCAGGTCCTCTTTTCTATTTCAGCTTAACAGCCGCAAAAACGAGAGTGAGCCCTATTAAGACCGTGTCCTTGCCACGCTTGGAGCTATGTGGAGCAGCTCTTTTGGCCAACTTAGCTAGCTACCTTCAAAATGAACTTAACTTGACACGCGTCCCATTATACCTATGGACCGACTCGACGATTGTGCTTGCATGGCTGCGAGAGCATCCAACTAAGTGGAATGTTTATGTGGCGAATCATGTGTCTCACATCCACCAACTGGTTCCTCATGCTACTTGGCTTCACATACGTTCTACCGACAATCCTGCGGACTGCATCAGCCGGGGTATTCCTGCTGCGCATCTGATGACCCATGAGTTGTGGTGGACTGGACCCCCCAACCTAAAGGATCAGACTTCTACTTGGACCCATTGCGTCATACCAGCAACAGTTGAGGAGTTGCGTCCTTCATCAGCACTCATTATTCAACAAACTAATTCCGATGGCAGCTTAGAACTGTTACATCGTTTCTCATCTTTATCAAAGTTGCTACGGATTTTTCTTTAACTCAAAACAAAATATTTTTTTTAATTGTTTTTTTTTCTTCCCTCTTCTTAATAATCTGAACAGCCGATAAATTAATTTGTTCAGAGGAAGATATATATATATTTCAGGGCGGTGGTCGTATGATACTTGATGTACAGTATTGTATGACCGGCTGCCAGAGATGTCAAAGGACTCGGATTGGTGTCCCGTATGGGCGCGGGGCCAACCTCTTCCAACAGGTTTTCATTGTATAAAGAGGTGTGCATGTACGTGGTGGCACTGTCCGAGGACGAGATATCTCGTTTCGAGTTGTGACGAATTGTTGTACGTTTATCACGATTCAGAAGCACGAAGCAAATTTTTTGTTTATAACAACCTTGTGTTAGATGTTTTTGAGGAGGAAACATATACATAGAGTTGGGAAAATGCAATGCATGATAAACACTTTTATGTACATTGTAAATAATAATTTGTTTCAAAATCCTGAAATAGATGGCAGAAAAAGAGGTTCATGGGGAGGATGAAGGTAGAATGGGTCTGGTGGACTACTCAAGCGAGGAAGAGAACTCGGACGTAGATTCGCCAGTCTTAGAGCTAAACAACAGCGAGGATGAGTTTCTGAGAGAAGAGCCCAAAGAGGGTCTGAAGAGTAAAAAGGACCAAAAGAGTGAAGAAAGTAAGTTAAACTCACGGCAAGAGATAAAATAAAAATCTGTCTCTAATTAGTTCTCAAATTTGCCTCTCTGCCAAATGAATTCGAATAATCTAAGAGAGAACTGTACAATTTCATAAGAGGACAGAAGTTGAAGTTAGATGTTAAGATGAAATTAGAAGTAAAGTCTAGAGTAAAAAGGTCTTGTAAAATAGAGTTAGAGAGAATCCAGGTAACAATAACGATGTTTTTAATTTTACAGCTGCACTTAAGACGAATAAAACAAACAAAATCCATATAATAGAGGACGTAGTTATGCAGGCTCCTGATCGCCAAGATTTATCAAAAGTGACAAGTCTGGCGATCGGAGAGAAGATGTTGATATGTAAATCAGCTTCAACAGCTCTTCAAGGGGGGTCAGAGGGTGGCAGAAGAAAATGTTAAGGTGGCAAAGTATGTGGCTGCGGCGGCAGCCTCCTTAAGTAAAGTGATGGATGGAGCCAAGACAATGATGAAAACCTTGGCTCAAACATCCAAGGACAGTTTGGAGGCTCAGAAGCTACGGCTGAGAGAATTAGAGGTTAGAAAGGAAAATTCAATTTATCTTAATCCTACATTATCCTGTGACTCTGGTTGAATGGACAAGTTACTAATTCGACGTCCTTTTGAGTCTTTTGGCATTTTATTAAATGCGTCTCGAAGTGACTACGAAGCGGACGATGGGCCTTCACGTAGGAGCACTGGACCTCTTCGTCGCCAGTGACGGGAACCACGAATGCCATTTCAAATTACCTTTTTTACTGATGCTCAAAAAAAAGCGACTGATAACAGCGAAGAGACAACGGCATACAACAGTTCTCCTTCAGGTTAGGACAGCAACTGACTGACTGACTGACTGCAGTTTATTCATAATAGCATAAAAAAAATTGTTTTTTAATACAATTAAAATTGTAAAGCATCAGGAGCAGTGGCAAAATAAATGGAAAACCTTCCAGAACATTTTTTGCCTTCGAAAGTAAAGGACTGAAAAAAATAGCGGATAAAGGAGAGAATACATCAGGAGCAGTAACAAAATAAATGAAAAACCTTTCAGAACATTTTTTGCATTCGAAAGTAAGAACTGAAAAAAATGGCGGATAAAGGAGAGAATACATCAGGAGCAGTGGCAAAATAAATGAAAAACCTTCCAGAACATTTTTTGCATTCGAAAGTAAGGACTGAAAAAAATGGCGGATAAAGGAGAGAATACATCAGGACCAGACTATGACGATGAATTGATGCAGGAGATAAGGCGCCGAACGCAGGGGAAGAAAGAGAGTATTGGAATCTATGTGGCCATCATGAAGGGACTATTCGGACGGCTTGCCGAACCCCTTCCAGAAAGTTCACAATTGCGCTTGGTGATGAGGAATCTTGACCCCTTTTATCAGATGCAGCTAGGCATGTTCCCGGTTAATACCTTTGAAGACCTCGTCGAGAAGGGAAGGAAATTGGAGTGCATCAGGGTGAGGACAGAATCTTTTGTTCCCCCACCCCAAAGGAAAAATAATCTCCTGGAGTCAGACTTGGCCTACGTTGGATCCACCAGCTGTCCAGAGACCGCCGCGACAACAGGAAGTGATCAGCGTGAGCAGCGAGGATATTCCAAGCTTATGTGTTCTAATTGTAAAAAACAAGGCCATACTTTCGCTCGATGCCAGGCTCCCAAGAGGTGTTTTGGTTGTGGCAAGCCGGATGTATTCAAAAGGAACTGCCCGAACTGCAGTTCGGGAAACGCCAAGGGGACTCACTAGAGGGCGGCGCAGTGAGTCCTAAAAACCACAATGTTAGTAACCCTAAGGCTGCCGAAAAACAAAACTCACTATCGCACGTCGGTCAAGTTGATCATCTTACGCAAGTGAAGGCCAGATGGTGAAGAGCTTGGGCAGGCAGTCGTCCACGAGCTGTTGACTGAGTAGGATCAAAACTCTGTATCTGTACTTTATGAAATATAATAAAAGTCTAATAGGTTATGGGCCCAGGGCACGCTTCCACTGCGCCATAAAGTTTTACATATGAGCATTCTCAGAATTAGAAGTAGCGTCATAAAAGTAGGGAGCCGGCATGCAGGGTCGAACATGTTTGGTGGCAAGCGGTGTGAGCGTGGAAAACGTGCTGGTTTTTGTTTTTTCTCTTCTGTTCTGTTTTCTGCTGTTCGGCGAAGTTGCTTATGACGCCGGTCGTGCAGAGGGATATGGACATGCGTGTATATGTGTGCGCACGCGTATATATGGAGTTGGGATGTCTGATGAGGGAAATGGTAAATGCTGAAAATATCATTTCACGAAACTTTGTGAGTGCGTGTGTGTGTACATGCGTAAGTGGGGTAAGGTTTGATTTCCCAGAAAATTAGAGGGAGGCAATGAGAGAGATAAATTGAATTATTGAGAGTATATACATAGAGAGAAATTTCTTTAAAGACGATAATATAGATTTTTCTTTAACTCAAAACAAAATATTTTTTTTAATTGTTTTTTTTTCTTCTCTCTTCTTAATAATCTGAACAGCCGATAAATTAATTTGTTCAGAGGAAGATATATATATATATTTCAGGGCGGTGGTCGTATGATACTTGATGTACAGTATTGTATGACCGGCTGCCAGAAATGTCAAAGGACTCGGATTGGTGTCCCGTATGGGCGCGTGGCCAACCTCTTCCAACAGGTTTTCATTGTATAAAGAGGTGTGCATGTACGTGGTGGCACTGTCCGAGGACGAGATATCTCGTTTCGAGTTGTGACGAATTGTTGTACGTTTATCACGATTCAGAAGCACGAAGCAAATTTTTTGTTTATAACAACCTTGTGTTAGATGTTTTTGAGGAGGAAACATATACATAGAGTGGGGAAAATGCAATGCATGATAAACACTTTTATGTACATTGTAAATAATAATTTGTTTCAAAATCCTGAAATAGATGGCAGAAAAAGAGGTTTATGGGAAGGATGAAGGTAGAATGGGTCTGGTGGACTACTCAAGCGAGGAAGAGAACTCGGACGTAGATTCGCCAGTCTTAGAGCTAAACAACAGCGAGGATGAGTTTCTGAGAGAAGAGCCCAAAGAGGGTCTGAAGAGTAAAAAGGACCAAAAGAGTGAAGAAAGTAAGTTAAACTCACGGCAAGATATAAAATAAAAATCTGTCTCTAATTAGTTCTCAAATTTGCCTCTCTGCCAAATGAATTCGAATAATCTAAGAGAGAACTGTACAATTTCATAAGAGGACAGAAGTTGAAGTTAGATGTTAAGATGAAATTAGAAGTAAAGTCTAGAGTAAAAAGGTCTTGTAAAATAGAGTTAGAGAAAATCCAGGTAACAATAACGATGTTTTTAATTTTACAGCTGCACCTAAGACGAATAAAACAAACAAAATCCATATAATAGAGGACGTAGTTATGCGGGCTCCTGATCGCCAAGATTTATCAAAAGTGACAAGTCTGGCGATCGGAGAGAAGATGTTGATACGTAAATCAGCTTCAACAGCTCTTCAAGGGGAGTCAGAGGGTGGCAGAAGAAAATGTTAAGATGGCAAAGAATGTGGCTGCGGCGGCAGCCTCCTTAAGTAAAGTGATGGATGGAGCCAAGACAATGATGAAAACCTTGGCTCAAACATCCAAGGACAATTTGGAGGCTCAGAAGCTACGGCTGAGAGAATTAGAGGTTAGAAAGGAAAATTCAATTTATCTTAATCCTACATTATCCTGTGAATCTGGTTGAATGGACAAGTTACTAATCCTACGTTCTTTTGAGTCTTTTGGCATTTTATTAAATGCGTCTCGAAGTGACTACGAAGCGGACGATGGGCCTTCATGTAGGGGCACTGGACCTCTTCGTCGCCAGTGACGGGAACCACGAATGCCATTTCAAATTACCTTTTTTACTGATGCTCAAAAAAAAGCGACTGATAACAGCGAAGAGACAACGGCATACAACAGTTCTCCTTCAGGTTAGGACAGCAACTGACTGACTGACTGCAGTTTATTAATAATAGCATAAAAAAATTTTTTTTCTAATACAATTAAAATTGTAAAGCATCAGGAGCAGTGGCAAAATAAATGGAAAACCTTCCAGAACATTTTTTGCCTTCGAAAGTAAAGGACTGAAAAAAATAGCGGATAAAGGAGAGAATACATCAGGAGCAGCAACAAAATAAATGAAAAACCTTTCAGAACATTTTTTGCATTCGAAAGTAAGAACTGAAAAAAATGGCGGATAAAGGAGAGAATACATCAGGAGCAGTGGCAAAATAAATGAAAAACCTTTCAGAACATTTTTTGCATTCGAAAGTAAGAACTGAAAAAAATGGCGGATAAAGGAGAGAATACATCAGTAGCAGTGGCAAAATAAATGAAAAACCTTCCAGAACATTTTTTGCATTCGAAAGTAAAGACTGAAAAAAATGGCGGATAAAGGAGAGAATACATCAGGACCAGGCTATGACGATGAATTGATGCAGGAGATAAGGCGCCGAACGCAGGGGAAGAAAGAGAGTATTGGAATCTATGTGGCCATCATGAAGGGACTATTCGGACGGCTTACCGAACCCCTTCCAGAAAGTTCACAATTGCGCTTGGTGATGAGGAATCTTGACCCCTTTTATCAGATGCAGCTAGGCATGTTCCCGGTTAATACCTTTGAAGACCTCGTCGAGAAGGGAAGGAAATTGGAGTGCATCAGGGTGAGGACAGAATCTTTTGTTCCTCCACCCCAAAGGAAAAATAATCTCCTGGAGCCAGACTTCGCCTACGTTGGATCCACCAGCTGTCCAGCCATGATAATTCCGCAATTTCTAAGATTTTAAGTAATTTTAACTTTTGTAAGGCACGATGTTTACTTGTCAACGACATGTGAACGAAATGTGAATACCTTGTTGAAATAGGCTGCCCAGCACACATTGTTAACAATTGCATTCAGTTCGGAATGGATTCTTTACCAATAGAGATAGAGTGTTTAGTTATGGAGATATATGGACCTGTTTCCGTATATACATTACGAATAGGTTTGAAAACCTTTTGTAATTTAGTGGACAGTGAATACAGGCAGCTTTATTCTTGTATTAAAACTCGGTGGCTCTCTTTGTATCCATGTTTAAACAGCATATTGAATTCTTTTGAAGCTTTAAGGGCATACTTTTTATCTGCAGAAGTAACAGTCCCATTTATAATTAAGTTTTTTTTGAAAAAGACTTTAACGAATCATATATGTATTTGGTTTTCCCATTCACTAGCTTTCCTTTTTTATGAAAAGGTGAAGTCCATTGAAGCAGAAAATAATTCCATTCTAGAAATATCGGTACATGTAAGTGCTTTGATGGCTTCTTTAGTCGAAAGAAAAAATTATACATTTTTACCACTCAAAGTCAAAGAAATTTAAAAAAAAAAACTATTTTCGAAGGATATGAAAAAGAAGCTAACATAATTAAAAATTATGACCATTGTATGCAATATCTTGAGTTATGGACAGATAAATTCAAACAATTTAATTGTTTTCATTGGATGAAACTTGATTGTGTTCCAAAGTGGGATGATATAGTGCTATTAACGAATAAAAACATTCAAATTAATGAAAAGAAATGCTTTGATCTATTCAGTAATTTGAAGTCTTTTGTTATTAATTATATGAAGGGTGATGAGTTTTCAAACCTTTTACCACATGAAAAGTGGATAAATTACTTTAAGTCTTTAACACAAGAATATTGTAATTCTGAATTTAAAATTCGCAGTTATTTTTTTTGCTAATTTAGAACCGCTTTCATCTGTCTTGTGAATAGTCAATTGACGGACAAATGGAATAAGTTTTTGGTAGAGTCAATAAAGTATGTATTTAATTATAACATAGTACAATTTCAAATCATATTCCTGCTCTAAATTTTACGATTACGTCTTGACGCAAAAAGAAGTCCTCTTAAAAATTAAAAAATCAGAGAAATATGAAAAGAAATCAGGAACTTAATAAATAGAGCTGTGTTTGTTATCTACGTATATATAAATAAGTTATATTTTATTCTTTTTACTTTTTGTACGAATTATAACACATTTAATAAATATTATTTACATAAGCGATTTTTATATGCATTTCGAGATTTCCTCTTCGAATATTCTACATGAGCTTATGTTGTGTCCTCTTTTTTTCTAAAAAGAAAAAGGGATCCCTAGATAACAGTCAATGAATTGAAAAAATTCGTTCAGTGAAATGACTCCTTTCAAATGCATCATTTCGTAGCTAATTTCTTAATTCTTAAAAGTGGAGAGAAAGTTTATCATACGAGATCAGATAAAGATAATAATTAATAAAACATATTTTGAATATGAATATCAGCTAATTCGTCGTAAATGACATAGCCTGTATATTGATTAGTCGACTATACCAAAGATTTGTTTGAGAAGGCATAAAATATTTATGATCAACTCTATTTGTAAATAAGCGCTGTAAATAATAATAAAAAAATTGTAAATGCCTCTACCGAATTGAAAAATAATTCAATTGTAATAAAATGTGTTAGAAATTGCTTATTGACTTTGCCTTGCATTTGTGTAGAAAACAATTAAGCTAATATTTTAAAGGAGTTCGAAAAATCCCTTTACTTTGCTCCCGTGAATAGTCTGATTAGTAACATGTTTCATATAAATAAAATAAAGGCTACTTTGAAAACGACTACAAAATGAAGTAATAGCATAGATAAATAAAGTATTTCATACATAGATGGGACAGCTTGAACACAGAAAGGGAACGCATTTTCGACTTGAGATTGCCTCCCAAAGCAAGCAAATTTCTACAACTGCAAGTTCACCCTGTCGCTTATATACTTATGCGAAGCGAGAACCATGCCTCCGCTGGCCTTATGAGCTTCGCGATTTCGTGTGCTCTATGTACAACAGCGCTGAAATTATATATAATGCACCTGCGCGCTGTTCTATTTGTGTGTGTGTGCGTGCTTCCTTCCTAGCGAGCAGTTGCATTATATATAATTTAAGCGCTGTTGTACATAGAGCACACGAAATCGCGAAGCTCATAAGGCCAGCGGAGGCATGGTTCTCGCTTCGCATAAGTATATAAGCGACAGGGTGAACTTGCAGTTGTAGAAATTTGCTTGCTTTGGGAGGCAATCTCAAGTCGAAAATGCGTTCCCTTTCTGTGTTCAAGCTGTCCCATCTACGTATGAAATACTTTATTTATCTATGGTAATAGCTTCTTTTTCCCACCCCATCGTGCACGCACCTGGAGGTAGATGAAGCTTCTCGATGACAAACTTTTTCCTTCTCAGCTTGAACGCAAGATCAGTTGTCTCCGGTTTAAAAACTGCCAGTGAATTCAAAGCAGTCATCCTTTTCATGTGAAGAAGCCCATGATATTCCTTGAAGAACAGATTCGTTTCCTTCTCAGAGCCCGCAAACGCCTCTAGTTCGATAGATATATCAAACAAATTTCGAATCCTAGGCGCAAGCGTTGCATCCTAAAAAAAGTACAAGTTTATTAACTTGTATACAAAAGATAAGTAAAGTACGAACCAGTACATTAATCAAATGCATCGGGATTGTTATAAAACACACTGCCGAGTGGTACCTCACAATCGACTTTAAAGTTAAGAATTTTATCAAGTCTAGTGAAAACCGTCTTGTACCAAAGTGGAGATCCCGGGGATGTTAAGCAAATCCTCAAGATATTCTTCTCATTGCCACTATCCTTGAGGCTGTACTTGTCGCTTTCCAACTTATCACTTAGCTCCTTAAGCACACTAATGTAAGCAGGGTTGCTAAAGATCTTTTAGTGGTTGCTAAGAGCATTTCCTGCTTGGTGCTCCGCCCCTTCCCATGATGAAATATCAGACGTACTTAAAGTTGCCTCGTCGATTTGTTCAGTTAAATAGGAGTACCGCGGTCACCGGTGATTGTTCTGAGTTTACACCGATCAAGTCACTGTACCGCCAAGCGATTCTAATTCCACCCCCTTCAAGATCTTGATTTATAAATTGATGGTTCCTCAGATCGGCCCTCTCCAACATTTTGATTTTCGACCGGTTTAGGGAGCTTTGTTACCTAAAATATATTTGTTTAATTCTGAAAGGCTTCTACAAACTTCAAAAAATTACGAATTCCTTCGGGTCGTCAACCAAGCTTGCCACTAAATTCGACTACCCAGAAAATGCGCCTTCCGTTAAAAAGTACTTCGCCAAAAGTTTCAAGTACACAGCGACTTTATTTTCCTCTGCAAAATTAAAAGGAAATCAATTCACTTTCTTGTTGTTGTTGTTGTTATTTTGATTTGCCACACGGGCCTCACACGAGGTGAATTTTTGGCCACGGCAGTATAAGCCACATTGACCACTGATCTCTTCAGGAACGATCGTCTCTCCAGCTGATGGAATTTGTTGGTGGCATATGCAGCCCAGTGTCTCCGTTCTCTCAGGACCAAAAAGGGTCCCCAGCCCTCATTTCACTCACCACAAGCTTATATGAGCATCACAGCAATGATAGAACAAAAAAGAAAAAACAATCAACAAGATTATAAGGCGAAATAAGAGCTACCGATAGTCAACAAACTAAAATTAATAATGAGTGAGCGCGGTTTACACTATATTAATGGATGGCGTTTAATGTCGTATAAATGAACTAAAAACAAGAACGGACCTATTTAATTCACTTTCTTAAATTTCATTACAATTCTTACCAATAAGTGTAAGCGACCCTATTTGAAGCCCTCCGCTTAAACATTAATAAACTTTCCTGGCTTACCAATTATGTGGTCCATGGATGAATTTCCAGTTGATGTAATGAGCTGACGCTAGTTTTTGTACCGACGATGTTCTTTAGTTTGGTTCTTTTTCTAAAACTCGACATTTTACCCGACGCGACGCGCAAAAATCAGAAAACGAATTACGAAAACAGTTGCGGCGTTCTACAGCACATGTGACAACAACGACAGCTGATCCCGTTGTGAATTCTTGGAGGAACAAACAAAAATGGAGAGGCTTTATCAAGAAGATTTTAAGCACTTCTCCACTAAGGCGGGGTCTCCATTAGCAATTTCTGTTATAACATTTCTGTCTTGACAGGTAAAAAACTAGCATGAACAGTAGTTTTATAACAGATTTTCTGTTGTAACAGAAAAGTTGAGATAATATTCCGGACAGAAATGTCTTAATAAAAATGTTTTCACTTGTCATTTGGTACGTTATAAAAATAGCCGGAGGATGCAATATGCAAATATAGTAAAAATGATAATTCGGCAATTTCTAAGATTTTAAGTAATTTTAACTTTTGTAAGGCACGATGTTTACTTGTCAACGACATGTGAACGAAATGTGAATACCTTGTTGAAATAAGCTGCCCAGCACACATTGTTAACAATTGCATTCAGTTCGGAATGGATTCTTTACCAATAGAGATAGAGTGTTTAGTTATGGAGATATATGGACCTGTTTCCGTATATACATTACGAATAGGTTTGAAAACCTTTTGTAATTTAGTGGACAGTGAATACAGGCAGCTTTATTCTTGTATTAAAACTCGGTGGCTCTCTTTGTATCCATGTTTAAACAGCATATTGAATTCTTTTGAAGCTTTAAGGGCATACTTTTTATCTGCAGAAGTAACAGTCCCATTTATAATTAAGTTTTTTTTGAAAAAGACTTTAACGAATCATATATGTATTTGGTTTTCCCATTCACTAGCTTTCCTTTTTTATGAAAAGGTGAAGTCCATTGAAGCAGAAAATAATTCCATTCTAGAAATATCGGTACATGTAAGTGCTTTGATGGCTTCTTTAGTCGAAAGAAAAAATTATACATTTTTACCACTCAAAGTCAAAGAAATTTAAAAAAAAAAACTATTTTCGAAGGATATGAAAAAGAAGCTAACATAATTAAAAATTATGACCATTGTATGCAATATCTTGAGTTATGGACAGATAAATTCAAACAATTTAATTGTTTTCATTGGATGAAACTTGATTGTGTTCCAAAGTGGGATGATATAGTGCTATTAACGAATAAAAACATTCAAATTAATGAAAAGAAATGCTTTGATCTATTCAGTAATTTGAAGTCTTTTGTTATTAATTATATGAAGAGTGATGAGTTTTCAAACCTTTTACCACATGAAAAGTGGATAAATTACTTTAAGTCTTTAACACAAGAATATTGTAATTCTGAATTTAAAATTCGCAGTTATTTTTTTTGCTAATTTAGAACCGCTTTCATCTGTCTTGTGAATAGTCAATTGACGGACAAATGGAATAAGTTTTTGGTAGAGTCAATAAAGTATGTATTTAATTATAACATAGTACAATTTCAAATCATATTCCTGCTCTAAATTTTACGATTACGTCTTGACGCAAAAAGAAGTCCTCTTAAAAATTAAAAAATCAGAGAAATATGAAAAGAAATCAGGAACTTAATAAATAGAGCTGTGTTTGTTATCTACGTATATATAAATAAGTTATATTTTATTCTTTTTACTTTTTGTACGAATTATAACACATTTAATAAATATTATTTACATAAGCGATTTTTATATGCATTTCGAGATTTCCTCTTCGAATATTCTACATGAGCTTATGTTGTGTCCTCTTTTTTTCTAAAAAGAAAAAGGGATCCCTAGATAACAGTCAATGAATTGAAAAAATTCGTTCAGTGAAATGACTCCTTTCAAATGCATCATTTCGTAGCTAATTTCTTAATTCTTAAAAGTGGAGAGAAAGTTTATCATACGAGATCAGATAAAGATAATAATTAATAAAACATATTTTGAATATGAATATCAGCTAATTCGTCGTAAATGACATAGCCTGTATATTGATTAGTCGACTATACCAAAGATTTGTTTGAGAAGGCATAAAATATTTATGATCAACTCTATTTGTAAATAAACGCTGTAAATAATAATAAAAAAATTGTAAATGCCTCTACCGAATTGAAAAATAATTCAATTGTAATAAAATGTGTTAGAAATTGCTTATTGACTTTGCCTTGCATTTGTGTAGAAAACAATTAAGCTAATATTTTAAAGGAGTTCGAAAAATCCCTTTACTTTGCTCCCGTGAATAGTCTGATTAGTAACATGTTTCATATAAATAAAATAAAGGCTACTTTGAAAACGACTACAAAATGAAGTAATAGCTTCTTTTTCCCACCCCATCGTGCACGCACCTGGAGGTAGATGAAGCTTCTCGATGACAAACTTTTTTCTTCTCAGCTTGAACGCAAGATCAGTTGTCTCCGGTTTAAAAACTGCCAGTGAATTCAAAGCAGTCATCCTTTTCATGTGAAGAAGCCCATGATATTCCTTGAAGAACAGATTCGTTTCCTTCTCAGAGCCCGCAAACGCCTCTAGTTCGATAGATATATCAAACAAATTTCGAATCCTAGGCGCAAGCGTTGCATCCTAAAAAAAGTACAAGTTTATTAACTTGTGTACAAAAGATAAGTAAAGTACGAACCAGTACATTAATCAAATGCATCGGGATTGTTATAAAACACACTGCCGAGTGGTACCTCACAATCGACTTTAAAGTTAAGAATTTTATCAAGTCTAGTGAAAACCGTCTTGTACCAAAGTGGAGATCCCGGGGATGTTAAGCAAATCCTCAAGATATTCTTCTCATTGCCACTATCCTTGAGGCTGTACTTGTCGCTTTCCAACTTATCACTTAGCTCCTTAAGCACACTAATGTAAGCAGGGTTGCTAAAGATCTTTTAGTGGTTGCTAAGAGCATTTCCTGCTTGGTGCTCCGCCCCTTCCCATGATGAAATATCAGACGTACTTAAAGTTGCCTCGTCGATTTGTTCAGTTAAATAGGAGTACCGCGGTCACCGGTGATTGTTCTGAGTTTACACCGATCAAGTCACTGTACCGCCAAGCGATTCTAATTCCACCCCCTTCAAGATCTTGATTTATAAATTGATGGTTCCTCAGATCGGCCCTCTCCAACATTTTGATTTTCGACCGGTTTAGGGGGCTTTGTTACCTAAAATATATTTGTTTAATTCTGAAAGGCTTCTACAAACTTCAAAAAATTACGAATTCCTTCGGGTCGTCCGTCAACCAAGCTTGCCAAAAAATTCGACTACCCAGAAAATGCGCCTTCCGTTAAAAAGTACTTCGCCAAAAGTTTCAAGTACACAGCGACTTTATTTTCCTCTGCAAAATTAAAAGGAAATCAATTCACTTTCTTGTTGTTGTTGTTGTTATTTTGATTTGCCACACGGGCCTCACACGAGGTGAATTTTTGGCCACGGCAGTATAAGCCACATTGACCACTGATCTCTTCAGTTTCAAGTTGATGTAATGAGCTGACGCTAGTTTTTGTACCGACGATGTTCTTTTGTTTGGTTCTTTTTCTAAAACTCGACATTTTACCCGACGCGACGCGCAAATATCAGAAAACGAATTACGAAAACAGTTGCGGCGTTCTACAGCACATGTGACAACAACGACAGCTGATCCCGTTGTGAATTCTTGGAGGAACAAACAAAAATGGAGAGGCTTTATCAAGAAGATTTTAAGCACTTCTCCACTAAGGCGGGGTCTCCACTAGCAATTTCTGTTATAACATTTCTGTCTTGACAGGTAAAAAACTAGCATGAACAGTAGTTTTATAACAGATTTTCTGTTGTAACAGAAAAGTTGAGATAATATTCCGGACAGAAATGTCTTAATAAAAATGTTTTCACTTGTCATTTGGTACGTTATAAAAATAGCCGGAGGATGCAATATGCAAATATAGTAAAAATGATAATTCGGCAATTTCTAAGATTTTAAGTAATTTTAACTTTTGTAAGGCACGATGTTTACTTGTCAACGACATGTGAACGAAATGTGAATACCTTGTTGAAATAGGCTGCCCAGCACACATTGTTAACAATTGCATTCAGTTCGGAATGGATTCTTTACCAATAGAGATAGAGTGTTTAGTTATGGAGATATATGGACCTGTTTCCGTATATACATTACGAATAGGTTTGAAAACCTTTTGTAATTTAGTGGACAGTGAATACAGGCAGCTTTATTCTTGTATTAAAACTCGGTGGCTCTCTTTGTATCCATGTTTAAACAGCATATTGAATTCTTTTGAAGCTTTAAGGGCATACTTTTTATCTGCAGAAGTAACAGTCCCATTTATAATTAAGTTTTTTTTGAAAAAGACTTTAACGAATCATATATGTATTTGGTTTTCCCATTCACTAGCTTTCCTTTTTTATGAAAAGGTGAAGTCCATTGAAGCAGAAAATAATTCCATTCTAGAAATATCGGTACATGTAAGTGCTTTGATGGCTTCTTTAGTCGAAAGAAAAAATTATACATTTTTACCACTCAAAGTCAAAGAAATTTAAAAAAAAAAACTATTTTCGAAGGATATGAAAAAGAAGCTAACATAATTAAAAATTATGACCATTGTATGCAATATCTTGAGTTATGGACAGATAAATTCAAACAATTTAATTGTTTTCATTGGATGAAACTTGATTGTGTTCCAAAGTGGGATGATATAGTGCTATTAACGAATAAAAACATTCAAATTAATGAAAAGAAATGCTTTGATCTATTCAGTAATTTGAAGTCTTTTGTTATTAATTATATGAAGAGTGATGAGTTTTCAAACCTTTTACCACATGAAAAGTGGATAAATTACTTTAAGTCTTTAACACAAGAATATTGTAATTCTGAATTTAAAATTCGCAGTTATTTTTTTTGCTAATTTAGAACCGCTTTCATCTGTCTTGTGAATAGTCAATTGACGGACAAATGGAATAAGTTTTTGGTAGAGTCAATAAAGTATGTATTTAATTATAACATAGTACAATTTCAAATCATATTCCTGCTCTAAATTTTACGATTACGTCTTGACGCAAAAAGAAGTCCTCTTAAAAATTAAAAAATCAGAGAAATATGAAAAGAAATCAGGAACTTAATAAATAGAGCTGTGTTTGTTATCTACGTATATATAAATAAGTTATATTTTATTCTTTTTACTTTTTGTACGAATTATAACACATTTAATAAATATTATTTACATAAGCGATTTTTATATGCATTTCGAGATTTCCTCTTCGAATATTCTACATGAGCTTATGTTGTGTCCTCTTTTTTTCTAAAAAGAAAAAGGGATCCCTAGATAACAGTCAATGAATTGAAAAAATTCGTTCAGTGAAATGACTCCTTTCAAATGCATCATTTCGTAGCTAATTTCTTAATTCTTAAAAGTGGAGAGAAAGTTTATCATACGAGATCAGATAAAGATAATAATTAATAAAACATATTTTGAATATGAATATCAGCTAATTCGTCGTAAATGACATAGCCTGTATATTGATTAGTCGACTATACCAAAGATTTGTTTGAGAAGGCATAAAATATTTATGATCAACTCTATTTGTAAATAAGCGCTGTAAATAATAATAAAAAAATTGTAAATGCCTCTACCGAATTGAAAAATAATTCAATTGTAATAAAATGTGTTAGAAATTGCTTATTGACTTTGCCTTGCATTTGTGTAGAAAACAATTAAGCTAATATTTTAAAGGAGTTCGAAAAATCCCTTTACTTTGCTCCCGTGAATAGTCTGATTAGTAACATGTTTCATATAAATAAAATAAAGGCTACTTTGAAAACGACTACAAAATGAAGTAATAGCTTCTTTTTCCCACCCCATCGTGCACGCACCTGGAGGTAGATGAAGCTTCTCGATGACAAACTTTTTCCTTCTCAGCTTGAACGCAAGATCAGTTGTCTCCGGTTTAAAAACTGCCAGTGAATTCAAAGCAGTCATCCTTTTCATGTGAAGAAGCCCATGATATTCCTTGAAGAACAGATTCGTTTCCTTCTCAGAGCCCGCAAACGCCTCTAGTTCGATAGATATATCAAACAAATTTCGAATCCTAGGCGCAAGCGTTGCATCCTAAAAAAAGTACAAGTTTATTAACTTGTATACAAAAGATAAGTAAAGTACGAACCAGTACATTAATCAAATGCATCGGGATTGTTATAAAACACACTGCCGAGTGGTACCTCACAATCGACTTTAAAGTTAAGAATTTTATCAAGTCTAGTGAAAACCGTCTTGTACCAAAGTGGAGATCCCGGGGATGTTAAGCAAATCCTCAAGATATTCTTCTCATTGCCACTATCCTTGAGGCTGTACTTGTCGCTTTCCAACTTATCACTTAGCTCCTTAAGCACACTAATGTAAGCAGGGTTGCTAAAGATCTTTTAGTGGTTGCTAAGAGCATTTCCTGCTTGGTGCTCCGCCCCTTCCCATGATGAAATATCAGACGTACTTAAAGTTGCCTCGTCGATTTGTTCAGTTAAATAGGAGTACCGCACTGCGGTCACCGGTGATTGTTCTGAGTTTACACCGATCAAGTCACTGTACCGCCAAGCGATTCTAATTCCACCCCCTTCAAGATCTTGATTTATAAATTGATGGTTCCTCAGATCGGCCCTCTCCAACATTTTGATTTTCGACCGGTTTAGGGAGCTTTGTTACCTAAAATATATTTGTTTAATTCTGAAAGGCTTCTACAAACTTCAAAAAATTACGAATTCCTTCGGGTCGTCCGTCAACCAAGCTTGCCAAAAAATTCGACTACCCAGAAAATGCGCCTTCCGTTAAAAAGTACTTCGCCAAAAGTTTCAAGTACACAGCGACTTTATTTTCCTCTGCAAAATTAAAAGGAAATCAATTCACTTTCTTGTTGTTGTTGTTGTTATTTTGATTTGCCACACGGGCCTCACACGAGGTGAATTTTTGGCCACGGCAGTATAAGCCACATTGACCACTGATCTCTTCAGTTTCAAGTTGATGTAATGAGCTGACGCTAGTTTTTGTACCGACGATGTTCTTTTGTTTGGTTCTTTTTCTAAAACTCGACATTTTACCCGACGCGACGCGCAAATATCAGAAAACGAATTACGAAAACAGTTGCGGCGTTCTACAGCACATGTGACAACAACGACAGCTGATCCCGTTGTGAATTCTTGGAGGAACAAACAAAAATGGAGAGGCTTTATCAAGAAGATTTTAAGCACTTCTCCACTAAGGCGGGGTCTCCACTAGCAATTTCTGTTATAACATTTCTGTCTTGACAGGTAAAAAACTAGCATGAACAGTAGTTTTATAACAGATTTTCTGTTGTAACAGAAAAGTTGAGATAATATTCCGGACAGAAATGTCTTAATAAAAATGTTTGCAATTTGCAGGAGAAATGGAATGCCTCTAAAACTAAATAGGTCCAATAAAGCAAAACACAGGCTCACTACAAACAGCTTAACTAATTTATTTTACTAAGTATTATTTACACGTTCACAGAGTTCAATTGCGCGATACGGCGAGGAGCTGTCGGTCCGATCCGTGTCGTTCGAGGCGGTGTGTAGTAGACGAGAGCTCATCGAAGAGTCAAGAGTGATTTCATCATTCTTGACAAGCTGCCTTGTAGTGAAAAAGAACGGACGGGCAAAAGCGCGCCGTCGAATCAGAAGCGGCGGATAAAGTCGCGCTGACGAATCAGAGGCAGCGGAAACAAGAACGGCGGAAAAAGAACGGACGGATAAAAGCGCGCTGTCATAAAGTGTGCACTGTCAGCTGACATGGCGGAGCCACGAAGAAAGAGTGGCCTGTCAGCTGACATGCCGGAGCCACGAAGAAAGAGTGGCCTGTCAAACTGCACCATCGAAGCCGCCGTGTGGATGCGGGAAACAAGAATAAATCTCGCGCGGCTTCAGCAGTTGCTTGCGCCGTGAGCGCTGCGCCTTGGGCGGGACGGAACGGACCGCCACAGTCACTCCCCCCCCAATGACCTTCGCGTCGCGCGGAGGGAGTGAAAATGAAACTCTCTTCTTCGTCTCGTGCGGAGGGAGCGAGAATGAAACTTTCTTCCTCGCGATGATCCTTGGCCGATCCTGATGCAGAACCTGTACCGGCTGATGGGTGACAGGCGTTGTTGGCGTCTGGATGTCGGTCGCAGGTGGAGACGCCTGGCTGAGAGGCGGTGGCGAAACCTGAGGAGGTTGTTGCGGGTGTGCGCTCGGGCGAGGCTGGTCGTCGACCTGCTCTAAATGAGCCGGCTTGAGCTGGTCTGTGGATAGCGTTTTGGCGACTCCGTTGACGTCCACGACGAAAGTACGATGGTCAATCCTCTTCATGACCCGATGCGGACCGGTGTAGGGCTGCTCAAGCGGCTTCTTTACCGCGTCGACGCGGCGAAAAACGTAATCGCACGTCCCCAAATCTTTAAAGACGAACGGATGGTGGGAGGCGTGCCTAGCAGCTGGGACGGGGCGGATGGCAGTGAACATCCGACGCAGACTCGTGATGAACTCGTGCGGGCTGCTGACAGGTGCGCTTTGGGGCGCGATAAATTCGCCCGGGATGCGGAGTGAAGTGCCGAAGACCATCTCGGCTGGTGATGCCTGCAGGTCCTCCTTGAAGGTTGTACGAAGTCCTAGGAGCACTGCAGGGAGTGCCTGAGGCCAGGGGACCTCGGGAGAGCACTTTAAAGCGGCCTTGAGCGTTCGGTGAAGGCGCTCTACCATACCATTGGCTTGAGGGTGGTATGGCGTGGTGTGTACATGGTGAGCTCCGAGGAGGCGGGCAAGATGAGTGAGAAGGTCCGCCTCGAACTGCTTGCCTTGGTCCGCTGTGACTTCGAGCGGCGCACCAAAGACAGAAACCCAGCGGTCGACTAGAGCTCGTGCTACCGAGGGAGCCGTCATGTCTCGGAGCGGCACAGCCTCCGGCCATCGTGTGTAACGGTCGACGATGGTGAGACAGTGCTGGTAACCCTCGCAGAGGGGCAACTTGATTAAGTCGATGTGGATATGGTCGAAGCGTCCGTCCGGTGTTGTGAAGTTGCCGAGCTCGGCGCGGTTGTGGCGATGCACCTTCGAGAGCTGGCAGGGCACACACTGCTTGGCCCACCGGATGACGTCTTTGCGCAGACTTGGCCAGTAATACTTTAGCGCTACGCGCTTGGCTGTGGCCCGACCGCTTGGATGCGCCAGCTGGTGCACCGTATCGAAAGCTTGACGGCGAAGCGACACCGGCAAGTAAGGCTTCATGACCCTGTTGAACTCGACGTAGTGGGCGGTATGACCGTCGATCTCGAGCTCGTGCAGCTTCAAACGGGGGCTGGCGAGAAGATGAGGCAGCTGCGCGTCAGTAGATTGGGCCTCACTGATGATCCGAGAAGAGAGAGCAGCTGGGGCGTCGATGACTTCCACTCGCGAAAGAGCGTCGGCCACGACGTTTTCCTCGCCTCGGGTATAGCTCAGCAGCGTGTCGAACTGGCTGATGAAGTCGAGTTGCCTATTCTGTCGAGGCGATGCCTTGTCAGAACGCTTCTCCAGGGCGAAAGTGAGTGGACGGTGGTCCGTGTGGGTGGAGAAATGCCGACCCTCCAAGATGCGTTGGAAAAATTTTATGGCCGCGAAGACCGCCAGAAGCTCGCGGTCATAAGTTGAGTACCTCTTCTCTGCCTCGGACAGCTTCCGGGAGAAAAAACCCAGTGGGACCGACGAACCGTCGGGTCGCTGCTGATCCAATGCGGCGCCTATAGCGGCGTCGGAGGCGTCCGTGCGTAACGCTAGTGGCTGCGTTGTTGAAAGGTACGCGGATGTAGCTGCAGAGGCGATGCCCTGTCTGCAGCGGTCGAAGGCAACCTCGGCGTCGGCTGTCCAAGTAAGCTGTGACTTCTTGGTAGTGCAACCTTTTAACATCTCCGATAGTGGCGCTTGGAGACCGGAGGCGTGCGGAATGCAACGTCGATAGTAGTTAAGCATACCGAGGAAGCGTCTCAGCTGCGATGAGTTTGCTGGCCTTGTGAACTCAGCAATGGCTTGAGTCCTGGGCGCTGGAGGACGAAAACCCATCTCGCTGACATCGTAGCCAGCGAAAATGACATTCGGCAGGCCAACCTGGCACTTGTCCCAATTGGGCTGCAGTTTGGCGGCCTGGAGCGTCTCGAGGAGCTGCCGCAGGTGGCGTTGGTGCTGATCGTGGCTGTCGGAGACCACGAGGATGTCATCCTGGTATACCCGTACGAAAGGCAGCTTCCTGAGCAGGTGGTTGACAGTTCGCTGCATAGTTTGGGCCGCATTTCGAAGCCCAAGTGGCATGCCGATGAACTCGAAAAAACCAAACGGCGTGGTGACTGCCGTTTTACAAATGTCCTCAGGGGCAACCGGGATTTGGTAGAAGGCCCTTTGAAGGTCGATGACTGAGTACACTGAGCCCCTCGCGTCCTGCAGGAGGTCCTCTATGATGGGCAGCGGGTATCTGTCCGGGCGAGTGCTTGCGTTGAGCAGACGGTAGTCGCCTGTGGCTCGCCACTTACCACCCACTTTGGGCACCATGTGCAGAGGGCTGGCCCACTGGCTCGAGGAGGGCCGAATGACCCCTCGCTCCAGCAGGAGGTCGAACTCTTTCTTCGCGGCAGCGAGACGTTCACCTGCGAGACGGCGTGGTCGAGCGAAGACTGGCTGGCCGGTAGTAATGATGTGGTGGTGAACTGGCAGGTCGGCGATACTTGCCATTTCACCTGGCCGCACGGAGGACTTGGAGAAACTGGAGATTATGCTCCTATAGGTTTCCGAGTGCGGGCTCTCCGGGGTCGCCGAGGCTGAGACGACGGAGATGGTGTGGACGTCGGGGGTTGGTCCTAAGGTACAGTCCGTGGAGAGACTCGTACGATCGTCCAGAAGTTTCCGGAGGCGGAAGTCGAGGATGAGGCCGTGATGGTGCATGACGTCGGCACCGAGGATGGCAGTCTGCACGTCGGCTATAATGAAGGGCCACTGGAGTGGTCGGCGGAGACCGAGGTTCAAAGTTAGCTTTTGCGTACCGAAAGTGGTGATGGGCGTCCCATTGGCAGCCTGCAGCAAGAGGCACTGCTTCCGCAAGGGCTTGGCGATGAGCCTCCTGGGAATAATGGACAAGACGGATCCAGAGTCCACGAGGAAGCGGGTCTTGCTGCTGCGGTCGGTCACGTATAGTCGTCTCTCCGAAAGGGGGCCGGCGATGGTCGCCGAATACAACGCCGGCCTACTTAGTTTTCCTGGCGTGGAAAACTGCAAGGTGCTCCGCAGCGCATCGCCGCTGCACCGTGCTTGCTGTGGTACCAGCATAAACCCGTTTTCGGGTCAGGTCCCGGAGTTACTGAGCGGCCGCGCTCCTGAGAGCGGCCTCGAGAGGCTGAGCGGGCTCGCTGAATGCCGGCGGGGGTTCCAGGTCGCTGCAGGGCATCTCGGGTGATATTGACCAGCTGCAGAATGGCCTGACGAAGGGCCGCGAGCTCAGCGGCGACCTGGTCCGATGGTTGGGTGGGCGAGGCCCGGTCAACTGGCGATGTTGACCTCGAAAGTGGCAATGAGGTGCTGCATACGCTTGGCCCCATGCCATGTGCTTCGTCGGCGACCTCGGCCAACTCGTCAAGGGTCTGATTTTTTATCAGAATTAACATGCGACGTATCTGTTGCGGAAGCAGGTCCAACCACCTGACACGTAGTACGTCATCACTGACGCGAGAGCCGGCAAGGGTACGCATTTGCCGCAGAAGCTGTGAAGGGCGTTTGTCGCCCAACTCAACGCCGGTGAGCAGCTTGTGGAGCTGAGCGTCAGGTGAGTCAGTGAGCCGCCCGATTATAGCTGCCCTGAGTGCCAGGAATTTTTCAACCTCTGGCGGTCGCTTGATGACGTCAGCAACCTCGGCGATGGTGTCCGAGTCCAATGACGACACCGTGAGGTTGTATTTTGTGGAGTCCGAAGATATGCGGTGCACCTGGAATTGGCTCTCGACTTGGAGAAACCAAAGCTCCGGGCTGAGGCGCCAGAAGGGCGGAAGCCTGCAATGGCTGACGGGACCAACGTCGAAACCCGGCATGAGGAACCGGGGATCGAGCTCCAACGGAGGGGCAGGCTGGTTGGCGTGGGCCCGAGGCAACGCCGGCAGTGAATTCGCGTCGGCGGGCCTTTCTGCGTAGGTTTGAGGCGTAAGCAGGCCTGCAAACACGTTGTTGGGCCGCGGGGGAGTCTCACGGTGCTCCGCCTCTGGGCCGGCGTCTTGGCGTCCCTGGCCGTCTTGCTCGTTGGCGAACATTACAGCAAAAGAGAAAGATAAGTTTTGGCTTACCGAAAAATGGAACTGCGGCAGGCTGTTGAATTGTCCGACGAAAAAAAGTTTCAAGCACTGCACTGCACTCTATGCTAGTTGCTGTTTGTTTTTTTTTTTTTCTCTAAAAACACACTTGTGAGGTCACCACCTAATGATGATGGAGTCGCTCGGCTGGGGAGCCTCGAATGTATGTGTGGGGCTCCTGGGCGGAGTGAGGAAAAAAAACTGTTCGTGGGGGCTCCTCGGTGGAGCAGCGAATGTTCGTGGGGGCTCCTCGGTGGGGCCTTTCGCGGGGCACCACTTTGCACGTACACAGTGGCCAAAACCCGTCGCGCTCACGTCGGGCTCCTCGGTGGAGTATCACGTCGGGGTCACCACTTTGCAATTTGCAGGAGAAATGGAATGCCTCTAAAACTAAATAGGTCCAATAAAGCAAAACACAGGCTCACTACAAACAGCTTAACTAATTTATTTTACTAAGTATTATTTACACGTTCACAGAGTTCAATTGCGCGATACGGCGAGGAGCTGTCGGTCCGATCCGTGTCGTTCGAGGCGGTGTGTAGTAGACGAGAGCTCATCGAAGAGTCAAGAGTGATTTCATCATTCTTGACAAGCTGCCTTGTAGTGAAAAAGAACGGACGGGCAAAAGCGCGCCGTCGAATCAGAAGCGGCGGATAAAGTCGCGCTGACGAATCAGAGGCAGCGGAAACAAGAACGGCGGAAAAAGAACGGACGGATAAAAGCGCGCTGTCATAAAGTGTGCACTGTCAGCTGACATGGCGGAGCCACGAAGAAAGAGTGGCCTGTCAGCTGACATGCCGGAGCCACGAAGAAAGAGTGGCCTGTCAAACTGCACCATCGAAGCCGCCGTGTGGATGCGGGAAACAAGAATAAATCTCGCGCGGCTTCAGCAGTTGCTTGCGCCGTGAGCGCTGCGCCTTGGGCGGGACGGAACGGACCGCCACAAATGTTTTCACTTGTCATTTGGTACGTTATAAAAATAGCCGGAGGATGCAATATGCAAATATGTATAGTAAAAATGATAATTCGGCAATTTCTAAGATTTTAAGTAATTTTAACTTTTGTAAGGCACGATGTTTACTTGTCAACGACATGTGAACGAAATGTGAATACCTTGTTGAAATAGGCTGCCCAGCACACATTGTTAACAATTGCATTCAGTTCGGAATGGATTCTTTACCAATAGAGATAGAGTGTTTAGTTATGGAGATATATGGACCTGTTTCCGTATATACATTACGAATAGGTTTGAAAACCTTTTGTAATTTAGTGGACAGTGAATACAGGCAGCTTTATTCTTGTATTAAAACTCGGTGGCTCTCTTTGTATCCATGTTTAAACAGCATATTGAATTCTTTTGAAGCTTTAAGGGCATACTTTTTATCTGCAGAAGTAACAGTCCCATTTATAATTAAGTTTTTTTTGAAAAAGACTTTAACGAATCATATATGTATTTGGTTTTCCCATTCACTAGCTTTCCTTTTTTATGAAAAGGTGAAGTCCATTGAAGCAGAAAATAATTCCATTCTAGAAATATCGGTACATGTAAGTGCTTTGATGGCTTCTTTAGTCGAAAGAAAAAATTATACATTTTTACCACTCAAAGTCAAAGAAATTTAAAAAAAAAAACTATTTTCGAAGGATATGAAAAAGAAGCTAACATAATTAAAAATTATGACCATTGTATGCAATATCTTGAGTTATGGACAGATAAATTCAAACAATTTAATTGTTTTCATTGGATGAAACTTGATTGTGTTCCAAAGTGGGATGATATAGTGCTATTAACGAATAAAAACATTCAAATTAATGAAAAGAAATGCTTTGATCTATTCAGTAATTTGAAGTCTTTTGTTATTAATTATATGAAGAGTGATGAGTTTTCAAACCTTTTACCACATGAAAAGTGGATAAATTACTTTAAGTCTTTAACACAAGAATATTGTAATTCTGAATTTAAAATTCGCAGTTATTTTTTTTGCTAATTTAGAACCGCTTTCATCTGTCTTGTGAATAGTCAATTGACGGACAAATGGAATAAGTTTTTGGTAGAGTCAATAAAGTATGTATTTAATTATAACATAGTACAATTTCAAATCATATTCCTGCTCTAAATTTTACGATTACGTCTTGACGCAAAAAGAAGTCCTCTTAAAAATTAAAAAATCAGAGAAATATGAAAAGAAATCAGGAACTTAATAAATAGAGCTGTGTTTGTTATCTATTATATAAAAATAAGTCGGGTTTTCCTTCCTGACGCTATAACTCCAGAACGCACGAACCGATTTCGATGGTTTTGCATTCGTTGGAAAGGTCTCGGGCTCCGTGAGGTTTATAGCAAAGTAAATTCAGGAAAAATTTCAAAAGAAATGCGGGAAAATCTTTTTTTACTATATATATAAAAATCAATTGCTGTTCGTTAGTCTCGCTAAAACTCGAGAACGGCTCGACCGATTTGGATGATTCTTTTTTTGTTTTGTTCGTCTCAATTCAGGGTTGTTTTAAAAGGTAAGAAAATTAGAAAAAATCTAAAGGAAAAGCTAAAAAAGTAAGAAATCAAAAAACAGCACAAAACATACTTCGATTAGATTATAACACTTTGAATGCAAAAAAATGTAGTCAAAGTAACACTTTGAATGATTATTTTTGTTGGGGTGTCCGTGGGAGTAGATGAAGGAGGAGTTGTGGGGGTGTCCGTGGGAGTAGATGAAGGAGGAGTTGAGGGGGTGTCCGTGGGAGAAGATGAAGGAGGAATTGAGGGGGTGTCCGTGGGAGAAGATGAAGGAGAGTTGAGGGGGTGTCCGTGGGAGTAAATGAAGGAGGAGTTGAGGGGGTGTCCGTGGGAGTAGATGAAGGAGGAGTTGTTGGGGTGTCCGTGGGAGAAGATGAAGGAGCAGTTGAGGGGGTGTCCATGGGAGTAAATGAAGGAGGAGTTGAGGGGGTGTCCGTGGGAGAAGATGAAGGAGGAGTTGTGGGGGTGTCCGTGGGAGAAGATGAAGGAGAGTTGAGGGGGTGTCCGTGGGAGTAGATGAAGGAGGAGTTGAGGGGGTGTCCGTGGGAGTAGATGAAGGAGGAGTTGAAGGGGTGTCCGTGGGAGTAGATGAAGGAGGAGTTGTGGGGGTGTCCGTGGGAGTAGATGAAGGAGGAGTTGTTGGGGTGTCCGTGGGAGAAGATGAAGGAGGAGTTGAGGGGGTTTCCATGGGAGTAAATGAAGGAGGAGTTGAGGGGGTGTCCGTGGGAGAAGATAAAGGAGAAGTTGAGGGGGTGTCCGTGGGAGAAGATGAAGGAGGAGTTGTGGGGGTGTCCGTGGGAGAAGATGAAGGAGAGTTGAGGGGGTGTCCGTGGGAGTAGATGAAGGAGGAGTTGAGGGGGTGTCCGTGGGAGTAGATGAAGGAGGAGTTGAGGGGGTGTCCGTGGGAGTAGATGAAGGAGGAGTTGAGGGGGTGTCCGTGGGAGAAGATGAAGGAGGAGTTGTGGGGGTGTCCGTGGGAGAAGATGAAGGAGGAGTTGTGGGGGTGTCCGTGGGAGTAGATGAAGGAGGAGTTGTTGGGGTGTCCGTGGGAGTAGATGAAGGAAGAGTTGTTGGGGTGTCCGTGGGAGAAGATGAAGGAGGAGTTGAGGGGGTGTCCATGGGAGTAAATGAAGGAGGAGTTGTTGGGGTGTCCGTGGGAAAGATGAAGGAGGAGTTGAGGGGGTGTCCATGGGAGTAAATGAAGGAGGAGTTGAGGGGGTGTCCGTGGGAGAAGATGAAGGAGGAGTTGAGGGGGTGTCCATGGGAGTAAATGAAGGAGGAGTTGAAGAGGTGTCCGTGGGAGAAGATGAAGGAGGAGTTGAGGGGGTGTCCGTGGGAGTAGATGAAGGAGGAGTTGTGGGGGTGTCCGTGGGAGTAGATGAAGGAGGAGTTGTTGGGGTGTCCGTGGGAGAAGATGAAGGAGGAGTTGAGGGGGTGTCCATGGGAGTAAATGAAGGAGGAGTTGAGGGGGTGTCCGTGGGAGAAGATGAAGGAGGAGTTGTGGGGGTGTCCGTGGGAGTGGATGAAGGAGGAGTTGTGGGGGTGTCCGTGGGAGAAGATGAAGGAGGAGTTGACGGGGTTTCCGTGGTGTATATTCCGACTTTGCCACGCGTGAACGGCTGGACCCATTTCGCTAATTCTTTTTTTGTTGTGTTTGTTATTGTCAGGAGAAGGTTCTTATGAAAGAAAAAATTAAGAAAATTGCGCGGAAAATTGGTCCAGGGTTCAACTCCTGCTCGGCCAAAATCACTTTTTTTCATTTTGTACACCGGGTAACATAACTTGAGAACGACTTTACCGATTTCATTCATCTTTTTTTTTAAGTTTTCTAATACTTTGTAGAAGGTTCTTACGGAAAGAAGAGTTAAGCAATAAAATAAAGATAAAATAAATACTAAATACTCAGTACTAAGAACCACACAAGATAATTTCATCACAAGTAAAAATGTTTGACGCCCTGCGAAGTGGGCACGGGTCAGCTAGTCTACGTATATATAAATAAGTTATATTTTATTCTTTTTACTTTTTGTACGAATTATAACACATTTAATAAATATTATTTACATAAGCGATTTTTATATGCATTTCGAGATTTCCTCTTCGAATATTCTACATGAGCTTATGTTGTGTCCTCTTTTTTTCTAAAAAGAAAAAGGGATCCCTAGATAACAGTCAATGAATTGAAAAAATTCGTTCAGTGAAATGACTCCTTTCAAATGCATCATTTCGTAGCTAATTTCTTAATTCTTAAAAGTGGAGAGAAAGTTTATCATACGAGATCAGATAAAGATAATAATTAATAAAACATATTTTGAATATGAATATCAGCTAATTCGTCGTAAATGACATAGCCTGTATATTGATTAGTCGACTATACCAAAGATTTGTTTGAGAAGGCATAAAATATTTATGATCAACTCTATTTGTAAATAAGCGCTGTAAATAATAATAAAAAAATTGTAAATGCCTCTACCGAATTGAAAAATAATTCAATTGTAATAAAATGTGTTAGAAATTGCTTATTGACTTTGCCTTGCATTTGTGTAGAAAACAATTAAGCTAATATTTTAAAGGAGTTCGAAAAATCCCTTTACTTTGCTCCCGTGAATAGTCTGATTAGTAACATGTTTCATATAAATAAAATAAAGGCTACTTTGAAAACGACTACAAAATGAAGTAATAGCTTCTTTTTCCCACCCCATCGTGCACGCACCTGGAGGTAGATGAAGCTTCTCGATGACAAACTTTTTCCTTCTCAGCTTGAACGCAAGATCAGTTGTCTCCGGTTTAAAAACTGCCAGTGAATTCAAAGCAGTCATCCTTTTCATGTGAAGAAGCCCATGATATTCCTTGAAGAACAGATTCGTTTCCTTCTCAGAGCCCGCAAACGCCTCTAGTTCGATAGATATATCAAACAAATTTCGAATCCTAGGCGCAAGCGTTGCATCCTAAAAAAAGTACAAGTTTATTAACTTGTATACAAAAGATAAGTAAAGTACGAACCAGTACATTAATCAAATGCATCGGGATTGTTATAAAACACACTGCCGAGTGGTACTTCACAATCGACTTTAAAGTTAAGAATTTTACCAATTCTAGTGAAACCCGTCTTGTACCAAAGTGGAGATCCCGGGTATGTTAAGCAAATCCTCAAGATATTCTTCTCATTGCCACTATCCTTGAGGCTGTACTTGTCGCTTTCCAACTTATCACTTAGCTCCTTAAGCACACTAATGTAAGCAGGGTTGTTAAAGATCTTTTAGTGGTTGCTAAGAGCATTTCCTGCTTGGTGCTCCGCCCCTTCCCATGATGAAATATCAGACGTACTTAAAGTTGCCTCGTCGATTTGTTCAGTTAAATAGGAGTACCGCACTGCGGTCACCGGTGATTGTTCTGAGTTTACACCGATCAAGTCACTGTACCGCCAAGCGATTCTAATTCCACCCCCTTCAAGATCTTGATTTATAAATTGATGGTTCCTCAGATCGGCCCTCTCCAACATTTTGATTTTCGACCGGTTTAGGGAGCTTTGTTACCTAAAATATATTTGTTTAATTCTGAAAGGCTTCTACAAACTTCAAAAAATTACGAATTCCTTCGGGTCGTCAACCAAGCTTGCCAAAAAATTCGACTACCCAGAAAGTGCGCCTTCCGTTAAAAAGTACTTCGCCAAAAGTTTCAAGTACACAGCGACTTTATTTTCCTCTGCAAAATTAAAAGGAAATCAATTCACTTTCTTGTTGTTGTTGTTGTTGTTATTTTGATTTGCCACACGGGCCTCACACGAGGTGAATTTTTGGTCACGGCAGTATAAGCAAAGAATATGGAAACTAGTTTACAAAGAATAGGCACTCCGGCAATTATCTCCTTATCTTTTTTTGACCTTCCTACCGTTATTCCACCCAACCCCACAATTTTGTCAGAAGTCGATAGTTGCTTAAGCACTACGGTGGAAGAGAGATGAAAAGTGCTGTGACGGAGCTTGGAACTTGAAGGAATTGGTACAGAATTGTCACAGGGTGCCGAGGAAATGTGGCTTTAGGAGAAAATCTTTAAGAAATTTCGGAAAAAATTTATTTTTATTGTAGAATTTTTTAAATTTTTATTATAATAGTTAATAATAGGTGGTGTTTTTGTTACAATCGGATCAAGACCAGATTTAGCAGGAACGATTGCATTGCATTGAAATTTTTGGGGAGTTATCCATATCAAACAATTTATATGTGGTACAAATGAAATAAAATTGCTTTGATTTATACCCAATTTGATTAAAAAAAATTAATCCAAAGATGTGCCTGTTTTAAAATGTGAAGTTTTGATGAATAAGCATAAAGGAAATTTTAAGTGACTTTTGCAAATTGTAAAATTGTTATATAGGAGGCGGATTATAGATTTCAATGCAATTAAAAATTTCATATTAATCTCAGCTGGATGCGATTTTAAATAAACCCAGTAAATTAGAATATTTTCATACACAAAAACTCAACTCGAAAGAACCACCCTGTCAAAGGAAAGCAAACTGATCGCAAGCGTCCCTCACCATACAATGGCATAAACAAGAGCGCATAAGAAAACGAATGGTGAAAAAACGTAAACAAACTTAATCTGTGTACGCCTTCAATGTGTGAGGCAGGCACTCGATTTCTACCTGTTCCTATTTGAGAAGCACGGCCGAGCCGGCACCAACACAGTGCCAGACAAAACAATGCAAACAAGAGCGCACCGTAATAGGTGAACTCTGGTGTCATTGTGTGTGCGGCGATTTTGAATGTCGCCGTCCTTATTCTTTATTAGGCACTTTAAATGGGAATTCGGACTTGGAACAAGCAGGGAAAGATTCTCTTTCTAACTAATGGGAAAATTTTTTGATTTTTTTCCCCAAAATGGGCTGTGGTGGGGATAACTGCGCCGCAAAAATAGAGTGCCTATTCTTTGTAAACTAGATATTCTTTGGTATAAGCCACATTGACCACTGATCTCTTCAGGAACGATCGTCTCTCCAGCTGATGGAATTTGTTGGTGGCATATGCAGCCCAGTGTCTCCGTTCTCTCAGGACCAAAAAGGGTCCCCAGCCCTCACTTCACTCTCACCACAAGCTTATATGAGCATCACAGCAATGATAGAACAAAAAAGAAAAAACAATCAACAAGATTATAAGGCGAAATAAGAGCTACCGATAGTCAACAAACTAAAATTAATAATGAGTGAGCGCGGTTTACACTATATTAATGGATGGCGTTTAATGTCGTATAAATGAACTAAAAACAAGAACGGACCTATTTAATTCACTTTCTTAAATTTCATTACAATTCTTACCAATAAGTGTAAGCGACCCTATTTGAAGCCCTCCGCTTAAACATTAATAAACTTTCCTGGCTTACCAATTATGTGGTCCATGGATGAATTTCCAGTTGATGTAATGAGCTGACGCTAGTTTTTGTACCGACGATGTTCTTTTGTTTGGTTCTTTTTCTAAAACTCGACATTTTACCCAACGCGACGCGCAAATATCAGAAAACGAATTACGAAAACAGTTGCGGCGTTCTACAGCACATGTGACAACAACGACAGCTGATCCCGTTGTGAATTCTTGGAGGAACAAACAAAAATGGAGAGGCTTTATCAAGAAGATTTTAAGCACTTCTCCACTAAGGCGGGGTCTCCATTAGCAATTTCTGTTATAACATTTCTGTCTTGACAGGTAAAAAACTAGCATGAACAGTAGTTTTATAACAGATTTTCTGTTGTAACAGAAAAGTTGAGATATTATTCCGGACAGAAATGTCTTAATAAAAATGTTTTCACTTGTCATTTGGTACGTTATAAAAATAGCCGGAGGATGCAATATGCAAATATAGTAAAAATGATAATTCGGCAATTTCTAAGATTTTAAGTAATTTTAACTTTTGTAAGGCACGATGTTTACTTGTCAACGACATGTGAACGAAATGTGAATACCTTGTTGAAATAGGCTGCCCAGCACACATTGTTAACAATTGCATTCAGTTCGGAATGGATTCTTTACCAATAGAGATAGAGGGTGTGTTTCTTTATTCATTCCTTGGAGAGAAGGGAACGAAAGGAATTTTCAAGGAATATACGGTATAGAATGAATAAAGAAACGACTTGGAAACTTTGGAATAAGATTTTGACATTTAAATATTCTTAGTGGCATATTTCGAATTAAGTCAATAACTGTGAGAGCTGGGATCAAGTAAAGAAGAGTATTATAACGTCACGCTTTGGAGCGAAATATTTTAATTACTTTTGACAACTGACACAGAAATATTCCTTTTATTCCACCTCCTGAGACTGGTTAAAAAGAATGCGTTCAGAATATTCCAAAAGCATAAAGGAACGCGGAACAGAATATTCGGAATACTTTATATGAATAAAGAAACGCTTATTGAGTGTTCCGAATATTCGGAATGAATAAAGAAACACACCCAGAGTGTTTAGTTATGGAGATATATGGACCTGTTTCCGTATATACATTACGAATAGGTTTGAAAACCTTTTGTAATTTAGTGGACAGTGAATACAGGCAGCTTTATTCTTGTATTAAAACTCGGTGGCTCTCTTTGTATCCATGTTTAAACAGCATATTGAATTCTTTTGAAGCTTTAAGGGCATACTTTTTATCTGCAGAAGTAACAGTCCCATTTATAATTAAGTTTTTTTTTAAAAAGACTTTAACGAATCATATATGTATTTGGTTTTCCCATTCACTAGCTTTTCTTTTTTATGAAAAGGTGAAGTCCATTGAAGCAGAAAATAATTCCATTCTAGAAATATCGGTACATGTAAGTGCTTTGATGGCTTCTTCAGTCGAAAGAAAAAATTATACAGTTTTACCACTCAAAGTCAAAGAAATTTAAAAAAAAAACTATTTTCGAAGGATATGAAAAAGAAGCTAACATAATTAAAAGTAATTTTATTCACACATATGACCATTGTATGCAATATCTTGAGTTATGGACAGATAAAATCAAACAATTTAATTGTTTTCATTGGATGAAACTTGATTGTGTTCCAAAGTGGGATGATATAGTGCTATTAACGAATAAAAACATTCAAATTAATGAAAAGAAATGCTTTGATCTATTCAGTAATTTGAAGTCTTTTGTTATTAATTATATATAAGAGAATTTTATCAATCTTGATTAGTTGAATCCAAATTCGAAAATCAAAATGCCATCACATCACGTTTTCGAGAAAGTGAAAAATATATTTTGATAATTTTTGGAAATTTCAAGGGACAGGTTTCCATGAGAGTCCTCTGTGTTTAGTTATTTCATATACGCCTTTGGAAAAGGTTCATGATAAACTCATTTTCTAAGAAAATTTTAATAAAGTTTACCAATGGCTGATATTATAAAGATAGTTAAAGATTTCACCTTTTATTTATTTTTAAATAAAGTTAATTCGATAAGATATTTCCAAAAATGTCTACAATGTGGCTGTTTCTCTTTTTATCTTTTCTGAAAACGTGAAGAGTTGGTAAACGCTCGCAATTACGAGTTCGTAACCCAGGTGAAAAATGTAAAACTGAAAGAGGACTGAAAAGAGGCTGAAAACGTACTGAAATATTTCAAATATTTGACTTAATTTTCAATTCCTAGACAGAATTTTTTTCTGTAAATTCAGTCAATAATTTGAGTGTAATTTCAGTTTTCCCCTTGCTTCAGGAATAAAAATTAACTGTTTTAACAGACCGAACTTTACTAATTAAATTACCTTAATTGATGAGCCAGATAATAAAACTCCGCAATTTATTTAATTAGTTTCATTTCAACACACAAATTTTTTCAAACACTTTTATGTTATTGTTTGTTTGGTTTTAATTTGCAGAATGCGTCACTAAAGTGACCTACCTTTATTTTATTTAAACATTTCACTTAAACTCTTGGGGCGCCACAGTTTTTCTAACGACTCTCTCATCGAACGAACCTTTTAATGTAATAACTTTGAGAAGTGCTGACTTTAATGCTTCGCATTGTCACCACTGACGTATAATACAATGGACCGCTCACGTACCCGATTTCCCATATAAGCCGACGATTGGAATTTTGTTCCCTCTCTTTCGCTCTGAAGCAGTGACAGTTCGTGAATTGACGTAAAATTAACGTCCTATAATGTCAAAGATTTCTCAGCGGGCTGAATTGCCGTTAAAAATAGAAAAATCCAATCGAAATAGTTTGTTTTTTTGTGGAAATATTAATTGAAATCAAAGATATTTGTTACAGTCTTAAGAATTTTATTAAGGAAACTCAATTCAAACTGAGTTTTGTAGGCTCTTTTCGATTTCATTTCACTCGAAATGCAGAACATGAGTATTAGCAGAGAGAAGTAAAATAACAAGAGATTCCAATGCGAACAAATAAGAAATGTATGAAGAAAATCAACCTAAGCGCGATACCTCCAGGCTGACCTGGAGACACAGACAAGTTCCACACGAGATGCCCTGTTCAATTACTTGAGCTCTCTCGTGTGGATTACTTTTCAATAGGCGTTGTGTGTTTTTGCCTCCTGGCATCTATATATGCTCTCCGATTCTGCGTACATACATACCGTGAGAACCAAAAGTGATGGCACACTTAGACATTTTATTTTTTACTTCCCACATTTTTATAACTGTAAGAGCTCAAGTAATCCAACAGTAATCCAACAGGGCATGCCGTGTGGAACTTGTGAGTGTCTCCAGGCCAGCCTGGAGGTATCGCACTTAGGTTGATTTTCTTCATACATTTCTTATTTGTTCGCATTGGAATCTCTTATTATTTTACTTCTCTCTGGTATTAGTTTATTTTATTTGACTGATCTTCGTTGGGATTCTTAAAATTTAGCTCTTATGCTATAAAGAGCTTTTATTTTTCCTTTAATTAACACATTATTTATTAGTAATATATGTATGATACACCGGTTTCATAGCTTAAAATTTATCAATTACAAATGCTTGGAAATAGTGGTGCTTTTGCAAGGATAAAAATTTAAAAGCTTATTTATGACATTAATAATGATTTCTATTTACATTAATTGCATTTAAACTACAAATTTTTTACATTTTTTTTCAAAAAATATTCAATTTCAAATATTTTTGTCAGCATTCAGCAACTCCGCATTCAAAAAATCTGCGGAATCGGCTTATCCATTGTTGTGGTCAGGGCCAAACCTTGGCCCCGATTCTTGGTCCTGAAAAACATGAAGAATATATTTTAATTTTCACGCCGCCTATGGCTGGCGAAATAAACTTGAGCTCGTAGACACGTCCAAAAATTTGCGGCGCCGTTGGCGGGTACCGCAAGAGGGCTGTCTCTCGGACTGCGAACGCAGAGTTTTGTAGCTAAAAATAGCACCAAAGCTCGGCGCTCGCAGCTCGAGGGACAGTTAAAGCGAAGAAAAATTGCGGCGCGGGCCTGGCGATCGAGGCAAAATGTGCACCTCGAGCCCGGTCCCACAGAAAAATTCACGCGACCGAAAAGCTCGAGCTGGCACAAAAGTGCACGGTGCACTCAGCTGCCTCGAGCCAGGCCCCAGCCACAGCGAGAAGCGTAGCTCGATCCCGTTGGCATCGACTCGCACATCGGCGGTAAGCGCTTGATTGGCTGGCGCGTCGATGTGTGAGTGGATGGCAGCGGGATCTGCAACGGCACGCGCTGGAGGCACGCGGACGGCCGGCCGGCAGATCGCGAGCGTGGCGTCCATTTTTCGGGGAGTCGGATTTGAGTTGTGGAATAGAGCGGTCGAATTGTTTTGCTGCGGGGATATTACCAAAGACAAATTAATTCGGCTACCGGTTCAGTTGCGACGGTGTTTTGGGACTCCGCTAGATTTTAGGAATCGTAGTGCTCCGACACCAAACCCTGAAATAAAATTAATAAAAATTTAATTGAGTAATTTGTTATACCCCGTTAACGTGACTCACCTCATGGCGCTCCGACCGTAGACCTGCAATACAATTTCTAAAAATTTAATTTCGCCTTCGTTAAATTCCGTCGAAAGTTGCTCATCGGGTGTATTCCCCGGCTCTTTAGCTGAAATTAAAAGAAAAGGGATTAATTGGTAGACCGTTCGAATCAGTTAAACTTTATGTGACTTAGATCATGTTTCCCTGGCATTAGAGAAAGTGGAAAAAAAAAAAAGACAACAAAGACAAACAATTAAATATTTGAGAATAAGAAGGTAAATTTGTAAATGCATAAACATGTACATGGTGAAATTAGTATATAAGTATATAAGTTTGGTAACGAGACATATAAAGGCATTAATAAACTAAACAAATAAAGAAAGAAAAGAAATTCAATTAAAAGGAAAATATAGTAACAAAATTACAGTGATATTTATGTAACAATTGATTAAAGAAGTGATGCAATGAACACTAAATTGACTAAACTAGTGAATAAGAACTATTTAAAGGAAGACTTAGGTGTATAAGTAAATAACTGAATGAATAGGTACAGTAAATAAGTAAGACACTAATTAAGGAAATAAACAACTGAATCAATATGGACCTGAACTAAATAAGGCACTAAATAAGTAAATAAATAAATGAATAGTTAGGTGCTTTGGCTAGAGGAGACAATAAATAAGAAAATAACCAAATAAACAATACTGTGACCACCAATAACATAAGTGAGTAACGAAAGGAAAAACCCAGACGATAATAAACTAAATTAAGTGAACTTCGACCTAAGCAGTTAATTAAATAGTAGAGACCGACATAGACAACCCAAGAAAAAGTTTTTTTTAATTATCAGTGGTGCAAAAACTTCATGAAACTAAGTGGATTTAAAAGAAGTATAATTATAAGTGCTGGTCAAATTACAAACAACATGAAATAAATACAGGGACAGAGTAATAAAACGAATCAATAAATAAATAAATAACAACTTAAAAAAATAAAATAAATCAATAAATAAATAAATAACAATATAAGAAGTAAAATAAATCAATAGAAAAAATAAATAAATAAATGACCATATAAGAAATACAACAAATCAATAGATAGATAACACTATAAGAAATACAAAAAGAAATCAATAAGTTCATGAAAAAGACTCACCTGATGACCGGGTTCCTGACGCAGCTGGGACACACCGACACCACGTCGGGGCCAAAAGAAGAGGCAGGGTGTCGGGCGGCGGCAACAGCAGCTATAGTCAACGTCATCGTCATCTTCAACGACAGCAGACAACGGCATCATCTTCTTCGGCGGTTGCAGCAAGGCGCCCACCGGTAACACTGAAATTGTAAAATGTTTATAATTAAGATGAAATTAATAGAAGCAGGTATGTTTACTTAACTCTCAATTTTTTTTTCTCTGGGCTCTCCTTTTCTTCACTCTTCCGGTCGACGTGGGTATTGTTGATGATCTCGTTGAGATGATCTAGACTTTGAATTTTTTTAAGGGACCTCCCCATAATTTTTGAATGGCCAAGGGGAGGTCAAAGGGTGGTTGGGGCATAGGCCAGTGGGGGTTCATTTCAACAGAACCCCCCCGTCAGAGTCAACCGCAGGCAGTTGCAGGGATTCGGCCTGCACTGTCATTTTCCGCCCCTCTCGATTTTTGTCGTTCCGTCGCGGGAGAATTTTCGTTGTTGGTGGACCGTTCCGGTGGCGCAGAGCGGCATTTCGGCAAACCCCCCCACTCGCTACCGCGATGCTAGCCTGCCAGCTCCCGCAGCCGCATACCCCCGGACGAGGAACTTAGCCGGGTCCTCGAGGTACCAACCCGCAACAAATATGGCGCCCAACGTGGGGCCATCCTAATCCCTTCCTATTGAGCCTAGGGCTCCCAAAATTTCACTTACCTTCCCTTCTTCCATCGAGGCCCTATTGGTGACTCCCGTGGCTGGAGTCTTCAGGAGGCCTCTGGAGAATTGAGGATGCTGGCTTCATCAGCCAGCAAGCCTACTCGAGGTCTCCGGGAGTCTCCATCCTAGGGAGAAACTGGTAGTGGGGGGGCCTTGCCGGCAGACCCTGTCGGGCCTGCGTGGTGGAGACGTCCGAAGTCCTCCCCGGAATTGCAGGAGTTGGCTAGTTGGTGAGCCAGCTACCTGACCGGGAAGGTCCTTCGTTCGTTCCCCGCCTCGCAGTCCCTGCCGGTGAAACTGGTAAGTCTCCTTCCCTCACCACATCCCATCGCAGGCTGAATGCTCGGTGGCTTGTGGTTGACTCTGGAAGTTAAAATTTCATTTTTTTATTCCACTTACCTTCATCGTTGCTGGAGGAGAGAAGGAGAGGTGGGACCAGAGAGATTTTTGATGTCAGTAGTTGTTGAGTAATCAACTGTGCAAAAAAGAAAAGAATCGGCTGAGCAACCCGTTCGTCTCAGCAACCCGGCTCCTTTGGAAAATGTGTCAATTAATTAATTGTGTTTTGTTCCTGAATTGATTCTTCGCTCTTAACTAACTCTAAGCTGTTGTATTTTTCTCTTATTAAAGTTTATTCGGCTACTAGTCTAATTTAGTGTTTGCTTCTCTCACCTAACCGGAATTTTGAGTATTCACGCTACATTTATTGGTCCTTCGAGGCCGGATAGGTGAGAGAAAATTAAGTGCAGTTTTCTTTGGTTTTTCGCTTGAGGATCTCATTCCGTCGCATTGCGGAACACCCTGGACGTTGTGTTGCGACGGAGATCATCTGACTTTTTTCGTGTGTGAGCAAGTGAAATTGCTAAAAAATGTCTGTGCCAGCACCGACCCCTCCTGTCAACCAAAAGCTCGAGCAACGGCTTAGGCTGCAGGAGATTCGCTCCACTGCGATAAAAAAACATCGCTGCTGAAGGTAAGGCTGGTTTATTCGCCTCTCTTAACCGCTCGGCACTCGCCTTCAAGATGGGGGCGCTAAACACGACATGGAACTCGTTTGACGTTCTTCACCTTTCGTTATTTGATGGAAAATTCGATGGACTTCTAGACACTGCCTACGTGAAAGAGGACATGTACATCTTGATGTTCAATCAGTATAATGAGGCCAAGGTCGCTCTGTTGGAACGCAAGGAGGAACTTGAAGGCACACGAGACATACCTACAGGTGCCACAATGCTCGAGACTTCATTCGCTCAACTGGGAGGTTCGCTGCTGCAGAAGCTTCCAGAAGTTCCGCTACCCACATTTAGTGGCGACTACTTGGAGTGGACACATTTTCATGAAATGTTCACGTCGCTTATTGGGACAAACGAGGCTGTTACCCCCGTCGTAAAAATGCACTATTTAAGAACTTCACTGAAGGGGGAAGCCGCTGATGTTGTCGCTAATCTGCCGATTACCGGAGAGGCATTCGCTACCGCGTGGGACCTTCTTGTCACCCGCTACGACAACCCACGCCGGCCGCCTGTTATTCGCTCATCTGGATAAGCTCCTGGCTCGAGAGAAAATCGCTCCACGCTCTGCCAAAGCACTTGACGACTTGCTCCGCTCAAATAAGAAGGCCTTGGACGCTATCCAGGCTCTCAATGTTCCCACCGCTTCCTGGGACCCATTGCTAGTTCACCTGACAGTCAGCCGTCTAGATGATCAACTGAGGGAGAGCTGGGAAAACAGGCTGGGATCATCCAACTCCATGCCGTCGTACGCAGAGCTTCAGACCTTTCTGACTGGTCGAGCTAGGGCCATGGAGACAATTGACGTCACCACTGCTGCACCATCTGAACGTAGACAAATCCCAGCTAAGCCAACTTATGCTTTACGATCTTCCGCCATAAGGTCAACCTCTTCAAGGTCATCCGCTTCCGTGAACCTCTCGTCAGTCGCTGATGCAACAGATGCTCCGAGACGTTGTGCCATTTGTTCCGAGAAGCATTTCGTGCTGTTTTGTCCTACTTATCGGGCAAAATCTATTGAAGAGCGTATCGAGGCAGTGAGGCATTACCGCCTTTGCTTCAATTGTTTGGGACGACATCGCATCGCTGACTGCAGAACCAAGCACACTTGTCAGAAGTGTGGTGAGCACCACCACACTTCGATTCACGCTGACCGGCCTTTCCGTGATTCCCAGTTACGTGAGACTCCTCTCAGGCGAGCCACTTCCATCGACTCAATGTCTTCTGCCGCTACCCAAACCGCTGTTGACGCTCCAGAGAAACAACCTCAGCACTGACTCGTTACGTCATCTTCCGCTACGAGTCCTACCTCTACTACGGCTGGTTTCACTTACAAGAGACATACATGCTCCACCTCTGCACCTGGTGGTTTTTCGCTCAAGAGAGTTACATTCGCTGATGATCTACCTGCAGGCTCTACTCGTCCTGTCGCTACTACCACTGCTATTGCTGCATCTTATGGCATAACAGGTAACCCCTCTAAACCGACTGTCTTACTCGCTACTTGCAAGGTTTCAGTATCCGCTCCAAACTGTCATTCGCTAACCGCTCGAGTCCTTGTTGACCAAGGCGCTGAAGTTTCCTTCATCACTGAGAAGCTCGCCAATAAGCTGGGCGTCTTGAGACAGCCTACCGCCGTCTCTCTTCGTGGCATAGGCAACACATCCGCTGGCTACACTCGTGGAACTTGTTCTCTGGAGCTCCAATCCTTATACTCCGATGAGAAAATTCAGCTTCAAGCATATATTCTTCCAGTTCTTACCGCTCACCTACCGTCATTCGCTATGGAGGATCTCCATGACCTCCTCTCACAGTTTTGGTCGCAATAAGAGACGCCTACCTTGGCAGCTCCACCCCTCAGTCCTGCTGATGAAGTGTGTGAACAGTACTTCATCAACACGCACTCCAGGGACGCCTCAGGTCGCTACATAGTAAGGCTTCCGCTCAATTCTCCTGCCTCACAACTCGCTATCGCTGCAGTAATTCTCTCTAGGCTTACTCGCTACGTCCAGACCACGCTTGAGCTTGGTGACGTTCCCACCGTTCTCTGGACAGACTCCGCTGTCGCTCTTACATGGATCAGAAGTCATCCATCTCGTTGGAAGGAGTACGTCTGCAATCGAGTACAGAAAATTCAAGACCTTCAACCCTCAGCTAAGTGGCGGTTCATTGCTGGGAAGCAAAATCCCGCTGATTGTGCTTCTCGAGGACTCTGTACTCTGAAACTGAAGCAGCATTCACTCTGGTGGCATGGGCCCTCATGGCTATTACAAACTTGTGTAGAATGGCCCACATTTGATCCTCCCGCTACAACTACCGCTCACCTTGAAGAAAAACCAGGTCTTTTCTTCAATGTCGCTATAGAAACAGATCAGCATCCTCTCTGGGAACTTATTACTCGCTACTCTTCACTGCCACGCCTACTACTAACGTTAGCTATCTGTTTACGCTTCATCGCTCGCTTGCAAAAGGTACCACACTCTTCGCTGACCACACCGCTGACTACCGCTGACCTGGAAACCGCTAGAGTGTTGATCGTCAAGATAACACAAAAATCTTTTTTCGCTGAGGAGTTGAGAACGCTATCAAAAGGGAATCAGCTCGCTAAATCGAGTCATCTAATCAAGCTGACACCATTCCTTGATCATCAAGGTGTACTACGAGTTGGCGGACGCTTGAAACATTCGCTGCTTGATTCTGAACAGAAGCACCCCGCTATTTTGCCTCGAGAATCGCCTTTAACTTCTCTCTTGATAGCTGACGCTCATCACCGCACTCTACATGGCGGCACTCAATTGACACTCGCTTATCTAAGACGTTCGTACTGGATTATTGGTGGTCGAGCACCGGTACGATCATTCATTCTTCGCTGCGTCACTTGCACTCGCCTCCGAGGGTTACGAGCTCAACAGCTGATGGGGCAACTGCCCGCTACAAGAATAACGCCTGCACGTGCTTTTCTTCATACCTTGAAAACTTGGAAACGCCGTGGTTCCAAAACGCACAAAGGATGGATTGCAGTGTTGTGTGCTTCGCTACATCAGCTGTGCATTTGGAAGTCGTTAGCGACTATTCTTCGGACGCTTTCATCGCTGCATATAGAAGATTCGCTAGCCGTCGAGGCATCTGCCATACGCTTTAGAGTGATTGTGGTACCAATTTCGCTGGGGCAGATGCAACTCAAAAAAGCCTCTTCAAGATGGGATCGAAAGAACTGGGACAACTCGCTACGCTCCTCTCAACTGACGGCACCGCTTTCTGAAGATCCTGCAGACCTAGCAGCGCTTACGCCAGGTCATTTTCTTATCGGTGAGCCGCTAACCTCTCTTCCTTCACCTTCGCTGAGTGAGATCGCTGAGACGAGACTCTCTAAGTGGCAGTTTATACAACAGAGAACCGAACACTTTTGGAAGAGATGGTCCGCTGAGTGTCTACATCGCTACCAGTTGATATCAAAATGGCATCACCCCTCTAATGAGATTAAAGTCGGCTCCATGGTACTGCCAACTGATGAACGACTACCTCCAACTAAGTGGCCTATCGCTCGAGTACTCGCTCTACATCCTGGCAAGGATGGGCTTACCAGGGTGGTAACTATCAAGACCGCTACATCTACGCTGACAAGGCCAATCGCTAAACTTTGTGTTCTACCAGTCTCCGCTCTTGAAGATTCATTTGTCAACGCTGTTGCCAAAGGGGGGGAGAATGTTGAGTAATCAACTGTGCAAAAAAGAAAAGAATCGGCTGAGCAACCCGTTCGTCTCAGCAACCCGGCTCCTTTGGAAAATGTGTCAATTAATTAATTGTGTTTTGTTCCTGAATTGATTCTTCGCTTGTAACTAACTCTAAGCTGTTGTATTTTTCTCTTATTAAAGTTTATTCGGCTACTAGTCTAATTTAGTGTTTGCTTCTCTCACCTAACCGGAATTTTGAGTATTCACGCTACAGTAGTAAATTTACTCAGAATAACTATGTATTCACACATAACGTGAAAGATAAAGAAAAAAGAACCATCAATGTAAATAACAAGAAACATTTAACAAATTATATTAATTTCGTATATATTTGAAAGAAAATAAAAATATAACAATCAAGAAAAATTGATAAAAAAACTAAAAGGTCTAATGAGATATTTTGATTATATTTGTAAAATTTCAAAAAAAATATTAACGGAAAGTGTTATGAGAACTTAAGAAAATTTTGATGTGGTAATTTTATAAATTTTTATAGGACAACCCAAAAGAAAACCTTGTCAATCTAGTGTATTTGAAATATTTAATCCGAATTTCTTTTGCCATACTATTTGATAAGAATTAAGTACAATTGTAACAATATTGTATTAACCTGGTTGTAATTCCTTGGCACTGGCGATTCGGGTCGTCTTGCGACAGTAATTCTATTTCGGGTCGAGAATTTGAATATCGGTGAGCATCGGACTTCTCGCTCCGAATAACACGGAATTTATTTTGCTGTTCTTATCGAATTCAGTCGTTTCGGTATCGTCGGTTCACGCGTTTAAAATAAGATGGCGAAAAACCCGTATAAAACGAGGCTATCGGCGCGACAATTATTTCCGCCTGAAGGGTTGGAGGGCGCGAACGACGACACGCCGCGGGCCGAGCCGCCTCCCCTAGAACAGCTGCGCAACACCGAAATCGAGACAGCCGAGCAGGAGCCGCCTCTCAGCTTGGGTGCCCCGCCAACGGTGTCGCACCAGCCCCTAAAAATAGCAAAAAAACCGCCTACCACCAAACCTGGCCCTGATGATTCAGGGTGGGTTTCCACCCAAACATTGCTTGAGGGTCTTACTCAGCAAATTTCGGGGATTGTCAAGAAAGAGGTTGCCAAAGGCTTGCAGGAACTTCGTGAAGAACTCTCCATGGGGACTCCTAAGCCAAGTTTTACTACCTCGGTTCCCTCGACAACCCATCCGGCTCCGCCTTTAGGCAGAGTAGAAGTACCACCGCCGCTTTACCCCATACTACCACCACCGGTGTTTGAGCCTCATGGGTCCCACTCAAGCCACCGACGATACAGTAGCCCAGTTCGGAACTGGAAGCTGCAATACGACGGTGATAACAAAAAGTTAAGTCTGGAGGAATTCATCTTCCGGGCCGAATTGCTAACCCATAACACTCTTCGGAGTGATTTTTCGCTCCTGGTCAGGAATTTTCACCTGTTGTTGAGCGACTCGCTCCTTAATTGGTACTGGACATTTTTACGGGGTACGCCTACTCCTACCTGGCAGCAAATCAAGAATGCCTTAAAAGCTGATTGGGGTGGTCTCACCCTGGACGTGGACATCCACCGGCAGATGCTGGGCAGGCGACAGCAACCTGGCGAAACTTTTGCCATGTATTACCAGGCTTTGATTAGTCTGCGTAATCAACTTAAATTTCCAATGCCCGAACCCGAGTTTGTGCAGAGAGTACGAACGGGATTACTCCCTGATATTCAAGATAAATTATGTCTGCACCGCACAGACACTATCGGTCAGTTGAGGGCTTTAGTCACGGAAATACAAGCTACGAAAGAACGATCCAGAGCTATGTTGCCGTCGTCTGCTCAACCTCGTGCCCGGGTTGAAGAAATTATGCCTTGGTGTACAGAGCCTGTAGACGTTGTCGAACCATATGTCGACGCTGTAGGGGTCGTGGCAAAATACCAGCCACCTAAACCCAAATGTTGGAATTGCGATGCCGAAGGGCATTACTATCACGATTGTGACAGGGAGCCAACGGGCTTCTTCTGTTACGGCTGCGACAGGAAGGGGACAGTCAAACCCCGCTGCCCCAACTGCTCTCAAAAAAACAAGACTCGGGTCGAGAGCAGCAACACCAGCTCTCGACCTCAACGAGCGATACTGTCAGCTGCGGAGGCGGGCGAGACTCTTCCCTCCCGTCCGCAACCGTAATTCGAAGCCCTGAGGTTACCTCTCGTCCAGATGAGTTACTTACCTTTTCGGAAAAACCTACTTTACCTGATGTGTCCTTGCCACCTAAATCAAATGTCGTCGATGTTGTTACGATAGAAGATGTTCTTGAGTCAGAGTTTGAAGATGAGACGCCATGCATTACTCCCTGTCGAGCTGTTACGATTCTAGCGAGGCCAGAACAGCCCGCAAAAATTCCGAATACCGTTCCTCTTGTTTACCCTCGTAAACCCTTCCATCAGCGGGTAAAAGAGTATCGAGCTGCTCGGGAGAGAATTTTCATGTCGACTTTTACACCCTCAAAATATACTGAAACCCGGGTACGACAAAGTACCAAACCTAATCGCTCGTCAGTACGTCTACGTGCCTTTTGGCGACGCGTTATTTCAAACCGACGTAAATTAGCCACTGCATTCGTGTCAGTGCAAAAGGATGTAAGGCCATATGCCGAAGTTCAGATTCTGGGAACCAAACTGACTGGCTTACTAGACACTGGAGCTAGTGTGAGCGTACTTGGTCAAGGATCGGAAAAATTGTTGTCCGACAAAAAAATTAATTGGGCAAGATATCGATCCACGATCGAGGTAGCCAACGGGGCCAAGCCCGAAGTACACGGTCATGCTGACCTAGATGTTACTTTTCGTGGCCAAAGCAAGTCACTCCGTTTTTATCTTGTTCCCAGTCTGACACAACCTTTATATTTGGGAGTCGATTTCTGGAAGACTTTTGGTTTAGCGCCGGATGTCTTAGGGTCGTTGGCCTCGTTGGATGCCCCGATCGCGGAATCGATTGATTCCCAACAACATATTCTTCCACCTGCTGAACAACGCAGGCTAGAATACGTCAAATCCCTTTTTCCATCTTTTGCTACCTTGGGTTTAGGAAAAACTAATCTTCTGGAACATGTGATTGATGTCGGTGAAGCCGCCCCGATTAAACAACGCTTTTATCCTGTATCACCAGCTGTCCAGAAGTTGCTGGATGCCGAGCTGAGCCGAATGCGCTCGCTTGGAGTGATCGAGGAGAGCCAGAGCCCATGGAGCTCCCCAGTGGTACTAGTGCGAAAGTCTGGAAAGTTCAGGCTGTGTTTCGACGCCCGGAAGGTGAACTCAGTGACCAAAAAGGATGCTTATCCTTTGCCACACATTGATGGTATACTGAGTCGCATTCCGTCGGCCAAATTTATAACCAGCCTGGACTTGAAGGACGCTTTCTGGCAAATACCACTGGAGGAACGCTCCAGGGAGAAGACCGCTTTTACGGTGCCTGGCCATCCCCTCTATCACTTCACAGTGATGCCATTCGGTCTCTGCAACGCTCCGCAAACGATGTGCAGACTGATGGACAAAGTAATACCGTATAATCTCCGCGAAAATGTCTTGGTGTATGTTTAGAATCAAACATGTATTTTATTCTGTATTAAGGCATTTAAATGAAAACAAATGTTTCATGTGATTTCACTGCAAAATTTACTCCAAATTCCAATATTTGCACAAATTTACTACACAAATAACACGTAAGCTAATCTAAAAACTATTTCAGGCGATTGTTGATCCAACTTGCGAAAATAATAAAAATGGCGCTGCTTTAGCTGTGGAGTCCATGCAACACCTTCACCGATACAGCCGAATTCGGACAAAACAACCTAAATTAGCATTTAAGGCAATCTTTTCAATCAAAGATCATGTAGATTACCCTTTCACTAGTTAGGCAGTTTGTAATCCTTGAATTCCTGCACGGCTGCAAAATCCTCCCAAGAAACAGTTGAAACTCGTCGGTGTCTAGCCTTTATGTCTGGTCTGCTTTCAAAATTCAAAACGTAGAGAGAGCGATTGGAATGTTTCACCTCCTTTTATAAGGCTTTTTTCCAGCGTTTCGGGCCTGCCACACTTAGGCCGTTACCACATTATAAAGTGGGAAGTAAATTGTTCTTCATTCCACAACTCTGTTGCACCAAGGATAATTATTTGCAGCCCTTATGTGTAGGAACTGTGGGAAATTAATGTATGAAGCATACAAGAACTTATTTCGTTGAACTCAGGCATTTAATTCCCCAAAATTTGACTGACTGTGCGGAATTAAGTCATTCCTTCATTTTCATTCTGGCAGTTCTATCTATGGTCACTGGAAGGATATTCCAGGATTATTCATCTCTTTCGTCCTTTTTCCCTCTCTTTTCCTCTAATTGAGTGAAGTTATGTTTAATTTAAATCCTTGAATTATCTTAAATTTAAATTACTTCACCACAGGTAAGTTCCCCATAGGGTAAAAACTCAGTGTGGATATTGTAGGTTGTGTGGAAATTGTTCGTTCAGTGACTTTTGATCATATCGTGCTGACAGGTGTCCGAACTGTCAGTGACGTGAGTGCGGTAATCAGTAGTGAATAATAGTGCTCTATTGCAAGGTAAGTGCCTTAATTTCCCCTTTTTTGTTATGCTTTCATTTCAGCCGTGATGTACCTTTCATTCGATGCCTGGTCAGGCGGGCTGAACACCGGAGCTGAGGTCGCTTCTGGGGATGTTGTGATCATTCGAGATGAGTTTGTTTACATTTTTAATTTCCTTATTTCTATTGCATATTTCCTTCTATTGGTAATTTTGATACTACAATTCAAATATTAATTCAATTAGAATTCTTTATTATTCTTTTATTTATTTTTACATTTCAGGTGTGCCGCGAACATTCTCCCCCCGTTGAACGATCGAGTTCAACACTCTTTGTTGGCGTTTTCTTGTGCCTCGTTTGTGGTGTCGATGGAACACTAATATTTCATCGGATCGAATTCGTAGCTGCACCTGAAATTTATCCGGCAGGTTTATGGTGAAGTTACGTTTGAATTTCTTTATGTGGTCGAAATCCAAACGTTTCAGCACTCTTTTTGGTATGTATATAGTTTCCTCGTCAGTAGTTACAAATTTTTGGACGTCGTTATCTAGGCGCATTTTTAACTCCGCAAGTGTTTTGGTCGTGCGTAGCCGTTCTAACGATGTCCGGTAGTTTCCATTCACTACGACCGGGAACTGAATTCCCTGTAAGGAAATACCATTGCGAGGTTGCCTTGGTGTTGGGTTTTGGACTCGGCATAGTGTTGCATTGGACGATGAAGGATGTTGCTCTCCCTCTTTTAAGATGTTCATCGGTTTTTCTTGCTGCTGCACAGGATGTCCGCTCCGACTATTAGCTGGGCTCCGTAAAGCTGGGCTCCGTAAAGCATGTTACCAACGGTTCATCGAAGGGGCCGAACGTGATGTCCTCTAAGATGACGAGAGTGTCTTCATCGTATTCCTGCATCTGAAATTGATCGAATAACAGAAGAGTTCGCAAGTAGAAATGCTAAACGGTCAAAAAAGTTTAATTTATCTCGTAAAACTTCTTAAATTATTACTATGGTATTATACAAGATGGTTAAATACAATTTTTTTTTATTATTAATAATCGACCTTCCATGTTCCTTAACTCTCAGCCATGCCACTGAATGACATGACAACACAACTGTAAACCTGAGAACCTTAATTGTTGGTTCCATTAGGGCTATTGGTCCCAATTGTAGTTTCGTCTTCCGTTGTTGTATTTATTTGTAAAGGACATAGTTTAGTGATCGGTCTCACCAAACTTTTATTATTTGATCGGACTGTCATTACTCGTGTGAGACCATCCTTGCCTGGGTGGACCTCTTCAACAAGTCCTAGAGGCCATAAAGTTGGCGGGGTGATCTCGTCCTTGATCAGAACTATATCATTAACTTTTATGTTGTCTCGTGACCTTAACCATTTGGTTCGTTGCTGCAATTGGTGCAAACATTCATTCTTCCACCTTTTCCAAAAATGTTGAACTAAAAATTGCGTATATTTCCAGCGTTGTGATGGTAGCACATCCTGAAGTTCTGGCTCGGGAATCGCGTTCATAGGTTGACCCAACAAAAAATGCGGAGGTGATATCACCTCCAAATCTTCTGGATTGTTGTGGATGGGGCAAAGTGGGCGGGAGTTCAAACAGGCTTCAATTTGTGCCAAGAGCGTTGTCATTTCTTCGAACGTGCACGACGTGTTGCCTAAGCTCCTACGCAGATGGTGTTTTACCGACTTTACACCGGCCTCCCACAAACCACCGTGATGCGGAGACGCTGGTGGGTTGAAATGCCATTTTATGCCCTTTGTTGCTAAGCCTTTTCCAACTTCATTCGCAGATTGTGTGACCGCACGTGCTAAATCCTTGTCTAATTGATTTCTTCCTCCCATAAAATTTGTGCCATAGTCCGAGTAAATGTCTGAACATAGACCTCTTCGAGACACAAATCTCTTAACTGCCGATAAGAAGGCAGACGTTGTTAAGTCGGAAACTGGCTCCAAATGCATAGCCTTCGTTGCCATGCAAACGAAAATGCATATGTATCCTTTGAATTTCCTAGCACATTTATGAGGGGAAGTCTTGAGCAGTATAGGCCCAGCATAGTCGAGCCCGACGTGCGTGAATGGCTTAGCTATGTTAACACGGGCTGATGGAAGATCTCCCATTAGTTGTTCTCGTATTGTTCCGCGAAATCGTGTACACGTGACACATCGATGGATAATTTTGGTGATTAATGTTTTTGCATTCAAGATCCAGAACTCATTCCTACTAGCATTTAATGTAAGTGTTGGTCCACCATGTAACGTGTCTAAATGAATTTTGCCAATAATTAGCTCCGTAACAAAATGATTGGGCGGTAAAATAATAGGATGCCTGCTCGCATAGCTGATTTTTGCATTTTTAAGTCGACCACCCACACGAATCAAATTGTCTGGACACAGCAGTGGATTTAAATTTAGTAGTCGACTGTTTCGCGAGAGAGGTGCCTTCCTTTGTAATTGCAGATATTCTTCATGAAATTCTGTTCTTTGCACAATTCGTAGGATTGCATATTTTGCTTGCTGCAACTCTGTCGTTGTTAGCCAACCAATTCGTTTAGGATGATTACGCCTAGCATTGTTGGCCGTTCTGAATAACATAGCTGTGATTCGAACTAATTTATTGAATGAAGAATATCTTTCCAGCAGTCCTTGATCAACTATTACGGCGTGGGAATGTAATGTGTGCGTCCTGGCTTCCAAATCAGTCTGACCTAAAGGGATTGAAAGGTTTGGCCACTTGGAGGGTTGATCCGATAGCCAATCAGGTCCGTTCCACCACAATTTATTTGTCCTTAGTTCTTCTACTGTGCATCCCCGCGATGCTACGTCGGCGGGATTGTGCTTGCTACCGACATGGTGCCAGCAATTTGGGGGTACCGTATCTTGAATCTCAGACACTCGATTCGCTACAAAGGTCTTCCACCTAGAAGCATGATCCTTAATCCATTGTAGTGTAATCGTGGAATCGCACCAAGCAAAGATGCACGGATTACCTAATTGCATGTCCCTTATTGTAGTCTGAATTAGTTGTGCTAATAATAGTGCTCCATTAAGCTCCAGTCGAGGCACTGTGATTGGCTTAATGGGAGCGACCCTTGTTTTCGATGTCAACAGATGACATGAAATTTCGCCGCATGCATTTTCCACGCGCAAGTACACGACTGCTGCATATGCTCTACAAGAAGCGTCGCTAAACCCGTGTATTTGCACGCTCGCCGACGTAGTAGTCCAGCCACCCACCGTGGAATTGTTAATGTTTCCAGTGTCTGCAAGGTGTTTGTAAATTTATTCCATTGCTTCTGGATGGATTCACAAACTGGTACGTCCCATGATAGTCCTGACATCCACATGGTCTGCATTAATATTTTTGCAACTATCATTACAGGAGCTATCCAGCCTAGCGGGTCATACAGCGAAGCAATTGCAGACAGTATTGTTCTCTTAGTAGTCGTAGCTGGCTGACGTGGCTGCTTCAGAGTGAAGAGAAAACGATCTACATTTGGTTGCCATTTGATGCCCACAGTTTTGATGATTGCGTCTTCGGTTAACGTTAACGCTGTTTTTACTTCTGTTAATTCTACTGGCAGGTCCGATGTTAAATCGGGATGATTGCTGGCCCATTTGCGTAAATTGAAATGTCCTGATTTTAACATTTCTATTAACTGCTCTCTCAATTCCTTAGCTTCATCAACGGATTCGGCGCCAGTTAATAGATCGTCAACATAAAAATCCGTACATACAACAGAAGCTGCCAACGGCCATTGGGATTTGCAGTCTTCGGCTAACTGTTGCAGGGTTCTTACGGCCAGGTATGGTGCAGATGAGGTACCGAATGTTACTGTTTTTAGCTCATAATCCTGTATTTCATTTGTTTTTAGGTCCTGCCAAAGAATTCTTTGGTATTTCCTGTGATCTGGATGAATGAGTATCATTCGATACATCTTCTCAATGTCTGCAGTTAGCGCAATTTTGTGTTTGCGCCACTTGAGAAGTGTCGCGAATAATTTTGGCTGCAATGTGGGTCCTGTGAGTAATTGCTCATTTAATGATTTTCCGTTGCTGGTGGTAGCCGAAGCATCAAAAACTACCCTTAGTTTAGTTGTAGTGCTGTCCTTAAAGACCGCGTGATGAGGAATATAATAATGTGGTCTTTCTTGTAATGATGCGTTTACTTTTTCCATGTGGTCTAGCTTTACGTATTCTTGTAGACATTCTCCGTATTCCCTTTTGAGTTCCGGGTCCTTATGGAATTTTCTTTGGAGAGCGGCAAAGCGTTGCAAGGCTAAATGCCGAGACTCTCCTAGTTCAGGAGGAGCACCATCTTTGAACGGCAGTTGTACTTGGTATTGCCCATTCGGCAGTCGTTCAAGGGTGTTTTTAAATATCTCTTGACATTTTGTATCTTCTGCCTTCATTACTAATTTAGTGGGAACTTCTTCCTGTTCCCAAAATTTTCTCAGTTGTGAGTCTAGGTTGTCCTCCAACGTAGTTGTCACGGTAAAGGACGATACTTGGCCTGCTGTAGTTACTCCAGAGCTTCCTAGAATTATCCAACCGAACCTTGTTTTCAGTCCAATCGGATCGTTTTCCTGTCCGCGCCTTATACCATCCTGAATTATAGTGGCGTACACGTCTGCTCCAAGCAGCATTTGAATGGTATTGGGCTTCCAGTATGTAGGATCTGCGAGAGTCAGATCCTTGAGATGTTTCCAATTTTCGCACTTGATAGATGCGGTTGGTAATACATCCGTAATTTGCTTCACCACCAACATGTTAGAAGTTACAACGAACTGCTCATCAACTCGTGAGTATAGTTGTAGTGTAACCTGCTTCTTGGTGTGAGCGCTCTGAGTTATGTTCAGACCTTTAACCACTACAGAAGTGTGGCATAATTTGGCTTGTAACCTTTTACAAGTCCCCTCAGTAATGAATGAGGATTGTGATCCTGGGTCAATCAGGCATCGCAGTGGAATGAATTGACCATTAGCATTTGGAACCTTTACCACGGCTGTTGCAAGCAGTGCATTGTGCTTCTGCATAGATAAAAAAGCCTTAGTTGGTTCAGCCAGTTCATCTTTAATTTGTTTAGTGTCTTCCTTGTTGGCTTTGTTGCCAGTGCATGCCTCATGCATCTGGTCTCCTACAGCCACTAAACATGTAGCCTCACTTTTCGATCTTACGTCTGAATTTGATTTAGAACGCTCCTGCGTTACAGTTTCCGAAAAATGCAACAATGTATGATGTGCCTTGTTGCATTTAGAGCAGACTTGCTTGCAATCTTGTTGAGTATGTTTACTCGAAAAGCAGTTAAAGCATCTACCGGATGTTTTAATTAAATTTCTCCGTTCAGGAATATTCATTTTAAGGAATTTGTTACATTTCCCTATATAATACTTATTGTCGCAAGCAGGGCATTTGCTATTATTTACAGTATGATAGGCTTGCGTAGATTTTGCCTTCAGTATCGATTCCTTTCGCGAACTAGCGCCAGTTGTGTGCGCTATTGATTCCAAAATTCGATATCTTTTGTAAAGAAAACCTTTGAACGTTGCAAATTCTGGAAAATTTGTAGAACCCTTTAATTCTTCTTCCCAAAGCCTTACCGTTTGAAGAGGTAGTCTTTGCGTAATTAAATAGACGAGCAGTGTATCCCATGATGACACCTTTTCACCTAAGATTTCTAACTGTTGCAGACAACCCTCCGTTGTATCTAACAGTGTTTTTAACCCGTGGCAGGTTTCGAAATTCAATTTCGGTTGATCTATGAGCCTTTTTAGCTGTGTATTAATTAGTAACCTTTTGTTCTCGTAGCGCGTTTTTAACCGTTCCCAGGCTTGATTATAGTTGCTATCCGTAATTGGGATATTTTTTAACAAGCTTGCTGCTTCTCCTATCAAACATTCCTTTAGGTAATGCAGCTTTCGTACCGGTTGCAGTTGCGCATTGCTATGAACTAAAGACACGAAATAATCATAAAAAGAGCGCCACTCGTTAAGATCTCCATTAAACTTTGGCAGATTTACTTTAGGCAAGGAATTTCCCGAATTGCTTGTATGAAGAATTGTAGTTCCTGGCAATGTAGTCGTCGTTTCAATTTGTGAATTGGCCATCATTTCGTCGGTCAATTCTCCTAAGCATTCCCAAACCTTGGTCTGAATTTCTGAGTACCTATCCTTTATTATATAGTCATCATCGCAAATCTTTTTTGAAACGATGATAATTTCGCGAATTTGACTATCCCGTTGGTCAAATTCCTCCCAATTTCCTTTAAATTGATCGGTGAGGCTTTGCACAAAGCCTGTAGTTCTACTGTCTCGTTTAACTTTTTTATAATTTTCGAGAGCCCTCTCTATTTTTTGTGCAGCCATTCCCTGCGTGACTAATAGCTGTTCTAATTTTGGAGCCATATTGTTTGCTATTTTGTCACGCAAAAACGTCCGTGCAACTACAGAAATTCAGCTCTAAACCCCGCAGTGATCACACGAATAATCCGGCTCGAAGGACCAATGTTTAGAATCAAACATGTATTTTATTCTGTATTAAGGCATTTAAATGAAAACAAATGTTTCATGTGATTTCACTGCAAAATTTACTCCAAATTCCAATATTTGCACAAATTTACTACACAAATAACACGTAAGCTAATCTAAAAACTATTTCAGGCGATTGTTGATCCAACTTGCGAAAATAATAAAAATGGCGCTGCTTAAGCTGTGGAGTCCATGCAACACCTTCACCGATACAGCCGAATTCGGACAAAACAACCTAAATTAGCATTTAAGGCAATCTTTTCAATCAAAGATCATGTAGATTACCCTTTCACTAGTTAGGCAGTTTGTAATCCTTGAATTCCTGCACGGCTGCAAAATCCTCCCAAGAAACAGTTGAAATTCGTCGGTGTCTAGCCTTTATGTCTGGTCTGCTTTCAAAATTCAAAACGTAGAGAGAGCGATTGGAATGTTTCACCTCTTTTTATAAGGCTTTTTTCCAGCGTTTCGGGCCTGCCACACTTAGGCCGTTACCACATTATAAAGTGGGAAGTAAATTGTTCTTCATTCCACAACTCTGTTGCACCAAGGATAATTATTTGCAGCCCTTATGTGTAGGAACTGTGGGAAATTAATGTATGAAGCATACAAGAACTTATTTCGTTGAACTCAGGCATTTAATTCCCCAAAATTTGACTGACTGTGCGGAATTAAGTTCCGCCTTCTCGGTCTTCCTTCATTTTCATTCTGGCAGTTCTATCTATGGTCACTGGAAGGATATTCCAGGATTATTCATCTCTTTCGTCCTTTTTCCCTCTCTTTTCCTCTAATTGAGTGAAGTTATGTTTAATTTAAATCCTTGAATTATCTTAAATTTAAATTACTTCACCACAGGTAAGTTCCCCATAGGGTAAAAACTCAGTGTGGATATTGTAGGTTGTGTGGAAATTGTTCGTTCAGTGACTTTTGATCATATCGTGCTGACAGGTGTCCGAACTGTCAGTGACGTGAGTGCGGTAATCAGTAGTGAATAATAGTGCTCTATTGCAAGGTAAGTGCCTTAATTTCCCCTTTTTTGTTATGCTTTCATTTCAGCCGTGATGTACCTTTCATTCGATGCCTGGTCAGGCGGGCTGAACACCGGAGCTGAGGTCGCTTCTGGGGATGTTGTGATCATTCGAGATGAGTTTGTTTACATTTTTAATTTCCTTATTTCTATTGCATATTTCCTTCTATTGGTAATTTTGATACTACAATTCAAATATTAATTCAATTAGAATTCTTTATTATTCTTTTATTTATTTTTACATTTCAGGTGTGCCGCGAACAGTGTATCTTGATGACCTTTTGGTTTTGTCCGAAGACTTTGATACCCATTTAGAACTTCTGTCTCAAGTGGCCAGTTGTCTCAAAAAGGCAGGCCTGACAATAAATGTCGAAAAAAGCAAATTTTGCTTGAAAGAGACTAAGTACTTGGGGTACATAGTTGGAGAAGGGGGCATCAAGACAGACCCAGACAAAATCGCAGCGATAGTGAATTACCCGTCGCCTAAAACGCTCAAGCAGGCTCGTCGTTTTCTGGGCATGGCCGGTTGGTATCGTAAGTTTATTCCAAATTTCGCGGATCTGAGCGCTCCAATTACAGACACGTTGAAGAAATCTAATAAATATACGTGGACTGACGAAGCTCAGGTTGCTTTCGAAGAATTAAAGAAATTACTTACCACCGCTCCATTGCTGTCGAGTCCTGATTTTAGTAAACCTTTCATTATTCAGTGCGACGCGAGTAGTCAAGGGGTCGGAGGCGTGCTTTTACAATTAGACGACGAAGGAAAAGAAAAACCAATCGCATATGTTTCTCAGAAGCTCAATTCTGCTCAGAGAAATTATACCGTAACTGAATTAGAATGTCTTGCGGCCATTATAAGTCTGAAAAAGTTCCGTGCTTATGTCGAATTAATGCCATTTAAGATCATAACTGATCACGCTAGCCTGCAGTGGCTCATGAATCAAAAAGACCTTAGCGGTCGTCTGGCCCGATGGAGCCTAAAATTACAAGGTTTCAACTTCAGTATTGAACACCGTAAAGGAACACTGAATGTTGTGCCAGACGCCTTGTCACGAATTCACTGCGACCAAATCAATGCTAGCTCTTTAGAAGACCCTGGTCCTGAAATTGATCTTGACTCCCCACACTTCCAATCTTCGGAATATACCGAACTTAAAGACCGTATTGAGAAGAATAAAGACCGTTTCCCTGATTTAATAGTTCGTGATGAATATGTTTACATACGAACTCAACCACGATCAGGTGATCCCGTTCAGGAAGAAGAAGCGTGGAAGTTGTGGGTTCCTAGTGCATTAACTAAGGACGTTATATCTCGAGCGCATGATCCACCTTTAGCAGCTCACGGCGGAATTGGTAAAACTTTAGCAAGACTTCGCAGACATTTCTATTGGCCAGGTATGACAGTTGAGACGCGTGAGTACATACTGTCCTGCGACATTTGTAAAGAGGTGAAACCAGCTAACACCACCTTAAGACCACCCATGGGCACACAAGTCAAGACCGAACGACCTTGGCAACGAGTTTATCTCGATCTCCTCGGTCCTTATCCTAGAACAAAGAAAGGAAAAGTTTGTATTTTGATCGCTTTAGATCACTTTTCTAAATACCCTTTACTTGAACCTCTTCGAAAAGCCAGTACCTCTAACATTTGCACCTATGTCGAAGAAACAATTTTCCATCACTTCGGAGTCCCGGAAACAGTGGTGACTGACAATGGGACACAATTTCGTTCAGCTCAATTTCAGAATCTTTTGAAAAGATATGGCGTGCATCATTTTCGCACTGCGGTATACTCGCCTCAAGCCAACGCCTCAGAGCGTGTAAATCAATCTATTTTGTCGGGCATTCGAGCATACCTAAAAGATGAGCACACCAAATGGGATGAAAAATTGAGTTGTATCGCCAGTTCGTTACGTAGTTCAGTTCACCAAGCCACAAAATTCTCTCCTTATAAAATTTTGTTCGGTAATAATATGATTGAACATGGCTCTGCCTATGCATTATTACGACAACTATCAGGGGTGAATGAACCCATTGATGTGGATACCTCCGACAAACTTCGATTAATTCGTGCACAGGTACAAGAAAATTTAGACAAGGCTTTTGACAGAGGCGCCAAGCAGTATAATCTACGATCTAAACCTGTAGAGTTCAAGGTAGGACAAGAAGTATTCAGAAGAAACTTCCAGTTGAGTAATTTCGGGAAAGGCGTCAACGCCAAACTTGGAAAGAAGTTCGTCAAATGCCGAGTTAGAGCTAGAAAAGGTAATTCATTGTATGAGTTGGAAACCCTTCAAGGCAAGTTAATTGGCACTTTCCATGCCAAGGATATCAAACCGTGACCTCCTATACCAATATGTCCTGTAAATTAATTATCAATTCTAAAAATTTTTTTGATTCCGTTATAAATTGGAAAACTCCACCGCGGCAATCCGTAATGTAGCTTCTCCTTCTATCAGAGATTTTTTCGGTAGCCCTAAGAAGGTATCCGACTAGCCTAACTGGTAGCGTTCGTGTGTCCAGAAGCCGCCTCTGCTCGCTTATGCGGTGGACACACCCTTTTTAAACCCCCTTCTCCCATCCTAGTTAGAGTTCCTTATCCCTAACCCTATCCTATCCAGTACCCATCCTTTAAATTTTTTTTTGGTTTTTCTCCCACCTTCTTAATCAAGAGGCCCGGCCTGCAACCCTCGGGGTTGAGGGTGACCCGGAACCTCTTGAGAATTGAGGATGTTGGCTTCGTCAGCCAGCAAGCCTACTCGGGGTTTCGGGGATCTCTCTGCCTCGAGGGGAACAGGTCGGGAGGGGCTTTGCTTGCCCACTCTGCGGAACTGGCATCCGGGAACGTCGGGAGGACTCCCCGGAATCGCAGGGGTTGGCTTTTTGGTGTGCCAGCCACCTGACCGGGAGTTCCCTCCCGTCGTCGTCGGTTGCTGGCTTCTCGCGGAGTGGGTCGGTACGGCTACCTTTCCTCGAAGATACTCTTCTTTCCCATTCGGTGTCGCTGGAAGTTCATCGCCAGCTATTCCTCGGCTCAATCATTTTACCCTTTGCTGAAATACCCTCAGATATGATGGTTTAACCGCCATCAGCGCAGAATAAAGAACATCACAACTCAACCAATTTTGTCGTATCGATTTTACTAGCCTGATCTATTCTTGCTCTATATAGATATTTTTCAATTTTCTGGAAAATCATTCCAATTTTCAATTTTGTTTTCACCACCCTTGTCTGCAACCTGCGTGCTTGCCCTTGGGTGGTCTCATGGTTTCATGGCCTCATGATTTTACGTTCCAATGTATAGCGAAAAGCTCCGACATATCTCAGCATCGTACAATTCTGACTTCCATGGTTCATACGTCTCGGCACATCTCTCTCTTAGTTTGTTCATTTTTGGTAAATTTCATCCCCCTTTACGCCCAATTTCTTCCTCACCCATTTTTTCACAACCCCTTTAATTTTGTATTTTCGACTTGGAGTTCTTGCCCTCCAATTTGTCCCATACCTTAGCAAAGACTGCATTACAAGGGATCCGGCAGGAGATCGCCTTCCCGTAGGATAAGTTTTTACAGCGCAAATTTTATGACAACCCCCACCTCCGGACTCCCGTGAACAGCAGCGCCCTATCGTTGGAGTCGGGAGGGAGTCGGATCCGAAGAACGGATGTTCATCTTGGGTCTGGGATGACCGCGAGGGGTTGGGTTACAGCCACCCCCTTTACCATCTGTTTGTTCTGTGAACAACAAGCCATTAGGTCCTCACGCTTCGGACTGGTCCGAGATGAGATCGCAGCTCTCTCTTACTGACAGGGAGACCCGCCTCTCATTAGGGCGGGCTCTCTCTGCCAGTACGAGAGAGTGGGCAAGTTGGTTCAGGACCGAGCTGACCTCTCATTAGGGTACAGGGAGGTCCAGCACTGATTTTGGCCGGCTAGCTCAGTCGAGGGCTAGACTCGGGTCGTGGGTCGTACCACATGTTGGGCACCCTTACATCCCCTGACCTTTTTTCAGCTCCTTTGAGCTCGGGGGCCGAGCTCAAAGTACCTGATGGTGTTGTGGTCAGGGCCAAACCTTGGCCCCGATTCTTGGTCCTGAAAAACATGAAGAATATATTTTAATTTTCACGCCGCCTATGGCTGGCGAAATAAACTTGAGCTCGTAGACACGTCCAAAAATTTGCGGCGCCGTTGGCGGGTACCGCAAGAGGGCTGTCTCTCGGACTGCGAACGCAGAGTTTTGTAGCTAAAAATAGCACCAAAGCTCGGCGCTCGCAGCTCGAGGGACAGTTAAAGCGAAGAAAAATTGCGGCGCGGGCCTGGCGATCGAGGCAAAATGTGCACCTCGAGCCCGGTCCCACAGAAAAATTCACGCGACCGAAAAGCTCGAGCTGGCACAAAAGTGCACGGTGCACTCAGCTGCTTCGAGCCAGGCCCCAGCCACAGCGAGAAGCGTAGCTCGATCCCGTTGGCATCGACTCGCACATCGGCGGTAAGCGCTTGATTGGCTGGCGCGTCGATGTGTGAGTGGATGGCAGCGGGATCTGCAACGGCACGCGCTGGAGGCACGCGGACGGCCGGCCGGCAGATCGCGAGCGTGGCGTCGATTTTTCGGGGAGTCGGATTTGAGTTGTGGAATAGAGCGGTCGAATTGTTTTGCTGCGGGGATATTAAGACGGAGGCCTGGAGTCGGGCCGAGGTTATTTAAAGAAAAGGACATAACAGACATAGATAAATCGAGGTGAGATTCGGGCGTGTTTTATTTCGGAAAAAGAAGAAAAAAAAGTGGGTTTCGGTGATTGAAGAGCCTCCATAGTGCCGTGCGCGAACATTCAGGTGAACAAGAGGCCGGTGAAATTGGTTAAAGGAACCGGAGGCGCATCAGTTAAAGAGTTTCCTGTGCCTTCACTGTCACCAAAGACAAATTAATTCGGCTACCGGTTCAGTTGCGACGGTGTTTTGGGACTCCGCTAGATTTTAGGAATCGTAAAGTTAGTCACCACGTAGTGCTCCGACACCAAACCCTGAAATAAAATTAATAAAAATTTAATTGAGTAATTTGTTATACCCCGTTAACGTGACTCACCTCATGGCGCTCCGACCGTAGACCTGCAATACAATTTCTAAAAATTTAATTTCGCCTTCGTTAAATTCCGTCGAAAGTTGCTCATCGGGTGTATTCCCCGGCTCTTTAGCTGAAATTAAAAGAAAAGGGATTAATTGGTAGACCGTTCGAATCAGTTAAACTTTATGTGACTTAGATCATGTTTCCCTGGCATTAGAGAAAAGTGGAAAAAAAAAAAAAAAAAAAAGACAACAAAGACAAACAATTAAATATTTGGGAATAAGAAGGTAAATTTGTAAATGCATAAACATGTACATGGTGAAATTAGTATATAAGTATATAAGTTTGGTAACGAGACATATAAAGGCATTAATAAACTAAACAAATAAAGAAAGAAAAGAAATTCAATTAAAAGGAAAATATAGTAACAAAATTACAGTGATATTTATGTAACAATTGATTAAAGAAGTGATGCAATGAACACTAAATTGACTAAACTAGTGAATAAGAACTATTTAAAGGAAGACTTAGGTGTATAAGTAAATAACTGAATGAATAGGTACAGTAAATAAGTAAGACACTAATTAAGGAAATAAACAACTGAATCAATATGGACCTGAACTAAATAAGGCACTAAATAAGTAAATAAATAAATGAATAGTTAGGTGCTTTGGCTAGAGGAGACAATAAATAAGAAAATAACCAAATAAACAATACTGTGACCACCAATAACATAAGTAAGTAACGAAAGGAAAAACCCAGACGATAATAAACTAAATTAAGTGAACTTCGACCTAAGCAGTTAATTAAATAGTAGAGACCGACATAGACAACCCAAGAAAAAGTTTTTTTTAATTATCAGTGGTGCAAAAACTTCATGAAACTAAGTGGATTTAAAAGAAGTATAATTATAAGTGCTGGTCAAATTACAAACAACATGAAATAAATACAGGGACAGAGTAATAAAACGAATCAATAAATAAATAAATAACAACTTAAAAAAATAAAATAAATCAATAAATAAATAAATAACAATATAAGAAGTAAAATAAATCAATAGAAAAAAAAAAAAAAAAAACGGGTGGTACTCCGGGAGTGCCGGCAGAAGTGAAAACTTGAACATTAACGTTGTGCATTTTTGAATATTTTGGAATGGTTAGGGAATAATTTCGCACGAATTGCTTTATTTATCAGTATAAAAGTACTATCATTTATGTGGTAAAATACAATATTCATTTATTGCGCTATCGTACACAAACATGACAATTTATATTACATAAAAAATTTAACACTTCAGAACTATTACAATTAATTTACATTAAAAAGTTTATCTCTCAGAAAAATCAACTTTCATCCATAATTTCAACGACTCTTTCACCATCATCATTACCAGCATCATCATCGCCAATCTCTAAAACTGATACAATAGGTTTATGGTAGCTGAAGTAAGAAACGAACAATTTTGATTCGAATCTATTTAGATGTCTAATAAAGACCGCATCAATAGTAGTTTTGTATTTCGTTGTGCTAAGATTGCGATCATTTGACATCGTTAAACCAAATTCATTATTTAAAAATTCAATGAATAGTTGATTTTTATCGTCTGCAAAGTTTATGTTGAAATCTCCACTCAAAATCATTGGCAAATCATTAAAGCTTTTCCCGTAGATGCGCATAGCAGGCTGTGTACAAACACACACGCACACTCGCGCAAGCGCCCTGTCCGTCTTACGGTTTTTCGATCAGGGTCACGTGACCTGACGCGAAATTTACATTTTTTACCCATCCCAAAAAAGTGCTCAACGCCGCTAAAGAAGTTTTCACTTCAAAAAATAAATGACCATATAAGAAATACAACAAATCAATAAATAGATAACACTATAAGAAATACAAAAAGAAATCAATAAGTTCATGAAAAAGACTCACCTGATGACCGGGTTCCTGACGCAGCTGGGACACACCGACACCACGTCGGGGCCAAAAGAAGAGGCAGGGTGTCGGGCGGCGGCAACAGCAGCTATAGTCAACGTCATCGTCATCTTCAACGACAGCAGACAACGGCATCATCTTCTTCGGCGGTTGCAGCAAGGCGCCCACCGGTAACACTGAAATTGTAAAATGTTTATAATTAAGATGAAATTAATAGAAGCAGGTATGTTTACTTAACTCTCCATTTTTTTTTCTCTGGGCTCTCCTTTTCTTCACTCTTCCGGTCGACGTGGGTATTGTTGATGATCTCGTTGAGATGATCTAGACTTTGAATTTTTTTAAGGGACCTCCCCATAATTTTTGACTGGCCAAGGGGAGGTCAAAGGGTGGTTGGGGCATAGGCCAGTGGGGGTTCATTTCAACAGAACCCCCCCGTCAGAGTCAACCGCAGGCAGTTGCAGGGATTCGGCCTGCACTGTCATTTTCCGCCCCTCTCGATTTTTGTCGTTCCGTCGCGGGAGAATTTTCGTTGTTGGTGGACCGTTCCGGTGGCGCAGAGCGGCATTTCGGCAAACCCCCCCACTCGCTACCGCGATGCTAGCCTGCCAGCTCCCGCAGCCGCATACCCCCGGACGAGGAACTTAGCCGGGTCCTCGAGGTACTAACCCGCAACACCATGCAATGCGATAAAAATAGACAGCATCATATATATTTCCATATGTCTCATCTCGTCGATCTGAAGCAGTAGGTTGTCAAATTGGCCATCGCTTGAGACAGGAGATTGAGCGGTCCATTATATTAAACGTCAGTGATTGGCACCACTGTCTGTATGTCAATCTTGTTTAAAAGTCAATGTGACATTTATTTGTTGACTTGGTTCTGTCACGTAGAAAATTTGCTGCAAAACTGAAGAATACGACCGTAAAATGACGGAAACAGCGGAAAATAAGGACGATGTCGTCCAGAAACGGTTGAATAAAATCCTGGAAACTCGTTTAGACACGGACAAGGTGAGTATCCTCCATAAATTCATTGAATTCACGAATAATCCGTGTGCTGCAGGAAGCCCTGGAGGCCCTCGGCGATTTGTCGACGTTCTTCACAGAAAACACGCTCCAGTCCCGGAGGAATCTTCGGAGCCAAATAGAAAAGCGAAGTGTTGGCATAAATGATCAATCAATGAAATCAACGCCTTCAGGTAGGTCAAATTATCCCTCGAGTCGGTCTGCGAAGAGGTCGATGAGATGGCCAAATCTGTCGACAAAATGAAGACGAATTTACGGAGCTCCCAGGCGCTTACGCACGATTTGATCCAGCAAACAAATTCGTTGCCTTGGAATTATGGTGTCTGAAATTGACTCTAAAACCCTTATCCGAGTTTTCAAAAATGTAGTGAAATGCTCGTAAGTGGGCAACTGTTGGGATGCTCCTTGTTCCTCCTCCCACAATTTTAGGGTGTAAAAGGGGAGCTTCTGAACAATTAAATAAATGAGAATCACATCCCATGAGGATATGTCAACGCTGAGGATCTTCAACTGTTGCATACATTCCTCAGTTGTGTCGACAAGTGACTTAATCCCGCTGGCTGTTTCAGTTGTTAGCTTCATCTGGTTTGTGAGGGACTTCAACTGGTGATTCACGAGAATACGTTTATACTCGTATCTTTCCCTTAATTTTTTCCACGCAGGCTCATAATCTGCATTTGTAATTGGTGTATGTCGCAAGAATTTCTCGGCTTCTCCAATTAGACATGCCTTAAGATGATGCAGTTTCTGTACTGGGGTTAAACGAGCATTGTCGTGGACTAATGACACAAATATATCATGGAATGATCGCCAAGTATCGTAATCGCCATTATACTTTGGCAACGCAATCCTAGGTAAGAGTCACTCTTCGCGAATCATGGTTGTGTTATTGCCGGTAGAGGTACCTGTACCAGCCCCTGTATTGGCGTCTTGCGTAGGTGAGCACTTACGCATGCCTTGCAGTAACTCTCCCATATATTCGCTATATTTTAGCTCTGTGACACCATAAAGATCCGCCGACACGCATTCAGGCGTATCTAGTTCTTCAGTTGTCAAGACCAATTCCCTAACAAACCAATCAGCCCCACGATAGTCATTCCACTCCCTTCCTAAATCCGTTATCTTAGTTTCGTAAAAACCCAATGTACGCCTTGCTTTTGCAGTCTTTCTTCCGTTTTCGACAATCCTACCTATTCGATCTCTAAGTATTTTCTCACTAGTGAGTGCCTGCTTTAGAGTAGTCATTGTCCCGTCTTACAAGGAAAATATATATACATATATGTTGCAGTCCCTGCAATGGAGAAAAAAATGAAGTACTGCTTTATTCGTTGCAATTGATAATTTTACCTTTCGCAGGAAAGCTTTAAGAACGGCTCCCTCTTCCCCCTAGCGCCTGAGGAGAAAAACTCGAAGGTCAAGGCCGGAAGCTGTGCGAGGTAGATGATCGCATCCATCTTTGGTGTGACCGGCAAGCGAAGTGGATGACCTGTAGCGATTTTTTCCTTTTTTTTTTGTTGCGTAGCTAAAAAGAAATAAGTCGCCGTGAGTAAAGTAGAGAGTAAATTAATTTACAAATCGACACGACATAAAAATTGTACACCGCGGTAGCGAATGAAATTGTAAGCTCGGACGGAGCCGTTTAGTACTTGTGAACTGTGTAAGCGCGGAAATAATAAAGTTAAGTAGTGACTAAGTGCGAGTGTGTTTTCTTACACCAGTCGCCCCAGTTTGTTGTAGCGAGAAAGGGATTCGACGGCTGCGAAAATCAAGGTCGTGTTGGCTGCCCCCCACGGAGCCCAGGTAAGTGCCGTGTCTGAGCCTAGGTTTAATTTGATTCCCGCGAAATTCCGGCGCGTAATTAAGTCGCTCGGCCGAACTGATTTAATCAGCCAAATTAATCACCCGCCGCAACTAGCTAAAACGCAAACAAATCAACAAAGGCACGGGCGAGAAGCGCCGCAGTCAGCTGCTTGACCTTCAGCAGGCTCAAAGCTGCGGTCAGCTGCTGTGCCGGGAGCTCCGCCGGCAGGGCCGCCTTGTCGCCCTTCGCAACATCGCCGTGTTGCGGCAACTTGGCCTTCTCCGACACCTCTCTGTGCACCCAAGCACACACACAGAGAGCCGGGTCGGCTGGAAAATTTTGCCGGCAGCCATTCTGAGCCGCGATTCGCTTCTTATGTGAGCACTTTTTGCACTCAACTGGGAAATCACTAAAACTTACCTGAAGCGTACAGAGCGGTGTCCCGCGTCGATCCGCTTCCTGTTGCCCTGCTGTCCCGTCAACTGCATCGCCAAGGAGTCGCCTCCACTGTACCTGAAAAGGCCCCAGAAATATCACGAATTCCTCCCTGCCGCGATATCTCACCTGCCACTGCACTAATCACTGCACTCGCAAAGCACTCTACACTTCCTCGCCAATAAATAAATCGCGAACGGCTCATCGGTCGAGCCAAACAACGCCGTCGCCGAAGGTAAACAAGGCCGGAGGAAGTAAACAACGAGCCGCCCGCTTCCAGTGACTTCCAGTCCCCTGGGCAAGTGTGCGCGGCTTAGAGTGCCCCTGCGTGAGGAAGCTACGTCGGCTTAGTGTGAGTGCGTGGAAAAAGGCGAACGCCGAGAGAAGCTAGCTGGCCGCGGTTGCCAGATTTCACAAAGTTACCAGGGCAAAGAAATTTGTTCGGGACAACAAAAAATTTCTAAATTCGGGTCCATTGTGAAGAAAAGTCTCCCTCTCGGAATTCGGTCCCTTCGGCTCCCATAAGCCGCCCGAAGGCCAATTTGACAACAATTGGTGCCAGGTGTGGGGTAATCGAGCAGAAATCGAAAGATTTCTTTTTTCCACCTCAGCCTAAAAAAAAAAATAAGCCAAATAAATAAAACAAAAACAATGGACTCTGGCAGAGGCAGCTACTCACCGTTTACTGCGTTGCCGGGACGGTCGACCCAGTCTCAAGAGGACCCTGCGCGTACAGACCTGGAGAAATTAACCAGCGTCGTAGCCCAACAATCGGAGCAGATGAATCGGCTGACGGCTACGATGGCTCAAATCGCGGAAAGGTTGTCCAGGATGGAATTACGGCATGAGGAAGCCGTCCGACGCACTTTAGAGCAGCTAGCGGCTGCCCCAACGCCGCCGCGTCGGCAGAATCCAGCCCTTTCCGCCCGAGATGACGATTTGATCTCGTTCGTCGAACCGGAACCGAGCGTAGCCAGACGGAACCCTGAAAATGTTCCGAGGGAAAGTTCAGATGGCTTCGACGCGCGCCCGGCTTCATCAACTCGCCTCGAAAATGCGACTCAGATGCAGCTACCGCCACCTCAGTCGAGCCCCCTCCGAGCACCGCCACTTCCAATCGCTGGGGCAGTAGGTCCCTTACCACCACCGATGTAGCCCATGGCTCCGAAGCGAATTTCTCTTTCGCCCAAGGACTATGACGGCAAGGAACCGTGGTCGGCGTATAAACGGCATTTCGAGGCAGTTTCTCGTGCGAACAACTGGTCCCCGGAGCTCCAGGCTATGCATCTCGTACCTTATCTGCGGGGCACGGCTCTCGCCTTTTACGAGACGTTGCCTGAAGCCACAAAGGAGAGCTACGAGAGACTGGGACAAGCCTTCAACAGCCGTTTCAGCGACCAGTATCAGCAGGCTGTGGCGCATATACAGCTGCGTGGTCGAACTCAACGGGCCAACGAGAACTTGTCGGAATATGCGACAGAGGTTCAACGACTGACCTATCTCAGTTTCAGCGAAGCTCAGGAGTTCACCAGGGACAAAATAGCGCTGGCCCAATTCGTGGACGGGATCGCCGATGCAGATACACAACGACGAGTCCGTGATGCTGTTCCCGCTACGCTGGAAGCCGCACTGGCGCACGCTATCCGCATCGAGGCCAGTAGGGACGCCACACGAATTAGCCGTCGGGCCCTGCGTGTACCGGAGACTATTCCGCATCGACGAGCAGCGCGAGCGCCTCGAAACGATGCGCAACAGCAGAGGAATGGCCAGCAGTCGGGAAACTAATGCCGCCCCGGCTTAAGGAGCAAAGCCCGGGCCTTTCTACGAAGAAAGCTCCATCCCGACAACACCCGGAAAAACCTAAAAAGACTGGCGGATTAGATAAAAGGAAAAATCAGGAAAAGGATCACTCACCTGGGCTGCCCGCACCGAAACCCTGGCGCGAGCCGGCGAAGGCTGCGATCGTCCAACGCCAGGTGACCGGCATAGTTAAGTGGTTCTCGCCCAAAAGGAATTTCGGCTTCATTTTCCGAGGTGACGCTGAAGAAGACTTCTTCGTGCACGTTTCCGATATCACCGCAAAGAACGCGCGACATGCACGTCCTTCGCTGAGGGAAGGCGAGGCGGTCGTCTTCGACGTCAAGGCGGACACGTCGAGAAAATGGGCCGTGAATGTGACAGGGCCACTCGGACGCTCTGTTCAGGGCAGACGCTCCCCACGGCGCAAGCGGAGTCCCAATGTTGGACTTCGACGCCCCTCGGCTACGCACCCTATGCAGCCGGACGCTCAGGAGACAATCGCTCGTCCGCCTATTTTCGCCGACCCTCCAGTGCGGTCGTTAAACTAAGTCCCACTGATACCATGGGGCAATCATCAGTGGGAACGGAGGCCCCGTTAACAATCTCCGTCAAGGCAATGGAGTCGGAAACGACTCTGACGATCGTAGGCAATGTAAATGGAGCTGACTGCACCTTCCTCATCGACACGGGCGCTACACGAACGGTCGTGGACCCTGCCATCTTAGCTAAAGCGGGGGTCCCAATTAAACTTTCCCCGTCGAATGCCCGCCTGCAAAGCGTCACGGGCGAGCTGTTCCCCATCAGCGGCACGGCAGAAGTCATGATTTCCTTCTGCGACTTCACAACGAAGCATACCGTGTTTGTGGCTCCTATTTCTGACGAGTGCATCTTGGGAATGGATTTCCTAAACATGCACGGCTGCAAAATCGACCTCCGACGCCGAAGCTTCACGGTAGCCAATCAGACGTTTCCGCTGTCCAGGAAAACGGACATGGAGGGTAAGGTGCTCCGACCTATGAGTTTCCCTGCGCAGTCCGAAACGAGAGTCAACCTGTACTGTGGCCTTGTTAGCAACGAAGACGTTCTCGTTGCACCCAGCTCCTCGTGCCCAAGCGAGCTCACGTTCTTCCCGACGGTGGCGATTCCGAAACATGGCACAGTACAGGTTCTGGTCGTCAACATAACTAGTAGTTAAGCTATGGGGGTTCTAGCGCAATTTTCCCCTTTAAAATACACAGGGCCCAAAAATCGCTCAAATCCGCCATCTTGGATTTCTGATTGTGACGTCGCATATATACACGTATGAGAGCGTAAGAGACAGAGAATGTGTGAGAAAGAGAGGGTGTGTGTGTGTGTGTGTGTGACTATGTGTACGTGTGTGTGTTTATATACGTAATAATATTATGTTGTATTATATTAAATTTCTCTTTTATATAATTGCCAAAATCAAAGGCTCAAATTATAATTCTTCATTGACGAACAACCTGTTGGCTAAAACCGGCTACCAGGCGATCAGACGCTACCACAAGCAATCAGAACTCGTTAGGGGAATCGTGATCTTCACAAGTCCAAGCAAATGGCACATTCCCCGCGTAAAACTTTTGCGCAGGCAGCAAGGCAAAACTTGTTTTGCTTTATGAGGCAAGAACCTTAACTTCTTAGCGCACGTTCCAATGATAACAATTTTTACTTCATTGAGGTTCTACATATTATGTGCTCCTGTTATAAACCTTTTAGCTCGCCTTTGAAAAGACGTAGTTAAAGTATATAATTAGCAAAACTAAATTTATAAATTTAATTAACTAGCTCAATTAACAAAAAATGGCAGAAGACGGAAATATAATTCTCTCAAAATAATTTAATATCGAACGCAAAATCTTTTAATTTGGAAAGTTATATAAGTAAGGATAATCAAAGAGCAAGTTCATTCTTCACATTGTGTTCATACAGACAAGTCGTGTACGTGTACAATTAACAATAATACATAGTAAAATGTCATCTTGCACTAACAACATAAAGCTAATAGAGGATACTGCGAAAACGGTTATGGAAACAATTAACAAGGAAAATATTGAAGAAATGAGAAAGTGCCTCAAAGAGTGTTCGAGAAATTTGCGTTTATTAAATGCCGATTTAAAAATTGCTAAAAGTGTTGCTGTCATTAACAATTTGTTAAGCGTTATTAGTAAAATGATGGGATATCGGACAAAGTTGAAAGCTGCTTTACTACGTGGAGAGGGGTATAAACCGACACACACCAATAGAAAAGAATGGAGATCAAATAGAATTAAATGGGAAGATATGAAATCTGTGTTCGATGGAAGAATAAGAACCTCAAGCATAACAAATTTGCAACATAAAGACCCAATTGAATTTTTGGAGGATTGCGGCCCGCTATTTGTTCGTCGTATTGAAAATCTTTTGAAAAAAGAACCTTTCTTGAAAGTTAATACCATCTTTTGCGGAAATTTCGTTAAATTTACAGCAAAAGAAGAAATAGAAGAGTTCAAATACCTAAACACTAAAAATAAAGTGATTTCAAGAGATACAAATCTCTCGGAATGGTATGCAGAGAACGTTATGAACACTATTCTTTCGGACTTGGATGAATTTCAAGATCGTGATTCTGGATGGGCCTTAAAAGAGGTCGTCAATTTAACGATTAATATAAATAAATATACGCCTATGTTGGGTTCATCTTACATTGAACTACCACCGGCTATCATGAAAAAACATGCTTGCGTCAATGTCCAAAATAATGATAACGCGTGCTTTGCTTGGGCGGTGGTGTCTGCATTGCATCCTGCTGAAAAGGATCCACAACGCGTTCAAAAGTACCCTCACTATTCTACTCTATTAAATTTAGATGGAATTACTTTTCCTGTAAGCAGACCAGACATAGAAAAGTTTGAAAATCAAAATAATATAAGCATAAATGTCTACGTTCTCAACAAGAGTAAAGGAGAATTTTCCGTTGCACCGACAAGGCTTACTAAAAATAAAAAAAAGAAGCACGCCAACCTTTTGTTGCTACAAAACTGCTATGATGAGGATGAAGGCGGAAATCAAATTAAATATCATTATGTTTGGATAAAGAATTTGTCCCGTTTGGTATCTTCTCAGTTATCTAAACATCGTACTAAAAAATTCGTTTGCGATCGCTGCCTTCATTATTTTTATGCTTCTGCTCATTTGGAGAAACATTCTATAGACTGTGAAAAAATGAACAACTATAAAGTGATCTTTCCAAAAGAGGGCAAGCTAAAATTTGAAAACTTTAAAAACAAGGAACGTGTTCCATTTATTATCTACGCGGACTTTGAATGCATCTTAAAGCAAGTTTCATATAAAACTCGTCATACCAAACGTTACCAACAGCATGAAGCACACAGCATTGGATACTATTTCAAATGCTGCTATGATGATGCACTCTCATATTACAGAAGCTACAGAGGGCGCGATTGCGCAAAATGGTTTGCTGAACAGTTACAGGAGATAGCAGAAAACGTAGAGAATGTTCACCTTAGTCCCTTGCCGATGCTTCCTCTGACGTCACAGCAGGAACAAGATTTCATAGATACTACAAATTGTCATATATGTGAGAAACCTTTTGCGGAGAAAGAAAAAGTGGTGCGAGATCACTGTCATTTAACCGGCAAATACAGAGGTCCTGCTCACGAAAGTTGCAATATTAATTATCAGGACTCTCGGACCATTCCTGTGGTCTTTCACAATTTGAGTAATTATGATGCACATTTACTCATAAAAGACGTGGCTAACGCTATTCCTGGAAATTTAAAAATAATTCCAAATAACACAGAGAAATACATTTCTATGGTAAAATACATAGAAGGTTACAAAACAAAATTCTAATTTATTGATTCGTTTCGATTTATGGCATCATCGTTAGATAAACTGGCGTCTTACTTACAAGAAAAAAGAATTGTTCGTGCAGAGTATCCTCATCTTAACGGTGAAAAGTTTAACCTTTTAACAAGGAAAGGTGTGTTCCCATACGAGTATATACAAAATTGGGAAAATTTGCTAGAAACACAGCTTCCACCCTTTGAGCAATTTTATAGTACTTTAACGGAATGTAACATTACAAAGGAGGAATATGAACACGCGCTTATGATATGGCAGGAGTTTAAAATCAAAACTTTAGGCGAATACAGCGACTTATATATGAAGATAGACGTTCTTTTGTTGGCAGATATATTTGAAAATTTCCGCGATACCTGTATAAAAGATTACGATCTCGATCCTGCCCATTATTACACCTCACCAGGATTAGCTTGGGATGCAATGTTAAAATACACAAAGGTCGAACTAGATTACATCAGTGACGTAGATATCCTTATGTTTTTGGAAAAAGGCATCCGCGGCGGTCTAACACAATGTTCCAAAAGGCATGCAAAAGCTAACAACAAATATATGGAGGAATATGACCCAACTCAAACAAATAAATTCCTTATGTATTTTGACGTTAATGCAATGTACTCTTGGGCTATGTCGCAATATTTGCCATACGGAGAACTTGAGTGGGTTACAGATGTTGATACCATTGATTTAAATACACCAGATGACTCCCCACTTGGATATATCCTAGAAGTAGACTTGGAGTATCCTGAAGATATACATGATAGACAAAAGGATTTACCTATGGCCCCAGAAAAATGTTTCCCACCGGGCTGCAAAGAGCAAAAGATGATGGCTACTTTGAATAATAAGAAAAATTATGTAGTGCATTATAGAAATTTAAAACAATACTTATCAGAAGGTTTAAAACTTACAAAAATTCACAAGGCTTTAAAATTTAAACAATCAAACTGGATGAAAAAATATATAGATTTGAACGCGAACTTACGCAAAAACGCTAAGAATGAATTTGAGAAAAACCTATATAAACTTTTGTGCAATGCAGTATTTGGAAAAACAATGGAGAATGTTCGACTTCGACGCGACATTAAACTCAAAACAGCATGGGAAGGACGATATGGAGCGGAGGCATTAATTTCAAAACCAAACTTCCATTCACGCACTATTTTTGACGACAATTTAATTGCGATTGAACTACTACGAACTGAAGTACTTTTCAACAAACCGATATACGTTGGAATGTGTATTCTAGAAATATCGAAAACTATATTGTACGAATTTCATTATAAATTTATGAAAGAAAGATATGGTGACAAGTGTAGTTTGTGTTACACAGATACGGACTCGCTCATATATGAGATTCAAGTTGAGGATATATACGCAGATTTAAAAGAAAACTTACACCGATTTGATACGTCAGATTCCTCCGAAGACAACCCATATGACATACCACAAGTCAACAAGGGGTACGTTCAATATCTCGACTCGAGTCGACTCGGGTAAATCTGACTTACTCCGGAGCGTTCAATATCTTACCCGAGTCGACTCGAGTCATTTTTACTCTTACTCTATGTCGTTCATTATCTTACTCGAGTTCACACGAACTATTGTCTGTGAACTCTTAGATTAGGTTGTATGGGTGAGATGTTTGACTCGGGTTGCCGTTCATTATCTTACTCGAGTCGACTAAGCTTACTCGAGTCAGTTTAGACAGTGGTAAAAAGGTCGAAGCAAGTTGACTCGACGTTAAATTCTACGTCATCATGGAAGAGCTTAGGGTAACGTACCAAGGAGCAGTATCGGAAATTACACAAGAAAAGGCAAGGTGGAGCAGAAATGCTACTCTTTGCCTTATTCACGCATATAAGGACCTACAAAAGGATTTTTCGTCAGACAAAGTGAGGCGTGAAGTGATATGGAAAAAACTTGCAGCGAAAATGCAAGAAAATAATTTTAACTTTAACCACGAACAGTGTGAGTGGAAATTTAAAAACTTAAAAAAAAAATTCCTTAAAAAGAAGGACAACACAGGTGCTGGTGCAAGTGGTGCTTCTCGTTATGATTTCGAATTTTATAACGAAATGGGAGAACTCTTCAATAATCACCCCGTTTGTCAACCTGTTGCTATTGCTAGCTCTATGAGGGACAATATTATAGAAGAGCACAACGTTGACTTTGATCTGCTGGAACCTCAACCTGGTCCATCTAATGAAGAACCCACGAATCCAACAAATAGACGAGCTCGAAAGAGGCCGGTGGACGTCATAGTGGAACAGCTTAAGATTATTGAGGCAAATAAAAGTGCGCGCCACGAAGAATTATTAAAAACAATGCGAGACGGGCAGAAAGAATTTAGGGACTTGATGGAGAAATTAATTAATAAGTTAAATTAGGTTTTTTTTTATGTTTTTATATTGAAGAATTATGTTTGTTTTTATTTTAAGGGATTTTTTTTGTTTAATGAAATAATAAATGAATTTTAGTTTTTTTTTATTGTTTATTATTTACAACAAACCACTCAAATTGTGTGTTCAGCGTATAACACATCAGCTATTTCTTGTCTAAGCATAAGTGCAGCGCTGCTATTTTCATCAGTTTGAGGATCTGATAATACACTTTCAGGCTCTGTATTATCCGCAACATGGGAAAGTCCATCCAGAATAAAGTCCCGATCCTCACCTTCGCTAGAATTATCGATGCAAATATTGTGCAAAACACACGAAGCAAGAACAACTCTCGGAATATAGTCCTGCTTGTTCATCTCCAGATATTTAAGCCTTCTAAATCTGCCAAAAAGTAAAGCGAATGATCTTTCCACCACTTGCCTTGTCATTGAGTGTTTGTTGTTAAAAGATTTTTGGCATTCTGTCAAGCGTCCATTATCTTTGAAGGGAACAACACACCACATCATCATCGGGTAAGCCTTATCTCCCAGGATATATTGATTTGAGGGAAAATATGCGGATCTATTGTTTGTGACCGCTTTGTATATATCCGAATTTCTAAAAATACGGCAATCATGTACGGAACTGGGATAACCAGCAAACACATCAATAAATTTCATTTTATTGTCGCAAATGGCCTGAAGTGTAATAGAGTGGTATTGCTTCCTATTGATGTATTCCTCAGCATGACATGGGGGCGCTTTTATTCTTATATATGTTCCATCGATGGCACCAATTACATTTCTCATTCCAGCCATATTTTTAAATCCTGTTTCAATTTGTGTCATTTCGTCCTGTTCGGGCCATTGTATTACATATCGTGCAAGAGCACATAATACATTTACTACCCGTTGAAAAGCTATGGAGAGTGACGATTTCGACATGTCAAATCTCTCACCGACAGATCTGCAATTAAAGTCTTCGTTACATTATGAAAGGGTTTTAACTTATTTTTCACACTACCTGTATGAATCTGGCGTTGCTAGTAACCATATTGATGCAAGTAAACTTCTTTCTAAATCCGCATACGGTTTCGTAGTTCCGCTCCCCAAAAAATTTGCACATTTTCCATGAAGAACATCAAAAGCCGCTCTAGACATCCTAAAAGCTCGCCTGAATTCTTCATGGGAATATCCTGCAACAACTCTTTCCACATAATTATGAATCCTTACTGGCGTTTCACCCCTTTGTGAGTACATTGTACTTAGAAGAATTAGTTCTTCATCGTCTTCTTCGATGGACGCCTACGTAGAGAAATAGTAAAAATTTCTGTATAAATTTTACTTATTTCAATAACTTACCAGCACATTACTACAATTTTGTATATTCTCCATTGCAACACTTAAAATATTTGATACTATAACTTTTCTCTCCATGATTATACGCTGTTATGACAGATTTGATTTTTCTTTGACATTTACGCACACATTTGTAAGGTTGAACTCGAGTAAAACTTGCTCGAGTCGACTCGGGTAAGATATTGAACGCTCCGGAGTAAGTCAGATTTACCCGAGTCGACTCGAGTCGAGATATTGAACGTACCCAAGAAGGTCCCAGGCCTTATGAAGGATGAGAACAATGGATCTATCATGCTAGAATTTGTCGGACTTCGAGCGAAAATGTACTCTCTGCGCACTCGGACAGATGGTGAAAATCAAAATACTATAAAGAAAGCTAAAGGAGTAAAAAGTTACGTAGTAAAAAATAAAATTACATTTGACGACTATTTAAAATGTTTGTTTGAGAATGAAATGACACACGAGCAAAATGAATTTAGATCTTATAACCATGTACTTTTCAGCACTGCTCAAAGAAAAATAACACTTAGCCCCTTTGATAACAAGCGGTTTGTGAAGCCTAACTCAGTAGAAACGCTACCCTGGGGACATTTCAGCATTATGGATGTTGACTAAAAAAGTGGCATAAATAAATTTTTGTCTTAAAATTGTTTAAAATTATATTTTATGGATAATACCTATAACAACTTTGTAATCATGACTATGTTTCTGTAAAAACAAACTATAAATAAAAATTATTTTTAACCAAATGTGTATTTTGAATTTTTGAATTAAGTTAAAAACTATAATTTTTAAATATTGCGATCTTACAACAACAACTAGGCTATATCTCCTTCCCATATAAAAATTAACGAAAAGTCGCTCGTCTAACAAAACTACTGTGGTTAACCATATGCATAATTTAAATGCAATATTATGACTACACAAGGTCATGTGCAAACGCATTTATAAATAGGTCAAGCACAGGCATGACTCAAGCGCAATATTGCGTCTACAACGAGGCACGCGCAATCATGTTTATTCCTGTTTTGTAAAACACGTCTGGTATTTTAATAAGTCAAAGTCCTATGCAGACTATCTGCAATACGTAATGGGTAGAGATTAGGAAACACTAAACCTTTTGTCTTTGCAGCTGGGCAATTTCGTAATCATTCGCAAGAACTGAGCGCCTGGTAGACAGGTTTTGCACCTAGCATATTAAGTAGCTTGCGCTTGGATGCAAACTATTAAGAGTTTGCCGAAAGTATGGAAATATATTTTTTTTAAACTACATAGCATAAATTGTAGAAATTTTATGGGTTTCTTGACGAAATCACAATATTTTCAGAAATATCATTCGCACAACAAATTATTTAACCTGTTAACCAAACAGGCGGATTAAAAAGTAAAAAAAGTGATATGACCGTGGATTCGTAAGTGCATTAAGTATTTCGCATTTTTGTCGTGTATATCTCCGCGCATAAAATGAGCGCTTGGTAGTCAGTTGTTGAGTTGTTCGATTCACAACAAGAACATAAAGGTTGTGCATAAAAGTTGAATCTCCTAAATTTATGTGTTGGTTTCAAATTATTAGATTCTTACATTTTATGCGCGGAGATATACACGACAAAAATGCAAAATACTTAATGCACTTACGAATCCACGGTCATACCACTTTTTTTACTTTTTAATCCGCCTGTTTGGTTAACAGGTTAAATAATTTGTTGTGCGAATGATATTTCTGAAAATATTGTGATTTCGTCAAGAAACCCATAAAATTTCTACAATTTATGCTATGTAGTTTAAAAAAAATATATTTCCATACTTTCGGCAAACTCTTAATAGTTTGCATCCAAGCGCAAGCTACTTAATATGCTAGGTGCAAAACCTGTCTACCAGGCGCTCAGTTCTTGCGAATGATTACGAAATTGCCCAGCTGCAAAGACAAAAGGTTTAGTGTTTCCTAATCTCTACCCATTACGTATTGCAGATAGTCTGCATAGGACTTTGACTTATTAAAATACTAGACGTGTTTTACAAAACAGGAATAAACATGATTGCGCGTGCCTCGTTGTAGACGCAATATTGCGCTTGAGTCATGCCTGTGCTTGACCTATTTATAAATGCGTTTGCACATGACCTTGTGTAGTCATAATATTGCATTTAAATTATGCATATGGTTAACCACAGTAGTTTTGTTAGACGAGCGACTTTTCGTTAATTTTTATATGGGAAGGAGATATAGCCTAGTTGTTGTTGTAAGATCGCAATATTTAAAAATTATAGTTTTTAACTTAATTCAAAAATTCAAAATACACATTTGGTTAAAAATAATTTTTATTTATAGTTTGTTTTTACAGAAACATAGTCATGATTACAAAGTTGTTATAGGTATTATCCATAAAATATAATTTTAAACAATTTTAAGACAAAAATTTATTTATGCCACTTTTTTAGTCAACATCCATAATGCTGAAATGTCCCCAGGGTAGCGTTTCTACTGAGTTAGGCTTCACAAACCGCTTGTTATCAAAGGGGCTAAGTGTTATTTTTCTTTGAGCAGTGCTGAAAAGTACATGGTTATAAGATCTAAATCCATTTTGCTCGTGTGTCATTTCTTCATTCTCAAACAAACATTTTAAATAGTCGTCAAATGTAATTTTATTTTTTACTACGTAACTTTTTACTCCTTTAGCTTTCTTTATAGTATTTTGATTTTCACCATCTGTCCGAGTGCGCAGAGAGTACATTTTCGCTCGAAGTCCGACAAATTCTAGCATGATAGATCCATTGTTCTCATCCTTCATAAGGCCTGGGACCTTCTTGTTGACTTGTGGTATGTCATATGGGTTGTCTTCGGAGGAATCTGACGTATCAAATCGGTGTAAGTTTTCTTTTAAATCTGCGTATATATCCTCAACTTGAATCTCATATATGAGCGAGTCCGTATCTGTGTAACACAAACTACACTTGTCACCATATCTTTCTTTCATAAATTTATAATGAAATTCGTACAATATAGTTTTCGATATTTCTAGAATACACATTCCAACGTATATCGGTTTGTTGAAAACTACTTCAGTTCGTAGTAGTTCAATCGCAATTAAATTGTCGTCAAAAATAGTGCGTGAATGGAAGTTTGGTTTTGAAATTAATGCCTCCGCTCCATATCGTCCTTCCCATGCTGTTTTGAGTTTAATGTCGCGTCGAAGTCGAACATTCTCCATTGTTTTTCCAAATACTGCATTGCACAAAAGTTTATATAGGTTTTTCTCAAATTCATTCTTAGCGTTTTTGCGTAAGTTCGCGTTCAAATCTATATATTTTTTCATCCAGTTTGATTGTTTAAATTTTAAAGCCTTGTGAATTTTTGTAAGTTTTAAACCTTCTGATAAGTATTGTTTTAAATTTCTATAATGCACTACATAATTTTTCTTATTATTCAAAGTAGCCATCATCTTTTGCTCTTTGCAGCCCGGTGGGAAACATTTTTCTGGGGCCATAGGTAAATCCTTTTGTCTATCATGTATATCTTCAGGATACTCCAAGTCTACTTCTAGGATATATCCAAGTGGGGAGTCATCTGGTGTATTTAAATCAATGGTATCAACATCTGTAACCCACTCAAGTTCTCCGTATGGCAAATATTGCGACATAGCCCAAGAGTACATTGCATTAACGTCAAAATACATAAGGAATTTATTTGTTTGAGTTGGGTCATATTCCTCCATATATTTGTTGTTAGCTTTTGCATGCCTTTTGGAACATTGTGTTAGACCGCCGCGGATGCCTTTTTCCAAAAACATAAGGATATCTACGTCACTGATGTAATCTAGTTCGACCTTTGTGTATTTTAACATTGCATCCCAAGCTAATCCTGGTGAGGTGTAATAATGGGCAGGATCGAGATCGTAATCTTTTATACAGGTATCGCGGAAATTTTCAAATATATCTGCCAACAAAAGAACGTCTATCTTCATATATAAGTCGCTGTATTCGCCTAAAGTTTTGATTTTAAACTCCTGCCATATCATAAGCGCGTGTTCATATTCCTCCTTTGTAATGTTACATTCCGTTAAAGTACTATAAAATTGCTCAAAGGGTGGAAGCTGTGTTTCTAGCAAATTTTCCCAATTTTGTATATACTCGTATGGGAACACACCTTTCCTTGTTAAAAGGTTAAACTTTTCACCGTTAAGATGAGGATACTCTGCACGAACAATTCTTTTTTCTTGTAAGTAAGACGCCAGTTTATCTAACGATGATGCCATAAATCGAAACGAATCAATAAATTTGAATTTTGTTTTGTAACCTTCTATGTATTTTACCATAGAAATGTATTTCTCTGTGTTATTTGGAATTATTTTTAAATTTCCAGGAATAGCGTTAGCCACGTCTTTTATGAGTAAATGTGCATCATAATTACTCAAATTGTGAAAGACCACAGGAATGGTCCGAGAGTCCTGATAATTAATATTGCAACTTTCGTGAGCAGGACCTCTGTATTTGCCGGTTAAATGACAGTGATCTCGCACCACTTTTTCTTTCTCCGCAAAAGGTTTCTCACATATATGACAATTTGTAGTATCTATGAAATCTTGTTCCTGCTGTGACGTCAGAGGAAGCATCGGCAAGGGACTAAGGTGAACATTCTCTACGTTTTCTGCTATCTCCTGTAACTGTTCAGCAAACCATTTTGCGCAATCGCGCCCTCTGTAGCTTCTGTAATATGAGAGTGCATCATCATAGCAGCATTTGAAATAGTATCCAATGCTGTGTGCTTCATGCTGTTGGTAACGTTTGGTATGACGAGTTTTATATGAAACTTGCTTTAAGATGCATTCAAAGTCCGCGTAGATAATAAATGGAACACGTTCCTTGTTTTTAAAGTTTTCAAATTTTAGCTTGCCCTCTTTTGGAAAGATCACTTTATAGTTGTTCATTTTTTCACAGTCTATAGAATGTTTCTCCAAATGAGCAGAAGCATAAAAATAATGAAGGCAGCGATCGCAAACGAATTTTTTAGTACGATGTTTAGATAACTGAGAAGATACCAAACGGGACAAATTCTTTATCCAAACATAATGATATTTAATTTGATTTCCGCCTTCATCCTCATCATAGCAGTTTTGTAGCAACAAAAGGTTGGCGTGCTTCTTTTTTTTATTTTTAGTAAGCCTTGTCGGTGCAACGGAAAATTCTCCTTTACTCTTGTTGAGAACGTAGACATTTATGCTTATATTATTTTGATTTTCAAACTTTTCTATGTCTGGTCTGCTTACAGGAAAAGTAATTCCATCTAAATTTAATAGAGTAGAATAGTGAGGGTACTTTTGAACGCGTTGTGGATCCTTTTCAGCAGGATGCAATGCAGACACCACCGCCCAAGCAAAGCACGCGTTATCATTATTTTGGACATTGACGCAAGCATGTTTTTTCATGATAGCCGGTGGTAGTTCAATGTAAGATGAACCCAACATAGGCGTATATTTATTTATATTAATCGTTAAATTGACGACCTCTTTTAAGGCCCATCCAGAATCACGATCTTGAAATTCATCCAAGTCCGAAAGAATAGTGTTCATAACGTTCTCTGCATACCATTCCGAGAGATTTGTATCTCTTGAAATCACTTTATTTTTAGTGTTTAGGTATTTGAACTCTTCTATTTCTTCTTTTGCTGTAAATTTAACGAAATTTCCGCAAAAGATGGTATTAACTTTCAAGAAAGGTTCTTTTTTCAAAAGATTTTCAATACGACGAACAAATAGCGGGCCGCAATCCTCCAAAAATTCAATTGGGTCTTTATGTTGCAAATTTGTTATGCTTGAGGTTCTTATTCTTCCATCGAACACAGATTTCATATCTTCCCATTTAATTCTATTTGATCTCCATTCTTTTCTATTGGTGTGTGTCGGTTTATACCCCTCTCCACGTAGTAAAGCAGCTTTCAACTTTGTCCGATATCCCATCATTTTACTAATAACGCTTAACAAATTGTTAATGACAGCAACACTTTTAGCAATTTTTAAATCGGCATTTAATAAACGCAAATTTCTCGAACACTCTTTGAGGCACTTTCTCATTTCTTCAATATTTTCCTTGTTAATTGTTTCCATAACCGTTTTCGCAGTATCCTCTATTAGCTTTATGTTGTTAGTGCAAGATGACATTTTACTATGTATTATTGTTAATTGTACACGTACACGACTTGTCTGTACGAACACAATGTGAAGAATGAACTTGCTCTTTGATTATCCTTACTTATATAACTTTCCAAATTAAAAGATTTTGCGTTCGATATTAAATTATTTTGAGAGAATTATATTTCCGTCTTCTGCCATTTTTTGTTAATTGAGCTAGTTGATTAAATTTATAAATTTAGTTTTGCTAATTATATACTTTAACTACGTCTTTTCAAAGGCGAGCTAAAAGGTTTATAACAGGAGCACATAATATGTAGAACCTCAATGAAGTAATAATTGTTATCATTGGAACGTGCGCTAAGAAGTTAAGGTTCTTGCCTCATAAAGCAAAACAAGTTTTGCCTTGCTGCCTGCGCAAAAGTTTTACGCGGGGAATGTGCCATTTGCTTGGACTTGTGAAGATCACGATTCCCCTAACGAGTTCTGATTGCTTGTGGTAGCGTCTGATCGCCTGGTAGCCGGTTTTAGCCAACAGGTTGTTCGTCAATGAAGAATTATAATTTGAGCCTTTGATTTTGGCAATTATATAAAAGAGAAATTTAATATAATACAACATAATATTATTACGTATATAAACACACACACGTACACATAGTCACACACACACACACACACACCCTCTCTTTCTCACACATTCTCTGTCTCTTACGCTCTCATACGTGTATATATGCGACGTCACAATCAGAAATCCAAGATGGCGGATTTGAGCGATTTTTGGGCCCTGTGTATTTTAAAGGGGAAAATTGCGCTAGAACCCCCATAGCTTAACTACTATAACTGATGAAGAGGTCCACGTCTCGCCTACTACCGGCCTAGCTATGGTGGACAAAGACGCACAGGTGATACGGCTGGACGAAGGAGAACAGGAGAACTCGTCGACTACTCCGCCGGAGTTAATCCATCTTTTCGAGCGCGCAGTACTGACCTTAAGCACGACACAACGGGAGCGCTTATGGAAGACTCTGATGGACCATAAAGCTGCCTTCGCGTCCTCCAAAAAGGACGTTGGCCGCACATCTCTCACGCGGCATCAAATCGACGTGGGCGAGGTACGACCGATTAAGCAGCCCCCACGAAGAATGCCATGGAGCCGTCGGTCTGCTGCGGACGAACTCCTGACGGAAATGGCGGAAGCGGGAATCGTACAGCCCTCCAAAAGCGCCTGGAGCAGCCCCGTTGTGCTCGTGAAGAAAAAGGATGGAACGCTGCGATTCTGCGTGGACTACCGCCGACTCAACGAGGTCACCAGAAAAGATTCGTACCCCCTGCCTCGTATTGATCTCACACTGGACGCTCTAGGAGACTCGAGATGGTTCAGTACGCTAGATCTGCAATCCGGGTACTGGCAGGTGGAGCTGGACGAGAAGGACAAGGACAAGACGGCATTCTCCATCGGCACGGGCCTCTACGAGTTCGTAGTGATGCCGTTCGGTCTGACCAATGCGGCCGCTACCTTCCAGCGACTGATGGACCGGGCCCTCGACGGCCTGCCCTACACAACTTGCCTGGTCTATCTCGACGACATAATCGTCCACGGCAAGACATTTGACGACATGTTGAGGCACCTGGAACTCGTCCTTCAACGGCTACGACGGGCCAATTTAAAAGTGTCGCCCGCCAAATGTCAGTTGTGTAGGGACACGGTCAAATTCCTAGGGCACGTCGTCTCCAAAGAAGGCCTATCCACCGACCCAGAGAAGATTGAGGCTGTGAAGGGCTGGCCTACACCTGCTAATAAGAAGGAGGTGCAATCTTTTCTGGGACTGTGCGCGTACTACCGGCGATTCGTCAGGAATTTCTCAGAGGTCGCCAAACCTCTCACCGAGCTCACGGAGAAGAGCAAGAGGTTCATGTGGAGCGAGCAGTGCGAGCAGGCTTTCCAACACCTCAAGGAGAGATTGACCACCGCCCCAATTCTGGCGCAGCCAAACGATCGAGACCGTTTCATCCTCGATACGGACGCCAGCAATCTGGCCTGGGGGGCGGTACTCTCGCAGGTCCAAGACGGGGAGGAAAAAGTGGTCGAGTACTACAGCAAGACGCTGAGCAAGCCTGAGAGGAATTACTGCGCCACACGCAAGGAACTCCTTGCTGTAGTAAAAGCCCTGCACCACTTCCAGCCGTACCTCCTCGGAAAGCCTTTTCTCCTTCGCACGGACCACGCCTCGCTAAGGTGGCTCATGAATTTTAAGGAGCCCGAAGGACAAATCGCCCGGTGGCTGGAACAACTGCAGGCCTACAACTTCGCATCGCCCCGGAAAGCAACATCAAAATGCAGATGCCCTCTCACGCCGCCCTTGTGCTGAGGACGACTGCGGGCACTGCTCCAGGCAGGAGGAGCAGATTGTTGCAAGGGCGTGTGTCGCTGTCGTAGCCGAAAATATGGCGGAGCTACAAGATCAGGATGCGGTGCTCAGCTTGGTGAAGCAATGGTGAAGGACGGAGAAAGACCGGCGAGAGCGGAGATCAGCTCTCTTCATCCCACTGCCAAAGCCTACTGGGCTATGTTCGATTGTCTATCCCTGGAGAATGACGTCTTGTGTAGAGTCTGCGAACAGAACACCGGCCGGACGAAACAGCTGCTAATTCCTGTGCAGAAGCGGCAGGAAATCATCGCACACTATCACAGCAGCCCGGCAGGCGGTCATCTGGGGGTAGACAAGACGCTCTCCAAAATCAGGCAGCGATACTACTGGGCCGGTTGCAGTAAGGATGTGAAGACCTACGTCCACATCTGCATCCTGTGCCAACAACGGACCGGCGCAACACCGAGGGGCCAAGCTCCGTTGCAGCTCTACAACGTGGGAGTCCCTTTTGAACGCGTAGCCATCGACATTCTGGGACCACTACCGCCCACGGTCCCCCACGGCTACCGCTACGTCCTACTGTGCATCGACTATTTCTCGAAATGGCCGGAGGCAATGCCACTTCGAGACTACTCGGCCGAGAGTGTAGCCGATGCACTCATACAGAATGTGTTTTCGCGGTTCGGCATGCCGTTACAGCTTCACTCCGACCAGGGACGCAACTTTGAGTCCGAAGTGTTCCAGGGGGTGATGCAAAAATTTGGCATCGAGAAAACGCGCACCACCCCGCTCCACCCACAATCGGATGGCATGGTAGAGCGTTTTAACCGGACCCTGCTGAGTGCTCTGGCTAAATTCACCAGCGAGAACCAGGACGACTGGGATGTTCACCTGCCGTTTATCCTGTTGGCGTATAGGTCTGCTGCCCATCGAGCGACGAAGCAAACGCCAGCAATGCTGAACTTTGGGAGGGAGCTGCGCCTACCGTTGCAGCTGCTAACTGGCGAACCGCCGGGTGAGCCCATAGAAGATCTGCGCCAATACCTTCAGCAGCTCCACGATCGCTTAGAGAAAGCGCACGACTTCGCCGAAAAGGGCGCTGCCCAAAACTACAGCGCGACTGGGAAGGTCCTTACCGGGTAGTGGAGGTGATCAACGAGGTCAATTACCGGATCACGAAGGACACGAGGGACCCCCCCAAAAAGAGCTCGGTAATTCACCGAAATCGCCTGGCACCTTATCGCGCACCGGCTCCTGAATAAAATAGGCAGGAAAATTAAAAACTAATTAAATATACCCAATAAAAACTAAAAACAAAAAAAAAATGGAAAGACAAATTAAGGACAATAGACTAACTAGGGTTAATTTAGTAGGCTCGACCTAGTGAACATTTAGAATAGACAATAAAAAAAATAAAAAAATAACTAAATGAAAAAAGAAAATGAATTAGTAAAAATAAGCGCGCGGAAAATTTAATAAACGAAAAATTAAAGAAATGTGAATTTGATAGGAAATAAGGGTGAAGTTTAACAATAAGCTAAAACAATTAAGACTGAACTAAAGTAAGTTAAAGTGAATCAAATAGAAAATAAAATAAAGTACTCCGTTAAGATTAAGCTACTGGGCACGGCACTCTTCGCGGTAATTGGGACTACGACCCCAAAAGACATTTATTTTTTTTTCGAAGCGAGCGAGCCGGAGGCGCTCGTTCAAACCTCCATTGTTCCAGGATCAGCTTGGGCGGCCGAATTATTTTCCGATCACAACATCGCGCGCGGGCGGAAATGCCAACGCCTCAAGCTGATCATGCTAACGAGCAACAACAATTACAGACTGAATTAGGTCTGCTTACCTGGCAAGCCCCAACCAACAACTTGCCGTGGAGCCGAAGTTCATCCCCCGAGGGTACTGCACCGTCTCCCAAATTCAGAGCTGAGGGCAGCTCTATTTCTCGAGGAGGGGGTAGTGTTGCAGTCCCTGCAATGGAGAAAAAAATGAAGTACTGCTTTATTCGTTGCAATTGATAATTTTACCTTTCGCAGGAAAGCTTTAAGAACGGCTCCCTCTTCCCCCTAGCGCCTGAGGAGAAAAACTCGAAGGTCAAGGCCGGAAGCTGTGCGAGGTAGATGATCGCATCCATCTTTGGTGTGACCGGCAAGCGAAGTGGATGACCTGTAGCGATTTTTTCCTTTTTTTTTGTTGCGTAGCTAAAAAGAAATAAGTCGCCGTGAGTAAAGTAGAGAGTAAATTAATTTACAAATCGACACGACATAAAAATTGTACACCGCGGTAGCGAATGAAATTGTAAGCTCGGACGGAGCCGTTTAGTACTTGTGAACTGTGTAAGCGCGGAAATAATAAAGTTAAGTAGTGACTAAGTGCGAGTGTGTTTTCTTACACCAGTCGCCCCAGTTTGTTGTAGCGAGAAAGGGATTCGACGGCTGCGAAAATCAAGGTCGTGTTGGCTGCCCCCCACGGAGCCCAGGTAAGTGCCGTGTCTGAGCCTAGGTTTAATTTGATTCCCGCGAAATTCCGGCGCGTAATTAAGTCGCTCGGCCGAACTGATTTAATCAGCCAAATTAATCACCCGCCGCAACTAGCTAAAACGCAAACAAATCAACAAAGGCACGGGCGAGAAGCGCCGCAGTCAGCTGCTTGACCTTCAGCAGGCTCAAAGCTGCGGTCAGCTGCTGTGCCGGGAGCTCCGCCGGCAGGGCCGCCTTGTCGCCCTTCGCAACATCGCCGTGTTGCGGCAACTTGGCCTTCTCCGACACCTCTCTGTGCACCCAAGCACACACACAGAGAGCCGGGTCGGCTGGAAAATTTTGCCGGCAGCCATTCTGAGCCGCGATTCGCTTCTTATGTGAGCACTTTTTGCACTCAACTGGGAAATCACTAAAACTTACCTGAAGCGTACAGAGCGGTGTCCCGCGTCGATCCGCTTCCTGTTGCCCCGCTGTCCCGTCGCCTGCATCGCCGAGGAGTCGCCTCCACTGTACCTGAAAAGGCCCCAGAAATATCTCGAATTCCTCCCTGCCGCGATATCTCACCTGCCACTGCACTAATCACTGCACTCACAAAGCACTCTACACTTCCTCGCCAATAAATAAATCGCGAACGGCTCATCGGTCGAGCCAAAAAACGCCGTCCCGTCGTCGAAGGTAAACAAGGCCGGAGGAAGTAAACAACGAGCCGCCCGCTTCCAGTGACTTCCAGTCCCCTGGGCAAGTGTGCGCGGCTTAGAGTGCCCCTGCGTGAGGAAGCTACGTCGGCTTAGTGTGAGTGCGTGGAAAAAGGCGAACGCCGAGAGAAGCTAGCTGGCCGCGGTTGCCAGATTTCACAAAGTTACCAGGGCAAAGGTTCGGGACAACAAAAAATTTCTAAATTCGGGTCCATTGTGAAGAAAAGTCTCCCTCTCGGAATTCGGTCCCTTCGGCTCCCATAAGCCGCCCGAAGGCCAATTTGACAACAATATCAACAAGTACGTTAACGCTAAACCAAAAATTGAGAGAAAAACCAAATGAGCTCACACTTCCTGGATGGAACCACCAAAAAATGTTAAGCTGAAATAGAAAAGAGGACCTGAACAGGTTACGATTCGTGTCGTATTTGTTGTTCAGCTGTTGGATGGTGGGATGTGTAGCGGTTTTGTAATTAAAAGACAAGTGTGAGTTGTCATTCAGTTTATTCTCCCAAATAAATGTTAAATCTAAATAATTTAATCCAAGAATAATCGATATATTTCCCTTCGAAACAAAAAAACAATTTTCCAAAGCAAAAATTCAATAGACCTGCGTTGTCTATCCTTTATAAACCGAATTCCCAAAAAAAATGTGCAACACCAAGTGTTCGTCGAACCTAAAAGTGTAAAAATAGAAAGAAAAACATTATAAATTAAAAACATGAATATTAAAAGTTCGTTTACCTGGTACCTGGGTGCTCACAGGTACATCCAAATTTCCAGTAAGGTAAGGTGCACTCACGAAGGGGATAACGCACTCGTTACTTATGCCTAATCTCCATAAAAAACCAGACCAAACCAAAACCAAAAAACCAACTGCTGACAAATCAAATCTGTACACATACTAGCAATGTAGTTGTGAAATGTCAGTCAGCCACTGCTTCACTTACCGGTCCAATAAAAGGGCATTTTGTAGTAAAACATAATTATTATGACACAAATATTTGGCACTCTTTACCGGCAAACCACAACAACCGATTTAACATCAATTTATTTTTGACTTTGCAACTTTTCGAGTACTAACCTGTACTAAATGCGCTGAATTGCATGTGGCAACGCCAAATGGTTTTAAAATGGTTTAACTCACACAGAGGAAAAAGCTAGCGGCTGTTGACCAAAATGAGCGAGATAGGTGATGGAATTGCAATGCGAATGACAGAGCTGCAGATATTTTTGGTTTGGTTAGTTGGTCTGGTTTTGTATGGAGATTAGGCATTAAAAACCGCGTGACCAATTTAATTTCATGTCCCTATGACAGAATACAAATGTCAGGGACAAATGTCACGGACAAATGTCAGGGACAAATGTCAGGCAGATTCCATGGCGTTGCCAGATTTGCCATTTATTGCTCAGGATCAGCTGATGTTTGGAGAAGTGACCGAATTCACCATGTGGTGGATAAGTAGTGCCCGGCATGTTGTCTCCAACCGGCTTTGGAGAGTTCTGAGTATAAAAGGGCCCCCGACGTTGATCAAATTGCCAGTTTTTCAGGAACAGGCTGACACAGAGCTACTACATGCCGTAAAAGGTCAGTGTAGCTTTAAATGCAGCTTAAACAGAAAAACACAGCGCCAGGGCTTCACTATTGGGATTTTCGACTAGAAAATAAATATTTTTTCCTTTAGATAGGCTTCGTCGGTGGTATTGCACATTTTTTCTTGGGAATTCGATTTTTTAAAGATAGACAACGCAGTTCATTGGTATTTTTGCTTTGGAAAGCTGTTTTTTTGTTTCGAAGGGAAATATATCGATTATTCTTGGATTAATTTATTTAGATTTAACATTTATTTGGGAGAATAAACTGAATGACAACTCACACTTTTCTTTTAATTACAAACCGCTACACATCCCACCATCCAACAGCTGAACAACAAATACGACACGAATCGTAACCTGTTCAGGTCCTCTTTTCTATTTCAGCTTAACATTTTTTGGTGGTTCCATCCAGGAAGTGTGAGCTCATTTGGTTTTTCTCTCAAATTTTTGGTTTAGCGCTAACGTACTTTTTGATATCTTCGATATATTTTCCTTGTAAGACGGGACAATGACTACTCTAAAGCAGGCACTCACTAGTGAGAAAGTGCTTAGAAATCGGATAGACAAGATTATCGAAAACGGAAAAAAAACTGCAGTGGCAAAGCGTACATTGGGTTTTTACGAAACTAAGATAACAGATTTAAGAAAGGTATGGAGTGACTATTGTGGGGCTGATCAATCTGTTAGGGAATTGGTCTTGGCAACTGAAGATAAGGATACGCCGGAATGCATGTCGGCGGATCTTTTTGGTGTCACAGAATCAAAATATAGCGAATATATGGGGGAGGTACTGGAAGGCATGCGTAAGTGCTCACTTACGCAAGACGCCAATACAGGGGCTGGTACAGGTACCTCTACCGGCAATAACTCAACCATGATTCGCGAAGAGTCACTCTTACCTAGGATTGCGTTGCCAAAGTATAATGGCGATTACGACACCTGGCGATCATTCCATGATATATTTGTGTCATTGGTCCACGACAATGTTCGTTTAACCCCAGTACAGAAACTGCATCATCTTAAGGCATGTGTAATTGGAGAAGCCGAGAAATTCTTGCGACATATACCAATTAGAAATGCAGATTATGAGCCTGCATGGAAAAAATTAAGGGAAAGATACGAGAATAAACGTATTCTCGTGAATCACCAGTTGAAGTCGCTCACAAACCAGATGAAGCTAACAACTGAAACAGCCAACGGGATTAAGTCACTTGTCGACACAACTGAGGAATGTATGCAACAGTTGAAGATCCTCAGCGTTGACATATCCTCATGGGATGTGATTCTCATTTATTTAATTGTTCAAAAGCTCCCCTTTTATACCCTAAAATTATGGGAGGAAGAACAAGGAGCATCCCAAAAGTTGCCCACTTACGAGCATTTCACTACATTTTTGAAAACTCGGATAAGGGTTTTAGAGTCAATTTCAGACACCATAATTCCAAGGCGAACTCCAACAACAAAAGAAACCACTAAGGCATACTATGCCATTAAAGCAACAAACTTTAGGTATCCTTAGTACCTATTTTTATGTTCACAATTAAATAAGAATTATGGGGGTGTTTTATGGTAATATTTTATTATTTAATGCCGGACAATTAATTTATGACATCTGTTTTATAACATAAAATCTGGAAGTCCGTTAAACAAAATTTTTAAGGCCTGCTAGGTCCTTTTTGTAAAATTGATAATGTTTTTGAGACGCAGGATCCTTAGGCAATATACAGTGTCTATTGCCCACAGTGTTGTCGTAGCAGCAGTGCCGCTACATACTCCCCCTCCAGCAAAGCGATCTATGCCTAAAAAAATAAAAATAAAACTATGTTTTATTGTCGCCTGTATGAGTGTAAGCTGGTTTAAGACGGTCGATAGATATCGACTTGTTTGTCCCGTTTATGTCAATGACATAATTTTTCCGAAGTCGTTTAATTACGTGATAGGGTCCTGTGTACGGTTGATCAAGAGGTTTGTGTGTATGATCTACCCGGATGAAAACGTAATCAGTGTTCTCGAGCGATGTGGGTACATAAGTCTTTTGCGCGGTAGGTAACCGCGGTTGACTCGCCCGAAGGTTTCGAACGTATGAACGTAACCGTTCAAGAAAATCAGATTGTGTACCTTCTTCCTTAGCAGAGATTGAAATCTCGCTTGGTAGCCTGAGATTCTGCCCATAAACTAATTCTGCGGGTGAACAGCTTAAATCCACTTTAACTCCTGTTCGAATTCCTAATAAAACAAAGGGCAATTCTTCACTCCAATGTGAAGTGTTGTCTCTTGCTTTTAGGGCAGCTTTGAGAGTCCTGTGGAATCTCTCGACCATCCCGTTTGCTTGTGGATGGTATGCTGTGGTTCTAATACGGTGAGTACCCAGGAGTTTTGTGATTTCTGTGAACAGTTTTGATTCGAATTGTGTACCTTGATCTGTTGTGATCTCAAGCGGTACTCCGAATCTAGGGACGTATTCTGTCACAAAACGCTTAGCCACTGTGTGTGCAGAAATATCTCTAATAGGATATGCTTCAGGCCATCTTGAAAAACGATCAACGATCGTGAGGATATAAGCATATCCTTGCGATGGCGGTAGAGGTCCCACAATATCCATATGGATATGTTCGAAACGACTGTTCGGCAGATTAAATTGCTCTAATGGCGATTTGATATGTCTGGACACTTTAGATCTCTGACATCCCAAGCATGAACGTGACCACTCGTTGCAGTCTTTATTCATACTTGGCCAAAAATATTTGGAAGTTATCGCATGTCGCGTTGCTCGAGTACCGGGATGCGAAAGATTATGCTCTGAGTCGAAAGCTAATCTTTGCAAAGACTTCGGGATATACGGCCGTGATATTTGCGAGCCTATAGCACACCAGACTTTGTGCGAAGTGAACGGTATTGGCGTTATGGCTAGTTTGTAACTAGAATTGCTTTTAAGCGATTTCACCAATACCTTAAGTTCTTCATCGTCCTTTTGTGTTTCTTCCAGAGTTGGAAGGTCGAATTTAATCGCACTGACCATGTCAGCCGATAGGGGACGTGAAAGATAATCCGCGACCACATTGTCTTTACCAGATATGTGTCTTATATCATTGGTAAATTGTGCTATGTAGTCAAGGTGTCGAGCTTGTCTCGGCGATCTATCAGTCTTTGACGGAATTGCCCTAATCAGGGGTTTATGGTCTGTGAATACAGTGAATTCTCGACCTTCAACAGCATAACGAAAATGTTTAATTGCTGCGTAGATGGCTAATAATTCGCGATCAAACGCAGAGTATTTTTGTTCTGCTGAAGAAAGTTTCTTCGAAAAGAATGCCAGTGGTTGCCACTGATTGTTGTTTAGCTGTGCTAAAACTGCGCCCAGTGCATAATCTGACGCATCGGTTGAAATGCTGTACTTGGTATTCTCAATCGGATGATTGAGTTGCTTGTGCCATCGCATTTTTAACCTTTTCAAAGGCTGTCTGGCAGTGCTCAGACCAAGGAATTGTCTTAGAATTCTTTGGTGCCTTTGAGTTGACTAATTCTTTCAACAGTGCGTAAATTGGCGTTAAAATGTCTGCCAGTCTTGGAATAAAACGGTGGTAAAAATTCACCATTCCAAGAAATTTTTGGATTTGTTTGACTGAAGTTGGAGGTGGAAGTTCAGAAATAGCCTTAACTCTGTCTTCCGATGGAAGAATGCCTTGGGCAGTGACCCGATGGCTCAGAAAGTTGATTTCTGGAACTCCGAAAACACATTTTTCCAATTTAATGGTCAATCCAAAATCCTGAAGTCTATTAAGAAGTTGATCCAAGTGGGTCAAATGTTCTTCTTCGTTTTTGCTTGCGATGAGAATATCATCTAAATAAACAAAAACAAAGTCTAGCTCCCTTGTAACTTCATTCATAAATCTCTGAAATGTTTGGGCCGCGTTTCTTAAACCAAACGGCATTCGAATAAATTCGAATAAACCGAAAGGAGTAATAATTGCAGTCTTGTGGATATCTTCCGGTGCTACCGGAATATTGTGGTAAGCACGTACCAAATCCACTTTTGAAAAAATTTTGCATCCTTGTAGGTGTTGCGAAAAATTTTGGATATGTGGGATAGGGTATCTATCCGGTATCGTGACTGCATTTAAGCGGCGATAATCGCCACATGGTCGCCAATCATGTGAGTCCTTTTTAGGGACCAGATGAAGTGGTGAAGCTGCTGGCGATGAAGATGGTCGACAAATGCCTAATTCGATCATGTGTTCGAACTCTAATTTGGCCACTTTCATTTTCTCGGGATGAAGCCTCCGAGCTGTAGTGAAAGGAACTTGGCCTTGTATCAAAATGTGATGTTGCACATTATGTTTGATCGGCAAGTTGAAGTTTGGTGGCTTCGTAAGCTCTGCATACTTTGTTAGTAGCTGTTTCAACTTCTTGTCGACCATATATTGTGTTTCAACTGATCTCGGTGTAGATTTAAGGTGGGTTTTTACCCAAAGACTAGTTTCCGAATCGATCAGCTGATTATTGTTGAAATCAAGAGCCAGTTTGAATTTTGTTAAAAAATCTGCTCCTAAGATAGGGCTTGTGCAATTTGCAATAATAAAACAGTGCACGAATCTCCGTCTTAGACCAAGATCAAGCTCAAGAATTTTGGTACCGTAAGTACGAATCGTCGTACCGTTAGCTGCTCGTAGCAGAAGATTCGGTGAAGTAGTACGTGTGTGTGCATAGGTAGGGGGTAGTAATGAGACGTTCGCGCCCGAATCGATGAGGAAATAAAGTTTATTTCCGTCGTCTTTTACATACGGTCTTTTATCCGCGTTTTTGCAGTCTACGTTAGACTGTATCGACTCGGGACTTACCTTTAGTTTTTTGAAGTTTTCTTGGAGGAGGTAGGAGTCGGTTGTCTGCGTTCTTTGAAACGCGGGCAGCCATTAACGCAAGCTTTAGCCTTATCACCGAATTTTCGGTGATAGTAGCAGAGGGTCTCTGCTTGCGCCTGCTTTTTTGGTCGCGAGTGCGACCTTGTCCGGTTATCCGGCGTTTGGCTCCGGCTGCGGATTAATTTATTAATCCGCCGAGTTAGATGTAGGACTTGGGTTTCAAGTTGGGCTATACGGTCCTGTGGTCCGCCACGGGTTCCCTCAACTCTGGATACAGAGTTAATAGCGGTAGCCCGAATCCTCGACTTGGGTAATAACTCCCATATTTTGTCTGCTGTTGACAAAACATTGTCGAGGGTGCATTGCGCCTCTATGGGAGTTATCGCCAAGGCTATTTCCTGTGGAAGTCGCCGTTTCCACAAGTCCTTCAGCATAACTGATGTCATGCCGTCTCCCGCGAGTCTCTTCAGCGAGGGGTAGAACTCCGTGGGGGATTGATCCCCCATATCCTGCTCGGACAAGAGTTGTTCTAGCCGTTGCTGAGGAGAAAGTCCGTACTTGGTAAGAATAGCATTCTTTAAATCCTCGTACGGTCTCAAACTCGCGGGATTTTTAAACTCGGACGGAAGAACTGCCATAATTTCGGTAGGCAGTGCCACCAAAACATGGAGGACCTTGTCCTCGTTCTTCCTAATGCGGTTGAGCAGGAAATCTAGTTCCGCCTGCTCAAACCAAGTAGCCGGGTAAGCCGTCGAAAATTTCGGCAGCTTGAATCTCGTCGATGACGAGATTACTTCGACACCTACCTCCGGATTCGACAGAATCGATGAATCCTCCGTGACGTTGCTGCTGTCGTGCATGGTGATGTCTTGATTGTTGTGCATTTCACTTGCTGCAAATGTTCTGAAGATCCCACCGGTTCTCGCTCTGCTATCTGTTGTTGTGGTAGTTGCTGTTGCCACTTTTTCGTCCGCAATGAAAATATTTTACCCTCGTCCTTCGTCTTTCCGAAAAACTATTTAAAATTCTTGATTGTTCGTTGTCGGGGTCACCAATTTAGGTATCCTTAGTACCTATTTTTATGTTCACAATTAAATAAGAATTATGGGGGTGTTTTATGGTAATATTTTATTATTTAATGCCGGACAATTAATTTATGACATCTGTTTTATAACATAAAATCTGGAAGTCCGTTAAACAAAATTTTTAAGGCCTGCTAGGTCCTTTTTGTAAAATTGATAATGTTTTTGAGACGCAGGATCCTTAGGCAATATACAGTGTCTATTGCCCACAGTGTTGTCGTAGCAGCAGTGCCGCTACAAAACAAATGCCCTGCATGCGATGGTATGCATTTCGTACAGAAATGTGCAAAATACCAAGCAATGGACGCTAAAGCAAGGCGAAGGATTATACAATCGGCCGGGCGCTGCATCAATTGTTTGTCCAGCACTCATCTGGGTAATAAGTGCACAAGCAAATACAGATGTCTAAAATGCAAAGCAAGACATCATACTACGATTCACGAACACGTGAAGTCAGAGCAAACAAGCTCTCACTCAAATATGGGTACAAGGGGGTCAGAGCACTCTGCCTCTATGAAACAAAACCCATATTCAGAGCAATCAGCTTCGGATAGCTCAATTCAAAGGCCTGCGAATTATGAGCAACAAGCTCATACAGGAAACAACTTGAAACAATTTCAAGGATCACCAAGCCTTCACACTGGCAAGGTAGATAATACTCAGAGCTTTGTTGCTGGGAAAAACCATGAAGCATTGCTCTCCACAGCATTGGTCCTGGCACAGACCGAACATGGTCAGGCCCAGGTCTTACGATGCCTAGTGGATACTGGCTCACAGTCCTCTTTCATTACTCAAGAGGCTTGTAAAAAATTGGATGCCATAAGCACTGCTGCCTCAATTAAGGTCACAGGCTTAAACACTAGCCCAGCAGGAGTATCACACGAAAAAACTAACCTGATGCTACGATCTTGTGGTCCAGATTCGGGCACCATTAAGGAAGAGTTTCTTATAATAAAGAAAATAACTGAATATCTGCCAACTAGAATGGTATCTACTCAGGATTGCAAACATTTGCAAAAATTGCAACTGGCTGACCCAACATTTGGGCGACCTGGGAAAGTAGATGCATTATTGGGGGCTCGAGTTTGTGCTCAAATATTTCAAGAAGGAATAGAGCGAGCTCCTGAAACAGCTCTGATAGCTGTAAATACCAAGTTTGGCTGGATAGTTTTTGGACCTACGAAAGATACAGCTGATGACAGCGCAGCAAGCTTCATCAGCATATCTGACGAATCCCTCAGCACACAGCTGACCAAATTTTGGGAATCAGAGGAAATTAGCGAGAACAAGATCCTTTCCAAGGATGATCAAGAATGTGAAGACTTGTACAGGGCTACCTATCAGCGCCTAGACTCTGGAATCTATCAAGTAAAACTGCCCTTTAAGGATAATAGCCTGCCAGAGCTCGGAGAATCGAGACCGCTGGCATTAAAAAGATTTAATAGTCTACAAAGAAGATTTTTGAAACAACCCGATTTGGAGAGGGATTATAGGCAATGTCTAAATGAGTACGTTGAACTCGGCCATATGATCAAATCAGATCCCCCAAAACCAAACGAACAAAATAACTACATTCCTCACCATGCTGTGCTAAAGGAAAGCACTACTACTAAATTACGAGTGGTGTTTGATGCTTCGGCCAAAACCACGAATGGAAAATCATTAAATGATTACCAGTTGAAGGGACCGACAATCCAGCCAAAGCTCTCGGCAACTCTCCTGAATTGGCGTAAGTATAGGTTTGCTATGCATGCTGACATAGAAAAAATGTACCGGATGATCAAGGTTCACCCAGATCATCAGGGTTTTCAGCGTATACTCTGGCAGCATCCTGAAACAAAACAGATACAGGATTACAAGCTGACAACAGTTACGTTTGGGACAGCTTCGGCCCCATACCTGGCAGTACGGACCCTACAGCAACTTTCGCTGGACGAAAGGCAAAACTGGCCTTTGGTTTCTAGTGCAACATTAACAAGTTTCTATGTTGATGACTTGCTGACTGGAGCAGACAATGTTGCTGATGCAATTAAACTGCAAGGAGAGTTAATAAATATGCTTGCTGGAGGAGGTTTCAAGTTGCGAAAATGGGCAAGCAATTCGCATGATTTGTTGGAAACCTTACCTGTGGAGTATCGGGAATTGAAGAGTACTCTACCGATTACAGATGGCGACTCCATAGAAACTTTGGGAATCTGCTGGCATCCCTTATCTGATTTCTTCACATATGCCATTCATGTGGACAGAACATACGATGCAACGACAAAACGAACCATACTCTCTGAGGTTGCATCGTTGTACGATGCTTTGGGATGGCTAGCCCCAGTCATTATAGTTGCGAAAATGTTGATCCAAACGTTGTGGATTTTGGGAGGTGACTGGGATAGCCCAGTGTCTCAGGACATTGAGGACAGATGGGGCACTTTCAGGTCAGATTTGCCAAATTTAAAGAATTTGAGGGTCTCACGTTGGATATTTTACGACCCTGAATCGGAGGCACAGCTGCACGGATTTTGCGATGCCTCTGAAAAGGCTTTCGCTGCGGTTGTTTACCTGCGAATCAAAGATAGAAACGGAAATATACAAACAACTCTACTCACAGCTAAGACAAAGGTAGCCCCCATAAAACCAACTACTATTCCACGGCTGGAATTAAATGGGGCTGTTCTTCTTGCAAGGCTTCTTAAATCTACAATTCAAGATATGCATCTTGAAAACATGCCCACCTTCGCATGGACAGACTCCACAATCACGTTACATTGGATCAAGGAGAATCCATCACGTTGGAAGGTCTATGTGGCAAACCGTGTCGTGGAAATTCAGGAAATCATAAAATATGACCACTGGCGGCATGTTTCAACGAAACAAAACCCAGCAGATTTGGCATCACGGGGCACAACAGTGTCAAAAATGATTGACAATAACTTATGGTGGCACGGACCTGTTTGGCTGAGCGAAAAGGAGTCAGAATGGCCAGAACCTAAGGAAATTATCGGTAAAACGGATCTAGAAGCCAAGCAACAAAATAATAGAGCTGCTAATTTTTTGACAAATATCGAAAATGAAATGTTTAATCGATATTCGTCATTTATGCGATTGAAACGCATTGTAACACAGCTCCTACGTTTTAAGCATAACACTCAAAACCCGTCAAAAAGGCAAACCGGTCATTTAACTTCGACAGAATTGCAAAGGGGAGAAATAACAATTTTAAGAAGTGTACAGAAACTAGAATTTACCGAAGAATACGAAAATCTAAGTCAGAATAAATCGGTTTCTAGGGGTAGCAAGCTGTTCACCTTAAATCCATTTATGGACAGGAATGGACTGATCAGAGTAGGTGGACGATTGGAGCATGCCTTCATCCCATACAACAGAAAACACCCAATAATTTTACCGCGAAAGCATATCGTGACATTGTTGATAATTGACAAAATACATTTAGAAACATGTCATGGCGGACCCTCTCTAGTATTGAACGCAAGCCGCGATCAATATTGGATATTAGATGGGAGAAGAAGCATAACTACACAGATGCACAAGTGCATCACGTGTTCTCGACATCGCGGCGCAACCCTAACACAGTTAATGGGGAATCTGCCTTCAGCACGGATAAATGTAACAAAACCATTCACTAAAGTTGGCATAGATTATGCTGGACCAGTGATGCTGAAATCATCAAGGCAGAGAAATGCAAGGTTGTACAAAGCCTATTTATGCATTTTTGTTTGTATGGCCACGAAGGCCATGCATATCGAGCTAGTATCCGACCTGACATCAGAAGGCTTCCTCGCTGCTTTGAAGCGATTCATTGCCCGCAGAGGATTGTGCACGGATATTTTTTCCGATTGCGGCACAAACTTTATCGGTGGGAAAACCATTTTGGACAGGGAGATGAGGGCTGCAATCAAAAAGGCCGAACCGGAGGCAGCTCAAAGGCTGGCTGAGAAAGCCATAACTTGGCATTTTAACCCACCAGCAGCTCCACACTTCGGCGGGATCTGGGAGGCCGGAGTAAAGACAGTAAAGAATCACTTGAAACGAACACTTGGACAAGCAAAGTGTACCTTTGAAGAATATGCGACGGTCCTTGCAGAGATCGAAGCATGTTTGAATTCCCGACCATTATGCGGTATCCGAGACAATCCCGATGAATTTTTTGTGCTTACACCTGCACATTTCCTGATTGGTCAAGAGATGAACGCACTGCCGGAGTCGGATCTCGACAAGGAGAATGTACCATCCCTACAGAGATGGAAATATTGCCAATTGTTGAAGCAACAGTTTTGGAACAAATGGTCAAGGGACTATTTAAATCACCTTCAACATCGGCCAAAATGGCGCGCTAAGAAGGAAAATGTTAGTGTCGGAGACATCGTTCTTGTAAAACAACAAAATATAGCACCTACAAATTGGCCGTTAGGTAAAATTGAGGAGGTGTTTCCGGGTGCTGACAATTTAGTTCAAGTAGTCAAAGTTCGAACTGAAAATGGATTATTGCAGAGACCAATATCGAAAATTTGTCCACTACCAGTGGATACTAACAAACAGACATAATTGAGACCAAACATGTGTCGACATGTGCCGTCTTATTTCTATTGAGGCACATTCACTCATTAAAACATTTTCACATTCATTCATTAAACATTTCACATTCATTCATCTAACAATTTCACCTTCACTCATTAAGCTTTAGATACTAAAATGGAAGACATACTAGTGATTTCTGAAGAAGACTATTTTCCGTCATCCCCGAACAGCCCACTTTCACAGCTCTGTCCGGCGCTGACTGACCTGTTTCCAGACCCACCTCGTCGACTACCTCTTCCTCAGCATAGTGGACAGCTTGAGATGGAGCAGCCTTCAGCCGCTCAACCACAGTGGGACACCCCACAAACCAACCCTCAGCTGGATGAAGAAGTCATCATCAATGGCGGAAGGAGGGATCTTCATCGTCTACATAGGTTAAGACCAACGTCCACTCTGGCTGAGTTGGAAATGCGAGCTGAAAATAGTTTTCAGAAGTTTGTGACTAGGGAGGGGGTAGACATTTTTTTGCCAAAGGAAGTGTTGGACAGGATTAACTTTAGGGTAATTCAAAAAAAGAAAAGAAAAGAGCACACTATAAACCTGCCTGATCGATATCAGGCAAGGTTAAGAGTTAGGGCGGACGGAGTGATAATGTTCCACCATTACCATAAGCGGGGCGTATTAAAAAATTTACAAAAAAGGAAACAAAAAAGACTATTGAACGCGAGCGTTCAACGCGGGGGAGAATGTTCGTCGAACCTAAAAGTGTAAAAATAGAAAGAAAAACATTATAAATTAAAAACATGAATATTAAAAGTTCGTTTACCTGGTACCTGGGTGCTCACAGGTACATCCAAATTTCCAGTAAGGTAAGGTGCACTCACGAAGGGGATAACGCACTCGTTACTTAAAAACCGCGTGACCAATTTAATTTCATGTCCCTATGACAGCATACAAATGTCAGGGACAAATGTCACGGACAAATGTCAGGGACAAATGTCAGGCAGATTCCATGGCGTTGCCAGATTTGCCATTTATTGCTCAGGATCAGCTGATGTTTGGAGAAGTGACCGAATTCACCATGTGGTGGATAAGTAGTGCCCGGCATGTTGTCTCCAACCGGCTTTGGAGAGTTCTGAGTATAAAAGGGCCCCCGACGTTGATCAAATTGCCAGTTTTTCAGGAACAGGCTGACACAGAGCTACTACATGCCGTAAAAGGTCAGTGTAGCTTTAAATGCAGCTTAAACAGAAAAACACAGCGCCAGGGCTTCACTATTGGGATTTTCGACTAGAAAATAAATATTTTTTCCTTTAGATAGGCTTCGTCGGTGGTATTGCACATTTTTTCTTGGGAATTCGATTTTTTAAAGATAGACAACGCAGTTCATTGGTATTTTTGCTTTGGAAAGCTGTTTTTTTGTTTCGAAGGGAAATATATCGATTATTCTTGGATTAATTTATTTAGATTTAACATTTATTTGGGAGAATAAACTGAATGACAACTCACACTTTTCTTTTAATTACAAACCGCTACACATCCCACCATCCAACAGCTGAACAACAAATATGACACGAATCGTAACCTGTTCAGGTCCTCTTTTCTATTTCAGCTTAACACCAAGGATGAAGCTTATCTGAACGAAAATTTCCTTCTTTTCGAAATACCAACGACGAAGCCTATCTGAAGGAAAAAATATTTATTTTCTAGTCGAAAATTCCAAAGTGAAGCCCTGGCGCTGTTTTTCTTGCTTACATTGACCTTTTACGGCATGTAGTAGGTCTGTACTAGCCTGCTCCTGAAAAACTGGCAATTTGATCAACGTCGGGGGCCCTTTTATACTCAGAACTCTCCAACAGCCGGTTGGAGACAACATGTCGGGCCCTTATCCACCACATGGTGAATTCGGTCATTTCTCCAAACATCAGCTGACTTTTGGGCAATAAATGGCAAATCTGGCAACGCCATAGAATTTGCCTGACATTTGATCTCTGTCATAGGGACATGAAATTAAGTCGATTACGCGGTTTTTAAGTAACGAGTGCGTAATTATTACATTGTCGGCGTATGCGTAAGTTTTTAGTCCGTCGGTTTCATTCAGTTTCAGTACTAGTTCAGTCAAATAAATATTAAACAGAACAGGAGAAATAGGGGATCCCTGCGGGAGAGCATTGCTGCTTTTAAATTTAGTAGATACGACTCCATTAGCTCTGACCTGCACGGTTCGATTGGCTAAAATGTTTTTAATCAGACATATCGAGGCTTCATCAAATCCCCAACCTGAAAGCTGTTCTAGCACAACATCATATTTGACCCTATCATAAGCTTTTTCCACGTCCACAGCTAGAAGGTAAACCTCTCGCTTTTTAGATATGGACAACATGATGTCTGCCTCCAGCTCCAGGAGGAGAGATGATGTGCCCCGATATTTCCTAAATCCGTGAATCTCATTAGGTAAAATTTTCCCTATATTTTCAGCAAGTCTACGTCCTAGGATCTTCTCCAGGAGTCTTGCAGCACAGGGGAGGAGAGAAATTGGCCTCAGCTCTTTGGGTGAAATAGGGCCATTGGTTGAAAGGTTTCTTTTCTTATTGGGAACCTGAATGGCATTCTTCCACTCTTGCGGATAAACACCAACCTCCACAATACGATTAAAAAGAGCACACAGTCTCTCCCTGTAAACCAGAGGAGTCTTGCCTAACATACGCCCCTATCATGAATTCCACTGGAGTCTCGTTTTCAGTTCGATTCCACTCAACACGATCATGAGTTCCACCGGAGTGGAATAAGTTTTCGAAGATTGGTTCCAGTGGAAATTTCGTTATCATGATCTCCACTGAAACGTCAAATTTTGCGATTTTCTTTCCGTTAACTAAACGCGGTGGAATTGCATTGCTTTTAGTGTTTTTACGCATTTGTGGTGAGTTAAATCTGCCTTTTTCCTTCTTAAACGAAAACATATAGAAATTGTGCGTTGGAAATATAAAAGTAAATAAATAATTTGTAATTGAACAGATTTTAATTTGTAATTGAAGAATTTTTCTTTTGGGTTTCAAACCGTGCGATTTTCCTGGTGGCGGCAATTCGTTTAATACATATAAAAAGGCAGCTTTGTTTAGGCGAAAACAATAAAAACATAAAAACAATCACGTCTTAAATTTTTCAAACAGCGAAGAAGAAGCGTTTGACATTTGCGCAAAGCAATTCGACTTAATTTCGTATGGCAACGCTATACATCAATTCCAGTGGAATTTATGATACTCTTTCGAACTTCGGTGGAAAGGGCTTTGCCTGAAATGTATGGGCCACTGGTGCCTTTTTTTTTTGATGGCACACTAACGCCACCTTGTTAGATGTGTAGAGTACTTCCATACAAACAATAGTTACTATGGCAGCTCAGCTCTAAAGTACATCCGTCTCGAGTTATGCGCCCTAATCTAGAACGCGTATTTACCCCCTTATGAATTGCAAGTCGAACGAAAAAGGTGACGAACGTCCGATTTGGTATTACAAATAGCGTGTCGCGAACATTTGATTCGCCTCAAAAGTCGAAGCAAACGAACGTTTTGAATTTTGGAGGAGCCTACTATGATTGACTAATATTCGAATATTCGCGTAAGTACTAATATTTTCAGTTTTGTTAATAAAATACTTATGAAATGGTTACGATGAAGTGTAACTTGATGTCACACTATGCCATTTACGCCAATATGATGCAACTTGAGTCCAATAGAGTTTGTACTATGAAATAAATAGTTATAGGACTATTATAGGGCTCATATTTTCAGTTTTCCTAATTAAATACGCGTTATAAATTAGGGCGCATAACTCGAGACGGATGTACTTTAGAACTGAGCTGCCATAGTGACTATTGTTAGTATGGAAGTACTCTACACATCTAACAAGGTGGCGTTAGTGTGCCATCAAAAAAAAAAGGCACCATTTTTGGGCATAGCCCTTTGACTTTGAGTGGAATTGTATTTGTTGAAGATACTTTGAACGCGATCTAGGCAGGCACTGTTTTGTAAAAAACAAACGACGTGTCAATTAATTAATATCGTCTAGTGTGTTAATTTGTGTGTTGCGTGGAATAAAATCGTTGAATATTTGTTCAATCCTCCCTTGTTTATTTCATCAGGTTATGGGCCTATACCTGCCGTAAAGCAGCAATTTGTGAAAACCATTTATTTCATTAAAATAGTGTTAACAATATATTGTGAACATGCCAAATAGCAATTCTTTGATGTCCATTGAGAAACTGACCGGCCGAGATAATTGGGCAACTTGGAGCTTTGCAGTAAAAGCTTACTTGCAACATGAAGATTTATATGACTGCATATTGTCGACTCCAATTCCTACCGAGACAGAAAAGCTAAAGAAAGACATCAAAGCGAAATCAAAATTGATTCTTCTAGTGGATCCGACATTATATGTTCACATTCAAGATGCGCAAAATGCTAAACAGGTTTGGGATAACTTAGCAAGGGCATTTGAAGACAGCGGGCTGACCAGGAAAGTTGGACTGTTACGTGAACTGGTAAATACCAACCTGGAAAACAGTCAGTCCATTGAAGACTATGTTAATAAAATAATGTCAGCAGCACACAAACTGAGAAACATAAAATTTAATGTAGACGATGAGTGGCTGGGTACTCTGATGCTGGCAGGCCTACCCGACATGTACAGGCCAATGATCATGGGCTTAGAAAGTTCTGGTATGAAGATTAGTGCCGATCTTGTTAAAAATAAATTATTGCAAGAAATTAAAACTACAGACACCACTGCTCTTTATACAAACACAAAGAAAGCACAGCCCAAGCATGAACAGCAAGTACCAAATAAGAAAGGTCCAAGATGTTTTAACTGCAACAAGTATGGCCATTTAAGTAAAAATTGTTGGTTTAAAAAAGGAAGTACAAAAAGCGATGCTAATAAAGCTGGATTTGTAGCAGCATTTTCAGCACTGATGTCAAAGGACTCCGATAGCTGGTATGTAGACTCCGGAGCCTCCATGCATATGACCATGCACCGGGATTGGCTCAGCGATGTCACCTCTGCACCTGTACAAAACATTAGAATTGCCAACAACAAGATATTATAAGTTGAGTGCTGTGGTAATGTATCTATCAAAGTTATAGGAGAAAACGGCTGCACTGAAAAAATACAGGTCAGAAATGTCTTATATGTGCCACAATTGTCAAATAATTTACTGTCAGTTAGCAAGATTATTAAAAGTGGCTGCAAAGTTGCATTTAACAAGGAAGGCTGTCAGATATATAATCAGTATGGAAATCTAGTGGCAAACGCAAGTTCGTCAAATGATACATACAAATTAAATACTTGTGAAAGGAAGGAAATTCAAGCTTTACTATCACACACTGATAATGATATTTTTGTGTGGCATCAACGAATGGGCCATTTAAATTTCACAGATATAAGTAAAATACCACAATGTGCAGAAGGTGTGAAATATAAAAATGAGAAGCATAATTGTATATGTGCTACTTGTCTTGAAGGAAAACAGACCAGGCTACCATTCCCGAATGAAGGCTCCCGAGCAACCAGTTTGCTAGAGCTCATTCACAGCGATGTCTGCGGCCCGATGAATGCCACTTCTCTAGGCGGAGCCAGGTACTTTATTACATTTATAGACGACTATTCACGCCGAGTACATGTATATTTTTTGAAACATAAAAATGAAGCATTTGAAAAATTTGTGGAATTCAAGAACAGAGTAGAAAATGAGTTGAGTATGAAAATAAAAATATTAAGAAGCGACAATGGTACTGAATATAAAAATAGAAATTTTGATACTTACCTTAAAAAGCATGGAATATTGCACCAAACAACTAATCCTTATACTCCAGAACAAAACGGCCTGAGCGAAAGGATGAACAGAACTTTGATAGAACGTGCCAAATGTATGATTCTGAATGCTAAATTACAGGATGCATTCTGGGCAGAAGCAGTTGCAACAGCCGCATATATTATTAATCGCTCACCGACTCGTGCTCTATCATATATAACACCACAAGAAGTGTGGACTGGAGAGAAACCAAACTTGAGCAACATGAGAATTTTTGGCTGTGAGGCCATGGTACACATTCCTAAAGAAAAAAGAACCAAGCTAGAAGCCAAAGCACGGAAGTTAATCTTCGTTGGTTATAATGACTGTACCAAGGGCTACAAATTCATTGATCTGAAAACCAAAAATGTAATATTGAGTAGAGATGTGACATTCTTAGAAGCGACAGTACAAAGAAATAAAGTAGATAATGAACTTAAAAAAGAAGTTAATAAATCTGAAAAGGAAAAAGCAACTAAGACAAAAACAAAAGAAGTATACTTACCTCTGGAAGACGAAGAACCTGTCGAACATGAAAGACAAGAAGAAAGTGATATAAATCTTTCAGATGAATCATTGTCATCATATGAAAATGTTAATGATGAAACATATCTACCAGATGAAACTGTAGAATCTTTACCTGAATTTGATCGAGTACTGAGACCTCGACGAGCACAAACACATGAAGGTTCTGATGAGCACACTGAAGATTCTGCATCTCTTATGTGTATGCATGGTGAGTCTACAATAAGCCTGCTAAACAGTGATCCTCAGAGTTATGAAGAAGCTCTTAATGACGAGAAGGCTAATGAATGGAAAAGAGCAATGGATGAGGAATATCAATCCCTGCTAAAGAATAATACATGGACACTAGTAGATTTGCCAGACCGAAGGAAAGTCATTCCCTGTAGATGGGTTTATAAAAGAAAAACAGATGAGAATGGATATGTAACACGCTATAAAGCAAGGTTGGTAATAAAGGGATACAGGCAAGTCAAGGGAATTGATTATCATGAGATTTATGCACCTGTTGTTCGCTATTGTTCAGTCAGATATTTAATTGGCTTAGCAGCAAAATACAATCTTGAAATACATCAGATGGATGCGATCACAGCCTTCTTGCAAGGTGAGATTGTTGAAGAAATATATATGTCACCTCCACCTGGTTATGAAGAAGATAATAAAGTATGCAAACTAAATAAGTCTCTATATGGATTAAAGCAAGCCAGCAGACAGTGGAACATTAAATTGAACGCTGCACTAATAGAAATTGATATGACTCGTTCACAAGTAGATCCCTGCATATACTACCATATCAAAAATGAAAATGATATACTATTTATAGCTGTGTATGTTGATGACCTCTTGTACTTTTACAATAATGAAGAAACATCGGTCATGATAAAAGAGAAATTAAAGAAGAAATTTGCTATGAAAGATATGGGCAAAGCAAGTCATTGTATTGGATTTAGAATCAGTCAAGACAAAAACAAAAATGAGATTTCCATAGATCAATCATTATACGTGAAAAAGATACTCACCCGGTTTAAAATGATTAACTGCAATCCAATTTCAACGCCTTGTGATGCAAATGTTAAGTTTAGAAGAGCGAAGTACCAAAATGAGATACTTAAGAATATTCCATATCAAGAAGTTATAGGTTGTCTACTGTACCTATCACAAGGAACCAGACCAGATATTACCTATATTGTTAATTGTTTGAGCAGATATAATAGTGAACCCACCAATGAACATTGGACTGCAATAAAAAGAGTGTTGAGGTATTTAAAAGGGACAATGCACATGAAGTTGACCTATAAAAGAAACCCAGTTGAAAATATTCATGGTTACTGTGACGCCGATTGGGCCAACGATATTGAAGATCGGAGGTCCTGCACTGGATATGTGTTTCTATTTCAAGGAGCAGCCATATCCTGGAATTCAAAGAAACAACAAACCATAGCCTTATCCAGCACTGAGGCTGAATATATGTCTTTAGCGACTGCTATACAAGAAGCTCTTTGGTTAAAACAGCTGGAAGAAGAGTTTTGGCCGAAACTAAAAAATGTTCCTATTGTGCTCTATTGCGATAATCAAAGTGCCATTAGTCTTTCAGGCAATGCAATGTATCAGGCCCGCAGTAAACACATTGATGTCCGCTACCACTTTGTACGAGAGAAGATTGCTGACAATCAAGTTTTGCCAAAATACAAATGCACTCGAGATATGGTTGCGGATGTTTTCACGAAAGGGCTGCATAAACCAAAACACGAAGAATTCACCAAGGCGATGGGCTTAAGGCGTTCGCGTTCAGGAGAGGCTGTTGAAGATACTTTGAACGCGATCTAGGCAGGCACTGTTTTGTAAAAAACAAAGGATGCTGTCTAACGACGTGTCAATTAATTAATATCGTCTAGTGTGTTAATTTGTGTGTTGCGTGGAATAAAATCGTTGAATATTTGTTCAATCCTCCCTTGTTTATTTCATCAGTATTCCACACGGAATTCATGATAGGGGTGATAGAGTATGTAATTAAATTCCTTCCAGGCGCTGATCCCTTACAGTCGGTAAGAGCCCTACTAAACTCCATGAAGGAAATTGTGTGGCATATGGAATGCGAAAAGCCATCCTCATCAGAAGTCTCAGAAAAGGACCAAGAATCCCTACGTTCTATCAACTCTGATCTGAAAGTGGAGTCCCCCGAGTATAATGTCCAAGATCTGGCCAGTTCCTCAGCGATTCTGCTGGAATCCACGTAGATATTGTCCACCCTAAGACTACCAATAATATTAGTAGAATTATTGCCGGACAGGGCTCGGACCTTCCTCCACGCATCTCTAACATTAATGGATGGGTCTATATTTTCCGCGAAATTAATCCAGGTCTCTCTTTTAGCATTTAAAATGGATTTTTTCACAATAGCTGACTCTTTACGGTAGTTTATTAAATTAGGAGTGGTTGGATGTCTCTGAAAGTACTTCCATGCTTTATTTTTTGCTCTAATTTTGTTTAATATGTCCTGGTTCATCCACCTAGGCTGTGTACTAGGCAAGGAAATTGAGAGTGGAATTCCAACAGAAGCCCCTACTTTAATTGCTCTAGTGAGCTGAGCAGCCTCTTTATTAACATTCCCAGATACCGGCCTCAAGGAGATTTCTCTTTCCACAGTAGCAGAAAAATTATCCCATTTCGCCCTGTGTTCACAGAATCTAGGAGTTGCGGTATTTTTTGCGATCTGGAAATGTGAATCAATTATGATGGGAAAATGATCGCTACCATCCGTACTCTCATGCGTGGTCCAATTGAGAACAGACGCAATATTCGGGGGGGCTAGCGTAACGTCTATATGGGAGAAGGTTCCAGTGCCCGAAAAAAAAGTAGGACTACCAGTATTAAGCAGACATAGGTTCTGACTCTCTATCCAGTTAGCAAACATTCGTCCCCTACGACTCCATTGCGTCGACTCCCAAAGAGGGCTATGAGCATTGATGTCTCCACCAATTATGGTGTTAGGAGGGAGCTGATTCGTCAGGTTCTGCAAATCTGTAAACGAAACATCTTGTGTATTTTCCAGATAAATAGAAGCAAACGTTAAATGTCTGGAGGCCTCAAAAGATATTGCACAGGCAGTTAAATTACTATTAATTTGGATCCGAGAAACCGCGATGGAGTTGTGCACCAATATGGCCTATTCTCTCTAGGGGAATTAAATCCGTGAAACGAATAAGATCCTAGCCTAACTGGCTCTTCATGGGAAAAGAGGTGGGTTTCCTGGAGGAGTATAACCTGAGGCCGGTATCTAGAAATTAGGAGCTCTAGAGAAGGGCGATTATTTCGCAGCCCTCTTATATTCCATTGCAAAATTTTAATATTTTTAATGGAAGGTCGTAAATTATTAAATTGAAAATTACTCATAAGCAAAAATTAATAAATAAATAGAATTCAATTGAAGAGATTAGCGGAATATTAGAGATAAATATACATGAATATATGAATTTAATTGATTAAAATTAATCTGATAGTGAAGAAAACTCGTCCGTTATGTCATCACTATCGGAAGTATTTAAATTCGCAGGAAAAATTAGTTCTTTACCCCTTCTTCTCCCGACGATAATGAGGAGAACTCAACATCCAAAAGAGAGAAAGAAGAAATGGAATCAGGGCTATTATTCCTGTTTTCTTTCCAATCTTCTCCATTGACTGGAGCTGGACCAAAGGTCCCAAAAAGATCGCAAGGTAAGTTATTTATTTCATTATTATTTTTTGTAGTAGAAGTACTTTGGAGTCCTGACTCAGGATTCTCCAAATCAGAAGAGGAGGTAGTTTTAATATTATTTTGAATTTTCTTATTTGACTTTTTTGTTTTTGATGAAGCAGTTGTAGATTTGTTAATACTTTCATTCACTTTGAAATTGAAAGGTGGAGGCTTGTTTGAGATTCCCTGGAAGCCAGGCGGGGTAGGCCTCGGCTCCACTTTAGTGGATGTAGAAGGGACTGAGATAGACTCGGTAGGAGGAGTGACGGGGTTAGATGCGGTTGAGACGGCATTAGAATTAGGGTGAGGGGTTTTTGATTGCGCTCTTTTGAACCCTGGGGGGGTGGGTTTTGTTGTGGCATTTACGATTTGTTTGGGTGTAATTGCAGGTTGAGGAGATGGTTTAAATATTTGAGCTGGGACTGTGGTGATGCTAGCATAGGTAGGGCCTTCCTGGGACTTTTTAGTAGCACAGTATTCCCGCCTAGCCTCATACATTGTGCATTTCCTAATAGTTTTGATTTGTAGTATGTCCTTTTGCTTAATAAATTCAGGACATTTCCTATTGTATGACTCGTGGGATTCGTCATTGCAATTAACACAGAATTTGCGAACGCAAGTTGTTGTCGCGTGAGGACCATCCATCCCACAAGTACCGCAGATTTCGCCTTCCTCCTTGCACCATTTCGCGGTGTGACCTAATTTCTGGCATTTCCTACACCTCATAGGAGAAGGGTAATATTCCCTAATGGGAATGGATTGCCAAGGACCCATTATTTCCTTCGGAAGCTTAAAAGCATTAAAAGTAAGTATCAGAAGTCCTGTTGGTATTCTAGTACCCGGTGAAACCGGATCGGGCCTTGTGATTTGGATTACCTCTGTAATGCCCTGCGGTTTGAAACCCTCTTCCTGGCTCATTGACTTCAGCTCAGGACAATATGCCGTTCCCTTAACGGAATTTAGGCTACTATGCAGCTCTGCTTTAGCGAGTATACCATCTATATTATTTCTTTTTATAAAGAGATCCGCGATATTCATATTGTCCACTAATAACAATAAGGAACCATCGCGGAGGAAATTTGATTGTGTGAATCTTTGAGATATCCCATCAATCGCCTTCCTGATTCTAAATTGTTTATAAGCTCGAAGTGGTTTATCGCTATCCAAGGTTTTTATAACTATATAACGAGGTTGTGACCCCAAATTTAAACTCTTGATGGCAGGTTTCGGTAGACTAGGAAAGCACTTTTAGTGAATATTAAAACAGACTTTATTTGATTATCAGAAGATTTTATTTTGCCAGCTACGTCCTGCTTACAAGCCTTTTCCGAGAATACTAAACTTAATGGCTGCTCCATTACGGCAATGCTTTTTCAGCCAGGCTACTGTTATTTCCACTGCTACTGCTCCGGTTGCTGAATTCAACCGAGTAGGGAAATCACAGTAGCAGGCCAACTGTGGCTAACTTCTGACGCCACATTACCCCCTTGCGGAGATTTCTGCGCACTCACAGACCAGCCTGAAAGCGCTCCGGGAACCGGCCTTTACGGCCAGCTCTTGTGGTGCGGGAATCTGCTGCTGGTTGCGATCTTGAGTGCCGCAGAATAGAGGTTGGAGCTGCAGGTGGTTGCAATGTTGAGTGCCGCGGAATAGAGGTTGGAACTGCAGGTGGCGATGAGTCGGGGCAAATTGTGTCAGCAGGAGCGTCGTCATTCAAACTGTAAGCTGGTTTGACTCTATCCATGCAACGTCGTGACCTCGCCGGCGAATGGTGACCGTCTTCTCTGTCCGTCCGACGACCGGGTAGGGTCCAGAGTAGGGTGGTTGCAGGGTCACTCGCACGCTGTCATCGCGAAGCATGATCTGTGAAGCGTCCTTCAGATCCTTGAAGACAAAGATGCTTGGCTTCGCATGCCGTGAGGCAGGCTGAGGTCTCAGGTTGGACATTGTTTGTCGCAGACGTGAAATAAAATCTGATCCCTCGCTGCTTGTTGAAGGAGTAAAATATTCTCCTGGTAAACGGAGTGGCTCACCATAAACGAGCTCTGCAGATGATGAATGCAGATCATCTTTCCATGCCGTCCGCATTCCAAGTAGCACCAGTGGCAGGGCCTCTGTCCAGGATACGCCAGGATGCCACATAAGGGCAGCCTTCAGTTGCCGGTGTGGCCGTTCTATCATCCCGTTCGCGCAGGGGTGATATGCTGTGGTCCTGGATTGCTTGAAACCAACGAGCTTACCAAGCTCTTGAAATAGTGAGGCTTCAAACTGCCGACCACGATCAGTGGTGATGCGATGCGGAACACCAAAGCGGGAGATCCAAGCGGTGATAAGGGCTTTCGCTATTGTCTCGGCGGTAATGTCTGCGGTTGGGTAAACTTCAAGCCAGCATGTAAACCTGTCCGTGGCCGTCAGAAAATATTTGAAACCCTCAGAAACTGGTAAAGGGCCAACTATGTCTATATGGACGTGTGCAAAACGATCTGTCGGCAGTGCGAAGGTGCTAAGCGGTGCGCGGACATGCCTTGTCACTTTAGCACGTTGACACGACAGACAGGCGCGTGTCCATGCACGACAGTCTCGTTGGATGCTAGGCCAAACGAAACGTTCCGAAACAAGTCGAGCGGTCGCACGTACTCCAGGATGACAGAGGTTGTGCAGCGAGTTGAATACCTGTTGTCGGAAAGGAGTTGTCACGAAAGGCCGTGAGCGTGCTGTGGATGTATCACAATATATAAATACATCTGATCCGAGCACTGGTTCACGCTTTAGTTTGAGTGCCGAACCGTGATCCAATAAACGCTGGAACTCAGGGTCGTTTTCTTGTGACTGGGCCAGTGCCCGAAGATCGACAGGTTCCACCGATATAGCTGCTATCCTTGATAGAGCGTCAGCTACTACATTGTCGGCACCACTTACATGCTGGATGTCCGTGGTGAACTGCGCAATGTACGACAATTGGCGAAGCTGAACTGGTGGAAGCTTCTCTCGTCGTTGTTTGAAGGCATATATTAAAGGCTTGTGGTCCGTATAAATTGTGCAATGCTGAGCCTCTAATATATGACGAAAATGCTGGACTGCTTCGTATATGGCGAGCAGCTCACGGTAGTAAGCTGGCCATACGGTCTGGTCTTCTTCAGTGTTTTCTACACCCAGGATTGCTGCTGTCTTGGTGAGAGCATTCGATAGCCGCTTTGAATGTTCTTTTGAAAGTTTCTTTGAAAAGAACGCGATGGGCTGCCAGGAACCGTTGACAAACTGCTGGAGACAAGCACCAACGGAATGGCTAGAAGCATCGCTAAAAAGACCAATCGGCGCATCTGAAACGGGATGGTGAAGAAGAGTGAGTCTAGACAGAGCCTCCTTGCAGGCCACGAAAGTGCGCTCGAGAGATGGTGTCCAGTGAATGGGCTGTGATCCACGAAGACCAGCGACGGCACCATCTAAGGGAGCTTGATGTTCAGCAGCTGCGGGCAGAAAACGGCGATAAAAATTTATCATGCCCAAAAATCGACGAAGGGCCTTAGCGGGGTCGGGGTCACCAATTTAGTGAATATTAAAACACAGACTTTATTTGATTATCAGAAGATTTTATTTTGCCAGCTACGTCCTGCTTACAAGCCTTTTCCGAGAATACTAAACTTAATGGCTGCTCCATTACGGCAATGCTTTTTCAGCCAGGCTACTGTGATTTCCACTGCTACTACTCCGGTTGCTGAATTCAACCGAGTAGGGAAATCACAGTAGCAGGCCAACTGTGGCTAACTTCTGACGCCACACACTCGTCCGTTAGACCATGATTACACGATTCGCTGGAGCGCACGTTCTGCACGAAACGATAGGCGGGGGGAGAAGTGGGGAAGAGAATAGGAAAAAGCGAACGAAAACTAAAACTGGCGTTCGCTTCGGAACGGAACAAAGGCGATGGACGGACATTTCCATGTTCATTTGTTTCGATTTCGAACTGAGAAACGGGCGCGGAGTTTGAATTTATTAATAAAATACATGAAAACAAATAAAATTGTCAGACAAATTTAGAGTGCTTAAGAATTTGCTTATTTAGAGTTGTTATTGAAAATGTAGCTGCCTGCATAGGCCATAAAAAAACTCTAGTAATTAGCGAACAGGCAGAAATCGCAGCAAAAAGGTGTGCGCAGGAAGGGTAATAAAATCAACCCTTCGATAGGCGACGCGCCTCGTTTATGTCTGTAGGCAATGCATCATAAATTTTAGATATATTTACTGTAACTAACATCTGGCATGCATTAGAATCTGCTGGACGAGCGAAGATTTGTTATTTAGTCCTCATTCAGTCAGTGAATCTTAAGTTTGTTTCATTTCCAAATGTCGCACTGTCAAATTATAGCGTCCGCTTCCGCGAATACGTGTGAACACGAAAGCGCAGAAAGGCACGTGAAAGCGGACGTGCCCACGAATCGTGTAATCATAGTCTTAGGGAAACAGTCTCTGCGGCTCGTTTATTTTGTTTCCTTTGTTTTTTCACAGGTGGCGTGCCGGTCTCTAGCATCGAAAAGGAGTTGGCGCTGGCTAAGCCAGACGCCATTTTGAAGGGTGGAAACTTCCGCCCTCCTGACTAATTTACTTCTTGCAGGGAAACTAATCTATATATATAAAAATCAATTGCTGTTCGTTAGTCTCGCTAAAACTCGAGAACGGCTGGACTGATTTGGCTAATTTTGGTTTTGAATTATTTGTGGAAGTCCAGGGAAGGTTTAAAAGGTGAGCAAATATGAAAAAAATGCTTGGAATATAGTAAAAAAAACATTTTCGCTTTCCCTTACGACAGAAGTTTTACACGGAATTTCAATTCAAAAGAGTAGTTTTAGAGTATGTGGACCCATAATTTAAAATTGATTTTCATAAAATATAGTGGATTTTGAGGTAAGATTTGGTGAAAGCGAAATTTTGCAAACAATTACATTGATTAGTCGTTGGTTTTTAGCGATACTCGATTAGTTTTGATTTGATACACGAGGATTTCAAGATTCTAAAATTCTCAGTGAAGAACAATGTAATTTCGATAGATTTCGTTCGTCGTCTACTTTCAACATTTTTAAAGGTATATGTATAAAAGCTTTTTAACCAAAAATTAAACCGACAAAAAAGGAACTGAAAAATGAAAAATAAAATAAACCCTTTTAGTCTGAATAACTGAGCACCTAAACTAATGTAAGTAACTAATTTTTAATCGGCGCCAAACAAACAAACAATTTTTCCTTTGGCGCCAACTCAAAATTAGTTGCTTACATTAGTTTAGGGCTCAGTTATTCAGACTAAAAAGGTTTACTTTATTTTTCACTTTTCAGTTTTTTTGAAGTGAAAACTTCTTTAGCGGCGTTGAGCACTTTTTTGGGATGGGTAAAAAATGTAAATTTCGCGTCAGGTCACGTGACCCTGATCGAAAAACCGTAAGACGGACAGGGCGCTTGCGCGAGTGTGTGTTTGTACACAGCCTGCTACGCGCATCTACGGAAAAAGCTTTAATGATTTGCCAATGATTTTGAGTGGAGATTTCAACATAAACTTTGCAGACGATAAAAATCAACTATTAATTGCATTTTTAAATAATGAATTTGGTTTAACGATGTCAAATGATCGCAATCTTAGCACAACGAAATACAAAACTACTATTGATGCGGTCTTTATTAGACATCTAATTCTAAATAGATTCGAATCAAAATTGTTCGTTTCTTACTTCAGCTACCATAAACCTATTGTATCAGTTTTGGAGATTGGCGATGATGATGCTGGTAATGATGATGGTGAAAGAGTCGTTGAAATTATGGATGAAAGTTGATTTTTCTGAGAGATAAACTTTTTAATGTAAATTAATTGTAATAGTTCTGAAGTGTTAAATTTTTTATGTAATATAAATTGTCATGTTTGTGTACGATAGCGCAATAAATGAATATTGTATTTTACCACATAAATGATAGTACTTTTATACTGATAAATAAAGCAATTCGTGCGAAAATATTCCCTAACCATTCCAAAATATTCAAAAATGCACAACGTTAATGTTCAAGTTTTCACTTCTGCCGGCACTCCCGGAGTACCACCCATTGTTTTTTTTTTGTCGGTATAATTTTTTGTTAAAAAGCTTTTATTTCTCACTTTTCAATTTCTTTGTTGGTCGGTTTAATTTTTTGTTAAAAGGTTTTTATTTACCCCTAGGGGTAGAATTTTGTTTTCAAATTTATTTTAATGGGACCCTATATGTAATAAAAAAAGAGTCATCAAAATCGGACTACTCTGTAAAGCCCGCTCTACACTTAGCTCGCGGATCGCGCGCGAAGGCCGCGACGGGCGCGAACGTTAAGATTGAAGCCGTTTCGCATATTTTTCGCGGGCTCGCGGTTTGTTCCCCGATTTTGGAACAACAGTCAGTATGTTCCATACGTAAAAATGGACCGCTTGCAAACTTTTACAAGATGCATCATTGATCATATGGGATGGATGTACCATGAGTAATAGAATTCATGTTGAAGTACTAAATCGAACGCTCCAAGACCTCAGAAATTCAGGTCCTGTCATGGGTGGTGCTACTTTTATGTGTGCGGGAGATTTTCGGCAAACAACAAATACGACACGAATCGTTACCTGTTCAGGTCCTCTTTTCTATTTCAGCTTAACATTTTTTGGTGGTTCCATCCAGGAAGTGTGAGCTCATTTGGTTTTTCTCTCAATTTTTGGTTTAGCGTTAACGTACTTGTTGATATCTTCGATATATTTTCCTTGTAAGACGGGACAATGACTACTCTAAAGCAGGCACTCACTAGTGAGAAAATACTTAGAGATCGAATAGATAGGATTGTCGAAAACGGAAGAAAGACTGCAAAAGCAAGACGTACATTGGGTTTTTACGAAACTAAGATAACGGATTTAGGAAGGGAGTGGAATGACTATCGTGGGGCTGATCGGTTTGTTAGGGAATTGGTTTTGACAACTGAAGAACTAGGTACGCCTGAATGCGTGTCGGCGGATCTTTATGGTGTCACAGAGCTAAAATATAGCGAATATATGGGAGAGTTACTGCAAGGCATGCGTAAGTGCTCACCTACGCAAGACGCCAATACAGGGGCTGGTACAGGTACCTCTACCGGCAATAACACAACCATGATTCGCGAAGAGTCACTCTTACCTAGGATTGCGTTGCCAAAGTATAATGGCGATTACGATACCTGGCGATCATTCCATGATATATTTGTGTCATTAGTCCACGACAATGCTCGTTTAACCCCAGTACAGAAACTGCATCATCTTAAGGCATGTCTAATTGGAGAAGCCGAGAAATTCTTGCGACATACACCAATTACAAATGCAGATTATGAGCCTGCGTGGAAAAAATTAAGGGAAAGATACGAGTATAAACGTATTCTCGTGAATCACCAGTTGAAGTCCCTCACAAACCAGATGAAGCTAACAACTGAAACAGCCAGCGGGATTAAGTCACTTGTCGACACAACTGAGGAATGTATGCAACAGTTGAAGATCCTCAGCGTTGACATATCCTCATGGGATGTGATTCTCATTTATTTAATTGTTCAGAAGCTCCCCTTTTATACCCTAAAATTATGGAAGGAGGAACAAGGAGCATCCCAACAGTTGCCCACTTACGAGCATTTCACTACATTTTTGAAAACTCGGATAAGGGTTTTAGAGTCAATTTCAGACACCATAATTCCAAGGCAACGAATTTGTTTGCTGGATCAAATCGTGCGTAAGCGCCTGGGAGCTCCGTAAATTCGTCTTCATTTTGTCGACAGATTTGGCCATCTCATCGACCTCTTCGCAGACCGACTCGAGGGATAATTTGACCTACCTGAAGGCGTTGATTTCATTGATTGATCATTTATGCCAACACTTCGCTTTTCTATTTGGCTCCGAAGATTCCTCCGGGACTGGAGCGTGTTTTCTGTGAAGAACGTCGACAAATCGCCGAGGGCCTCCAGGGCTTCCTGCAGCACACGGATTATTCGTGAATTCAATGAATTTATGGAGGATACTCACCTTGTCCGTGTCTAAACGAGTTTCCAGGATTTTATTCAACCGTTTCTGGACGACATCGTCCTTATTTTCCGCTGTTTCCGTCATTTTACGGTCGTATTCTTCAGTTTTGCAGCAAATTTTCTACGTGACAGAACCAAGTCAACCAATAAATGTCACATTGACTTTTAAACAAGATTGATATACAGACAGTGCTGCCAATGCGAAGCATTAAAGTCAGCACTTCTCAAAGTTATTACATTAAAAGGTTCGTTCGATGAGAGAGTCGTTAGAAAAACTGTGGCGCCCCCAAGAGTTTAAGTGAAATGTTTAAATAAAATAAAGGCCACTTTAGTGACGCCTTCTGCAAATTAAAACCAAACAAACAATAACATAAAAGTGTTTGAAAAAATTTGTGTGTTTAAACTAATTAAATAAATTGCGGAGTTTTATTATCTGGCTCATCAATTAAGGTAATTTAATTAGTAAAGTTCGGTCTGTTAAAACAGTTAATTTTTATTCCTAAAGCAGGGGGAAAACTGAAATTACACTCAAATTATTGACTGAATTTACAGAAAAAAATTCTGTCTAGGAATTGAAAATTAAGTCAAATATTTGAAATATTTCAGTACGTTTTCAGCCTCTTTTCAGCCCTCTTTCAGTTTTATATTTTTCACCTGGGTTACGAACTCGTAATTGCGAGCGTTTACCAACTCTTCACGTTTTCAGAAAAGATAAAAAGAGAAACAGCCACATTGTAGACATTTTTGGAAATATCTTATCGAATTAACTTTATTTAAAAATAAATAAAAGGTGAAATCTTTAACTATCTTTATAATATCAGCCATTGGTAAACTTTATTAAAATTTTCTTAGAAAATGAGTTTATCATGAACCTTTTCCAAAGGCGTATATGAAATAACTAAACACAGAGGACTCTCATGGAAACCTGTCCCTTGAAATTTCCAAAAATTATCAAAATATATTTTTCACTTTCTCGAAAACGTGATGTGATGGCATTTTGATTTTCGAATTTGGATTCAACTAATCAAGATTTATAAAATTCTCTTAGTTAGAGACCTGTTCTTGGCTTTTTTATTGATTATTGAGAGTTACTGCTGTAGCCTCTGCTCACCCGCAGTAGGCTAACCCGTCATCGCGCCCCTTTCCCTGGGATCCAGCCAGAAGCCTCAGTTGCACACACCCGATCCTTTCGACCGTTAATACACGACACCTTCGTCTTCTTCTCTCAAAAACCTCCGCGACATTATTCTTCTTGTGTGACCGCAACGCCTCTGATTGCTCCCAGGCACGATGACGGGCTGCCCTAAAGATCGTTGCAATAGATGGCAGTAGGTTTGCTTTATTTTAACGGCCACAGGGGATTTCTGTGTATTTCGCCTAATTTTCCAGCTTACAGCTCGGCCATCAGACCATCACTGTCCACAGTGAACATTCAATGACATGGTGCACCATTCATCATCATCAATTCCACCCGAAAAGGGCACTTCATATCTCACGCCTCCAACTGAGACAACCGGGCTTAGCGCCCTTTACTACTTTTCTGCAACTTGACAGAAAACTTACCCTTATTATACTCCTGGTACTTTCCGACATGACATACCGTGTTCGTAAAATTATTGTACAAATGATTAAAACGCTGTACCTCCGTATCCGTCAGACCGTTCGGTCGACGTTTAGATGGCTCTCGCCATTAAAGAGTTCCTAGTATAAAGTGGTGGAATAATTCTCATAACTGAGGATTTCGTTTCGTGAATATTGTGGTTAAAATTTTGGTGCACCAATTCCGATTATAAATCATGTCAATTGGTGATCATGTTTCTTTGTTTAAAAAAAAATTTTTTTGGGACTAGACCAAATGATATCGGGACATATAACGGGTCTCTATGGTTTGAGTGATTGGAGCGTGCTTGTGTTTTCGGAACTCATAATTTGTATTCAATTAAGAGATAATCCCCAAGTGATGGGAAATTTTGTTTGTGGCCTTTTATCTTGTGTTCCGGTTAACTCTTTAATAATTTGAGCATCTTGTGGTAACATGAGTACCGTTGCATTCCAAGGGTTTTGAGACACGAGGGTTAATTTGGACTTGAGTTGTGTTTTTTATTTTTGATGGACTATGTCTTTTTTCTTAACGAGGGTTAATTTCCGCCCAAAAATTAATAAAAGAGTAATATTAACAATCACGTGCTATTGGGTGCACAGTTTCACCCTAACGGTTTTCTCTATGTTTAACGGGTATAACCCAGTTCTTAACCACGTGATATAACAGAATGAGTAAAAGTGAAACAGTATGAGTCTAATAAACTTAAACTGTGCGTCCGAATTTTCAATGTCTGATCCTTTTTCATGAATAGTGTCCAAGTTTGTGGTTTTCAGTGGCGCTTTTTGAGAGTAGCAGAGACTTAGATAAATTCTATTTTTTTTTTTTTTGGACTTTACGTGCAAAATGTTGTGTACCCTTGAGTGAATTGTACTAGAGTTGACATTTTATGTACCAGATGTAACTTTTTAAGAATCTTGAACTTAAATGTGTCATTTAACAAACCCAGCCACGGAGAGAGAACTGAAAGCTGGCACAGTAAGAAACGTACAGATTGATCGAATGAGTTAATAGGCACTTGTTTGGCCCCCATCTCAACTTAACTAAAGAAGATATTGAATTCAGCCTTGCGATCCCTGGTCAATTTGGCCCTGGCAGCCGTGACCATAAAGTCACTTGGTGACGCCCTTCGGGCAAACTAAATTATAACAACAACATAACAACTACTTTCCGAGTATCTCGACCGGCATTCGGAGATGGGGGTGGAAAGTAGGCCGAACTTCTCCTTTGGATTGACGACGAACAACTTATTGTAATTATTAAGATGTCTATAATATGAACACTGAGTAGTCTGTATTGTACACGTTATTTAGCTTTCTTGTTTCTTAAGTTAGACATTTCATACAACTTATAATTAAATTCTTAATTCATAATTTGAAACTATTCTGCAATTCACAGATTATAATTCATATAGTAGCATACCCACACACATATACACATACATGCACACCCACCATTTTCCTTTTTTTTTTTTCTAAATACCTAGAACCAACTCCTCGTCCTCCTCTTCCATCTCCTCACAACCCTCCTCGACCGCCTGCAACTCATCAAGCTGGCACCACAGCTTCATTCTATCCGCCGCCGACGTCGATTTGAACGGACGATTAGAAATTTGCATTCCTGGTGGATCAGTAATTATATATCGATCCTTACCCAAGACTTCATCTACAATATATGGCCCCTTGTACTTAGGCAAATGTTTCCGTGGTTGTCCTGTAGCCACATGATCACTCTTAATTAAAATCATATCCCCTTTGTTATAATGGTATGGTGGCTTTCGTTTTTGATTTTCACGATTGGCTTGATTTTCCCTATTTTTATTTATTCGTTTCGCAACTTTTTCCCTTAAATTTTCAAGTGAAGGTCCTTCTTCTCTCTCATTCGAAATTTCCCCATGTATAATAGCTGTCAGATCATTACATAAAAATTTCCTTGGCTCATAACCCAATAATAATTTAAGAGGAGATTGCCCAGTTACTTATGTGGTAAAGAATTTAATCCCCATTGTATGTTATTTAAACAAGCATCCCAATCACGGCCATCTTCTCTAGTGGTTGAGGACGCAATCGCCTGGGAAATGGTTCGAAAGTAACGTTCGATTTGCCCGTTACCTCTTGGCGTTTGAACGGCAATTTTCCTATGCTCAATGTGGTTTGCTTTACAATATTCTTCAAAAGCTTTGGATGTGAAACTACTCCCCCTGTCTGAGACAATGCTTGCTGGTGACCCAAAAAATTGTGATAACTCTTCAAGAGTTCTTACTACATAAGTTGTGTTGGTTCCCCGAACGGGACGCAAAATAATGAATTTTGTAAAAGCATCAACAATTCCCAATAAATGTACATTTCCCTTGCTACTCCGCGGATATGGTCCCAAATGATCTATATGAATTAAATTGAAGGGCAGAGGCTTTGTTTCAAAAACGTTCAATTGGTAGCGCGACTCATCTTTCCCTCTTTTGTTATATGCACAACTTACACAATTATCAATAAATTTCCTCACGAAACCATTAAGATGAGGAAACCAATAAGTTTTTTGTATATGTTTCACAGTGCGTTCTAACCCTAAATGGCCCAGGCCATCATGAGACGTTTTAACAACATACCACCTTATTCCCTTTGGTACAACAAATTTTAACCCTTGATCGGTTTTATAATATAGCCGACCTTCCTTCAACTCATATCTTGGACTCAGATGTTTATATCCTTTGTGTTTTCTATCGATAAGAACTTCTATGATATCTTTTAACTCCTTATCCTGCTCCATAATTCCCTCATACCTTTTAATTTGGCCAAGCAATTCCACCGGGTCCACAGAATTACTCGGGGTTAAAATATTTATCAAACTTCTATCCCCGAGGCCTGAAATAATATACTTTGCTATTGAGCAATCTGCTAGTCCACCCCGACGACCTAAGGCTAATACCTCATAGAGATACAATTCAATCGGCTCTCCCGGCCGACGTTTTCGACTCAGTAGTTTAGCGTGTACTGATGCCTCGTCCAAACCTTCAGGGAATCCCGAAACAAAATCTAATTTGAATTTCGACCAAGTATCATCCTCAACCAACCGACCTTGACTCCAAAATTGTGCTGCACCTCCCAGTCTTAGAGATGCATAGAGGAGGGTGCACCTGTCATCCCAACCGTAGATGGTCTTTAATCTTTCGACGCACGCAACCCAGCCGGCAGCACTAAGGGAGCCTAATTTACCCGGATTAAATTCAGGAAGGATGCCAGAAATTTCCGCAACTCCCCGTACGCACCCGAACTACTCTCTTTTCCCGATCCCGCATGCCCTACCGGATCAGACACGTCCCGGGACGAACTTGCAACAGAAGAAGTCGAGGAATCTGTGAGTCTACCCTTCGGAGCTCTAACCATTGTTTGAGGATGTTATGTATGCTGGGTATGCGTACAATAACAATTGAGATTTTATTCCGTTGCGGGAATAAAATCTCTTTTTATTTGATGTTGCTCCTGGGTCTGGTCTCGCTGGTGCTCGGCTCGATGATATCTCGGTCAGGCTGAACGGGGAGTAGCCGTTATGTTCACACTCCCTAACCGGGGAATCACAATTAAAACACGGGTATTGTCTTTGAATGTCTGTTATATTTGGTATCACTTAGTACACCGTGCTTAACTAATTGTCTGTACCACTTATGCCGGACTCTCGACTCCCGTGTAACAATGCTTAAGTCTTTCCGGGAGAACTTAAGCACTTTTTTAACTTTCGGACTTAACTCTCGCGTTCGCGCTGCTAGCTTAAGGCCGGCCAAAATTCTGACTTAAGTCGGCTCCACGAGACCTCGAAGATTAATACTGATCTGACCTAAGGTTATTCCTGTACTCCTCTGTACTGCACTGCACACCTCCTCATCGGCTGATCGGATATTTATCGACTCCTGGTCGGGCCTTGGAATTTTCCAAAGTTCCAATCACCTTGACCGCGCGCGTCGGTACATTTCCAGTGCACATGTTCTGTGTCAGCATAATTACCGTCTGCATGTGCCTGGGCCGGTGCACGCGCGGGTGGTCGCCCAATCACCGATCGAGGGGTCATATTTTCCCGACTGTCAGTTATTGCGAAATACCTCAAATTTCGTACATGTTATGTCTAGACTTTTGAAGGGTATTTCGCAATTTATGAAACTATTTTTGTTACTGCGATGCACCCAAAATCTGGATGAGATTTTGGTACATAACATTCCTTCCCCCTTTGAAAAAGAGGATTATTCTTTGAAGAGGAATAATTCTCGGGGTATGAAGGCTTGTCCAAAAAAAATTGGTTTAAACTGGATTGTTTACGGAAAGAAAAAAAAGATTTTGTCGAATTCTACGTTATGTTGGTAATTGCTATTCCTTCCCCTTTTGAAAAAAGAGAATTATTCTTTGAAGAGGAATAATTCTTGGGGTGGAAGTCTGACTATTCTTGGAAAAAGTGTTATCGGAAAAATTTTTTTTTTTAAATATTCCGGTGGTAATTGCGATTTGTTGAGGGAGTGTCGAGTCCGTTTACAATGTTGCTTACTATCTAGTATACATTAGTATTATTACAATAAGATTGATACATGAGGGAAACTTCCCTTTGCTCGTTACGTTTTCCATGCCCTTTGTTAACTATATTTATATTATTATTATTTTTTTTTTTTTTTTATATACTAAACTTTACATCTATCTTGATATTTCTGTCATGCTTAGAAATGCTATTTACTATTGTTAGATACAGTACTTATCGTTGCTTAAAAATTTTTTTTGAAGTGAAAACTTCTTTAGCGGCGTTGAGCACTTTTTTGGGATGGGTAAAAAATGTAAATTTCGCGTCAGGTCACGTGACCCTGATCGAAAAACCGTAAGACGGACAGGGCGCTTGCGCGAGTGTGCGTGTGTGTTTGTAGACAGCCTGCTACGCGCATCTACGGGAAAAGCTTTAATGATTTGCCAATGATTTTGAGTGGAGATTTCAACATAAACTTTGCAGACGATAAAAATCAACTACTAATTGAATTTTTAAATAATGAATTTGGTTTAACGATGTCAAATGATCGTAATCTTAGCACAACGAAATACAAAACTACTATTGATGCGGTCTTTATTAGACATCTAAATAGATTCGAATCAAAATTGTTCGTTTCTTACTTCAGCTACCATAAACCTATTGTATCAGTTTTAGAGATTGGCGATGATGATGCTGGTAATGATGATGGTGAAAGAGTCGTTGAAATTATGGATGAAAGTTGATTTTTCTGAGAGATAAACTTTTTAATGTAAATTAATTGTAATAGTTCTGAAGTGTTAAATTTTTTATGTAATATAAATTGTCATGTTTGTGTACGATAGCGCAATAAATGAATATTGTATTTTACCACATAAATGATAGTACTTTTATACTGATAAATAAAGCAATTCGTGCGAAATTATTCCCTAACCATTCCAAAATATTCAAAAATGCACAACGTTAATGTTCAAGTTTTCACTTCTGCCGGCACTCCCGGAGTACCACCCATTGTTTTTTTTTGTTGGTTTTTTGTTTTTTTGTGTTTTTTTTTCTTTTTGTACTGGAGTGATCATTGGGATTACTCGTTTGGTATTGGTAGGAATGTTCGGCTTTTGGGGAGGGTTCTGGCCCTTCGTAGCGGTTGCGGGGCGATTTCTATGTCGCAGGAGGCTTTCGGGTTCTGCTTTTCCCTTTTCTGTTGTGGGGCTAGCTCTGCGTCGGCTAGCTGTTTTTGTTGGGTCTTTTTAAATTTTTTAGGTAGGAATTTTGCCACTATTGCTGTTAATAGCAATAGCACAAATACGGTGGTCATCGTAATCGATGATATTGTTAGTTTATGGTATGTTTGCAGCTTGAGTTGTGGTTGTAATTTGTTTATTTCTCTTTCCAATTCCTCGAGGGATTGGCTTGTTTCCTTTATAATATCGGAGCCGGTGTCGGCTAATAGTAATTTTGTTGCGCCCGGTTTCGACTTCGTCATTGCACTATTGACATTCATTTGCATTAGTTTATTATAGGTTTCGTTCGTATTGGGAAAGTAAGGGGGTTGCTTTATTTCGAATGGTTGGAATTCCTTGGCTTCATAATGTATGAGTTGTGCGCCAATTTGCAGGTTGCATGGCTTATTTACCGTTATTATCCCTTGTCCCTTGATTTTTGCCGTGAGTAATTGTTCCCTACATGCTATTTGGATGTTAAGCTCTTTAGTGAGAGCAAATATCCATGTATTGCGTTTTGCTAACTTTACTAGTGTGTCTCTTGGAGGAACCTGCGCCCGGAGAGTGCAATGCTGTTCTTCATTTCGTGGGTTATAAACTAATTTTATTATACATTCGTCGGAAAGTGGTGCTTTAGTTATTGGGTTTTTGGGTCTTGTTACGTATGTTGTTTTGTTAAGTTTTTGGGTAATCTTTTTTAGGTCTCTAATGTCTTCTGTCTTCAGGAGGAGGAATTCTTGAGTCAGCAGCCTTGTGGCTACGTACCCATAGTTTACTTCTGGTATTAGGGTCCTATTGCCCGCCTTATGAATCGGGAATATGTGAATTTTGTTCATATTTAGCGGTGGTAAGTCGAAGATGGGTAGAATTATTTTGATTACTAATTTATCTTTAAAAATATGTGTTTGTACTTTTGCCGTTTGGTATAGGATTGATAGACAGTTATCTTTCCCGGTACATTCGGGGTGTGATTTATGGTATATTTCTAATAACGTTGACGGTGATATGCAGAGGGGGTGTATCTGTTCGTTTTTGCTGGCAGTAATAATATCGAGTAGTGCTTGCTGTCTAAATTCTATTTCCATTATTTGCATTAATATGCCAACGACTAAGTTTTGTTGTATTTGCTGGCGTTTATTATTGTCTGCTGTTGCTTCTAGTTTATTTATTTGTTGGGTAAGAGTTTGGTGCCTTTCTACGAGCGATTGGAATGGTTTTTGGATTTTTTCAAAGGTGGTTTTAATAACGCTAATTTGTCTTTTTTCTAGCTCCGCCAATGCCTCTTCATTGTTCTGTATTCGTTCCAGTTTGCTGTAAATGTCGTGTTCGTTCGTGCTGTCCATTGTGCCAAATAGTGAATGTAGGACGTTTCCTATTCCATCAAACAGAGATCTTGTAGTTCTGCTTCTCTTTAAACTTTCACGTATAGCTATGGTTCTACTTTTTAGATTCCCTATCAGTGATTGTATATGGACCTGGTGTACCCGACACGGGTCGGCTCCGGTGATTGATGTATTACAAACCTGTTCCAGCAGGGTCTCAGCTTGCTCTGCCAGCCGTGTTTGGTTGTCTAATTCCATCATGTCCACCTCAGTGAGGATATTCCACGTTTGGTGGTATATCATTAATGTGCCGACCTCTTCGAATAAGATTCCTGAATTTTCTAACGGCGTGATTGTATATATTCCGTTAGTTGTTTCCCCATTTGTTATTCCTAGTATTAAGCATGCGATCACTAACGTCCACATTTCCTGGAAATGGGGTATGAGTTGGTCAGTGATAGTAGTGAAAAAAAATATTTGCTGAGGGGAAGATGAAACATTTCTTTTCGACTAATTAAAAATTGCTTATTGATTAGGGCTGACCCAATTACTCGAAATACGGTTTCAAGCGATTGTTGTGTATTACTTTTCTTCGTTTTCTGATTTTAATTTCCGTATTTACTGGGGATTTTACTGCTGTGACTACAAATGGTCCTTCCCACCTTCCTGAGAGTTTATGTTTTTGATTTTCACTCTTCAGAAGTACTTTGTCGCCTATGTGGAATGATATCGACTTCGCATTTTTATCATAATATTCTTTTGACTTTTGCTTACCGGCTAAAATATTTTTTCTCGCGGTAGCGTATGATTTCTGCAGCTTATAGCGGAGCATGTGATAATAGCTCTCGTTATTATAAAGGGGTTCTGGTTCCCTTTTTAAATTTGATGGGACATCCGCCGAGAACCCGAATAAACAGTCCATGGGCGTGAGTTTTGTCCCTTCGTGTACACTATTGTTGTACACGAATGCTGCCGTGCGTAGGAATTGATCCCAGCTTCTAGTATTTTCATCTACGATGGTACGCAAATATTCGATCAGGGGCCTATGTGCTCTCTCTAGTGCCCCGTTTGATTGCGGGTGATAAGCAGAGGTCTGTAATTTTTTCACTTTTAATAATTTACAAACTTGTTTGAAAAGATCACTTAGGAAATTGGTTCCTTGATCAGTGACAATTTTCTTTGGAATACGGTAGCGCGTGACGATTTCGTCGAAGAAAATTTGCGCTATTGTTTCTGCTTCCGCGTTAGGTATTGCGTACCAGTCCACGAATTTTGTCAGGTTATCCTGGAATGTTAGGATGTATTTGTTCCCTGATGTGGACTCTTCTAGTGGCCCTACAATATCAAGATAAACCTTGTCAAAAGGCTGTTCGGCTATGTCAGTGATGACCATAGGAATTTTATATTACGGAGATGCCTTTAATTTTTGGCATTTCGGACACTTTTTCACATACCGCTTGATATCACGCAGCATGTGTTTCCATTGGTATTTACGTTTGATTCTTTTGTAAGTTTTTATTACTCCCTGGTGACCTCCGAAGGGTGAATCGTGATAGTCTTTCAATATAATTTTAATTTCTTCGGGGCTCGAAATTAATTCAGGGGTCCTGTGTTGCGATTCCGCGGTTCGGGAATTTTCATTTCTCTTAGTTTGTGATGGGTCGTGAAGACCTTTGTTTTCGCCAGGTTTTGATTCCTGAGAAAAGAATTCTGCCGGGATTATTTGTTGATCGATATCTTCGGCTTTTGGGTCTGAGTCTTGTTTAGATTTTAATTCTTGTGGCTTTTTGTCTGCCCGTTTTATTTTTTTGGGCTGTTTTTCTGCCTGAGTTGCTTCTGTTGTGTGCTCATTATTTTGGGCGTTTCGCTTTTGAGCTCGAGTTACTGCGCTTATTTTGGCAAAGTTATTTTCTTCTGCGTTTGGATCCATGGCGTAATGGATTTGAGCCTTTACGGTGCAGGTGTGGCTTTCATTTGCACTATTTTCTTCCCTAGGAATGCGACTGAGTGCGTCAGCATTCGTATTGTATTTTCCGGGTTTGTATTCGATTGTGTAATCGAATTCCGAAAGTTTATGATGGAATCTCACTAAGCGGGAAGTGGGGTCTTTTACATTGAATACTCCTTTTAGCGGTTTATGGTCGGTATAGACCGTGAATTTTCTACCTTGAAGGTAGCACCTGAAATTTCGTGTCGCCCAGACGATGGCTAGTAGCTCCTTTTCAATCGTGGAGTAATTGCGTTCAGCTTTGTTCAGAGTGCGACTAGCATAGGCTATAGGCTGATCTTTCCCTACTTCTCCTTGGGAGAGGACTGCGCCTAGGGCCTCATTGCTCGCATCTGTTGTTAAATTGAAAGGTTTATTGAAATCCGGATAAATGAGAAGTGGGGGATGAAACTAAAGAATTTTTAATATTTAAGAATGCTTCTTGGCATTTTTCAGTCCAATTAAACTTTACATCCTTGCGGAGCAAGTTTGTTATAGGCCGAACTATTTTAGAGAAATTAGGAATAAATTTCCTATAATAATTTGCAAGGCCTAAAAATGATTGGACTTGTCTTACTGTTCGGGGAACAGGAAAATCTTGAACGCAGGCCGTTTTACTGGGGTCGGGCAGTGCTCCTTCGCTGGAACATTTATGTCCCAGGTAGATTACTTTTTTGCGGAGAAATTGGCACTTCTCCGGTTGTAACTTTAAGTTATTTTCTCGCAATCTGTCAAATACTTTGCGCAATTTGGTATTATGATCATTTAGATTTTTGCCGTAGATGACAATATCATCTAGGTATACAAAACATTCGAGTCCCTGCAGGCCTGTTAGAACGTAATTCATGAGGCGCTGAAAGGTGGCAGGGGCTCCTTTTAGTCCGAAGGGCATTCGTTTGAATTCGTAATGCCCGTAATTTGTACTAAACGCCGTTTTTGGGCGATCTTGTGGCTCAACCAGCACTTGGTGATAACCACTGGCTAGATCGAGGGTAGAGAAATACCTCGAATGGCCTAATTGGTCCAGAATATCCTCGATGCGAGGTAGGCGAAAAGCATCGCCGACGGTTTTTTCGTTTAATTTACGGAAATCGACGACTACTCTCCATTTTTTTTCACCGTTTGGTCCCGGCTTTTTGGGGACTACGAGAAGGGGTGAGTTCCACGGACTTTTGCTAGGCTGTACTATGTCGTTTTCGAGCATTTCTTGTAGCTGCTCGTTTATTATGTTACGCTGTGTTTCAGGTAACCTGTACATCTTTTGGTTAATAGGTGCTTGATCCTGCACTGTTGGAATTAGATGCGTAATAGCGTCTGTTTGCGTGAGGTAGTCACCTTTCAAGTGGAATATGTCGTTGTATTCTCGACATAGTTCCAAAATTTCATTTTTTTCTGTTTTATTCAAAATTGGGCTCAGATTGAGCTCTTCCTCTAATCTGGCTATGCGCTCTTGGGCGGCTGGGTTATTGTGTACGGTGTTTCCGGGCGATTTTAAATTATTATATGCGCTCTCGGACCGTGTAACACTAGTTTTATTTATGTTTTTATTTTCTTTAGTTTTTTGTACCTGGGCCAGGGCTGGATTTATTGTGCCGCTTGGGTCCAGGAATTTTCCCTGTGCAATTTCTTTTGGCTGTTGCATATTTTGTTGGGGATACAAAGGGACTAATGTGTAGTCATTCACCGGAGCCAATTGTAAATTAAGGGCGGTGAGCGCTACCTTGGTGTCCTTCGCGTTGAGAATCCCAATCAGAACTTCTTTTTCTTCATTAGAGGAAATTATACTGTTTGCCAAGAAGACTCCTTCGCCTATCTCCTGAGATAGACAGAGCATTTCTTCTGGCAACTTCAGGGGAATTCTAGCCACTATCTGTGATCTCGCAGGTACGCATATGGGCCTGGCCAGTACCACACTATGCCGCCTGATTTCTGTGATCGCAAATGTGTTCGCCGGAATTTCTTTCTCGTTCTCCCGCGGCTTGTCTTTAGCCGAACATCCCCCATCATACGATGGTTCGAAAACATGGCAAGTAGACAGCTTAACCCCTTCGGGTTCCATCCGTTTTGCCTGGTTTTCCGTTTCAGATGTTTTTCGGGAGCCATTTTCCTTCGTCTCGAGAAAAATGGGGTACGAGAATTCCTCTAAATTGGTTTCCGTGCGAGGAAACCGAAGTTCTCGAGTTGGGCCCTCAACGTTGCAATTTTGGGCGAGGAAATCGTTGCCTAATAGGCCGTCGTGAGAGAGGTCTGAAGTATTTTCTATTACCTGGAAAGTGCAGGGTGTTTTCACTATCTTGCCTTTATTTAATTTTGTAACAAGATTTCCCTGACAGCTTCCCAGGGTGTATCCCGTGCCAAAAGGGGTTTGCAGGGTAAGAATCCTCTCGGTATTTATTAGTTCGGAAGATTTCAAAGCTTGTTCTTTAATTAAGCTTATCTCAGCGCCCGTGTCCACCACTAGTTGAGTTTTTTCTTTCAGCCCAAAGTCTAGGGGGAGCTCTACTACGGGAGTACTAGGTTCGGGCGGCTGAGAGTACCCTGAATTTTTATTATAAGTCTTTACTGTCGAGCCGGGGATTTCGGGCTCGACTCGCTGTCGTTTCCCGATTTCCGGCTTTGGTATTCTTTTTTCTTTTGGCATGCGTTTTCATCATGCCCACGGCGGCCGCACCAGTCGCATTTTACCCGCACATTAAAAACGCGGCGCCCTCCATTGTTATTGTTTGCGGGGGCCGATTGTGCATTCCTGCGTGGTGGACCATTACTATTATTTCGACATGTTTTAATGTCGTGTCCCATTTTATTACATTTTATGCACACTGGAGTGTTTTTGCGTTTATAACACTCGTCATAGGTATGCCCTCGTTTGGAGCAAAAGCTACACACAATGTTGGCTGGGGGCTTAGATGCTCCTCCTGCGGCCAAATTGTGTGACTTCGGCAAAGTATTATTCGTTGGATTCGCGGGATTAATTTGCGGAAACTGCGCGGAATTCGGCATCTGCCCGGTGGCTGCGTGGGGATATCCAAGTACCGCATTTCAGTATGCCGCTGCCGCGGTAGCATTCATAGGATACCCTCGCGGATCGCCGTAGCCCGGAGGCGCCTGGCAATGATAATTATTAGGGGCAATTTCTTGCGGGGCCGCGAGGGTATTGCTGGGAAAATTGAAAGCCCCTTGCTCAAGCTTCTCCATGTCCAACGCTTTTTTAGCCAACTCTTCTAGATCGGGCTCATTTAGTGTCAGTAGATACTGACGAAGATAGGGACTTAGGGCGCCGTTTCGCAAAGTATTTTTCGCGAAATCTTCTAATTGGTGGTTAACGGTGGCTGCTGCTGCAGTACCATACTTGTCCTCTGCCGCCTCTTTGCATTGCGACAAAGCTTTTCTAATGCGTGAGATGAACCGTGTAAGATCTTCATACGGTGTTTGGCGCATGGCTATTAATTTATTTACGAGTGTTTGATGGGACTCACGAGGTAGGAACGCTACATTTAATTTATCTTCAATTTCTTTGAAGGTAGTAGGTTCCTCTGTGGCCAAGAGCTGGTATGCCTCACCCCGGAGTCTCGTCGGGATCATTTTTATGAAAGTGGGTCTGTCACCATCTGGCAGGCATTCTAAGCACCGCCGGCAGCAGCCCAAAAAGGCTTGGAGCTCATTGCTCAGGTTGGGACCTGGCTCTCCAGAAAATATTGGTACTATCTGAGTCAAATTTCTCGTGACTTCAGTATAGTTTGCCATTTCAATTTTGATTTTCGGAAGTACAAATTTCTGGGGAGTTTGAGAGTGATTTAGCTCACTATAATTGTCTGTACTCGAGAAAGACGCGTTTAACCAATTTATTAATGTCGCGTTTACCGCAGATTCACTCGCGCCGTTTACACTTGCACCACTTAAATCTAATTCACTGCTTAAGTTTAGTTGAGGCTCAGATTTACTTTGCCCTTTATCTAGGAAAGAGCAAGAATATCCCTTGAAATTTCTTAAGGATTCTTGAAACCTCTCGGTATCTTCCTTGAATTTTTTAATCTGAGCTTGTCGTATTTCACCTGTTTGGTGAATTTGACTGTTAAGCTCGTCAATTTGTGCAAGGGAGAGTCCCCCCGATATTCGTGCTTTTTCTAAAACTTTACTTAAATGATCTTTTAGACTTACAACTGTATTTTTTGTGGACGCTGCTCCGCTGGGGATGATCGTCCCGCTTCTTAGTTTTAGTCCCTGTAGCGGATGAGGTGTGGAGGTGCTGGGGGCGTCCCGCGATGCTCTTTGCTGCGGTTTCGGCGTTGATGGTTCCCTCGGCGGCTGCGTTGAAATTTCCGGCTGCGATGGGGCGATGTGTTGCTTCCTCGGCGGTTGATTTGTTGTAGAGTCTTCGCGGGAGTCCACTGGATTTGGTCCGGAGGATGTCTCTGGTCTTTGGGGCTCGTCTCCCGCGCCAGTAGTTGGTTCTTCGCCTGGCATTAACTTGATGTTGAAGAGTGCAATATTGTTCGGATCTGGATCCCGCTTTGGTGCCTGTTGTCTCAGTAAATCAGGTACTTGCGTGCTCGCCTGGAGCAGAGGCAATTAAAGTTGAGTACCTTTAATTCCGGGTAATTGCTTGCTCGCCTGGAGCAGAGGCAACTAAAGATGTTTACCCGGGAGCGTTGGAGTTCGTTGCTTGGTTGAAATGGGTGCTCCTGAAGCTAATTTCTGCTTCTGGGTGGTTCTGGGCAAAAAATGTTTTACCCTGCACTTAAGCAAATTTGTCGAACTCTTGTTCGAGGATCAAGGCTTTTCAAGCTCTTACGGTTTTTATAGCTGCTAAAAAACCAGGCTTCCCTGATCCTACCGGCTGCGCCAAATTGTTATGTATGCTGGGTATGCGTACAATAACAATTGAGATTTTATTCCGTTGCGGGAATAAAATCTCTTTTTATTTGATGTTGCTCCTGGGTCTGGTCTCGCTGGTGCTCGGCTCGATGATATCTCGGTCAGGCTGAACGGGGAGTAGCCGTTATGTTCACACTCCCTAACCGGGGAATCACAATTAAAACACGGGTATTGTCTTTGAATGTCTGTTATATTTGGTATCACTTAGTACACCGTGCTTAACTAATTGTCTGTACCACTTATGCCGGACTCTCGACTCCCGTGTAACAATGCTTAAGTCTTTCCGGGAGAACTTAAGCACTTTTTTAACTTTCGGACTTAACTCTCGCGTTCGCGCTGCTAGCTTAAGGCCGGCCAAAATTCTGACTTAAGTCGGCTCCACGAGACCTCGAAGATTAATACTGATCTGACCTAAGGTTATTCCTGTACTCCTCTGTACTGCACTGCACACTGCCCACTGCACACCTCCTCATCGGCTGATCGGATATTTATCGACTCCTGGTCGGGCCTTGGAATTTTCCAAAGTTCCAATCACCTTGACCGCGCGCGTCGGTACATTTCCAGTGCACATGTTCTGTGTCAGCATAATTACCGTCTGCATGTGCCTGGGCCGGTGCACGCGCGGGTGGTCGCCCAATCACCGATCGAGGGGTCATATTTTCCCGACTTTCAGTTATTGCGAAATACCTCAAATTTCGTACATGTTATGTCTAGACTTTTGAAGGGTATTTCGCAATTTATGAAACTATTTTTGTTACTGCGATGCACCCAAAATCTGGATGAGATTTTGGTACATAACAAGGAGGGCCCTCTCGCTTCCTCCTTACACTCATTTTATTATTATTATTTTTTTTCTATTTATTTTTATTTATTTTACTTTATTTTATATATTTTCTCAAAAGGAAAACAGCAACGCACAAGCATGTATATTTACAGATCTAGTTACTTAATTCCTTCAATCCAATGTCTTTCTTTTTTTTAAAAAAAAAGATTAAACTTAAACCTATCCACTTAGCTGTGTCTCCTCCTGATGCTCCTGATGCCACCCACTCCGAAGCCGGTCCAACAGTTGAGTCACCTTCAATGCTATGGCTCGAAACCAACTTTTCTTCGCACTATTATTATGCGTTATTTTATATTTTTTTTTTTCCCACTTTCTTATTGTTTTTTTTCACAAAACCAAACTCACTGTCTTTTTCCACAAAACCAAATTCAGGACTTTTACTTTTTTTTGTTGAGATGCGACTGCTCCGCTCCACTATTCACCGAAGAATGCTCCGTGTCTCGACCAACAGCAGCCAAGCCGCCGAAATATTACGTCATCTGCAAGTATTTCCTTATTTGGGCATAAGGATCCTGCTGACGCGATTGGGCTAAGCTCGTGCCGCATTCAGGTCGATACACAGTCATTCCTTTGTGCGCACGAATCATCCCACTTCTGAGAATGTAGCCTCTGCTCACCCGCAGTAGGCTAACCCGTCATCGCGCCCCTTTCCCTGGGATCCAGCCAGAAGCCTCAGTTGCACACACCCGATCCTTTCGACCGTTAATACACGACACCTTCTTCTTCTTCTCTCAAAAACCTCCGCGACATTATTCTTCTTGTGTTACCGCAACGCCTCTGATTGCTCCCAGGCACGATGACGGGCTGCCCTAAAGATCGTTGCAATAGATGGCAGTAGGTTTGCTTTATTTTAACGGCCACAGGGGATTTCTGTGTATTTCGCCTAATTTTCCAGCTTACACTGCTAAATTATATGGATCATTTACTGAAAAGCTAGTTGAAAATAAATCAATATTACCAACGCACATAATAAAACATTACCTAGGCTCTCATCGCAATGAACAGCTGACGAAAAATTTGGAAGCTATAACAACAGATTATTCATCAAAAAGGTGCGCAACACATCAAACTGCATACAAGGGGAAAATGTTGCACAACCGGGCTTTAATACAATAGTTGTTTTTTTTTTTGTAATTGCAAAATGCAGAGATTATATAAAATTTGAAAAAAAAATAAACGGGAAGAATTTAAAACAAATTTTCATCAGATCTGCTGAAAAAATTTTTGGTGCACAAATATTAGGTACATTACATATGTACATAGCTTTGCCTTTGGTGCAAAGAATTTTAGAACTATGAACTCGAGAACTTTGAATTCAATTACTACACGTGATTTCTCATTAGCGCATTTGAACGCAACCACTCTATCATCGCAAGAGAATGTAAACACGATTATGATAAATTAATCAAACAACAACAATCTTTCTTACGCAAATGTCTATGTAGTTAATAAAAGTTTAACTTATTAATTAATAATAATATTAATAGTTTTGATATCAAACTTAAAGTTCTTTAAAGTAATTTAAGAAAACAAATAAAACATAAATACATTACATTATTAATATTTTTTACGATAATATAAAACTTAATCAGATAATTTTAATAATTTTGGAACATGCAAAATATAATTATCTGAAGATATTATTCGGATTTAAGATCACTGTTTTTGTTTTCTCTATTTTAATTTCCGCTATAGTTTTAATTCAATAAAAGAGGGTACCAACTCTAAATTGGAAATGCGCTTTTTGTTTGAGTAGTAATATCTTCCCTTATAGATTTTGTAAAGGCGGTATATTTTATATAGATTATCACAATTAAATAAGTATAAAAATTGAACATCCACAATAAAAGCATTACGCTATGTTCTGTATTCTTTTTGAATTCAAATGAGAAATGTCTAACATTTTCATAAAATCATTTTAGTAACCTTTGGCTTCAATTAATTTATTCGTTCAAAGTTTAAAATAATTCGATTAGAACATAGTAGGTGATAAATTTCCATAGAGTAGATTTCAGTTTTAATTTGAATAGTAGGCCAGAATTTTTCATAATTCGAATAGTAGGCCAGAATTTTTCATTCCATTAACGCCATTCTAATTTGTTTTTTGATAAAATAGGTTTATTTGCTACCTCCATAGTGAATTTTTGAAAATAATTTGTTTTTGCGTGTATTATTTTAAAAAATGGTCGCATATACGTTGGAAGAGTTAGCGGATGTCGTTCCAAATGTGGGTATCACGAAAATATAAATAGAAATTTAAGTAAACTTATCCTTGTGCACAATAATAATAAAACAAAATTTTTGAATACAATTTGAATAGCAAATTTGAAAAAATGAATCAACACTGAATAAATCTGAAAGGAATATAATTATAATTGTTATTTTTATTAAATCCTTTGTACCAAGAAAAAATTACCACGTATTAGACGTTGTCACGTTTAAATATCGACCGTAAACCGACTTTACAGGCAACCAATTTTTTAATAAAATAGTTTAGTAATTTTAAACACATTTATTTATTTGACAGCAACAATTGTATGACCTTTTGTGAAGGTTATAATATTTTTCTTTTTCACATCACACTTTATTACTCATTATTATTCGGCATTACTCATGATGACGAGTAATGGTGAGTAAATATTGAGTAAGGGATAAAATAAGTAAATTTAATAAATCAAAAAACCCGACTGCGTAAATAGTGAACTTTAAATAATAACTGAGAAGAAAAAAACAAGTCCAGTAGTCTAGAATTCTGTTAAATAATATTGAATACGAACGGTAAATTGTTCGTTCGATAAAAGTACCCGTTTAAAAAACATACGAAGTGCGGATCGTGTATTAACCCTTAACCGTAGTTGGGTAAAAATAACTGTTTTAAAAAACTTACTTAAACCTCCGGATGAAGCTAACAACTGAAACAGCCAGCGGGATTAAGTCACTTGTCGACACAACTGAGGAATGTATGCAACAGTTGAAGATCCTCAGCGTCGACATATCCTCATGGGATGTGATTCTCATTTATTTAATTGTTCAGAAGCTCCCCTTTTATACCCTAAAATTGTGTTCCGGTGGCATCAGCAGAGGGTGATCTGGGATGGAGAGGAGATAATTTGGTTGAATGTTACTTGCATAATCATACTTAGCTAGCTATAGGCGAAATGTAGATCCTAAGTTTGTAGACTGATCCTGTGAAATAATTTAAGGAAAGAAAATGTAAATCAAGTACTTACCGGGCCTGTAAGCGCTTTCACTATTCACTGATTTTTTGATTTCTTGCTCACAAATAAAGCGCTTCTCCTTCCTTGACATTTGTCATTACACCAAGCCGACAGATCCTGTGGCAGCCTAAGTTTTGATTACACCGAACCGACCAGTCATATGGCAATACTGGGTGCGATGGCGGCGGAGGTGATTGGATGGTGTGTGAGTGTGGGTGAATTTACCGACGCATGCCCATATATGGTCATTTTTTTGAGCAAGTGCTTGCAAGGACTCCGGTGGGTGCTTGATGAGATCACTTCCCAAGTGAATCTCGACGCGTTCGCAACGAGAAAAAATTGTATTCGAATTGTGACTACTATCAACATTATTGTGATTAGAACCAACTAGTGAATTATTAAAAACTGGCTTATTCCAGAACATGGTCCTTCGATGCGGATAATAAAAAAAAAAAAATAAATAAAAGTGATAGTACGAACAAATTGTGAAACGAATTAATAATCTTGTGCTGTGTGGTTGGTTTCTTAGTAGATCGGTCGGTATCGGTTTCGCGAGGACGGCAGTAAGGAAATTATTGGACTTAGTACATAGATCTGTCGGTATCGGTTCGCGCAGACGGTGCAGTTGTTGTGGGTGAAAAATATATGGGGCCTGGACCTGAGAAATCACCACAATTTGGTAAGTCGTTTCATTTAATCACATTGTTGCGAAATTAAGTCTTGGGGGTCAAAAATGGTGGACGCGATGGCTGATGAAATGGTGGACGCGATGGCTGCTGAAAAGGTGAACGCGATGGCTGCTGAAATGGCAGACGCCATTGCTGCTCAATTCGCGCAAAAAGAGATGATGGAGAGGTTCATCAGTAATTATAAAAAAGACGGGAAGGAGAAAAGAACCCGCAATTATTATGAAAAGCGTCTTAGGGATCTTCAGGGTCACTGGGATGTCTTCGAGGGGAGGCACCATCGAATTTTAACAATGAAATATTCTGGGAAAATGGAGGTGGACTCTGGCATTGAGTATTTTAAGCAGGATATATTTTCCGCTGTGGAGGGGTTTTTCACTGATTCCTTCGTGGCCATTGAATCTCGGTTTTACAGGGAATTTCCCCTAAAAGTTGACACGCCGCCTCAAAGGAAAACAGAAGTTCCAGTGGAGGCGCGTAATGAAGTTTCCGTGAAGCTTCCAAAATTGACGTTGGACAGATTCGATGGGGATTATCGACGTTGGCCTACTTTTCATGATTTGTTTAAAACATTAGTTCATGACAACAAATCACTCGTAGGTGTTCAAAAGTTACAATACTTAAAATTGCATTTGACAGCAGAACCTGAGCATCTGTTGAGGCATTTCCAAGTTACTGAGGGCAATTATGAGAGTGCTTGGAAATTGTTAATCGAACGCTACGATAACAAGAGGGTGTTAGTTAATGCAGAATTGAAGGCGTTATTTTCGCAAAAGAATGTAACACAAGAGTCTGCGCAGGGGATTAAAGGATTGCTAGACACTACTCAGGAATGCTTACAAGCATTATCAAATCTCAGGGTAAATATTGAAGGATGGGATTCACTCGTAGTATATTTGGTAGTCCAAAGGCTGCCCTCGGAATCTCATCAGTTGTGGGAACAAAAGGTAAATGAGAATAGTGATTTGCCATCATGGGAGGAATTAAAAAAATTCCTTGAAGCAAGATTTAGAATTTTGGAAGCGGTTTCAACAAAGAGATTGACCCAACCAGATCAGAAGAGTAACCAGAAATCAGTTGGACTTGGGGATAGGAAATATTCTTCGCAGACATTTCACATATCAACAAATTTCTCCTGTTGTATGTGTGCTGGAAGGCACAATGTAAGAAATTGTCCTGATTTTGGTGCTCTATCGGCAACAAAAAGATTGGACGTTGTAAAGGCGAAGGGGGTTTGCATCAATTGTTTGGGGTCTGGACACTTGGCGATGAGGTGTCCCAGTAAGCAAAGGTGTTACCATTGTCGACGAAATCATCATTCACTATTGCATCGTGAAATCGAACAAGGGAGAGGTACTAATTCGGACGTGAATTCAAGATGTCCGGCGCCTAGTGCTTCTAATTCAGTTGCCCAAGGCTTGGCATCGTCAGTTTCGGAGGTTGGTCCCGGTCTTCGTGCGGGGGTGGTATCTTCCGGAAACATTAGATCCCTCATCGTGAATCAGACACCTACAAGACAAATTCTCTTGGCCACAGCACTTTTGAGGATTGTCTCACCTTCGGGGGAAGAACGAATTGTTAGGGCTTTGGTGGATCAGGGCTCGCAGGCTTCTTTTGTCACAGAAAGGATCGCGCAAGAGCTAAAATTAAAAAAGGAGAGTATCACAGCAGATATAAGTGGTATCGGACAGGTGAGCGCAGGTAAGGTGAGCGCTCGGGTAAGGTTTACGTTGAGGGTCCTGAATGGAGATCAAGGTGTTGAAGTTGCAGGATTTGTGTTAAGAAAGCTTACAAGCTTGTTGCCGACTAGGGCTTTGCAGAACACAGATTGGAAACACATTCGGGGACTGGAGCTCGCTGATCCATATTACCATCAACCGGACAGGGTCGATGTGCTTTTGGGTGCAGATATTTACAGCCAAATCATTGTGGAGGGTTTACGGAAAGGCGAGATTGGTGAGCCTGTGGCTCAAAGAACGTTGTTCGGTTGGATTTTGTCCGGGGAAACCGGGAATTCCAGGGAGGTAGCCGCGACTATCAACAATTTTCATGTGGAGCTGGATAAACAGCTCAAACTTTTTTGGCAATTGGAGGAGGTTCCCGAAATTGTGATGCACTCCGAAGAGGAGAAGAAGTGTGAGGAACATTTCGCTGAAACACACGAACGACTGCCTTGTGGAAGGTATAAAGTTAGCTTGCCATTGAGAGAGGAAACTAAAGAAAATCATCTTGGCAGATCTCGGTTCATTGCTGTTTCTCGACTGCGTCAGATGGAAAATCGTTTTAGCAGGGATACGCATTTGATGCAAGAATATAGCAAATGTCTTCGTGAGTATGTTGCCCTTGGTCACATGGAAAGGGTTGTTGACAACGAAGAGAGTTTTAGAAGGCAGGCTGAATTTGGGAGTTGTTATTCCTGCTGTTACCTCCCACATCACGGAGTCGTGAAACCAAGTAGTTCCACCACTAAAATGCGAGTGGTATTCGATGCGTCCAAACCAACGCAAAGCGGCATATCATTAAATGATCGAATGCAAAAGGGACCTATAAATCAGCATGAGCTTGTTACTCTGTTAATTCGATGGCGGAAACATCAGATGGCGCTCATGGCTGATCTGGAAAAAATGTACCGTCAAATAAGAGTGCAGGAAAATCACACAGATTATCAGCGAATTGTTTGGCGTGATTCGCCAGATGCTCCAATTGATGATTACAGACTGCTCACTGTAACGTTTGGTACTAAAAGTGCCCCATATTTGGCTACTCGGGTTTTGAGACAGGTGGCTGAGGACGAGAGGGCACGATTCCCGGTTGGTGCTAAAGTTGCCGAAAGGGATTTTTACGTGGACGATCTCATATCAGGGGCAGACAGCGTTGAGGCGGCGCTTATAATTCAAAGGGAGGTCACCGATCTTATGAAGTCAGGAGGGTTTTCATTGAGAAAATGGGCTTCGAATTCGAAATTCTTATTGGAGAACATACCGGCTGATCAACGTGAAATTAACTTGCCGCTGGATATTGACGACTTGGACAGGATACGTGCATTGGGAATACGCTGGAATCCGCAAATCGATGCTTTTTCGTACGCGGTGAATTTGGATGTAACGCCTATGAAATGGACCAAACGCAACATATTATCGGAGATTTCCAAATTATTTGATCCGCTTGGTTGGCTTACACCATCAATGATTTGTGCAAAATTAATGATACAAAGGATATGGCTTGAGGGCTTGAGTTGGGATCAGGAAATTTCTCCGGAAATGGAGCGGGAATGGCTCCATTATAGGGATAAAATTAAGGACATGGAACAAATAAGCATTAATCGATGGACACAATACACCGATTCGGATGGTGCTGTTGAACTCCATGGTTTTTCGGATGCTTCGGATCGCGCTTACGCTGCCGCGGTTTATATTTGCACAACTGACTCAAAGGGAAATAGACATGCTAACCTCATTGTCGCAAAGAGCAAAGTTGCTCCTATAAGAACCATTTCAGTTGCCCGATTGGAACTCTGCGGAGCTGTTATGTTGGCTAAGTTATTAAGGTATGTTGTGAGTGCGCTGGATATACAACAACCTGTAGCACTGCATACGTGGACTGACTCTGAAATTGTTATCGCATGGCTGCGATCCCATCCTTCGAAATGGACTACGTTCGTTGCTAACCGAGTTTCATTGATTCACGACATTCTTGGGGAAAATAGCTGGAGGTATGTGCCATCAGCGCAGAATCCGGCCGATTGCGCTTCCAGGGGTATGGCTCCCAATACACTGAAAGATCACAAACTTTGGTGGAAGGGCCCGGAGTGGTTGACTAAGGATAAAGGACATTGGCCTTCTCAAAAACTAAAGGCAAGTCCAGAGGTAGAGAAAAGGAAACCAAAAACATACAGTCTCACCTCCGTGATAAACGAGCTGGAACTGGAAAGCAGATATTCTTCATTGGAAAGACTTTTGCGCGTCACCGCTTATATACAGCGTTTTGCTTATAATTGTAGGATGCCTAAATGCGAGCGAAGGAGCAGTTATTTAAAGGCTACAGAATTGAAGGAGGCTCTTAACATATGCTTGAAGCGGGCGCAACGAGCTCATTTTGCAAATGAGATCCGTTCACTGGAAAGTAACCAAAATATTAATCGTGGAAGCAGGCTCGTGAAATTGGCTGCGTTTATCGATTCCGATGGAATAATCAGGGTGGGTGGAAGGATTCGGAATGCGAACCTGTCGTACGACGAAAGGTTTCCTATCATTCTGCCAGATAGGGGACCTCTGACGAGGATGTTAATCCAGAAAATGCACACGGACACATTGCACGGCGGGACCCAGTTGATGATGAATTTGCTTGCTAAAAGGTACTGGTTGCTGAATGCAAGAAACATGATCCGATCAGCGGTGCACACCTGTCTTCCTTGCCACCGGCAAAAAGCTCAAACTCAGACCCAGTTAATGGCGGATCTTCCAAGATCAAGAGTTACAGTGGCCCGTCCGTTTTCGCATACTGGAGTAGATTATTGCGGACCCTTTGAGCTAAGGATGCATAAAGGTAAGAGAGCAGGCAAATATAAATCTTACATTGCATTGTTCGTTTGCATGGCCACCAAAGCTATTCACTTGGAACTTGTGACGGACTTGACGGCGGAGGGCTTCATCGCAGCATTTCGTAGGTTTATTTCGAGACGAGGCTTGTGCACGGCGGTGTACTGTGATTGTGGTACAAATTTTATTGGGGCAAACCGGATACTGTCTAAAGAACATCAGCAATTTGCCCACCAGATCAATTCGCAAATGGCGGAACGTCTCGAGAGCCAGGGCATCGAGTTCCACTTCAACCCGCCAGCTTCGCCTCATTTTGGAGGCTTGTGGGAGGCAGGCGTTCGGTCAACAAAACACCACCTCAAGAGAGTTTTAGGACTTACCCTTCTTACATATGAGGAATTCGCGACAACCATAACCCAAATCGAAGGGTGCTTAAACTCGCGACCCTTGTGTGAGATGACCCGCGACCCCAGCGACTTAAACCCTTTAACGCCCGGACATTTTTTGATTGGAGAGGCAATCTTAACACCGCCCGAACCATCCCTATTGGATTTAAAGATGAGTAGATTGAGCAGATGGCAATATTTGCAGAGGCTCTATCAGGATTTTTGGAATAGATGGAATTCGGAGTACTTAAGCAGACTGCAGGCGAGGCCAAAGTGGACAGAGAAGGTGGAGAATGTCAGCGTTGGAGATTTGGTCCTCATCAAGGCGGAAAATTTGCCGCCCTGTCGATGGCTCTTGGGCCGTATTGTCGAAACCCATCCCGGCCAGGATGGACTTGTCCGGGTGGTGACCCTCAAGACTAAAGATAATGTGTTGAAACGACCAATCGCAAAAATTTGTCGGTTACCGCTCGAACCTGCGGTCACCGAAACGAAATAAAATATTCGCGGCGTGTATGTTGAGATTCACTTTCCTTTTTTTTTTGTTTGTTTCTTTTTCTTTTTTTGCCCTCCTTGTCCTTATATTCCGGATAGTGAGTCGGGCACTATAACAACCCTGTCCATTCCCTTCTTGCTTTTACTATTTCTTTTTGTTTTCTAAAGTAGAACCCAGATTCAGGCAACCGGAGCAATTGATGGATGGAGTCAGCATGCGGCCTGAGCAACATGCGACCTGGGCGATTGAGGATGGCTTGCAGTCCTAATACGATCATTGTCTGAAGGCGGCTTGCAAATTGCTGCATTATGTTTTGGCGTCGCAGTCCTCACTCCGCCAAGAGAGGGGAGTATGTTCCGGTGGCATCAGCAGAGGGTGATCTGGGATGGAGAGGAGATAATTTGGTTGAATGTTACTTGCATAATCATACTTAGCTAGCTATAGGCGAAATGTAGATCCTAAGTTTGTAGACTGATCCTGTGAAATAATTTAAGGAAAGAAAATGTAAATCAAGTACTTACCGGGCCTGTAAGCGCTTTCACTATTCACTGATTTTTTGATTTCTTGCTCACAAATAAAGCGCTTCTCCTTCCTTGACATTTGTCATTACACCAAGCCGACAGATCCTGTGGCAGCCTAAGTTTTGATTACACCGAACCGACCAGTCATATGGCAATACTGGGTGCGATGGCGGCGGAGGTGATTGGATGGTGTGTGAGTGTGGGTGAATTTACCGACGCATGCCCATATATGGTCATTTTTTTGAGCAAGTGCTTGCAAGGACTCCGGTGGGTGCTTGATGAGATCACTTCCCAAGTGAATCTCGACGCGTTCGCAACGAGAAAAAATTGTATTCGAATTGTGACTACTATCAACATTATTGTGATTAGAACCAACTAGTGAATTATTAAAAACTGGCTTATTCCAGAACAAGGAACAAGGAGCATCCCAACAGTTGCCCACTTACGAGCATTTCACTACATTTTTGAAAACTCGGATAAGGGTTTTAGAGTCAATTTCAGACACCATAATTCCAAGGCAACGAATTTGTTTGCTGGATCAAATCGTGCGTAAGCGCCTGGGAGCTCCGTAAATTCGTCTTCATTTTGTCGACAGATTTGGCCATCTCATCGATCTCTTCGCAGACCGACTCGAGGGATAATTTGACCTCCCTGAAGGCGTTGAGGAAGCTCTCATTTATGTCAACACTTCGCTTTTTTATTTGGCTCCGAAGATTCCTCCGGGACTGGAGCGTGTTTTCTGTGAAGAACGTCGACAAATCGCCGAGGGCCTCCAGGGCTTCCTGCAGCACACGGATTATTCGTGAATTCAATGAATTTATGGAGGATACTCACCTTGTCCGTGTCTAAACGAGTTTCCAGGATTTTATTCAACCGTTTCTGGACGACATCGTCCTTATTTTCCGCTGTTTCCGTCATTTTACGGTCGTATTCTTCAGTTTTGCAGCAAATTTTCTACGTGACAACAAGATTGATATACACACAGTGCTGCCAATGCGAAGCATTAAAGTCAGCACTTCTCAAAGTTATTACATTAAAAGGTTCGTTCGATGAGAGAGTCGTTAGAAAAACTGTGGCGCCCCCAAGAGTTTAAGTGAAATGTTTAAATAAAATAAAGGTAGGTCACTTTAGTGACGCCTTTTGCAAATTAAAACCAAACAAACAATAACATAAAAGTGTTTGAAAAAATTTGTGTGTTTAAACTAATTAAATAAATTGCGGAGTTTTATTATCTGGCTCATCAATTAAGGTAATGTAATTAGTAAAGTTCGGTCTGTTAAAACAGTTAATTTTTATTCCTGAAGCAGGGGGAAAACTGAAATTACACTCAAATTATTGACTGAATTTACAGAAAAAAATTCTGTCTAGGAATTGAAAATTAAGTCAAATATTTGAAATATTTCAGTACGTTTTCAGCCTCTTTCAGTTTTATATTTTTCACCTGGGTTACGAACTCGTAATTGCCAGCGTTTACCAACTCTTCACGTTTTCAGAAAAGATAAAAAGAGAAACAGCCACATTGTAGACATTTTTGGAAATGTCTTATCGAATTAACTTTATTTAAAAATAAATAAAAGGTGAAATCTTTAACTATCTTTATAATATCAGCCATTGGTAAACTTTATTAAAATTTTCTTAGAAAATGAGTTTATCATGAACCTTTTCCAAAGGCGTATATGAAATAACTAAACACAGAGGACTCTCATGGAAACCTGTCCCTTGAAATTTCCAAAAATTATCAAAAAATATATTTTTCACTTTCTCGAAAACGTGATGTGATGGCATTTTGATTTTCGAATTTGGATTCAACTAATCAAGATTTATAAAATTCTCTTAGTTAGAGACCTGTTCTTGGCTTTTTTATTGATTATTGAGAGTTACTGCTGTAGCCTCTGCTCACCCGCAGTAGGCTAACCCGTCATCGCGCCCCTTTCCCTGGGATCCAGCCAGAAGCCTCAGTTGCACACACCCGATCCTTTCGACCGTTAATACACGACACCTTCTTCTTCTTCTCTCAAAAACCTCCGCGACATTATTCTTCTTGTGTGACCGCAACGCCTCTGATTGCTCCCAGGCACGATGACGGGCTGCCCTAAAGATCGTTGCAATAGATGGCAGTAGGTTTGCTTTATTTTAACGGCCACAGGGGATTTCTGTGTATTTCGCCTAATTTTCCAGCTTACAGCTCGGCCATCAGACCATCACTGTCCACAGTGAACATTCAATGACATGGTGCACCATTCATCATCATCAATTCCACCCGAAAAGGGCACTTCATATCTCACGCCTCCAACTGAGACAACCGGGCTTAGCGCCCTTTACTACTTTTCTGCAACTTGACAGAAAACTTACCCTTATTATACTCCTGGTACTTTCCGAGTATCTCGACCGGCATTCGGAGATGGGGGTGGAAAGTAGGCCGAACTTCTCCTTTGGATTGACGACGAACAGCTTATTGTAATTATTAAGATGTCTATAATATGAACACTGAGTAGTCTGTATTGTACACGTTATTTAGCTTTCTTGTTTCTTAAGTTAGACATTTCATACAACTTATAATTAAATTCTTAATTCATAATTTGAAACTATTCTGCAATTCACAGATTATAATTCATATAGTAGCATACCCACACACATATACACATACATGCACACCCACCATTTTCCTTTTTTTTTTTCTAAATACCAAGAACCAACTCCTCGTCCTCCTCTTCCATCTCCTCACAACCCTCCTCGACCGCCTGCAACTCATCAAGCTGGCACCACAGCTTCATTCTATCCGCCGCCGACGTCGATTTGAACGGACGATTAGAAATTTGCATTCCTGGTGGATCAGTAATCTATTATATAAAAATAAGTCGGGTTTTCCTTCCTGACGCTATAACTCCAGAACGCACGAACCGATTTCGATGGTTTTGCATTCGTTGGAAAGGTCTCGGGCTCCGTGAGGTTTATAGTAAAGAAAATTCAGGAAAAATCTATTATATAATAAAAATAAGTCGGGTTTTCCTTCCTGACGCTATAACTCCAGAACGCACGAACCGATTTCGATGGTTTTGCATTCGTTGGAAAGGTCTCGGGCTCCGTGAGGTTTATAGTAAAGAAAATTCAGGAAAAATCTATTATATAATATAAAAAAGTAAGAAATCGAAAAACAGCACAAAACATACTTCGATTAGATTATAACACTTTGACTGCAAAAAAATTTAGTCAAAGTAACACTTTGAATGATTATTTGTGGGGGTGTCCGTGGGAGTAGATGAAGGAGGAGTTGAGGGAGTGTCCGTGGGAGAAGATGAAGGGGGAATTGAGGGGGTGTCCGTGGGAGAAGATGAAGGAGAGTTGAGGGGGTGTTCGTGGGAGTAGATGAAGGAGGAGTTGAGGGGGTGTCCGTGGGAGTAGATGAAGAAGGAGTTGAGGGGGTGTCCGTGGGAGTAGATGAAGAAGGAGTTGTGGGGGTGTCCGTGGGAGTAGATGAAGGAGGAGTTGAGGGGGTGTCCGTAGGAGAAGATGAAGGAGGAGTTGTGGGGGTGTCCGTGGGAGTAGATGAAGGAGGAGTTGAGGGGGTGTCCGTGGGAGTAGATAAAGGAGGAGTTGTGGGGGTGTCCGTGGGAGTAGATGAAGGAGGAGTTGTTGGGGTGTCCGTGGGAGAAGATGAAGGAGGAGTTGAGGGGGTGTCCATGGGAGTAAATGAAGGAGGAGTTGAGGGGGTGTCCGTGGGAGTAGATGAAGGAGGAGTTGTGGGGGTGTCCGTGGGAGTAGATGAAGGAGGAGTTGTTGGGATGTCCGTGGGAGAAGATGAAGGAGGAGTTGAGGGGGTGTCCATGGGAGTAAATGAAGGAGGAGTTGAGGAGGTGACCGTGGGAGAAGATGAAGGAGGAATTGAGGGGGTGTCCGTGGGAGTAGATGAAGGAGGAGTTGAGGGGGTGTCCGTGGGAGTAGATGAAGGAGGAGTTGAGGGGGTGTCCGTGGGAGTAGATGAAGGAGGAGTTGAGGGGGTGTCCATGGGAGAAGATGAAGGAGGAGTTGAGGGGGTGTCCGTGGGAGAAGATGAAGGAGGAGTTGTGGGGGTGTCCGTGGGAGAAGATGAAGGAGGAGTTGTGTGGGTGTCCGTGGGAGTAGATGAAGGAGGAGTTGTTGGGGTGTCCGTGGGAGGAGATGAAGGAGGAGTTGAGGGGGTGTCCATGGGAGTAAATGAAGGAGGAGTTGAGGAGGTGTCCGTGGGAGAAGATGAAGGAGGAGTTGAGGGGGTGTCCGTGGGAGTAGATGAAGGAGGAGTTGTGGGGGTGTCGGTGGGAGTAGATGAAGGAGGAGTTGTTGGGGTGTCCGTGGGAGAAGATGAAGGAGGAGTTGAGGGGGTGTCCATAGGAGTAAATGAAGGAGGAGTTGAGGGGGTGTCCGTGGGAGAAGATGAAGGAGGAGTTGAGGGGGTGTCCGTGGGAGTAGATGAAGGAGGAGTTGTGGGGGTGTCCGTGGGAGTAGATGAAGGAGGAGTTGTGGGGGTGTCCGTGGGAGAAGATGAAGGAGGAGTTGAGGGGGTTTCCGTGGTGTATATTCCGACTTTGCCACGCGTGAACGGCTGGACCCATTTCGCTAATTCTTTTTTTGTTGTGTTTTTTATTGTCAGGAGAAAGAAAAAATTAAGAAAATTGCGCGGAAAATTGGTCCAGGGTTCAACTCCTGCTCGGCCAAAATCACTTTTTTTCATTTTGTACACCGGGTAACATAACTTGAGAACGACTTTACCGATTTCATTCATCTTTTTTTTTAAGTTTTCTAATACTTTGTAGAAGGTTCTTACGGAAAGTAAAGTTAAGCAATAAAATAAACATAAAATAAATACTAAATACTCAGTACTAAGAACCACACAAGATAATTTCATCACAAGTAAAAATGTTTGACGCCCTGCGAAGTGGGCACGGGTCAGCTAGTTATATATCGATCCTTACCCAAGACTTCATCTACAATATATGGCCCCTTGTACTTAGGCAAATGTTTCCGTGGTTGTCCTGTAGCCACATGATCACTCTTAATTAAAATCATATCCCCTTTGTTATAATGGTATGGTGGCTTTCGTTTTTGATTTTCACGATTGGCTTGATTTTCCCTATTTTTATTTATTCGTTTCGCAACTTTTTCCCTTAAATTTTCAAGTGAAGGTCCTTCTTCTCTCTCATTCGAAATTTCCCCATGTATAATAGCTGTCAGATCATTACATAACAATTTCCTTGGCTCATAACCCAATAATAATTTAAGAGAAGATTGCCCAGTTACTTTATGTGGTAAAGAATTTAATCCCCATTGTATGTTATTTAAACAAGCATCCCAATCACGGCCATCTTCTCTAGTGGTTGAGGACGCAATCGCCTGGGAAATGGTTCGAAAGTAACGTTCGATTTGCCCGTTACCTCTTGGCGTTTGAACGGCTATTTTCCGATGCTCAATGTGGTTTGCTTTACAATATTCTTCAAAAGCTTTGGATGTGAAACTACTCCCCCTGTCTGAGACAATGCTTGCTGGTGACCCAAAAAATTGTGATAACTCTTCAAGAGTTCTTACTACATAAGTTGTGTTGGTTCCCCGAACGGGACGCAAAATAATGAATTTTGTAAAAGCATCAACAATTCCCAATAAATGTACATTTCCCTTGCTACTCCGCGGATATGGTCCCAAATGATCTATATGAATTAAATTGAAGGGCAGAGGCTTTGTTTCAAAAACGTTCAATTGGTAGCGCGACTCATCTTTCCCTCTTTTGTTATATGCACAACTTACACAATTATCAATAAATTTCCTCACGAAACCATTAAGATGAGGAAACCAATAAGTTTTTTGTATATGTTTCACAGTGCGTTCTAACCCTAAATGGCCCAGGCCATCATGAGACGTTTTAACAACATACCACCTTTTTCCCTTTGGTACAACAAATTTTAACCCTTGATCGGTTTTATAATATAGCCGACCTTCCTTCAACTCATATCTTGGACTCAGCTGTTATATCCTTTGTGTTTTCTATCGATAAGAACTTCTATGATATCTTTTAACTCCTTATCCTGCTCCATAATTCCCTCATACCTTTTAATTTGGCCAAGCAATTCCACCGGGTCCACAGAATTACTCGGGGTTAAAATATTTATCAAACTTCTATCCCCGAGGCCTGAAATAATATACTTTGCTATTGAGCAATCTGCTAGTCCACCCCGACGACCTAAGGCTAATACTTCATAGAGATACAATTCAATCGGCTCTCCCGGGCGACGTTCTCGACTCAGTAGTTTAGCGTGTACTGATTCCTCGTCCAAACCTTCAGGGAATCCCGAAACAAAATCTAATTTGAATTTCGACCAAGTATCATCCTCAACCAACCGACCTTGACTCCAAAATTGTGCTGCACCTCCCAGTCTTAGAGATGCATAGAGGAGGGTGCACCTGCCATCCCAACCGTAGATGGTCTTTAATCTTTCGACGCACGCAACCCAGCCGGCAGCACTAAGGGAGCCTAATTTACCCGGATTAAATTCAGGAAGGATGCCAGAAATTTCCGCAACTCCCATACGGTACGCACCCGAACAACTCTCTTTTCCCGATCCCGCATGCCCTACCGGATCAGACAGGTCCCGGGACGAACTTGCAACAGAAGAAGTCGAGGAATCTGTGAGTCTACCCTTCGGAGCTCTAACCATTGTTTGAGGAGGGCCCTCTCGCTTCCTCCTTACACTCATTTTATTATTATTATTTTTTTTCTATTTATTTTTATTTATTTTACTTTATTTTATATATTTTCTCAAAAGAAAACAGCAACGCACAAGCATGTATATTTACAGATCTAGTTACTTAATTCCTTCAATCCAATGTCTTTCTTTTTTTTAAAAAAAAGATTAAACTTAAACCTATCCACTTAGCTGTGTCTCCTGATGCTCCTGATGCCACCCACTCCGAAGCCGGTCCAACAGTTGAATCACCTTCAATGCTATGGCTCGAAACCAACTTTTCTTCGCACTATTATTATGCGTTATTTTATATTTTTTTTTTTCCCACTTTCTTATTGTTTTTTTTCACAAAACCAAACTCACTGTCTTTTTCCACAAAACCAAATTCAGGACTTTTACTTTTTTTTTTTGAGATGCGACTGCTCCGCTCCACTATTCACCGAAGAATGCTCCGTGTCTCGACCAACAGCAGCCAAGCCGCCGAAATATTACGTCATCTGCAAGTATTTCCTTATTTGGGCATAAGGATCCTGCTGACGCGATTGGGCTAAGCTCGTGCCGCATTCAGGTCGATACACAGTCATTCCTTTGTGCGCACGAATCATCCCACTTCTGAGAATGTAGCCTCTGCTCACCCGCAGTAGGCTAACCCGTCATCGCGCCCCTTTCCCTGGGATCCAGCCAGAAGCCTCAGTTGCACACACCCGATCCTTTCGACCGTTAATACACGACACCTTCTTCTTCTTCTCTCAAAAACCTCCGCGACATTATTCTTCTTGTGTGACCGCAACGCCTCTGATTGCTCCCAGGCACGATGACGGGCTGCCCTAAAGATCGTTGCAATAGATGGCAGTAGGTTTGCTTTATTTTAACGGCCACAGGGGATTTCTGTGTATTTCGCCTAATTTTCCAGCTCACACTGCTAAATTATATGGATCATTTACTGAAAAGCTAGTTGAAAATAAATCAATATTACCAACGCACATAATAAAACATTATCTAGGCTCTCATCGCAATGAACAGCTGACGAAAAATTTGGAAGCTATAACAACAGATTATTCATCAAAAAGGTGCGCAACACATCAAACTGCATACAAGGGGAAAATGTTGCACAACCGGGCTTTAATACAATAGTTGTTTTTTTGTTGTAATTGCAAAATGCAGAGATTATATAAAATTTGAAAAAAAAATAAACGGGAAGAATTTAAAACAAATTTTCATCAGATCTGCTGAAAAAATTTTTGGTGCACAAATATTAGGTACATTACATATGTACATAGCTTTGCCTTTGGTGCAAAGAATTTTAGAACTATGAGCTCGAGAACTTTAAATTCAATTACTACACGTGATTTCTCATTAGCGCATTTGAACGCAACCACTCTATCATCGCAAGAGAATGTAAGCACGATTATGATAAATTAATCAAACAACAACAATCTTTCTTACGCAAATGTCTATGTAGTTAATAAAAGTTTAACTTATTAATTAATAATAATATTAATAGTTTTGATATCAAACTTAAAGTTCTTTAAAGTAATTTAAGAAAACAAATAAAACATAAATACATTACATTATTAATATTTTTTACGATAATATAAAACTTAATCAGATAATTTTAATAATTTTGGAACATGCAAAATATAATTATCTGAAGATATTATTCGGATTTAAGATCACTGTTTTTGTTTTCTCTATTTTAATTTCCGCTATAGTTTTAATTCAATAAAAGAGGGTACCAACTCTAAATTGGAAATGCGCTTTTTGTTTGAGTAGTAATATCTTCCCTTATAGATTTTGTAAAGGCGGTATATTTTATATAGATTATCACAATTAAATAAGTATAAAAATTGAACATCCACAATAAAAGCATTACGCTATGTTCTGTATTCTTTTTGAATTCAAATGAGAAATGTCTAACATTTTCATAAAATCATTTTAGTAACCTTTGGCTTCAATTAATTTATTCGTTCAAAGTTTAAAATAATTCGATTAGAACATAGTAGGTGATAAATTTCCATAGAGTAGATTTCAGTTTTAATTTGAATAGTAGGCCAGAATTTTTCATAATTCGAATAGTAGGCCAGAATTTTTCATTCCATTAACGCCATTCTAATTTGTTTTTTGATAAAATAGGTTTATTTGCTACCTCCATAGTGAATTTTTGAAAATAATTTGTTTTTGCGTGTATTATTTTAAAAAATGGTCGCATATACGTTGGAAGAGTTAGCGGATGTCGTTCCAAATGTGGGTATCACTTTTGGTGTAAAAATACATTCAAAAGACATTGTTTCAATTTTTAGGAAAATACATTTAAGTCTCAGTTATGCAGCAAAATATTCACATTTGATGTGTCTACAAGATCGCCCGAGTTTTTAGCGGTCATTCAGTCGACTTGCGACAATTGGTTTACACAAGCTCAGCAACATTGTAAGAAGATCATATTCGCTGAAGACACAAACACAAGGACATGGCTAGTCGACCAGATATACAACTTTGGAAAACGAATTTTCACGACGCAGCCGGCTACTTCATTGGAGAGCACCCTACCTCATATTAAAGTAAATCCTTACCAGCTCCCAAGAGAGGACTGCAGCAAGCTATTCGTAGAAATGGCCAAGGACTACATTAAAATCGCTCCAAAATATAGCTCCTGCATAGAAGACAATTCCTTCTTCGTGAGTATTTTACAGGGAGCCATTTGCGTACTCTTGATTGCCTTGCTTTATTCGTGCTCTCGAGGATGGAAGGTCAAACGAAGAAGCGAATTTCATAAGAAGCCTGTGGAGTCCAACATTAATCCTAAGAGGAAGAGCTACACAATTTGGGAAAAATGGCGCATTCTTTCCAAGTATTTCTTAAGAACTCAACATGAAATTAATTTGGATGTGTCCGACTTGGAAGAAGAAGAAGAAGAAGTACCCAAAATGCGGACTCGATTTTCTGCGGGTGATTATACCTCCAGCGATGATACCACAGACGATTCGGATTTAGAAACAAATTAATTGTGTTCTGGAGTTGCATATTTTTAATTTTTAATAAAATAGTTTAGTAATTTTAAACACATTTATTTATTTGACAGCAACAATTGTATGACCTTTAGTGAAGGTTATAATATCTGGGGGCACGGCAGTGCCCCCGCCAAGTCGAGCAAAAGAGCAAAAGAAAAGGCACGGCCGTAACATCCTTTTCTCGAAGCCATTCGGGCCATTTTCGACCCCCCTATAACTCCTTTGTGGATAAAACTGGAAGCCTGAATTGTCAGTAACCAAGCAGGCATTGTATAAACACGGTATATTTCAAATTTCATTCAATTTGAACCAGTAGTTTAAGAATTATAACTAATCAAAGTTTCTTAATTTTGTCACTCACTGACTGACCGATCATCAAAATTCTGAGGTACTTCTAGCAGACCCACAAGCTCCAAATTTGGAACACAGTTATTGTTTAGCCTACAAAGGAAGGAAAAACTGAAAAATCCCGAAATTTCATTATATTTAATGAAAAATAATGATTTTATTAAAAATTACGTTCATTCAAAAAATAACGCATGCGCTTGTACTCATGCTTGCCACTGGCCGCGATTGAATTTTGAAAGAATGAATGTAGTAGGCTATCGTTCTGGTGGCACGATAGTGCCCCCGCCAAGTCAATTAGTTTGTACAAATTTTGAATTTTAGTTAGCGTTAAGCCCATAGAGGAACGAAAAAAAGAAAAATCCCGAAATTTCATTATAGTAAATGAAAAATTCATCAATGCATCTGAGAAAAATCAATAGAGACAGGGAGTGGGCTTTAAGAAAATCAGTAGCTGACGGACAAGATATATTACCCGAGAAAAAAGAAAGGAGGATGACCTAACAAAAAGAAATGAGATCCCATTAAAAACATAAAATGTAAAAAAAATGCCAAGTCTCGCAACGCAGTTGTTCTGCCGTAAAAAGTTGTGAGATCTTATGTAAAACCAAGTCAGTTATATTAGTTAGTGTCTATGGAAGCACCTATTCAACAACTTTGTTATAAATTGTTATCTAATCAATTACCTATCAACATTTATAGTGACCGTATCAATAAGAGACATCTTTATTTCTATAATAATTATAATTACTTGGCAATTGCACGGTAACATATTCTACTAATTAAAATACTGGCCGTGCAATTGCCAAGTAATTATAATTATTATAGAAATAAAGATGTCTAATATTGATACGGTCACTATAAATGTTGATAGGTAATTGATTAGATAACAATTTATAACAAAGTTGTTGAATAGGTGCTTCCATAGACACTAACTAATATAACTGACTTGGTTTTACATAAGATCTCACAACTTTTTACGGCAGAACAACTGCGTTGCGAGACTTGGCATTTTTTTTACATTTTATGTTTTTAATGGGATTTTTCTTTTTCACATTACACTTTATTACTCATTATTATTCGGCATTACTCATGATGACGAGTAATGGTGAGTAAATATTGAGTAAGGGATAAAATAAGTAAATTTAATAAATCAAAAAACCCGACTGCGTAAGAAGTGAACTTTAAATAATAACTGAGAAGAAAAAAACAAGTCCAGTAGTCTAGAATTCTGTTAAATAATATTGAATACGAACGGTAAATTGTTCGTTCGATAAAAGTACACGTTTAAAAAACTTATAAGAACTGCGGATCGTGTATTAACCCTTAACCGTAGTTGGGTAAAAATAACTGTTTTAAAAAACTTACTTAAACCTCCGGATGAAGCTAACAACTGAAACAGCCAGCGGGATTAAGTCACTTGTCGACACAACTGAGGAATGTATGCAACAGTTGAAGATCCTCAGCGTTGACATATCCTCATGGGATGTGATTCTCATTTATTTAATTGTTCAGAAGCTCCCCTTTTATACCCTAAAATTGTGGGAGGAGGAACAAGGAGCATCCCAACAGTTGCCCACTTACGAGCATTTCACTACATTTTTGAAAACTCGGATAAGGGTTTTAGAGTCAATTTCAGACACCATAATTCCAAGGCAACGAATTTGTTTGCTGGATCAAATCGTGCGTAAGCGCCTGGGAGCTCCGTAAATTCGTCTTCATTTTGTCGACAGATTTGGCCATCTCATCGACCTCTTCGCAGACCGACTCGAGGGATAATTTGACCTCCCTGAAGGCGTTGAGGAAGCTCTCATTTATGCTAACACTTCGCTTTTCTATTTGGCTCCGAAGATTCCCCCGGGACTGGAGCGTGTTTTCTGTGAAGAACGTCGACAAATCGCCGAGGGCCTCCAGGGCTTCCTGCAGCACACGGATTATTCGTGAATTCAATGAATTTATGGAGGATACTCACCTTGTCCGTGTCTAAACGAGTTTCCAGGATTTTATTCAACCGTTTCTGGACGACATCGTCCTTATTTTCCGCTGTTTCCGTCATTTTACGGTCGTATTCTTCAGTTTTGCAGCAAATTTTCTACGTGACAGAATCAAGTCAACTAATAAATGTCACATTGACTTTTAAACAAGATTGACATACAGACAGTGCTGCCAATGCGAAGCATTAAAGTCAGCACTTCTCAAAGTTATTACATTAAAAGGTTCGTTCGATGAGAGAGTCGTTAGAAAAACTGTGGCGCCCCCAAGAGTTTAAGTGAAATGTTTAAATAAAATAAAGGTAGGTCACTTTAGTGACGCCTTCTGCAAATTAAAACCAAACAAACAATAACATAAAAGTGTTTGAAAAAATTTGTGTGTTTAAACTAATTAAATAAATTGCGGAGTTTTATTATCTGGCTCATCAATTAAGGTAATTTAATTAGTAAAGTTCGGTCTGTTAAAACAGTTCATTTTTATTCCTGAAGCAGGGGGAAAACTGAAATTATACTCAAATTATTGACTGAATTTACAGAAAAAAATTCTGTCTAGGAATTGAAAATTAAGTCAAATATTTGAAATATTTCAGTACGTTTTCAGCCTCTTTTTTTTTTTTTTGAAGTGAAAACTTCTTTAGCGGCGTTGAGCACTTTTTTGGGATGGGTAAAAAATGTAAATTTCGCGTCAGGTCACGTGACCCTGATCGAAAAACCGTAAGACGGACAGGGCGCTTGCGCGAGTGTGCGTGTGTGTTTGTACACAGCCTGCTACGCGCATCTACGGGAAAAGCTTTAATGATTTGCCAATGATTTTGAGTAGAGATTTCAACATATACTTTGCAGACGATAAAAATCAACTATTAATTGAATTTTTAAATAATGAATTTGGTTTAACGATGTCAAATGATCGCAATCGTAGCACAACGAAATACAAAACTACTATTGATGCGGTCTTTATTAGACATCTAAATAGATTCGAATCAAAATTGTTCGTTTCTTACTTCAGCTACCATAAACCTATTGTATCAGTTTTAGAGATTGGCGATGATGATGCTGGTAATGATGATGGTGAAAGAGTCGTTGAAATTATGGATGAAAGTTGATTTTTCTGAGAGATAAACTTTTTAATGTAAAATAATTGTAATAGTTCTGAAGTGTTAAATTTTTTATGTAATATAAATTGTCATGTTTGTGTACGATAGCGCAATAAATGAATATTGTATTTTACCACATAAATGATAGTACTTTTATACTGATAAATAAAGCAATTCGTGCGAAATTATTCCCTAACCATTCCAAAATATTCAAAAATGTACAACGTTAATGTTCAAGTTTTCACTTCGGCCGGCACTCCCGGAATACCACCCGTTGTTTTTTTAATAATAGATTTAACATAGCGCACTTCTAAGCATAATGCTGGAAACATTCACCCAATTCTATACCTCTCCGGTTTAGAATTTAGGCTCTGTGGATCCTTCGACGAAGTTAACCTAGATGTTTTCAAAAAGAAATAATAAATTAGACATCTCCAATAACTGCTCAGACAGCTGGGCACTGGTATAAGAGCAGTTATGAACATATAATGTAATGTAATGGCTTCCGCAACAAAAAAAAAATTTTTTTTTTTTTTTTTTTCTTAATACTCCCCAATCACTACTAGTTACTACCGGTCATTCCTTATACAAATTTTAAGCTATTAACTAGAATAAAATAAAATAGAATTTTAGATATATGTACTTAACAATCTTAAAATTATAATTGCACTCTAGATTGCTAGACTTTTGGATGATTTCTGACATAAACCATTATGGCCCTTGCGAATTTATGAATTTCCCCAATTCTTTTTAATTCTTCCGGAAGTTTGTTATAGATGTCGCTTGCGATGTTAATGAGTCCTGTATGGGTCCTTACCGTTCTTGCCTTCTCCATCCTTATAAGTCCTTTTTCTCTCGTGTCGTAGTTGTGGACCTCGCTGTTTCTTGTGAGCTCAATATTGTTTTTAATATATCCGTTTACTACCTTGTGCATAAACTTTGCCTTTTCTATATATATGACTTCCTTCAGGTTGAAATTATTCGTAATGCTGTACAGATTCCCTGTTGGTGTGTCCCACGGAAGTCGATACAATATTTTGAGCGTCTTATTCATTAACCTCTGCACACGTTCGAGATTGTACTGTGGCGTTTGTGACCATACGTTTATTAGGTACTTTATGTGGCTCAACACGTGAGCATTGGACACTAATTTGGAAACAGATCCATTTAACGTTGCAGACCTGGCTATTGCTCCTATTATTGGGGTAATTTTCTTTATCAGCGTCGATATATGCGAACTCCAATTTAGGTTTTCATCCAACCTGAGGCCCAGGTACATTATGTCCGCTACTCTGTCCAGCTTCCTTCCTTCAAATTCAATGAGTGGATTTATATCCTGCTTATTTTTCATCTTAAATACCACGTATTTTGTTTTTGCAACGTTTAGTGTAAGCTTATTTCCCTGCAACCACTTATTGAGCTCTACTAGATCCGCATTTACCTTCATTCTCAGCTCCTCTTCCGTTCTTCCTCTATATACTAATACGGTATCGTCAGCATATACCTTGTATCTACCTGTTAACTGAACATTCTGAATGTTATTTATGTATAAGAGATACAGTAACGGTACCAAGATTGACCCTTGTGGAACACCACATTTTTGTATTACCTCCTTGCTGTGATATTGATCAAGTCTTGTTTTTGTTGTTCTGTTTGACAAGTAATCCCTAATTAAGTTGTTACAATTTCCTCTGATACCTAGTTGTTCTAGAAGCTCTAGTAGTCTACAATGGTCTACGGTGTCGAAAGCCTTTTGTAAATCCAGGAATATTGCCAATGAGTAGTAACCTTCATCAAGATCATCATTGATTATCTTAGTCACATCTATCACCGCCGATTCAGTACTACTTTTTTCTTGAAATCCGAACTGGTTTTTATCAAATCCTCCAGTCGTTGTGATAAATTCCTTTATGCGCTTGTGAACTATGCGCTCAATTATTTTACTGGAAGTACTCACTATTGTAATTGGTCTATAGTTCGATGGATCGTGTTTTTCTCCTCCTTTATAGAGTGGAATTATTATTGACTCTTTTAGGCATTTTGGAAAGGTTCCATTCTCAAGGCTATCATTTATAATTTTTGCTAGGGGTATTTTAATATGATCCATTAAAGTTATGACATCTTCTGTTGTAATTCCATCTATCCCTGGTGTTGAGTTCCGCTTTAGTCCTAAGATGATCATTCCTACTTCCTCCGGACTCGTTGGCTGCATGAAGATAGTTTGATTTCTAATATTGTTGTTTATTGCCTTTCTTTCTTTGATTTTCTCCTGTAGCTTCCTCCCTATGTTGTTAAAATGGCTGTTGAGTATGTTGACGATTTCGGCTGGTGTCGTGTATGTTGCTCCCTCGTAGTTAAGCTTCTCAATATTTATCTTCCCGTTCTTTCCAGCTTTCTCCAGTATATCTTTATTTATTACATCCCATAATTTTCTGCCGTTCCCTCCTGCTCTTTCAATTCTTTCACTTATGTGTTTTCGTTTGGCTGCTTTGACCATCTTGTCCGTCATGTTTTTTAGTTTTCTATATTTTTCCTTGAGTTGTAGGTCTGTATTTTTCCTCATTTTTTTGTATGCCTCATTTCTCTCTTTCATTTTTTTTAATATTTCCTCCGTAATCCAATCATTATTTCTGACCCTAAATGCTTTCTCCACTGTGCTCTTTTCCTTTGTTTTTTTAATTGTATTAATTAGTTCTTCAATAGTTACATGTTTTATTTTTGATAATTCCGATTGAAAGTTTATTTTAAACTCGTTTATATTAATCTTTTTTACACGACTGTTCTCCATTTTCTTTAGGTTCTTAGTTTTTATGTTAATACATAAGTTGATAGTTTTGTGGTCCGATAGCTCCGGTTCTCCGAGCTCTAGATTCATCTTATATTTTACCATGTTAGCGTTTGTAATTACATGGTCTATTATGGTTGCTGACATCTCCGATTCTCTTGTGGGATAGTTCGCGTCGATTTTATTGATAATTCTATAGCCACTTGATTCAATTGTGTCAGTATACTGAACTGTTTCCTGATTACTTTTTAGTAAGTCTATATTTGTGTCTCCAATGAAAATCATATCTTTGTTTGTAGATAATATTTTTCCGAAGTGATCTATAAATTCCCAATAATTTTCATTCGGCGCTTTATACATAGTTGCAATCTTAATTTTTTCCTTTCGATGATCCATAATTTCTACTATTATTGTCGCATATTTTTTTACCTCCGTTGTTACGTTATGATCAATTTCATTTTTGATATACATCGCTATGCCTCCGCCTCTGTTCTCATCTCTACAGTTGAAGGTTGCCTGAAATCCCTCAATATAAAAGTACTTTACTTCCTCACTATAGATCCATGTTTCATTTAATATTATGATGTGTAAATTCGGGTTAATCCTCGTAATCAATTGTATATCCCTCTTCTTATTCCTGAGACTCCTACAGTTAAGATAAAGTATATTCAAATTATTATTTGATATGAGCTTTAGGTCCATAATCATTCGGATAGTTTGTCAACAAAATAGTTTGTCTTCTCCATTAAAAGCTTTATCTTGCTGCAATATACCGGGCAGACTCTACTATCCGATCTGTGCGCGAGGCAGTTTGTAGTTTGAGTTTGAGTTGTTCTGACCCCCGATTTGTGTTCCCTTCTGCTGTTACAATTGTAAAAATCGTAAGAAAAGCCCAATAAATAAGTTGCGGTATAGGGGTCTTCTGTGTTGTCCCTGCTTGTTATTGAACCTCGGAGGCTGCAAAGACTTTTATAATTATAGAATCTGTAGCCGGAAGTGATTGGCGGACTTACCAGGGAAGAGAACCCGTGGCATTAGTACCTGTGGAGCGGGCCACTTAATTTTGGGACGAAGGGGACTGGAGGGAGTGCATACCTCGCACGTAACAGTGTTAAGCGCCTCTGAAACCATTAGGGCGGAAAATTACTCCCAGTGCAAGGAGCACTAAGCGGATTGGATGAAGTCGTCATCGAGCTGGGAAGAAGAAGAAAATAATTTTATTTATTATTTAGTAGTAGTAGATAACGATTACTTAGTTGTAGCAGTTAAGGAACAAGTAAATTGTTAAGGAAAGTAAGAAGCGTAGTAGTCTAACATAAGTAGCAGTCTAAAAGGCTTGAAGTATTAGCTCAACATTTGAATAAGTCGTTTAAGTTGTTTAAGGAAATTACTTACCGGTGAAATATTGTACGTCGGTCCTAAGGTAGTTCGGGATCCGTGGCGCGTAAGGTAGTCGCGTTTCTGAAATGGGGAGAAAAAATAAATTAAATAAAAAAACATTTTTAAAAACAATCTTTTTAAATGCTCTAAAAAGAAGAAAATAAAATTTTCCTTTAAAATTTTAACTATCCACTTATAACCTCATTATACACAATTTATATGATCATAAAAGCTTGTCGCGAGGTTTGCGTAAGTACCTATAAGTATTTAATTAAATTGAAATTTACTCGCGACAAGCTTTTATGATCATATAAATTGTGTATAATGAGGTTATAAGTTGATAGTTAAAATTTTAAAGGAAAATTTTATTTTCTTCTTTTTAGAGCATTTAAAAAGATTGTTTTTAAAAATGTTTTTTTATTTAATTTATTTTTTGACTAAAAAACGCTTATCAAGCCCTTTCATTTGATACCCATATCATAGGGGTTACTATCAAAATTATAAATCGCCATTTTGTGACGTCCGCCATATTGGATTTAGAAATGGCGTTACTACCGTTTCTTACTCTTCAAGCTCTTTCATTTGATACCCATATTAAGGGGGTCGACCAAAAATACATGGTCCACCATCTTGTGGCGGCGGCCATTTTAAAGATATTGCAATTTTGAGTATTGCATATTGCATTGTCACCAGAACTAAAGTTGTATGCAAAATTTCAGCTCAATCGGTTGAAGATATCTGCTTCAAAATTGAGTAGCAAGATTCCACCCGCACAAACATACATACATTGCAAGCTAATAAAAAGCTTGTAAAAAATTGAAAAGGGAGGCAGTCTTTCGAGTTCGTCTGGAGATAACTACCTGGCTTCAGCTTCCAGCGCGTCCCGTCCACATTGTCCCTCATCGTAAGCGGAATCATCATTACGGCTAAGTCACTCACAACGCAACGCGAGCAGTAGCCAACCGTAACCCTGAGGAAGTTTACCAGTAGCCAAAGTATCTAAAGTATCGAGACGTCACCAAAGTGTATTTTGCCCGGAGCAAATCATCAAAACATCATCATCGTCAAACATACTTTCTTTTCTTAAATTGGGAAACAGCCTTAACCGAGTCGCCGAACGACTCCACCGGAAAGTCAGTGACAGACATGCTTGTGGAGACGAAGTACTCCGGTAGGCGAAGCGGGCGGCTCTCTCGTGGGGCAGTGCGAGTGCAGTCAGTCGTGGATCGGAGTTGCAGCAGTAAGGTCGGACAGCAGACCAGTGGAGTTTTGTTTAAGCCAATTGGAGTTATTAAGTGGGAAAAAAAGCAAAGAAGAGGAAGGGAGCCGATCCAGAGGGAAGTCTGCGGGGAAAAGGTGAAGAATCCATCGGGAATCGTTTGGAGCCTGGAAGGAGCAGGAAAAGTGGACGCGGAAGAGGAGGATTCCCGGGATGCCGGCAGATTGTGACGGCCGCGTGGAGGACGATTAAAATCGGGAGGCTGAGCCACGGTACAGGCATCGGACTGCGATGGAGCAATCATCGAAAAATACACAGCTAAGTCTTTTCCATTTTTCGTGTTGCCCGTATTTGGGGCATATGTAATTATAATTATTGGGTGCTATGGGATTTTCCCCCTTATGTACATATATACCGTTTTCCGTCGCCGCATGTCTCTCGAGCTACCTTGCCCGGCTATGTTGCGCATTGGCGTTGTAAATAGCTTTGCCTTGTTTTCGGGATTTTTCTAATTAATTAATGAAGTAGGAAATATCAAAATTTATCAGTGAAGGGTGAAATATCAAATTTATTAATGGAGTATGAATATCGAATTGAGTTAATGAAGTACATATATCAGATGTAATTAATGAAGCATTGAATTTTCTTGTGCACATGCAAGGGCATTGGCCGTGCAATATAATGGTAGTTGATATTACCTATGTTTTGGACTTTAGTAGAACGGTATTCGCGGAGCATTGCATTGTTCCTTCTTTTACGGAAATGTTGAAATTGCATATTTGTGAAATATAGGCTAGTAGTAGATTATCTACCGCCTGTTTCATTTTCTTTTGTTTTGATCCCTCCCTTGCATGTCGCTTCTTGCCCTAGTAACAGCATGGTTCTCGGTAACCCATAAACCGAGTGGCGCCCAAAATCATAAAATCATTCCTTAGACCATTTTACCATTGATCGCTGAACAGGCATAAGAACCCGGCCCTTCTCCAATTGCCAGCGGGGCATACATGCAACAAATTTTGCACGTAACATTTTGGCGCCAAACGTGGGGCCCACAGCTGTTCAGGGATCAGCATAGGTAGATGGTACTTCAGTCCAGCTGATATTCACAGCAGTTTTTTTGCGTAAGGAGCGACAGTGCAATTTAGTTGGCCAGTGCAGCGGGAAATTTTAGTTTAGTGCCGGTGAATTTATTTTATGATAGCCGGGGAGGTATGATAGCCGAGCGAGGTACGAGAAGACGTGAAGGCTAATGCTTATTGCTGAAGGAAATTAATAAATCGAAGTTGTTATATTTTTTTTTGTGATTTGTTGTAGCACGCTTCCTCTTGAGAAACTCCCATTCGCTAGCCGAATAGCTGAAGAGGAGCGAACCAGCTGTTGTGGGGTCTGCGAAGAAAATTTTCCTTGACTTAGTTTAAGGAGATTTAGCCATTTGAAGTCTGATTTTTTTTTTGTGCATGTCGGGGGATAGTTGTTCGCACCAGGGGAGTATTGAAGCGTAATTGAATTTGGACCCGGTGCCCAGCGTTGATAACTCCGCGATTTAATTTTCCTGCATTGTTCCTATTGGATTTGCGATAAACTTGGCTGGGATTGGAATCCCGGAATTGGCTATTAGTCCGAGGGAAGAAAATTGACTCGAGATTTGAACGATTCCTTTTTTTTTTTTGCATTTTTTTTGGATTGAATGCTCCTTCATTCAGAGTAACATTTCTTTTGGCGTAGGTCGGCGATTGAATTTTAGGTGCGGGTTAGCGTTGTTATGCAGCTGAAATAAATTTTTTTTTGTTGCTTCGTTGTTGTTGTACCTGGTACCTATAGGGGAGAAAGAGATTAATAGGCTTATTGCTGATTCTGATCGTTGTTGTACGTGTACAGGGCCAAGATGGAGGTCAATAGATTAAATCAGGAGGAATTATCTTATGAGTTGAGTATCAGGGGCCTACCTACCGGGAAGGTCAATGAGATGAGGGTATCCTTGCGCGAAGCCCTTAGGGTGGAGAAAGATGGAGAGAACCTGTTCATAAGGCCGTACCCTTTTACTTTCTTGGAAGACGAGAAGGCTTTAGGAGCGAAGTTGCAAGAGGTCCAGGGTTTGTTAACGACCTTTGAGGGGAACTCGTCGTCCTCGGAGTACAAAAAGATTTCCACTAAGATCGACTGGGCCTTGAGGCGACTCAAAAGGGCGGTCGCCCATGGAGAAGAGCAGGAAGATAGCCAAAAGCAGCTACGAGCGAATTTTTTTTCCGCGCTAGGTTCGTTAAAGTTAAAAGCCGACGGCGCTGCCGGGGTCACGGAAGACGAAGGTCCTGAAGAGTTCTCCAGTTTTATACAGAATTTATCTGTCGCGCAGCCAGTGAGTACCACGCCGAGTAGTAAGGAGCTACCCTACCGGTGGAACGTTAAGTTCTCGGGCGAGGCGGGGCAGTCATTGAATTCTTTCCTGGAAAGAGTTAACGAACTTTCCGAGGCTAGAGGGCTGACGAAGGTGCAGTTATTCCGGTCGGCTTTAGATCTTTTTACCGGCCGGGCTCTTTTATGGTTCAGGGCGAATAAGTCGAGTTTTAATTCGTGGACTGAGCTCGTAAGGGAATTAAAGAAAGAATTCCTACCTAGGGACTACGACGAACGCTTACTAGAAGAAATTAAAAAACGCACGCAAGGCAAAGAAGAAACCATAGGGGTATATGTGGCAGTCATGAAGACTATGTTCTCCCGGATGAGTGACCCTTTGCCCGAGCCAATGTCTCTAAAAATTATAAAGAGGAATTTGAACCCATTTTACCAGACCCAGTTAGCCCTGCTTCAAGTCGAATCGATCGAACAATTAATAGAGTTCGGTAGGAAGCTAGAAACGGTTCGCAGTTCAGTCGAAGCATTTGCCCCTCCTCCATCAAAAAGGAATAGCCAACTTTTAGAACCAGATTTAGCATATATATCGACAGATGGGCCCTCAGTGGCACTTGTAAGTAGTAACTCTGCGCGCGGGCCTGCAGGCTCAAGGGTAAAGTGTTTTCGATGCAACCGACCAGGTCACATGGCACGATCCTGCAACCAAGCCGTGAGTCAGAACGTGTCTTGCTATGGATGTGGCAAGGCCGGCGTAACGCGCTCCAAGTGTGAACACTGCAGGGGTGCGCGATCTAGCGGCGATCGATCACAAAACTCTCAACCCCAAAGTTCTTTGAGTAACAATCCCGGTACTTCTCGTAGTTCGGGAAACGTAGACGGGGCTCGGTAAAGGTGGGGGTTCCGAGCCTATTTCGTGTTCCTAAAAGCTCCCAAACGAAGTTTCCAAGCCCACGAGCTTTCGACAGCGCGGAAGCTCTAGGTACGTTGTTAGATTATGTGTTCGCTAATGTGGAAGGTGACCAGCGACCGCATCTCTCGGTAAAAGTTTTCGGGGTAACATTGCGTGGGTTGTTGGATTCGGGTGCTAGTAGGACGATAGTTGGGGGACCTGGGTGGAGGTTGTTAGATAGGTTAAAACTAAAAATAAATAAAGCAAGTGCAAGGTCAGTATGTCTTGCAGACGGTACAAAGGTAAATGTTTTAGGTGAAGTAAGCCTACCGGTGGAACTTGGGGGCCATATTTTCGTTATGGACGTCCTGGTTATACCACAGTTACCTCATTTCGTTATTTTGGGAGTCGATTTTTGGCAAAGGACGAATATTTCAGTCAATCTCAGCACGAATACTTGGCAGCTTGCGCAATTAGGCAGTGGGCAACCCCGCGATGAGTCGTGTGGTTCTCGGCAGTTAATGGGACGGGTCGATGACGTGCACGTCAATGCCTTGAAAAGCCATTCTACCTTGACTGGGAGACAGCAAGAGGAGCTTAATGAAGTGATTCAAGCGGTGAAGGCTAGAATGGGGACGAAACTGGGGCGTACCAATGTTGTAGAGCACGTTATCGAGACTAGCGCAAGTCCTATAAAGCAGCGGTATTACCCGGTGTCGCCGGCAATCCAGAAAATTATCAATACAGAATTAGATGCAATGCTGGAGGCAGGAGTGGGGGAACCGTCAAACAGTGCGTGGTCTTCACCGGTGGTCTTAGTTAAAAAGAAGGACGGCACCTGTAGGTTCTGTGTCGACTACCGCAAGCTCAATAAAGTTACGAAAAAGGACGCATATCCACTCCCGTTTGTCACGGCGACCCTGGATAAGCTTCGCGATGCCAAGTATATGTCTTCGCTCGACATCAAATCTGCGTTTTGGCAAGTGCCGGTCGCAGAAGGTTCGAAGCAATATACCGCCTTCACGGTACCGGGCCGAGGCCTCTTCCAATTTAAGCGAATGCCGTTTGGGTTGACTAATTCTCCGGCCACATGGCAACGCCTGATAGATAGAGTACTTTCTGGGACTTTAGAAACTCACGTATTCGTATACTTAGACGATATTATTATTGTCACCCAAAGTTTCGAGGAGCATATTAAGGTACTGAAAGAAGTCCTTGAGAAAATATATGCAGCTGGCCTCGTGATAAATTTCGACAAGTGCGAATTTTGCCGTAGTGAGTTAAAATATCTCGGGTATGTCGTTGGGGACCAGGGTTTAAGGGTAGACCCAGATAAAGTCCGGAGTATCTTAGACATCCCAAGGCCAAAGTCGGTATCTGAAGTTCGGAGATTTATAGGCACGGTGGCGTGGTACCGTCGGTTCATTCCGGGTTTTTCAACTCTAATTGCCCCTATTAGCGAGCTGCTCAAAAAGAAAAGGCAATTCGAGTGGTCGGCCGACTGCGACGAGGCCTTTCGTAAGGTGAAGGAGCGGTTGGTCAGTGCACCAATCTTAAGCTGCCCAAATTTTGCGTACCCTTTCCTAATCCATACGGATGCTTCAGGTTATGGGGTAGGCGCTGTTCTGACACAGGAGATCGAGGGCGAGCAAACAGTCATTGCTTACCTAAGCCGCTCCCTCAATCGATGCGAACGAAACTACTCGACTACAGAGCGCGAGTGTATGGCTGTTCTGTGGGCAATTGAGAAGCTACGACCGTATGTGGAAGGGACCACGTTCACTGTAGTAACTGATCACGCCTCACTGGTGTGGCTCCATAATTTGCGAGACCCTCAGGGTAGGTTGGCCAGGTGGGCCATGAGGTTACAGCAGTATAGCTTCGAGATAGTTCACAGAAAGGGCAAAGAACACCTGTTGCCAGATCTGCTTTCGCGATCGGTTCCGATGATCGAGTGCGTACAGGAGAGACCGAGACTTGAAGATAAGTGGTATGTGAGAATGATCAATAATGTCAAGACGTTCGCAGAGAAATTCCCCGACTGGAAAGTAGACGAGAATAAATTGTGGCGGCATTGCAGGCCGCGGTATCACTCTTTAGCAACCGAGCAAGATTTTTGGAAGGAAGTGGTGCCAAAGTACGACCGCAGTGAGCTTATGTACAAGGCCCACGATATTCCAACCTCCGGGCATTGTGGGGTCCAAAAGACGTTCGACCGTCTGGCGCAAACCTACTATTGGCCTAAGATGCGACAGGATATTGCTGCTTATGTGCGGCGGTGTAAAACATGCCAAAGCACGAAACCAGAGCGAAGGAGCGCCAAGGGGTTCTTAGTACCGAACGCAATACCAAATAGGCCATGGGAATGTCTGGGAATAGATCTGATAGGCCCACTTCCAAGATCCAATCGTGGATTTACCTATATTCTGACAGTGATCGACCAGCTGAGCAAATTTCCGGTCCTCGTGCCACTACGATCGGCGACGGCAAATCTGATAATTCGCGCAATCGAAGAATGCGTTTTCTTAGTTTTTGGGGTACCACGGGCCATCATTTACGATAATGGAGTACAATTTAAAAGTAGGAATTTTCTGCGACGATTATGGAGTCGAGGTTAAATATACGGCGTATTACCATCCACAAGCCAATCCGGCGGAGAGGGTGAACCAGGTCGTCAAAGCCATGCTCCGGGCGTATGTAATCGATAACCAGCGTGTCTGGGATCAGTACCTCGCAAAAGTTGCGTGTGCAATTCGAACGTCGTCCCACGAGGCTACCAAACTAACCCCCTACTTCATAAATTTCGGCCGAGAAATGATAGTGAACGGCAAGCTCCATAGGAGAGGTGTTAGGGACGAAATAGTCGATCCAACAGCGAGATCTGTCGCTTTAGAGGACGTGCTTAGGGATGTAAGGAAACGGCTAATGAAGGCAGCCCAACATTCTAAACACCCCTATAATCTACGTCGTAGGAACGACCGCTATATGAAGGGAGATGTGGTATGGAGACGGAACTTTGTGCTGTCAGATGCGGCTAAATATTTCAACGCCAAGTTGGCTCCAAGGTACATCGGTCCCTTTAAGATAGTGAAGGTAGTTTCGCCGTGGACCTATGAGCTGGAGGACACGTTTGGAAAGCACGCTGGTACGTGGCACGCAAAGGATTTGAAAGCGTATCATGATGATGATGACTGATTTAATTCATTCTGGTGGTGGCCCCAAGAAGGCATCCAACCAGCTTAACTGGGTATCGATGGTTGTCGTAGGAGCCGCCTATGACTAAACCGGTTATGCGGTCGACATACCTTTTGTTCTTTGGTACGCCTCCTATTTCTTGCAAGTCCTAATTTTCTCACGAATTTCTACTTCACATAGTGAACTGCTTCACGGGGGCGCCAACGTCGCAATGTATTTCATGTAGATTTCTTTTGACGTATGATATTTTTTTTTTTTGAGTTATGATGTTCACGACCCGGTGAACAGAAGTGGATTTCTTTTTAATAAGGTTTCTTCTCTCCCTTTCGTTGGGTTAAGTTGCACGAGGTTCAAGTATTGTGGTTGTGTTCCCGACCCTTGGGTTATAAGGATTACTCTCGGGCATGGTTTTGGGAAAGAAAATTCCAGATATATATATATAGGGTCATTATTTGGTTTATTATTAGTGTTGGAAGCCGAGAACACGCGCAAGCGGATTCACAAGTATTTGTATACGGTTTCGAGGCATCCATTGGTACTTCCAGGGTAGTTGACGCTGAGCGCGGTGGTCGAAGTTCAGCGGAGACCAGAGTAGGTATCGGCTACCCCTCTTCGCGTTGTGGATCGGATTTTGTTGAGATTGCGGTGCAATCTCCAGGAGGAAGGGAAGCGTGTTACAATTGTAAAAATCGTAAGAAAAGCCCAATAAATAAGTTGCGGTATAGGGGTCTTCTGTGTTGTCCCTGCTTGTTATTGAACCTCGGAGGCTGCAAAGACTTTTATAATTACAGAATCTGTAGCCGGAAGTGATTGGCGGACTTACCAGGGAAGAGAACCCGTGGCATTAGTACCTGTGGAGCGGGCCACTTAATTTTGGGACGAAGGGGACTGGAGGGAGTGCATACCTCGCACGTAACAGTGTTAAGCGCCTCTGAAACCATTAGGGCGGAAAATTACTCCCAGTGCAAGGAGCACTAAGCGGATTGGATGAAGTCGTCATCGAGCTGGGAAGAAGAAGAAGATAATTTTATTTATTATTTAGTAGTAGTAGATAACGATTACTTAGTTGTAGCAGTTAAGGAACAAGTAAATTGTTAAGGAAAGTAAGAAGCGTAGTAGTCTAACATAAGTAGCAGTCTAAAAGGCTTGAAGTATTAGCTAAACATTTGAATAAGTCGTTTAAGTTGTTTAAGGAAATTACTTACCGGTGAAATATTGTACGTCGGTCCTAAGGTAGTTCGGGATCCGTGGCGCGTAAGGTAGTCGCGTTTCTGAAATGGGGAGAAAAAAATTGAAAAGGGAGGCAGTCTTTCGAGTTCATCTGGAGATAACTACCTGGCTTCAGCTTCCAGCGCGTCCCGTCCACATTGTCCCTCATCGTAAGCGGAATCATCATTACGGCTAAGTCACTCACAACGCAACGCGAGCAGTAGCCAACCGTAACCCGGAGGAAGTCTACCAGTAGCCAAAGTATCTAAAGTATCGAGACGTCACCAAAGTGTATTTTGCCCCGGAGCAAATCATCATCATCAAACATACTTTCTTTTCTTAAATTGGGAAACAGCCTTAACCGAGTCGCTGAACGACTCCACCGGAAAGTCAGTGACAGACATGCTTGTGGAGACGAAGTACTCCGGTAGGCGAAGCGGGCGGCTCTCTCGTGGGGCAGTGCGAGTGCAGTCAGTCGTGGATCGGAGTTGCAGCAGTAAGGTCGGACAGCAGACCAGTGTAGTTTTGTTTAAGCCAATTGGAGTTATTAAGTGGGAAAAAAAGCAAAGAAGAGGAAGGGAGCCGATCCAGAGGGAAGTCTGCGGGGAAAAGGTGAAGAATCCATCGGGAATCGTTTGGAGCCTGGAAGGAGCAGGAAAAGTGGACGCGGAAGAGGAGGATTCCCGGGATGCCGGCAGATTGTGACGGCCGCGTGGAGGACGATTAAAATCGGGAGGCTGAGCCACGGTACAGGCATCGGACTGCGATGGAGCAATCATCGAAAAATACACAGCTAAGTCTTTTCCATTTTTCGTGTTGCCCGTATTTGGGGCATATCTATTATATAAAAATAAGTCGGGTTTTCCTTCCTGACGCTATAACTCCAGAACGCACGAACCGATTTCGATGGTTTTGCATTCGTTGGAAAGGTCTCGGGCTCCGTGAGGTTTATAGCAAAGTAAATTCAGGAAAAATTTCAAAAGAAATGCGGGAAAATCTTTTTTTACTATATATATAAAAATCAATTGCTGTTCGTTAGTCTCGCTAAAACTCGAGAACGGCTCGACCGATTTGGATGATTCTTTTTTTGTTTTGTTCGTCTCAATTCAGGGTTGTTTTAAAAGGTAAGAAAATTAGAAAAAATCTAAAGGAAAAGCTAAAAAAGTAAGAAATCAAAAAACAGCACAAAACATACTTCGATTAGATTATAACACTTTGAATGCAAAAAAATGTAGTCAAAGTAACACTTTGAATGATTATTTTTGTTGGGGTGTCCGTGGGAGTAGATGAAGGAGGAGTTGTGGGGGTGTCCGTGGGAGTAGATGAAGGAGGAGTTGAGGGGGTGTCCGTGGGAGAAGATGAAGGAGGAATTGAGGGGGTGTCCGTGGGAGAAGATGAAGGAGAGTTGAGGGGGTGTCCGTGGGAGTAAATGAAGGAGGAGTTGAGGGGGTGTCCGTGGGAGTAGATGAAGGAGGAGTTGTTGGGGTGTCCGTGGGAGAAGATGAAGGAGCAGTTGTGGGGGTGTCCGTGGGAGTGGATGAAGGAGGAGTTGTGGGGGTGTCCGTGGGAGAAGATGAAGGAGGAGTTGACGGGGTTTCCGTGGTGTATATTCCGACTTTGCCACGCGTGAACGGCTGGACCCATTTCGCTAATTCTTTTTTTGTTGTGTTTGTTATTGTCAGGAGAAGGTTCTTATGAAAGAAAAAATTAAGAAAATTGCGCGGAAAATTGGTCCAGGGTTCAACTCCTGCTCGGCCAAAATCACTTTTTTTCATTTTGTACACCGGGTAACATAACTTGAGAACGACTTTACCGATTTCATTCATCTTTTTTTTTAAGTTTTCTAATACTTTGTAGAAGGTTCTTACGGAAAGAAGAGTTAAGCAATAAAATAAACATAAAATAAATACTAAATACTCAGTACTAAGAACCACACAAGATAATTTCATCACAAGTAAAAATGTTTGACGCCCTGCGAAGTGGGCACGGGTCAGCTAGTGTAATTATAATTATTGGGTGCTATGGGATTTTCCCCCTTATGTACATATATACCGTTTTCCGTCGCCGCATGTCTCTCGAGCTACCTTGCCCGGCTATGTTGCGCATTGGCGTTGTAAATAGCTTTGCCTTGTTTTCGGGATTTTTCTAATTAATTAATGAAGTAGGAAATATCAAAATTTATCAGTGAAGGGTGAAATATCAAATTTATTAATGGAGTATGAATATCGAATTGAGTTAATGAAGTACATATATCAGATGTAATTAATGAAGCATTGAATTTTCTTGTGCACATGCAAGGGCATTGGCCGTGCAATATAATGGTAGTTGATATTACCTATGTTTTGGACTTTAGTAGAACGGTATTCGCGGAGCATTGCATTGTTCCTTCTTTTACGGAAATGTTGAAATTGCATATTTGTGAAATATAGGCTAGTAGTAGATTATCTACCGCCTGTTTCATTTTCTTTTGTTTTGATCCCTCCCTTGCATGTCGCTTCTTGCCCTAGTAACAGCATGGTTCTCGGTAACCCATAAACCGAGTGGCGCCAAAAATCATAAAATCATTCCTTAGACCATTTTACCATTGATCGCTGAACAGGCATAAGAACCCGGCCCTTCTCCAATTGCTAGCGGGGCATACATGCAACAAATTTTGCACGTAACACTGCTACAGTTCGCGCACTTAATAGTTTCATTTTTACATTCTTTAATGGACTGATTCCCTGCACATCTTGCACATATTTTTCTATTTTTGCAGTTTTTCGCCGAATGGTGGAATCCCTGGCAGTTATAGCACTGCAGGATGCTGAGGTCTTCTTTGATATACCGCGAGCCCCAACCCAAGTTAACGTACCGGTTTACAAGTTTTTCATAAGTCTTACCTGTTGCTTCAATGAAAAGTGACCAGCTTTCTGTTTTAGTGTTTTGCTTACTGTGTACTATTTTTATTTGATCAGAAGTGTCTATAAAGTGATTTAGTTGTCTTAATTCATCCATCAATTTCGTGTCATCGTATTCTTCATATAAGTTTGTTATTACTAGCCTGGGGTTTCTTTGTTTTGTAATTTTTACTCCATACTTTTCTCCCATTGCCTTTGAAGTTTCCATAACAAGTCGATTGTTTGCTTCCACGTCCGTTGATCTTAATATCACGCCCCCGCTGCTTATATTTTGTATCATTTTAATTGGGGCTTTTATTTTCGCCGGGTTTATTTTCTCCTTGAGCTCCGCTATTGTTTCCTCCGAAGTTTGCTTCTCGTTATTTGGCTTTATTAATATTGACTGTGTAAATTTAATTTTCTCCTTTTCTTCCGATTTATCGTTTCCATTTCGCACGATGTTAGCATACAACGGTTTCTTCCGTAGCGGGATTTCCGATGTTTCGTTCTTCTGTAATGCTGTTACTTTATCATTTAAATTTCTTACCTGATTATTTAATTCCAGAAGAGCCTTCTCTACCGATTTTCCTGGTTTAGCCAAGATTTCCATAGGGTTCAATTTGGTGATCTTGGCCAAATTTTCCCTACATTCGCTACATACCCACATGATGATCGATGATAACTCCTGTAATTTCTTGTATTTCGCATCATTAATTGCACAACACTTAGTGTGCACCCATTTTTTGCAAAAACCATCACACTGCACTGCTTTTTCGTCATTTTTCACCTCTTTTTTGCATTTTTTACACTGCTCATCCAATTCTCCGTCCTCACTTGTCACCATTTTGAATTTATTAATTATTAATTATTTTCAGCCCTCTTTCAGTTTTATATTTTTCACCTGGGTTACGAACTCGTAATTGCCAGCGTTTACCAACTCTTCACGTTTTCAGAAAAGATAAAAAGAGAAACAGCCACATTGTAGACATTTTTGGAAATATCTTATCGAATTAACTTTATTTAAAAATAAATAAAAGGTGAAATATTTAACTATCTTTATAATATCAGCCATTGGTAAACTTTATTAAAATTTTCTTAGAAAATGAGTTTATCATGAACCTTTTCCAAAGGCGTATATGAAATAACTAAACACAGAGGACTCTCATGGAAACCTGTCCCTTGAAATTTCCAAAAATTATCAAAATATATTTTTCACTTTCTCGAAAACGTGATGTGATGGCATTTTGATTTTCGAATTTGGATTCAACTAATCAAGATTGATAAAATTCTCTTAGTTAGAGACCTGTTCTTGGCTTTTTTATTGATTATTGAGAGTTACTGCTAAATTATATGGATCATTTACTGAAAAACTAGTTGAAAATAAATCAATATTACCAACGCACATAATAAAACATTAACCTAGGCTCTCATCGCAATGAACAGCTGACGAAAAATTTGGAAGCTATAACAACAGATTATTCATCAAAAAGTTGCGCAACACATCAAACTGCATACAAGGGGAAAATGTTGCACAACCTAGCTTTAATACAATAGTTGTTTTTTTTTTTTGTAATTGCAAAATGCAGAGATTATATAAAATTTGAAAAAAAAATAAACGGGAAGAATTTAAAACAAATTTTCATTTGCTGTATTTTGCTGTATGTTTCAGATTTTTACCTTCTGCCTTTTTTGGTGCCGCAACACTGAGCTTCAACACATTATGGCAGACACGAAGATGTCCAACAATACTGCTGTAGATTGGAACTCGTTTTGCCGTGAGGTCGCCATCGAATTCTGTATGCGTCGCGAACAACCCATAGGTATAATTATATAATTGGTTGATTGCTAGATTGCTAATTAATTTACATTTCATATTTAGGAGGGCCAGACATGATTGTGGAGATTGATGAATCAAAATATGGTAAGAGAAAGTACCACCGAGGACACTTTGTCGAAGGACAATGGGTATTTGGTGGAGTCTGCCGTGAGACGGCGATATGTTCCTAGTACCCGTAGAGTGTCGTAATGCATCCACCCTGATTCCGCTTATTGAAAAGTGGATTGCGCCTGGCACCACTATCATTAGTGATTGCTGGCGAGCGTATGACGGGATAGATGAAACGGCCTTTAGGCATCTTAAAGTTAACCATTCGGTTAACTTTAAGGATCCTATTACGGGTGCCCATAGTAACACTATCGAAGGCTTGTGGAGACACGCCAAATGCAAATTGCCTGAATACCAACGTAAAAAAGCGTTCTTTGTGGGCTATCTTGCCAAATTCATGTTTCTTCATTTTTGTCGGAAGCGTGATTTGGATCCTCTTGCGGAGTTTTTCCGCGCCGCGGGTAGGCTTTACAACCCGTATAGAGATGGAACTCTGTTGGAAGAGGTAAGAAAATGTTAATCATATTTGAAATGTTATAATTATTTTGATTTTTACAGGAAAGTGAAGACGAAGATGGCGACGTGCAGGAGGGTGACGAAACGATCCAGGTATTTTAATGGTTTTTGTGTTTAAATTTGAAAATATAATTATGTTATAATATATAGGCTGAGAGAGTTTCATCTCCGCAGCCGAGCACTTCTGCAGCCGGCGAAACGCTCCAGGTATTTCAATGATTTTTATGTTTAAATTTAAAAATATATGTGTGTGATAATATCTAGCCTGGTACTTCCTCTCTACAAGCGACTCCTGCAGCATATGTAGACTCTTCAGATTACGAAGTAAGATGGTTCAAAATTTTTCGATTTTTCGATTCAGTCTTCAATTAACTTCTTTTTCTTTTATCAGGAAGACATAAATAATTGCGAGTTCTTTTGAACGTGTTGCAGGAAGGAGGAGGTTTTTTAGTGGGTGAGAGTCCCACACACCAGGGTGAGGAAATCCTCCCCTGAGGGTGCATAATTCATTTTTCCTCCTCCTTCGAAAAAAAAAAAAAAAAAAAAAAATTAATTTTAAATAATCAATTTTTTTTAGGAAGAACACAAAAATATAATCAACTAGCTGACCCGGTGAACTTCAAAAATGATTTGATTGTTACTCTTCATAGGAGATTATGAATCCCAATCAACTTTCCAACACCAATTAGTGGTCGCATTGTGTACGGTTTGAATTTATAAGTTTATGTAGTTTTCACACCGACTTCAAAAATTTTTTTCATATACCTATATCATAATAATTTTTCTATTTTGTTTTCACAGAAACCGATTTGTTCGCGCTTTTACTCTGTCGTCGTCAGCCCACCTGCCGGACCAAAAAGAAAATCTGCGGAGTGAACTGATGGCCGTTTGCAACGACTGTCGAAGTCTTGTCAGCAGCCAGAAACAGAGCGCTCAACAATGTTACCCTGGACCTGTCGCTGGTGTATAAGCGATGCTACATGTATCTCGTGCTGCGTTTTATCATTCCCACCCCCAAAATATTATCGATAATTATTACTATTTTGATGTAATGCATGCGCATGTTATTTTTTAAGTTATTTTAACCAATGAAGCATGCTGCTCCCGTCTGGATTGTATTTATTAAAAGAAATGAGAAACATAATGGGAAAATTCCAAATACTCTCACCACACATTTTTGCGAATGATATCAAACTACTATAAAATAGGCGAATGTTAAATGTTATATCTAATTAGACACACCCACATACACAAACGAATTCACCTGTAAACCACTGGAGAAGGCGTTGCAAAAACTATTATTTTTTCATTTATTATTTTGAATCATTTAATTTTCTATTCACGCAGTGTTGCTAGTTGTTCTCTTTTTTTTTTGTAATATTACTCATATTTAAGTCATCATTAAAAGCCATTAAAAAATATAAACCACCCCGCCTTTCATTTAACATATGAAAAAAAAATACATACAGACGAACATAGAACAGAACCTGTTCCTTTTTTGGAAGTCGGTTAAGAACAATTTTAAATTGTAGTCCATGTGCTCTAAAACTTTCGTGTATGATAGATTTTCAATCTTCGAATACTAGCATTTACAATTGAATATGCAATTTCGAAAAGGGCACATCTCGCATATTTTGACAAATACGTTTTTTCAAATCAATGAATTCTAAATGCTTCCACCTATTATATTCGAAAAGAGAACATCTATGGTAAGTATTTTTTCTAGTGTCGACGTCATGTGCCGTAAGAGATGTGCCCTTTTCGAATTTATTGTAACATAAGACCGTGAACTTCAAGACGTGAAGATCGTGCGTTTACCCATCAACAATATATTGATCTTATAGTACAGTAACATCAAGAAATTCAACGTTGAAAAAGTAAATATAGAAGATATTATTGATTTCAAGAAATGGGACTAAATTTAAAATCTAAACCTTTATCAGTAAGAAGTTACGGAAAAGGTACCTAAAAATCAAAAAGTTAATTTTCAAGTATTGGCTTATTATGAGTTTGTTTTGATCCTAAAAAACTAGGTGAAGTAATCGCAAAAAATTATATAGATAGTATCTCTGAGGAAATTTTCGTTCTTTCTAGAGTAAAAGGCACTTGCAGTAACTTACCAAGCTAAGAATATTGCAGATATTGCAAAAGTGAAACAATATATACCAGCAGAATTTACAGAATTTTATGACGAAATACTGCAATGGCCAACTACAAAGGAAACGGAGTCTCCAGAAGAAGATTTTTTAGAAAGAAGTCTATTAATTATCCTTAATTTAAGTATTACGTTTAATTTTAGATACTTAGATTTCGCCAAATTTATATGGTTCTTACTTTAAATCACACTATGGATCAACACACGGTTTAATAATTGTGTAACCTTTGGAAGTGATTAGGGGAAAAAAAGGTGAAGGATAAGTGGGGATAGTGTTTTGAATGAAATTAATGTTAATTTATATGATGAATGCAATATTTATTTTAGTAATATTTTGTAATTATGAAGAAATACATATAAGCTCCGAACGTATCCGAACGCAGCCAGCCGGTAAGAGACATTCCAGCTGATCAGGTGATTCCAGCTGTCAAAAGTGTCATACGGAGGAAGACGATTGACAGGTAAGTGGTTTAGGACGTGACAACGTCTATTAAATCGATTTAACTTGGAGACATTGTCGAAAACGGCGTTACGGCGGATCTCACGCCACACGGCAAGCGAGCGCACTGTAGGAGAAAGAGACGCGCTACACCTCTCTCTCTCCCACCCGTTGCGCTTGAGAGGCATTCTCGAGAACGCCGTAACGGCCGATCTCACGCCACACGGCAAGCGAGCGCACTGTAGGAGAAAGAGAGTGTTATAATATTAAGTAAGATTAGATGTAAATATGTAGAAACAAAAATATAAATAGAAAATTAAGTAAACTTATCCTTGTGCACAATAATAATAAAACAAAATTTTTGAATACAATTTGAATAGCAAATTTGAAAAAATGAATCAACACTGAATAAATCTGAAAGGAATATAATTATAATTGTTATTTTTATTAAATCCTTTGTACCAAGAAAAAATTACCACGTATTAGACGTTGTCACGTTTAAATATCGACCGTAAACCGACTTTACAGGCAACCAATTTTTGTTTACGTCTAAATAATTAGCTTATTTTCAGGTTTTTAATGGCTTAAGTGCAGGACTTACTCCCCTCTCCGATTTGGATGAAATTTTGCAGGGACCTTCCGGATGGTGCAAAACGGAAGAATCTGCAAGAATTTGTTGGCTCTCGGGTCTAGTTTCCGAAATATTTAACTTTTAATTTTGACATTTCCAACTTTCCCGCCGTCGAAATGTCAACATTAAAAAGTTTAATTTCACGCCGAAAAACACCTTGCACCTGCACAATTTCACCCACATCGGCACAATAGCCTATTCTCTACACATTAAATCACTTCACACCACTTTAAAACAATTAAAAACCTTGTTGTTGTTGTTGTTGTTTGTTTTTAAATTGCCCAAAGGGCGTCACAGATGTGACTTTTTTGGTCTCGGCAACAGCGCCACATAGACCAGTGTCAATAGATGACAGACCACTCTCAATTGTTAAAAGTTTGGATTGGGGGCCAGCTACACGCCCACACTAGTCTAGTCCCTCTCGTCAAACGGCTCTTTAAAAATTTACCAAAAGTCACATCCGAAAATTAAGATGACAGATTCAGGGTTCATTTAATGTCAATTCCGTGGATAAAATATAAAGTCATTGAAATTCGGCCACACCATTTAAAAGTCATTCGACACTGTATTCATGCCTGTCAGGTCACATCAAAACTTTAACCATTCGACACTTTATTCATGGCTGTCAGGTCACATCGAAACTTTAACCTATTCAATCAAATCTAAACACCAGCTCAAGAGTCATATCCACACAAAATATTACGAATGAACACAAGTTCAAAAGACCCGTCCGAAATCAGTACACACAGATCTCACACATAAACACCAGTAGTAATTATATAGTCCGACACACACTGCTGATGGTGCTCATAAGCTGATACACAACACATGAACATGGGAGAGCTAACTCCCCTCTCAGAGATCACCAAGAGCCGCTAAACAATCACGCCACACCGTCGACTCCAGAGCCGACCCGTTATTCACTTAAAGGACCGTTATGCTGTACCGTTTAAGTGAAGCACAGAATCCTGCACGTGGTCTCTAAATTCTAATTTAAGAGATATATGTTTCCACTTTTAATTCTAGGTCGGAAAATGTTGAGGTACTGCTATGCCCAAAATGACCATTATCTCTCTTTGGTCCTTAATGAAACCCCTAGATATAACATAGCAGATACCACGTGGTCAAAATATTAAAAACCAAGTCTCCAAATACTATAATCGGCACCACAATCAAATTTCGCCCGATGCAACACACTAATTGGCCAAAAATATCCACATTGCCTCATATCCTGGATGTAACACCATTGTGTTTTCCACCCATTTCATAAAATTAAAATCACTTTTAGTCACACTCACTTTATTAACAATCCGCAAATATAAACCGTTATTTATATCACGATCGGATTTACTAGCTGGACGAATACCCAAATGATCGTTCTTTAAGAACTTATTTCTCGTAACATTAATTTCACTTAATCACAGTGGTATTTCTAAATTAGAAATTGAACGCTTATCAAGCTGAAGCTTGGGAGGCGAGAGCCTTCTCCAAGATCGACCGAACAGGTCGACGGTTACGGTGGCACTGAATTAAAAACCTGAAAATAAGCTAATTATTTAGACGTAAACAAAAAACCACTTACCTGTCAATCGTCTTCCTCCGTATGACACTTTTGACAGCTGGAATCACCTGATCAGCTGGAATGTCTCTTACCGGCTGGCTGTGTTCGGATGCGTTCGGAGCTTATATGTATTTCTTCATAATTGCAAAATATTACTAAAATAAATATTGCATTCATCATATAAATTAACATTAATTTCATTCAAAACACTATCCCCACTTATCCTTCACCTTTTTTTCCCCTAATCACTTCCAAAGGTTACACAATTATTAAACCGTGTGTTGATCCATAGTGTGATTTAAAGTAAGGACCATATAAATTTGCGAAATCTAAGTATCTAAAATTAAACGTAATACTTAAATTAAGGATAATTAATAGACTTCTTTCTAAAAAATCTTCTTCTGGAGACTCTGTTTCGTTTGTAGTTGGCCATTGCAGTATTTCGTCATAAAATTCTGTAAATTCTGCTGGTATATATTGTTTCACTTTTGCAATATCTGCAATATTCTTAGCTTGGTAAGTTACTGCAAGTGGGTTTTACTCTAGAAAGAACGAAAATTTCCTCAGAGATACTATCTATATAATTTTTTGCGATTACTTCACCTAGTTTTTTAGGATCAAAACAAACTCATAATAAGCCAATACTTGAAAATTAACTTTTTGATTTTTAGGTACCTTTTCCGTAACTTCTTACTGATAAAGGTTTAGATTTTAAATTTAGTCCCATTTCTTAACCGACTTCCAAAAAAGGAACAGGTTCTGTTCTATGTTCGTCTGTATGTATTTTTTTTTCATATGTTAAATGAAAGGCGGGGTGGTTTATATTTTTTAATGGCTTTTAATGATGACTTAAATATGAGTAATATTACAAAAAAAAAAGAAAACAACTAGCAACACTGCGTGAATAGAAAATTAAATGATTCAAAATAATAAATGAAAAAATAATAGTTTTTGCAACGCCTTCTCCAGTGGTTTACAGGTGAATTCGTTTGTGTATGTGGGTGTGTCTAATTAGATATAACATTTAACATTCGCCTATTTTATAGTAGTTTGATATCATTCGCAAAAATGTGTGGTGAGAGTATTTGGAATTTTCCCATTATGTTTCTCATTTCTTTTAATAAATACAATCCAGACGGGAGCAGCATGCTTCATTGGTTAAAATAACTTAAAAAATAACATGCGCATGCATTACATCAAAATAGTAATAATTATCGATAATATTTTGGGGGTGGGAATGATAAAACGCAGCACGAGATACATGTAGCATCGCTTATACACCAGCGACAGGTCCAGGGTAACATTGTTGAGCGCTCTGCTTCTGGCTGCTGACAAGACTTCGACAGTCGTTGCAAACGGCCATCAGTTCACTCCGCAGATTTTCTTTTTGGTCCGGCAGGTGGGCTGACGACGACAGAGTAAAAGCGCGAACAAATCGGTTGAAAACAAAATAGAAAAAATATTATGATATAGGTATATGAAAAAAATTTTTGAAGTCGGTGTGAAAACTACATAAACTTATAAATTCAAACCGTACACAATGCGACCACTAATTGGTGTTGGAAAGTTGATTGGGATTCATAATCTCCTATGAAGAGTAACAATCAAATCATTTTTGAAGTTCACAGGGTCAGCTAGTTGATTATATTTTTGTGTTCTTCCTAAAAAAAAATTGATTATTTAAAATTAATTTTTTTTTTTTTTTTTTTTCGAAGGAGGAGAAAAAATGCATTATGTACCCTCAGGGGAGGATTTGCTCACCCTGGTGTGTGGGACTCTCACCCACTAAAAAACCTCCTCCTTCCTGCAACACGTTCAAAAGAACTCGCAATTATTTATGTCTTCCTGATAAAAGAAAAAGAAGTTAATTGAAGATTGAATCGAAAAATCGAAAAATTTTGAACCATCTTACTTCGTAATCTGAAGAGTCTACATATGCTGCAGGAGTCGCTTGTAGAGAGGAAGTACCAGGCTAGATATTATCACAAACATATATTTTTAAATTTAAACATAAAAATCATTGAAATACCTGGAGCATTTCGCCGGCTGCAGAAGTGCTCGGCTGCGGAGATGAAACTCTCTCAGCCTATATATTATAACATAATTATATTTTCAAATTTAAACACAAAAACCATTAAAATACCTGGATCGTTTCGTCACCCTCCTGCACGTCGCCATCTTCGTCTTCACTTTCCTGTAAAAATCAAAATAATTATAACATTTCAAATATGATTAACATTTTCTTACCTCTTCCAACAGAGTTCCATCTCTATATGGGTTGTAAAGCCTACCCGCGGCGCGGAAAAACTCCGCAAGAGGATCCAAATCACGCTTCCGACAAAAATGAAGAAACATGAATTTGGCAAGATAGCCCACAAAGAACGCTTTTTTACGTTGGTATTCAGGCAATTTGCATTTGGCGTGTCTCCACAAGCCTTCGATAGTGTTACTATGGGCACCCGTAATAGGATCCTTAAAGTTAACCGAATGGTTAACTTTAAGATGCCTAAAGGCCGTTTCATCTATCCCGTCATACGCTCGCCAGCAATCACTAATGATAGTGGTGCCAGGCGCAATCCACTTTTCAATAAGCGGAATCAGGGTGGATGCATTACGACACTCTACGGGTACTAGGAACATATCGCCGTCTCACGGCAGACTCCACCAAATACCCATTGTCCTTCGACAAAGTGTCCTCGGTGGTACTTTCTCTTACCATATTTTGATTCATCAATCTCCACAATCATGTCTGGCCCTCCTAAATATGAAATGTAAATTAATTAGCAATCTAGCAATCAACCAATTATATAATTATACCTATGGGTTGTTCGCGACGCATACAGAATTCGATGGCGACCTCACGGCAAAACGAGTTCCAATCTACAGCAGTATTGTTGGACATCTTCGTGTCTGCCATAATGTGTTGAAGCTCAGTGTTGCGGCACCAAAAAAGGCAGAAGGTAAAAATCTGAAACATACAGCAAAATACAGCAAATGAAAATTTGTTTTAAATTCTTCCCGTTTATTTTTTTTTCAAATTTTATATAATCTCTGCATTTTGCAATTACAAAAAAAAAACAACTATTGTATTAAAGCCCGGTTGTGCAACATTTTCCCCTTGTATGCAGTTTGATGTGTTGCGCAACTTTTTGATGAATAATCTGTTGTTATAGCTTCCAAATTTTTCGTCAGCTGTTCATTGCGATGAGAGCCTAGGTTAATGTTTTATTATGTGCGTTGGTAATATTGATTTATTTTCAACTAGCTTTTCAGTAAATGATCCATATAATTTAGCAGTAACTCTCAATAATCAATAAAAAAGCCAAGAACAGGTCTCTAACTAAGAGAATTTTATCAATCTTGATTAGTTGAATCCAAATTCGAAAATCAAAATGCCATCACATCACGTTTTCGAGAAAGTGAAAAATATATTTTGATAATTTTTGGAAATTTCAAGGGACAGGTTTCCATGAGAGTCCTCTGTGTTTAGTTATTTCATATACGCCTTTGGAAAAGGTTCATGATAAACTCATTTTCTAAGAAAATTTTAATAAAGTTTACCAATGGCTGATATTATAAAGATAGTTAAAGATTTCACCTTTTATTTATTTTTAAATAAAGTTAATTCGATAAGATATTTCCAAAAATGTCTACAATGTGGCTGTTTCTCTTTTTATCTTTTCTGAAAACGTGAAGAGTTGGTAAACGCTGGCAATTACGAGTTCGTAACCCAGGTGAAAAATATAAAACTGAAAGAGGGCTGAAAATAATTAATAATTAATAAATTCAAAATGGTGACAAGTGAGGACGGAGAATTGGATGAGCAGTGTAAAAAATGCAAAAAAGAGGTGAAAAATGACGAAAAAGCAGTGCAGTGTGATGGTTTTTGCAAAAAATGGGTGCACACTAAGTGTTGTGCAATTAATGATGCGAAATACAAGAAATTACAGGAGTTATCATCGATCATCATGTGGGTATGTAGCGAATGTAGGGAAAATTTGGCCAAGATCACCAAATTGAACCCTATGGAAATCTTGGCTAAACCAGGAAAATCGGTAGAGAAGGCTCTTCTGGAATTAAATAATCAGGTAAGAAATTTAAATGATAAAGTAACAGCATTACAGAAGAACGAAACATCGGAAATCCCGCTACGGAAGAAACCGTTGTATGCTAACATCGTGCGAAATGGAAACGATAAATCGGAAGAAAAGGAGAAAATTAAATTTACACAGTCAATATTAATAAAGCCAAATAACGAGAAGCAAACTTCGGAGGAAACAATAGCGGAGCTCAAGGAGAAAATAAACCCGGCGAAAATAAAAGCCCCAATTAAAATGATACAAAATATAAGCAGCGGGGGCGTGATATTAAGATCAACGGACGTGGAAGCAAACAATCGACTTGTTATGGAAACTTCAAAGGCAATGGGAGAAAAGTATGGAGTAAAAATTACAAAACAAAGAAACCCCAGGCTAGTAATAACAAACTTATATGAAGAATACGATGACACGAAATTGATGGATGAATTAAGACAACTAAATCACTTTATAGACACTTCTGATCAAATAAAAATAGTACACAGTAAGCAAAACACTAAAACAGAAAGCTGGTCACTTTTCATTGAAGCAACAGGTAAGACTTATGAAAAACTTGTAAACCGGTACGTTAACTTGGGTTGGGGCTCGCGGTATATCAAAGAAGACCTCAGCATCCTGCAGTGCTATAACTGCCAGGGATTCCACCATTCGGCGAAAAACTGCAAAAATAGAAAAATATTTGCAAGATGTGCAGGGAAACACTCCATTAAAGAATGTAAAAATGAAACTATTAAGTGCGCGAACTGTAGCAGAAGGGAACACAAATCGGGGGTCAGAACAACTCAAACTCAAACTACAAACTGCCTCGCGCACAGATCGGATAGTAGAGTCTGCCCGGTATATTGCAGCAAGATAAAGCTTTTAATGGAGAAGACAAACTATTTTGTTGACAAACTATCCGAATGATTATGGACCTAAAGCTCATATCAAATAATAATTTGAATATACTTTATCTTAACTGTAGGAGTCTCAGGAATAAGAAGAAGGATATACAATTGATTACGAGGATTAACCCGAATTTACACATCATAATATTAAATGAAACATGGATCTATAGTGAGGAAGTAAAGTACTTTTATATTGAGGGATTTCAGGCAACCTTCAACTGTAGAGATGAGAACAGAGGCGGAGGCACAGCGATGTATATCAAAAATGAAATTGATCATAACGTAACAACGGAGGTAAAAAAATATGCGACAATAATAGTAGAAATTATGGATCATCGAAAGGAAAAAATTAAGATTGCAACTATGTATAAAGCGCCGAATGAAAATTATTGGGAATTTATAGATCACTTCGGAAAAATATTATCTACAAACAAAGATATGATTTTCATTGGAGACACAAATATAGACTTACTAAAAAGTAATCAGGAAACAGTTCAGTATACTGACACAATTGAATCAAGTGGCTATAGAATTATCAATAAAATCGACGCGAACTATCCCACAAGAGAATCGGAGATGTCAGCAACCATAATAGACCATGTAATTACAAACGCTAACATGGTAAAATATAAGATGAATCTAGAGCTCGGAGAATCGGAGCTATCGGACCACAAAACTATCAACTTATGTATTAACATAAAAACTAAGAACCTAAAGAAAATGGAGAACAGTCGTGTAAAAAAGATTAATATAAACGAGTTTAAAATAAACTTTCAATCGGAATTATCAAAAATAAAACATGTAACTATTGAAGAACTAATTAATACAATTAAAAAAACAAAGGAAAAGAGCACAGTGGAGAAAGCATTTAGGGTCAGAAATAATGATTGGATTACGGAGGAAATATTAAAAAAAATGAAAGAGAGAAATGAGGCATACAAAAAAATGAGGAAAAATACAGACCTACAACTCAAGGAAAAATATAGAAAACTAAAAAACATGACGGACAAGATGGTCAAAGCAGCCAAACGAAAACACATAAGTGAAAGAATTGAAAGAGCAGGAGGGAACGGCAGAAAATTATGGGATGTAATAAATAAAGATATACTGGAGAAAGCTGGAAAGAACGGGAAGATAAATATTGAGAAGCTTAACTACGAGGGAGCAACATACACGACACCAGCCGAAATCGTCAACATACTCAACAGCCATTTTAACAACATAGGGAGGAAGCTACAGGAGAAAATCAAAGAAAGAAAGGCAATAAACAACAATATTAGAAATCAAACTATCTTCATGCAGCCAACGAGTCCGGAGGAAGTAGGAATGATCATCTTAGGATTAAAGCGGAACTCAACACCAGGGATAGATGGAATTACAACAGAAGATGTCATAACTTTAATGGATCATATTAGAATACCCCTAGCAAAAATTATAAATGATAGCCTTGAGAATGGAACCTTTCCAAAATGCCTAAAAGAGTCAATAATAATTCCACTCTATAAAGGAGGAGAAAAACACGATCCATCGAACTATAGACCAATTACAATAGTGAGTACTTCCAGTAAAATAATTGAGCGCATAGTTCACAAGCGCATAAAGGAATTTATCACAACGACTGGAGGATTTGATAAAAACCAGTTCGGATTTCAAGAAAAAAGTAGTACTGAATCGGCGGTGATAGATGTGACTAAGATAATCAATGATGATCTTGATGAAGGTTACTACTCATTGGCAATATTCCTGGATTTACAAAAGGCTTTCGACACCGTAGACCATTGTAGACTACTAGAGCTTCTAGAACAACTAGGTATCAGAGGAAATTGTAACAACTTAATTAGGGATTACTTGTCAAACAGAACAACAAAAAAAAAGACTTGATCAATATCACAGCAAGGAGGTAATACAAAAATGTGGTGTTCCACAAGGCTCAATCTTGGGACCGTTACTGTATCTCTTATACATAAATAACATTCAGAATGTTCAGTTAACAGGTAGATACAAGGTATATGCTGACGATACCGTATTAGTATATAGAGGAAGAACGGAAGAGGAGCTGAGAATGAAGGTAAATGCGGATCTAGTAGAGCTCAATAAGTGGTTGCAGGGAAATAAGCTTACACTAAACGTTGCAAAAACAAAATACGTGGTATTTAAGATGAAAAATAAGCAGGATATAAATCCACTCATTGAATTTGAAGGAAGGAAGCTGGACAGAGTAGCGGACATAATGTACCTGGGCCTCAGGTTGGATGAAAACCTAAATTGGAGTTCGCATATATCGACGCTGATAAAGAAAATTACCCCAATAATAGGAGCAATAGCCAGGTCTGCAACGTTAAATGGATCTGTTTCCAAATTAGTGTCCAATGCTCACGTGTTGAGCCACATAAAGTACCTAATAAACGTATGGTCACAAACGCCACAGTACAATCTCGAACGTGTGCAGAGGTTAATGAATAAGACGCTTAAAATATTGTATCGACTTCCGTGGGACACACCAACAGGGAATCTGTACAGCATTACGAATAATTTCAACCTGAAGGAAGTCATATATATAGAAAAGGCAAAGTTTATGCACAAGGTAGTAAACGGATATATTAAAAACAATATTGAGCTCACAAGAAACAGCGAGGTCCACAACTACGACACGAGAGAAAAAGGACTTATAAGGATGGAGAAGGCAAGAACGGTAAGGACCCATACAGGAGTCATTAACATCGCAAGCGACATCTATAACAAACTTCCGGAAGAATTAAAAATAATTGGGGAAATTCATAAATTCACAAGGGCCATAATGGTTTATGTCAGAAATCATCCAAAAGTCTAGCAATCTAGAGTGCAATTATAATTTTAAGATTGTTAAGTATATCTAAAATTCTATTTTATTTTATTCTAGTTAATAGCTTAAAATTTGTATAAGGAATGACCGGTAGTAACTAGTAGTGATTGGGGAGTATTAAGAAAAAAAAAAAAAAAAAAATTTTTTTTTTGTTGCGGAAGCCATTACATTACATTATATGTTCATAACTGCTCTTATACCAGTGCCCAGCTGTCTGAGCAGTTATTGGAGATGTCTAATTTATTATTTCTTTTTGAAAACATCTAGGTTAACTTCGTCGAAGGATCCACAGAGCCTAAATTCTAAACCAGAGAGGTATAGAATTGGGTGAATGTTTCCAGCATTATGCTGAGAAGTGCGCTATGTTAAATCTATTATTAAAAATAAACGGGTGGTACTCCGGGAGTGCCGGCCGAATCGAAAACTTGAACATTAACGTTGTGCATTTTTGAATATTTTGGAATGGTTAGGGAATAATTTCTTTATTTATCAGTATAAAAGTACTATAATTTATGTGGTAAAATGCAATATTCATTTATTGCGCTATCGTACACAAACATGACAATTTATATTATACATAAAAAATTTAACACTTCAGAACTATTACAATTATTTTACATTAAAAAGTTTATCTCTCAGAAAAATCAACTTTCATCCATAATTTCAACGACTCTTTCACCATCATCATTACCAGCATCATCATCGCCAATCTCTAAAACTGATACAATAGGTTTATGGTAGCTGAAGTAAGAAACGAACAATTTTGATTCGAATCTATTTAAATGCCTAATAAAGACCGCATCAATAGTAGTTTTGGATTTCGTTGTGCGCGTAGCAGGCTGTGTACAAACACACACGCACACTCGCGCAAGCGCCCTGTCCGTCTTACGGTTTTTCGATCAGGGTCACGTGTCCTGACGCGAAATTTACATTTTTTACCCATCCCAAAAAAGTGCTCAACGCCGCTAAAGAAGTTTTCACTTCAAAAAAAAAAAGAGGCTGAAAACGTACTGAAATATTTTAAATATTTGACTTAATTTTCAATTCCTAGACAGAATTTTTTTCTGTAAATTCAGTCAATAATTTGAGTGTAATTTCAGTTTTCCCCCTGCTTCAGGAATAAAAATTAACTGTTTTAACAGACCGAACTTTACTAATTAAATTACCTTAATTGATGAGCCAGATAATAAAACTCCGCAATTTATTTAATTAGTTTAAACACACAAATTTTTTCAAACACTTGTATGTTATTGTTTGTTTGGTTTTAATTTGCAGAAGGCGTCACTAAAGTGACCTACCTTTATTTTATTTAAACATTTCACTTAAACTCTTGGGGGCGCCACAGTTTTTCTAACGACTCTCTCATCGAACGAACCTTTTAATGTAATAACTTTGAGAAGTGCTGACTTTAATGCTTCGCATTGGCAGCACTGTCTGTATGTCAATCTTGTTTAAAAGTCAATGTGACATTTATTAGTTGACTTGATTCTGTCACGTAGAAAATTTGCTGCAAAACTGAAGAATACGACCGTAAAATGACGGAAACAGCGGAAAATAAGGACGATGTCGTCCAGAAACGGTTGAATAAAATCCTGGAAACTCGTTTAGACACGGACAAGGTGAGTATCCTCCATAAATTCATTGAATTCACGAATAATCCGTGTGCTGCAGGAAGCCCTCGGCGATTTGTCGACGTTCTTCACAGAAAACACGCTCCAGTCCCGGAGGAATCTTCGGAGCCAAATAGAAAAGCGAAGTGTTGGCATAAATGATCAATCAATGAAATCAACGCCTTCAGGTAGGTCAAATTATCCCTCGAGTCGGTCTGCGAAGAGGTCGATGAGATGGCCAAATCTGTCGACAAAATGAAGACGAATTTACGGAGCTCCCAGGCGTTTACGCACGATTTGATCCAGCAAACAAATTCGTTGCCTTGGAATTATGGTGTCTGAAATTGACTCTAAAACCCTTATCCGAGTTTTCAAAAATGTAGTGAAATGCTCGTAAGTGGGCAACTGTTGGGATGCTCCTTGTTCCTCCTCCCACAATTTTAGGGTATAAAAGGGGAGCTTCTGAACAATTAAATAAATGAGAATCACATCCCATGAGGATATGTCAACGCTGAGGATCTTCAACTGTTGCATACATTCCTCAGTTGTGTCGACAAGTGACTTAATCCCGCTGGCTGTTTCAGTTGTTAGCTTCATCCGGAGGTTTAAGTAAGTTTTTTAAAACAGTTATTTTTACCCAACTACGTTTAAGGGTTAATACACGATCCGCAGTTCGTATAAGTTTTTTAAACGGGTACTTTTATCGAACGAACAATTTACCGTTCGTATTCAATATTATTTAACAGAATTCTAGACTACTGGACTTGTTTTTTTCTTCTCAGTTATTAATTAAATTTCACTTTTTACGCAGTCGGGTTTTTTGATTTATTAAATTTACTTATTTTATCCCTTACTCAATATTTACTCACCATTACTCGTCATCATGAGTAATGCCGAATAATAATGAGTAATAAAGTGTAATGTGAAAAAGAAAAATATTATAACCTTCACCGAAGGTCATACAATTGCTGCTGTCAAATAAATAAATGTGTTTAAAATTACTAAACTATTTTATTAAAAATTAAAAATATGCAACTCCAGAAAACAAAAAACAAACAATGTTAACTTATATGAGGCACGTAATATTTATTTTGGTAATATTTTACAAATATAAGATTATAGTTCAGTGGGCAACGGCAAATCTTAAAATTCACGAACGAACCCAGCTGTAAAATACGAGAATGATTGACAGGTAAGTGGGTTTTTGTTTACTTTTTAATAATTAGCTTATTTTCAGGTTTTTAATTGTTTTAAAGTGCTGTGAAGTGAACTAATGTGTGGGGAATACCCTTATGTGCCGATTTGGGTGAAATTGTGCAGGTGCAAGGTGTTTTTCGGCGGGAAATCAAATTTTTCATTTTGACATTTTGACGTCTTCAAAGTTGAAAATGTCAAAATTAAAAGTTAAATATTTCGGAAACTAGACCCGTCCTGAGAAAAATTCTTGCAGATTCTTCAGTTTCAGACCAATCGGAAGGTCCCTGCAAAATTTCATCCAAATCGGACCACAGCTGCCGAACTACATTTATGCCGCAGGAGCTATATTTTGGAGCGATTTTAATGTAGTCCTTGGCCATTTCTACGAATAGCTTGCTGCAGTCCTCTCTTGGGAGCTGGTAAGGATTTACTTTAATATGAGGTAGGGTGCTCTCCAATGAAGTAGCCGGCTGCGTCGTGAAAATTCGTTTTCCAAAGTTGTATATCTGGTCGACTAGCCATGTCCTTGTGTTTGTATCTTCAGCGAATAAGATCTTCTTACAATGTTGCTGAGCTTGTGTAAACCAATTGTCGCACGTCGACTGAATGACCGCTAAAAACTCGGGCGATCTTGTAGACACATCAAATGTGAATATTTTGCTGCATAACTGAGACTTAAATGTATTTTCCTAAAAATTGAAACAATGTCTTTTGAATGTATTTTTACACCAAAAGTGATACCCACATTTGGAACGACATCCGCCCAACTCTTCCAACGTATATGCGACCATTTTTTAAAATAATACACGCAAAAACAAATTATTTTCAAAAATTCACTATGGAGGTAGCAAATAAACCTATTTTATCAAAAAACAAATTAGAATGGCGTTAATGGAATGAAAAATTCTGGCCTACTATTCGAATTATGAAAAATTCTGGCCTACTATTCAAATTAAAACTGAAATCTACTCTATGGAAATTTATCACCTACTATGTTCTAATCGAATTATTTTAAACTTTGAACGAATAAATTAATTGAAGCCAAAGGTTACTAAAATGATTTTATGAAAATGTTAGACATTTCTCATTTGAATTCAAAAAGAATACAGAACATAGCGTAATGCTTTTATTGTGGATGTTCAATTTTTATACTTATTTAATTGTGATAATCTATATAAAATATACCGCCTTTACAAAATCTATAAGGGAAGATATTACTACTCAAACAAAAAGCGCATTTCCAATTTAGAGTTGGTATCCTCTTTTATTGAATTAAAACTATAGCGGAAATTAAAATAGAGAAAACAAAAACAGTGATCTTAAATCCGAATAATATCTTCAGATAATTATATTTTGCATGTTCCAAAATTATTAAAATTATCTGATTAAGTTTTATATTATCGTAAAAAATATTAATAATGTAATGTATTTATGTTTTATTTGTTTTCTTAAATTACTTTAAAGAACTTTAAGTTTGATATCAAAACTATTAATATTATTATTAATTAATAAGTTAAACTTTTATTAACTACATAGACATTTGCGTAAGAAAGATTGTTGTTGTTTGATTAATTTATCATAATCGTGTTTACATTCTCTTGCGATGATAGAGTGGTTGCGTTCAAATGCGCTAATGAGAAATCACGTGTAGTAATTGAATTCAAAGTTCTCGAGTTCATAGTTCTAAAATTCTTTGCACCAAAGGCAAAGCTATGTACATATGTAATGTACCTAATATTTGTGCACCAAAAATTTTTTCAGCAGATCTGATGAAAATTTGTTTTAAATTCTTCCCGTTTATTTTTTTTTCAAATTTTATATAATCTCTGCATTTTGCAATTACAAAAAAAAAAACAACTATTGTATTAAAGCCCGGTTGTGCAACATTTTCCCCTTGTATGCAGTTTGATGTGTTGCGCACCTTTTTGATGAATAATCTGTTGTTATAGCTTCCAAATTTTTCGTCAGCTGTTCATTGCGATGAGAGCCTAGGTAATGTTTTATTATGTGCGTTGGTAATATTGATTTATTTTCAACTAGCTTTTCAGTAAATGATCCATATAATTTAGCAGTGTAAGCTGGAAAATTAGGCGAAATACACAGAAATCCCCTGTGGCCGTTAAAATAAAGCAAACCTACTGCCATCTATTGCAACGATCTTTAGGGCAGCCCGTCATCGTGCCTGGGAGCAATCAGAGGCGTTGCGGTCACACAAGAAGAATAATGTCGCGGAGGTTTTTGAGAGAAGAAGAAGAAGGTGTCGTGTATTAACGGTCGAAAGGATCGGGTGTGTGCAACTGAGGCTTCTGGCTGGATCCCAGGGAAAGGGGCGCGATGACGGGTTAGCCTACTGCGGGTGAGCAGAGGCAACATTCTCAGAAGTGGGATGATTCGTGCGCACAAAGGAATGACTGTGTATCGACCTGAATGCGGCACGAGCTTAGCCCAATCGCGTCAGCAGGATCCTTATGCCCAAATAAGGAAATACTTGCAGATGACGTAATATTTCGGCGGCTTGGCTGCTGTTGGTCGAGACACGGAGCATTCTTCGGTGAATAGTGGAGCGGAGCAGTCGCATCTCAAAAAAAAAAAGTAAAAGTCCTGAATTTGGTTTTGTGGAAAAAGACAGTGAGTTTGGTTTTGTGAAAAAAAACAATAAGAAAGTGGGAAAAAAAAAATATAAAATAACGCATAATAATAGTGCGAAGAAAAGTTGGTTTCGAGCCATAGCATTGAAGGTGATTCAACTGTTGGACCGCCTTCGGAGTGGGTGGCATCAGGAGCATCAGGAGACACAGCTAAGTGGATAGGTTTAAGTTTAATCTTTTTTTTAAAAAAAAGAAAGACATTGGATTGAAGGAATTAAGTAACTAGATCTGTAAATATACATGCTTGTGCGTTGCTGTTTTCCTTTTGAGAAAATATATAAAATAAAGTAAAATAAATAAAAATAAATAGAAAAAAAATAATAATAATAAAATGAGTGTAAGGAGGAAGCGAGAGGGCCCTCCTCAAACAATGGTTAGAGCTCCGAAGGGTAGACTCACAGATTCCTCGACTTCTTCTGTTGCAAGTTCGTCCCGGGACCTGTCTGATCCGGTAGGGCATGCGGGATCGGGAAAAGAGAGTAGTTCGGGTGCGTACCGTATGGGAGTTGCGGAAATTTCTGGCATCCTTCCTGAATTTAATCCGGGTAAATTAGGCTCCCTTAGTGCTGCCGGCTGGGTTGCGTGCGTCGAAAGATTAAAGACCATCTACGGTTGGGATGACAGGTGCACCCTCCTCTATGCATCTCTAAGACTGGGAGGTGCAGCACAATTTTGGAGTCAAGGTCGGTTGGTTGAGGATGATACTTGGTCGAAATTCAAATTAGATTTTGTTTCGGGATTCCCTGAAGGTTTGGACGAGGCATCAGTACACGCTAAACTACTGAGTCGAAAACGTCGGCCGGGAGAGCCGATTGAATTGTATCTCTATGAGGTATTAGCCTTAGGTCGTCGGGGTGGACTAGCAGATTGCTTAATAGCAAAGTATATTATTTCAGGCCTCGGGGATAGAAGTTTGATAAATATTTTAACCCCGAGTAATTCTGTGGACCCGGTGGAATTGCTTGGCCAAATTAAAAGGTATGAGGGAATTATGGAGCAGGATAAGGAGTTAAAAGATATCATAGAAGTTCTTATCGATAGAAAACACAAAGGATATAAACAGCTGAGTCCAAGATATGAGTTGAAGGAAGGTCGGCTATATTATAAAACCGATCAAGGGTTAAAATTTGTTGTACCAAAGGGAATAAGGTGGTATGTTGTTAAAACGTCTCATGATGGCCTGGGCCATTTAGGGTTAGAACGCACTGTGAAACATATACAAAAAACTTATTGGTTTCCTCATCTTAATGGTTTCGTGAGGAAATTTATTGATAATTGTGTAAGTTGTGCATATAACAAAAGAGGGAAAGATGAGTCGCGCTACCAATTGAACGTTTTTGAAACAAAGCCTCTGCCCTTCAATTTAATTCATATAGATCATTTGGGACCATATCCGCGGAGTAGCAAGGGAAATGTACATTTATTGGGAATTGTTGATGCTTTTACAAAATTCATTATTTTGCGTCCCGTTCGGGGAACCAACACAACTTATGTAGTAAGAACTCTTGAAGAGTTATCACAATTTTTTGGGTCACCAGCAAGCATTGTCTCAGACAGGGGGAGTAGTTTCACATCCAAAGCTTTTGAAGAATATTGTAAAGCAAACCACATTGAGCATCGGAAAATTGCCGTTCAAACGCCAAGAGGTAACGGGCAAATCGAACGTTACTTTCGAACCATTTCCCAGGCGATTGCGTCCTCAACCACTAGAGAAGATGGCCGTGATTGGGATGCTTGTTTAAATAACATACAATGGGGATTAAATTCTTTACCACATAAAGTAACTGGGCAATCTCCTCTTAAATTATTATTGGGTTATGAGCCAAGGAAATTTTTATGTAATGATCTGACAGCTATTATACATGGGGAAATTTCGAATGAGAGAGAAGAAGGACCTTCACTTGAAAATTTAAGGGAAAAAGTTGCGAAACGAATAAATAAAAATAGGGAAAATCAAGCCAATCGTGAAAATCAAAAACGAAAGCCACCATACCATTATAACAAAGGGGATATGATTTTAATTAAGAGTGATCATGTGGCTACAGGACAACCACGGAAACATTTGCCTAAGTACAAGGGGCCATATATTGTAGATGAAGTCTTGGGTAAGGATCGATATATAATTACTGATCCACCAGGAATGCAAATTTCTAATCGTCCGTTCAAATCGACGTCGGCGGCGGATAGAATGAAGCTGTGGTGCCAGCTTGATGAGTTGCAGGCGGTCGAGGAGGGTTGTGAGGAGATGGAAGAGGAGGACGAGGAGTTGGTTCTTGGTATTTAGAAAAAAAAAAAGGAAAATGGTGGGTGTGCATGTATGTGTATATGTGTGTGGGTATGCTACTATATGAATTATAATCTGTGAATTGCAGAATAGTTTCAAATTATGAATTAAGAATTTAATTATAAGTTGTATGAAATGTCTAACTTAAGAAACAAGAAAGCTAAATAACGTGTACAATACAGACTACTCAGTGTTCATATTATAGACATCTTAATAATTACAATAAGCTGTTCGTCGTCAATCCAAAGGAGAAGTTCGGCCTACTTTCCACCCCCATCTCCGAATGCCGGTCGAGATACTCGGAAAGTACCAGGAGTATAATAAGGGTAAGTTTTCTGTCAAGTTGCAGAAAAGTAGTAAAGGGCGCTAAGCCCGGTTGTCTCAGTTGGAGGCGTGAGATATGAAGTGCCCTTTTCGGGTGGAATTGATGATGATGAATGGTGCACCATGTCATTGAATGTTCACTGTGGACAGTGATGGTCTGATGGCCGAGCTGTAAGCTGGAAAATTAGGCGAAATACACAGAAATCCCCTGTGGCCGTTAAAATAAAGCAAACCTACTGCCATCTATTGCAACGATCTTTAGGGCAGCCCGTCATCGTGCCTGGGAGCAATCAGAGGCGTTGCGGTCACACAAGAAGAATAATGTCGCGGAGGTTTTTGAGAGAAGAAGAAGAAAGTGTCGTGTATTAACGGTCGAAAGGATCGGGTGTGTGCAACTGAGGCTTCTGGCTGGATCCCAGGGAAAGGGGCGCGATGACGGGTTAGCCTACTGCGGGTGAGCAGAGGCTACAGCAGTAACTCTCAATAATCAATAAAAAAGCCAAGAACAGGTCTCTAACTAAGAGAATTTTATAAATCTTGATTAGTTGAATCCAAATTCGAAAATCAAAATGCCATCACATCACGTTTTCGAGAAAGTGAAAAATATATTTTGATAATTTTTGGAAATTTCAAGGGACAGGTTTCCATGAGAGTCCTCTGTGTTTAGTTATTTCATATACGCCTTTGGAAAAGGTTCATGATAAACTCATTTTCTAAGAAAATTTTAATAAAGTTTACCAATGGCTGATATTATAAAGATAGTTAAAGATTTCACCTTTTATTTATTTTTAAATAAAGTTAATTCGATAAGATATTTCCAAAAATGTCTACAATGTGGCTGTTTCTCTTTTTATCTTTTCTGAAAACGTGAAGAGTTGGTAAACGCTGGCAATTACGAGTTCGTAACCCAGGTGAAAAATATAAAACTGAAAGAGGCTGAAAACGTACTGAAATATTTCAAATATTTGACTTAATTTTCAATTCCTAGACAGAATTTTTTTCTGTAAATTCAGTCAATAATTTGAGTGTAATTTCAGTTTTCCCCCTGCTTCAGGAATAAAAATTAACTGTTTTAACAGACCGAACTTTACTAATTAAATTACCTTAATTGATGAGCCAGATAATAAAACTCCGCAATTTATTTAATTAGTTTAAACACACAAATTTTTTCAAACACTTTTATGTTATTGTTTGTTTGGTTTTAATTTGCAGAAGGCGTCACTAAAGTGACCTACCTTTATTTTATTTAAACATTTCACTTAAACTCTTGGGGGCGCCACAGTTTTTCTAACGGCTCTCTCATCGAACGAACCTTTTAATGTAATAACTTTGAGAAGTGCTGACTTTAATGCTTCGCATTGGCAGCACTGTCTGTATGTCAATCTTGTTTAAAAGTCAATGTGACATTTATTGGTTGACTTGGTTCTGTCACGTAGAAAATTTGCTGCAAAACTGAAGAATACGACCGTAAAATGACGGAAACAGCGGAAAATAAGGACGATGTCGTCCAGAAACGGTTGAATAAAATCCTGGAAACTTGTTTAGACACGGACAAGGTGAGTATCCTCCATAAATTCATTGAATTCACGAATAATCCGTGTGCTGCAGGGGTACGTTCAATATCTCGACTCGAGTCGACTCGGGTAAATCTGACTTACTCCGGAGCGTTCAATATCTTACCCGAGTCGACTCGAGCAAGTTTTACTCGAGTTCAACCTTACAAATGTGTGCGTAAATGTCATAGAAAAATCAAATTTGTCATAATAGCGTATAACCATGGAGAGAAAAGTAATAATATGAAATATTTTAAGTGTTGCAATGGAGAATATACATATAGTTAAAATTATTTTCTTGTATTTTCGCTGCAACTTTTTTCCATACTACTTCACGCCTTACTCTGTCTGACGAAAAATCATTTTGTAGGTATATATAGGCATCAATAAGGCAAAGAGTATCATTTCTGCTCCACCTTGCCTTTTCTTGGGTAATTATCTCCCCATTTTCCGCAACAGCATCTCCTTGGTACGTTACAAGTACCCCAAGCTCTTCCATGATGACGTCAAATTTAACGTCGAGTCACTTTGCTTCGACCTTTTTACCACTGTCTAAACTGACTCGAGTAAGCTTAATCGACTCGAGTAAGATAATGAACGGCAACCCGAGTCAAACATCTCACGCATACAACCTAATCTAAGAGTTCACAGACAAGTTCGTGTGAACTCGAGTAAGATAATGAACGACATAGAGTAGGAGTAAAAATGACTCGAGTCGACTCGGGTGAGATATTGAACGCTCCGGAGTAAGTCAGATTTACCCGAGTCGACTCGAGTCGAGATATTGAACGTACCCCAGGAAGCCCTGGAGGCCCTCGGCGATTTGTCGACGTTCTTCACAGAAAACACGCTCCAGTCCCGGAGGAATCTTCGGAGCCAAATAGAAAAGCGAAGTGTTGGCATAAATGAGAGCTTCCTCAACGCCTTCAGGGAGGTCAAATTATCCCTCGAGTCGGTCTGCGAAGAGGTCGATGAGATGGCCAAATCTGTCGACAAAATGAAGACGAATTTACGGAGCTCCCAGGCGCTTACGCACGATTTGATCCAGCAAACAAATTCGTTGCCTTGGAATTATGGTGTCTGAAATTGACTTTAAAACCCTTATCCGAGTTTTCAAAAATGTAGTGAAATGCTCGTAAGTGGGCAACTGTTGGGATGCTCCTTGTTCCTCCTCCCACAATTTTAGGGTATAAAAGGGGAGCTTCTGAACAATTAAATAAATGAGAATCACATCCCATGAGGATATGTCAACGCTGAGGATCTTCAACTGTTGCATACATTCCTCAGTTGTGTCGACAAGTGACTTAATCCCGCTGGCTGTTTCAGTTGTTAGCTTCATCTGGTTTGTGAGGGACTTCAACTGGTGATTCACGAGAAAACGTTTATTCTCGTATCTTTCCCTTAATTTTTTCCACGCAGGCTCATAATCTGCATTTGTAATTGGTGTATATCGCAAGAATTTCTCGGCTTCTCCAATTAGACATGCCTTAAGATGATGCAGTTTCTGTACTGGGGTTAAACGAGCATTGTCGTGGACTAATGACACAAATATATCATGGAATGATCGCCAGGTATCGTAATCGCCATTATACTTTGGCAACGCAATCCTAGGTAAGAGTGACTCTTCGCGAATCATGGTTGTGTTATTGCCGGTAGAGGTACCTGTACCATCCCCTGTATTGGCGTCTTGCGTAGGTGAGCACTTACGCATGCCTTGCAGTAACTCTCCCATATATTCGCTATATTTTAGCTCTGTGACACCATAAAGATCCGCCGACACGCATTCAGGCGTACCTAGTTCTTCAGTTGGCAAGACCAATTCCCTAACAAACCGATCAGCCCCACGATAGTCATTCCACTCCCTTCCTAAATCCGTTATCTTAGTTTCGTAAAATCCCAATGTACGCCTTCCTTTTGCAGTCTTTCTTCCGTTTTCGACAATCCTATCTATTCGATCTCTAAGTATTTTCTCACTAGTGAGTGCCTGCTTTAGAGTAGTCATTGTCCCGTCTTACAAGGAAAATATATCGAAGATATCAACAAGTACGTTAACGCTAAACCAAAAATTGAGAGAAAAACCAAATGAGCTCACACTTCCTGGATGGAACCACCAAAAAATGTTAAGCTGAAATAGAAAAGAGGACCTGAACAGGTTACGATTCGTGTCGTATTTGTTGTTTGCCGAAAATCTCCCGCACACATAAAAGTAGCACCACCCATGACAGGACCTGAATTTCTGAGGTCTTGGAGCGTTCGATTTAGTACTTCAACATGAACTCTATTACTCATGGTACATCCATCCCATATGATCAATGATGCATCTTGTAAAAGTTTGCAAGCGGTCCATTTTTACGTATGGAACATACTGACTGTTGTTCCAAAATCGGGGAACAAACCGCGAGCCCGCGAAAAATATGCGAAACGGCTTCAATCTTAACGTTCGCGCCCGTCGCGGCCTTCGCGCGCGATCCGCGAGCTAAGTGTAGAGCGGGCTTTACAGAGTAGTCCGATTTTGATGACTCTTTTTTTATTACATATAGGGTCCCATTAAAATAAATTTGAAAACAAAATTCTACCCCTAGGGGTAAATAAAAACCTTTTAACAAAAAATTAAACCGACCAACAAAGAAATTGAAAAGTGAGAAATAAAAGCTTTTTAACAAAAAATTATACCGACAAAAAAAAACTGAAAAGTGAAAAATAAAGTAAACCTTTTTAGTCTGAATAACTGAGCCCTAAACTAATGTAAGCAACTAATTTTGAGTTGGCGCCAAAGGAAAAATTGTTTGTTTGTTTGGCGCCGATTAAAAATTAGTTACTTACATTAGTTTAGGTGCTCAGTTATTCAGACTAAAAGGGTTTATTTTATTTTTCATTTTTCAGTTCCTTTTTTGTCGGTTTAATTTTTGGTTAAAAAGCTTTTATATACCTTTAAAAATGTTGAAAGTAGACGACGAACGAAATCTATCGAAATTACATTGTTCTTCACTGAGAATTTTAGAATCTTGAAATCCTCGTGTATCAAATCAAAACTAATCGAGTATCGCTAAAAACCAACGACTAATCAATGTAATTGTTTGCAAAATTTCGCTTTCACCAAATCTTACCTCAAAATCCACTATATTTTATGAAAATCAATTTTAAATTATGGGTCCACATACTCTAAAACTACTCTTTTGAATTGAAATTCCGTGTAAAACTTCTGTCGTAAGGGAAAGCGAAAATGTTTTTTTTACTATATTCCAAGCATTTTTTTCATATTTGCTCACCTTTTAAACCTTCCCTGGACTTCCACAAATAATTCAAAACCAAAATTAGCCAAATCAGTCCAGCCGTTCTCGAGTTTTAGCGAGACTAACGAACAGCAATTGATTTTTATATATATAGATTAGTTTCCCTGCAAGAAGTAAATTAGTCAGGAGGGCGGAAGTTTCCACCCTTCAAAATGGCGTCTGGCTTAGCCAGCGCCAACTCCTTTTCGATGCTAGAGACCGGCACGCCACCTGTGAAAAAACAAAGGAAACAAAATAAACGAGCCGCAGAGACTGTTTCCCTAACGGACGAGTGCTTTCCTAGTCTACCGAAACCTGCCATCAAGAGTTTAAATTTGGGGTCACAACCTCGTTATATAGTTATAAAAACCTTGGATAGCGATAAACCACTTCGAGCTTATAAACAATTTAGAATCAGGAAGGCGATTGATGGGATATCTCAAAGATTCACACAATCAAATTTCCTCCGCGATGGTTCCTTATTGTTATTAGTGGACAATATGAATATCGCGGATCTCTTTATAAAAAGAAATAATATAGATGGTATACTCGCTAAAGCAGAGCTGCATAGTAGCCTAAATTCCGTTAAGGGAACGGCATGTTGTCCTGAGCTGAAGTCAATGAGCCAGGAAGAGGGTTTCACACCGCAGGGCATTACAGAGGTAATCCAAATCACAAGGCCCGATCCGGTTTCACCGGGTACTAGAATACCAACAGGACTTCTGATACTTACTTTTAATGCTTTTAAGCTTCCGAAGGAAATAATGGGTCCTTGGCAATCCATTCCCATTAGGGAATATTACCCTTCTCCTATGAGGTGTAGGAAATGCCAGAAATTAGGTCACACCGCGAAATGGTGCAAGGAGGAAGGCGAAATCTGCGGTACTTGTGGGATGGATGGTCCTCACGCGACAACAACTTGCGTTCGCAAATTCTGTGTTAATTGCAATGACGAATCCCACGAGTCATACAATAGGAAATGTGCTGAATTTATTAAGCAAAAGGACATACTACAAATCAAAACTATTAGGAAATGCACAATGTATGAGGCTAGGCGGGAATACTGGGCTACTAAAAAGTCCCAGGAAGGCCCTACCTATGCTAGCATCACCACAGTCCCAGCTCAAATATTTAAACCATCTCCTCAACCTGCAATTACACCCAAACAAATCGTAAATGCCACAACAAAACCCACCCCCCCAGGGTTCAAAAGAGCGCAATCAAAAACCCCTCACCCTAATTCTAATGCCGTCTCAACCGCATCTAACCCCGTCACTCCTCCTACCGAGTCTATCTCAGTCCCTTCTACATCCACTAAAGTGGAGCCGAGGCCTACCCCGCCTGGCTTCCAGGGAATATCAAACAAGCCTCCACCTTTCAATTTCAAAGTGAATGAAAGTATTAACAAATCTACAACTGCTTCATCAAAAACAAAAAAGTCAAATAAGAAAATTCAAAATAATATTAAAACTACCTCCTCTTCTGATTTGGAGAATCCTGAGTCAGGACTCCAAAGTACTTCTACTACAAAAAATAATAATGAAATAAATAACTTACCTTGCGATCTTTCTGGGACCTTTGGTCCAGCTCCAGTCAATGGAGAAGATTGGAAAGAAAACAGGAATAATAGCCCTGATTCCATTTCTTCTTTCTCTCTTTTGGATGTTGAGTTCTCCTCATTATCGTCGGGAGAAGAAGGGGTAAAGAACTAATTTTTCCTGCGAATTTAAATACTTCCGATAGTGATGACATAACGGACGAGATTTCTTCACTATCAGATTAATTTTAATCAATTAAATTCATATATTCATGTATATTTATCTCTAATATTCCGCTAATCTCTTCAATTGAATTCTATTTATTTATTAATTTTTGCTTATGAGTAATTTTCAATTTAATAATTTACGACCTTCCATTAAAAATATTAAAATTTTGCAATGGAATATAAGAGGGCTGCGAAATAATCGCCCTTCTTGTTACATCAGTATCTTTAAATAAGCAAGAAACTGAACCAACTGTGCAAAGGACTAACAACCGATCTCTTTTCTAAACAATCTTATGTCCTTTCTAGAACATTTCTTTTAATAAATAATTAAACACCAAATGTATCCAAGCATCCACTCAAGATATCTTCTTAACAAAACATTTTCTAAACCAAATGTATCCACTCAGGACATTTTCTAAACAAACAATATCCATTAAAACATTCTCTAAATAAAACACCAAATGTATCCATCTGAGGATATCCCAAATAAACGAAAACCCTGCCTTGCTTAACCATGCTTCACGATTAATATAAAAGGAGCTAGATCAGTCCTAAGTACGCCAGACAAGTATCAACTGTTAAGAGTAAGCGTTCGCGAAATTGTTCGAAGTCTTGTAAGAACTAAGCAACAAATAAAATCTGAGTTTTGTCTGAGCAATAGAAGTCTTTTATTTCAAAATTGTAATTTTCTCTAGAGCTCCTAATTTCTAGATACCGGCCTCAGGTTATACTCCTCCAGGAAACCCACCTCTTTTCCCATGAAGAGCCAGTTAGGCTGGGATCTTATTCGTTTCACGGATTTAATTCCCCTAGAGAGAATAGGCATGGAGGTGTTGCCATATTGGTGCACAACTCCATCGCGGTTTCTCGGATCCAAATGAATAGTAATTTAACTGCCTGTGCAATATCTTTTGAGGCCTCCAGACATTTAACGTTTGCTTCTATTTATCTGGAAAATACACAAGATGTCAGTATGATATTGTCCGCGTACGCATAGGTTTTGAGCTTGCCGACTCCTTTTAAATTAAATACTAATGCGGCCAAATAGACATTAAATAGGTTTGGCGATAAAGGGGATCCCTGTGGAAGTGCATTGTCGCAATTTCTTTTTGCCGCAGTGACCCCGTTAGCCCTAACTTGAATCATTCTATGGCTCAAGAACTGGTAAATCAGTTTAGTGGACTTCTCGTCAAAACCCCAGGCAGACATCTGGTCCGCAATTACGTCCCGTCTCACCCGGTCGTAGGCCTTCTCTATGTCCACCTCCAATAAATATATTACTTTTTGTTGACCAAGAGAGAACATTAAGTCCTTATCCAATTCCAGGAGCAGAGAGGAAGTACCCCGGTATCTCCGGAATCCATGGACCTCATCAGGTAGCAGACGCTCCAAGATTTTGCCCAGCCTACGTCCCAGAATTTTTTCCAGTAGGCGAGATAGACAGGAAATGAGAGAGATCGGGCGAAGGTCCTTAGGGGAAAGGTAGTCCCCAGCCTGCCCACCCCTCTTTCGGATGGGAACGAGAACCGCAATCTTCCATGCGTGAGGGAAGATACCGGTATTTAGAATTTCGTTGAAAAGGGCGCAAAGTCTCTGCTTGAAGGAAGTAGGGGCATTTCTAATCATGGAATAGGATATTCTGTCGTGGCCAGGAGCTGATCCTTTGCAGTTGCTCAGAGCAGCATTTAATTCAACCGAGGAAATGGGCTGTACAATGGAAAAGATCGGATTTGTTGACGGTAAGAAAGACCAATTATCTCTCTTTTGAATTAGGTCCGCCCTGAAGGACAAATCCCCGGAGTAAGCCGACCAGGCCATGGACAGCTGTTCCGCGATCTGCCCCGAATCACTGTAGGTGGTGGAGTCCACTTTCAGACTCGGAATCAGGGAGCTACCCCTATTGCCTGAAATTCGCCTGACCTTTTTCCAAGCATCGGACAAATTTAAACTAAGGTCAATGCCCTGGGCAAAATTTACCCAAGACATCCTTTTTGCCTCTTTTATGTGCTTTTTGGCGATAGCTGAGCATCTGCGATAATCAATCAGATAAGCAGAGGTAGGCCTTCTTTGAAATCTTTTCCATGCTCTGTTTTTCTGCCTAATTTTTTCGACAATTTCAGGTCTCATCCAACCAGGTTGAGAGGAGGAAAAAGGATGGGCCGAAGGGATGGAAGCAGAGGCCTTCCGCTGTCTCTTCACAGGCGGGGTGCCCATGTCTAAAAGGCTGAAGTTATTGGTGCTGGCTAAGCCAGACACCATTATTGTAATCTAATTCCGACCTTATGCCTTAAGGCAAGAAAATATATTGTTCGAGATTTCAAATAATGTCAACCTGGCAACACTATTTTCTGCTTTGAATTATTGATTTTTCTAAACTAACACATGTAAAAACAAAAGAGAGGGTAGAGCTCAGTCTAGTGACCACCCTTGCCTTGAATAAACGTGAAATTAAGTATTCTGCACGGTTTATTTTTCTTGCAACCTGTTTTGCGCCTAGCGATTCCGTGTGGCTTCTAAAAGCAGAAACATTAAAGCTAACGTGTCCTGTGCGCGTAAAAAACCTAAAATCGTACTGTTACGAACAATTTTGGTCCTTCGAGAGCCGGATCGGGACGGTGCAATTCGGTGTAATTGGGTGCAATTCGGTGTAAGAGGTGCGTGTTGTTAGGATTCGAATGACTATTAATTAATACGTGGTATTTCGATTTATGCTGACGAACTTTTTGAGCCAATTTCAACTAATTAATTTGTAAATTTATACAAAATGGAGAAATTAAAAATTAAATTGGCAACATACGGCGAACGTGTTGAAAGGTTCATGACGAATCTATTAAAAACGGGTAAGGATAAGCGTACAGAGGCCTTCTATAACGCGCGCTTGCAGCTGCTTAATGATTACTGGACTCAATATTTAAAATGCTACGATGATCTATGGGAAGTGGGTACTAGTGAAGAGCTGAAAGAAGATGAGTGCGTGAAAGGGGAAACATGTTTGCGAGTTGAGTCTGCTTACATTGAGACTTCTGCCTGGATTGCTGAACAACTGCAGACGTTTCGTCCTAAGTCTGCCTCTGGAGACGTATCGCTGAATCACACAACTTCAGCAAATTCCACTATGCGAGGAAATCAACTAGCACAAGCAATTAAATTGCCAAAAATTAGCGAAGCTGCAAATGGTGGAGGTAGTCCTTATACCATCTCTGCCAGAGATTTTCGAACATGTGCTGTACCTGTTGCCATCTGTTGAGGTGTGACTTAGAGGTGTCCAGGATACTGGGAGCAGGAACCGTAGATAGGCTTTCACCTACCAGGAAATGACCTGGTGTGATAGCATAAAGATCATTTGGATCATCAGAGAGTGCATGTATAGGCCTGGAGTTGAGGCAGGCCTCTATCTGAGCTAGCAGTGTGAGCATTTCTTCGACCGACAAAATATGATCATTTACGATACGACGAAAATGATGCTTGAACGATCGAACGCCGGCCTCCCAGATGCCGCCAAAGTGGGGAGCGGCGGGCGGCATGAAATGCCAGTCAGTTCCTTGATCCAGTAGAGAGTTTATTACGGTCTCATCCCCTGCCAATTGCCTAATATTCGATGATAACTCCTTATTAGCAGCGACGAAGTATGTCGCATTGTCGCTGTAGAGTCGACAGCATCTTCCTCGTCGACTGACGAAACGTCTATAGGCAGCAACAAAGGCTTCTGAGGTTAGGTCCATAACCAACTCAATGTGAATGGCTCGAGTAACAAGACATATAAAAATGGCGACATATGACTTGACGCCCTTGCAGCCCCTTCGTCTCACAGGCGTAACGTTGAAAGGACCGGCATAGTCTACCCCAGCAATAGAAAATGGCTTGCTCGGTCGTACTCGGTCAGATGGTAAATCTCCCATGACTTGAGTAGCAGTTCTGGCTCCATGTCGACAGCAAACAACGCAATCTCTCACAATCTGTCGGACTTTGCTTCTCCCCTTCAAAATCCAGTACTGAGATCGGACGTTATGCAAAGTAAGTTGAACACCTCCGTGCAGAGTGGCAAGATGAGCATGCTGTATTATCAGCTTTGTAAGATGGCTGTCTTTTGGAAGGACGATTGGATGTTTCTCGACATATTTGAGTAGTGAGTCTCGCAGCCTTCCACCTACCCGCAGGACCTGTTGTTCATCTAGGAATGGTTGCAATTTCAGAAGCCTGCTAGTTGATGGTAAACTTCGTTTGTTTCGAATCAAGTTGAGTTCGGGAAAGGCCTGTTGTTGAGTTAGTTTTATCCAGGTTGTTAATGCAATGTCAATCTCACTCAGCCTTAGAGTTCCGAAGTTGCGTTCTCTCTTTGTTTTTCGTAGATTCTGAATGAATCTTAAGCAAAGAGCGGTGATTCGCAATAGTTTTCGTAAAGACGAATAGCCATAGAGCAACTCGAATTGCACTTCGCTGGGTTGTTGCTGCGACAGGAAAACCGCTGCTGGGCGGAGCTCCTCATGAATAGACTCGTGCGTAGGTTTCTCATGTGACGAAGGCCAAGTTGACGAGTGTTGTTTGAGCCAGGCGGGACCAGCCCACCACAAATCTAGGTTCCTCAATTGATCCGTCGGAACACCGCGACTTATACAGTCCGCCGAATTGTCAGACGACCTTACGTGACGCCACGTAGCATCAGGAGTGAGACGATGAATGTGAGCGACGCGATTCGCTACGTACGTTGTCCACTTAGATGGATGTTCCTTGAGCCATGCAAGGACGACAGTAGAATCGGTCCAAAGATAGGTTGGCACACGTTCAAGTCTCATTTCTTGTTGGAGATGCTGCATCAGTTGAGCAAGAAGAGCTGCCCCGCATAATTCCAAACGTGGCAAGGAAACGGTTTTTAACGGACTTACTCTAGTTTTAGCAGCAAGCAGTGACACCTGTACATTGCCAAAGTCATGCATCACTCGCAGGTAAACCACAGCTCCATACGCCTGCATCGATGCGTCGCAGAATCCATGTAGTTCCACGCCGACAGTAGATTCATTTGTCGTACCAATCCAACGAGATATAGGAATGTCCTTCAGCAGAGTAAGACTTTGAAGTTAGACCAGTAGCCATGCATGTTCTCCGGGAGGATCTCATCCCATTCGACCTTAGCAAGCCACAACTTCTGCAGGAAGACCTTCGCGTTGATGACAACTGGAGAAAGCCATCCTAGTGGATCGTAGAGACGACCTATGTCCGACAGCACGGATCTTTTAGAGATAGTAGACGACTCTGGCAATCCAATATGAAAGTTGAACTGATCAGTCGTAGGACTCCAATTGATGCCCAGAGTTTTGATTTGAGGATCGCTGAGAATTTGTACCGACTCCTTCAATTCTCGATCTTCCACGGGAATGTCCGCCAGTAAATCGTGGGAGTTGGATACCCATTTACGCAGCTTAAGGCCACCCAACTGCAACAAGCGACGTAATTCATCTCGGTGCCTTATGGCAGTTTGCTTATCGTATGCTCCGAACAAGGCGTCATCCACATAAAAATTGTCCTGCAGAATGCTTGCTGCTTGATGATGCTCACTGTAGTAGTCCACAGCCAGTTGCTGTAAGACCTTGCAGGCCAAGTATGGCGCACAAGCGGTGCCATATGTAACAGTACACAACCGAAAGGCGCAGACAGCCTCTGTAGAAGATGCTCGCCATAAGATGCGTTGCATATCTCGATCCCTCTCATCGACGAGTATTTGGCGAAACATCTTTTCTATGTCCGCGGCATAGACAAACGGAAAAAATCGCCATCTTAGAATAACAGTGAAGACATCTGTCTGTAGCTTAGGTCCGGTGTGGAGAATGTCGTTCAGCGATAGCCCCGACGAAGTTCTTCTCGAAGCATTGAAAACTACCCGTAACTTAGTGGTTGTGCTGCTTGGTTTCACAACAGCGTGATGCGGCAGATAGTATGCTTTTCCCTCGCCTTCGCCCTGCTCCACTGGCGTCATGTGCCCCAAATCCTGATACTCCTTCATAAAAGCAGAGTATAATGAATAGATGGAGTGATCGTTAGAAAGCCTGGATTCGACACGCTTTAGAGCGGAGAGTGCAAACCCTTTTGATTGTCCCAGACTTGAGAAAGGTTGTTTCAATGGAAGTCTGATTATATATCTGCCTTCAGCGTTTCTGCAATGTGTGTCCGCGAAAAACTTCTCACAGTCCTGCTCCTCGGGAGTTAAATGACATACCTTAGGTGGTTCTTCCATCTCCCAGAACCTTTTGAGGACAGCATCGATATCAGCAGTACTGATGTGCAGACTAGTAACGCTGCCGCCACTCCCAGGTGAAGAATCGACAGTACCAGAAAGAATCCAGCCCAACGTTGTCAACTGAGCCATGGGAAAGTCAGGTTCACCACGCCGCATCTCACCTCGCAGAATTTGTGCGTAAATATCCACACCCAGGATCATATCAACGCGCCCAGGCTTGCCGAATTCAGGGTCGGCTAGTGCGAGACCTGAAATGTGCGGCCAGGTGGTCCCAACAATACATTTTGATGGCATTTGTTGTGTGAGTGTAGGCATAACTAAGGACCGGACGGTGTAACAACATGTGGAGTCCACCGTAGAAACGATATCATGCCATACATATGCCTTCACGGCTCCAGATTCAGCAGCACCAATACCATTGACAGTAACGTTGAGTTTATGTTTCGGCAGGCGTAGAAGGTTTGCTAACGCTGACGTTATGAAGTTGCATTCGGAGCCCTGATCGATCAGAGCGCGGGCTTTAACTAGACGACCGTCAGCTGATCGAACAGCTACTATGGCAGTGGCCAGCAAAACTGTTGTGGTCGACCGTTGATTATTTACTAGGTGCGAGCTGACCGCACTAGAGATTTGATCGTCAGAACTGGATTTGGTGGTTATCGCCGTTGTGTTTGACGATGAAGGCTTCACTGTACTGTTAAGATGTGAAGAAGTTGGAGTATTATTAGAAGTTCCTTGAACACTCATCGAACCTGTCTTATGCAACATCGTATGATGATTGTTTTGACAAATCTTGCATCGTTTCTCAGAACCACAATTCGACGCATTGTGGTTCGACCGAAGACAATTCGAACACAACCCTCTCTCCTGCACCGTAGCAATTCTACCCTCAACAGATTTTGCTCGAAATTGCGGACAGAATAATATAAAATGTTTTTGCTGACATAATATACACCGCTGGCTAGATGCTGATAAATGGAAACTTTTAGCTGTAGACTTCGACGAATTAGAAGCAGGGAAAGCTTTATTGAAGCCACGACTGGCTGTAGTTATAGGACTTCTAATCGCGTTGAGAGTATGAATTCGTCTTTCTAGAAATAATTTTAAATCCTCAAACGCAGGTAGTTGAGCTGAAGAAGTTAGAGAAGCCTCCCAATCCTTTCGAGTAGAAACTTCCAATTTGTTCGACAAAAAATACACCAGCCAATCATTCCACTGTTCCACCGGTCGTTTGAGATTCTCCAATGCTCTCACATGTTGGGTAAAGCTATCCACAACCCGTCGAAGTTCCGTTGCTGTTTCAGATGACATTGGAGGAAGACTAACCAGGGCACTCAAGTATGAACCAACCAAAATCCTTGTATTATTATATCTTTCAGTGAGAATCTCCCATGCCGCCGCATAATTCGCCTCCGTCGCTACCAAATGCTGCAGAAGCTTAGATGCTTCTCCTGACAGGGACGACTTAAGATAGTGCAGTTTCTGCACTTGAGAAAGCGACGAATTGTCATGGATAAGCGATGTGTACGTGTCTCTAAAAGCCGGCCACTCCAGGTACGACCCGCTGAAAGACGGTAAGCTAATTTTTGGCAATTTAATTGCTTGTGCTAGTTGATTTCCTCGCATAGTGGAATTTGCTGAAGTTGTGTGATTCAGCGATACGTCTGATGCCATTTACCGCGAAGCTGCAAATGGTGGAGGTAGTCCTTATACCATCTCTGCCAGAGATTTTCGAACATGTGCTGTACCTGTTGCCATCTGTTGAGGTGTGACTTAGAGGTGTCCAGGATACTGGGAGCAGGACTATCACACCAGGTCATTTCCTGGTAGGTGAAAGCCTATCTACGGTTCCTGCTCCCAGTATCCTGGACACCTCTAAGTCACACCTCAACAGATGGCAACAGGTACAGCACATGTTCGATAATCTCTGGCAGAGATGGTATAAGGACTACCTCCACCATTTGCAGCTTCGCGGTAAATGGCATCAGAAAACAAAGTCGATTCCAGTTGGCAGCCTGGTCCTAATAAAGGATGATCGACTTCCTCCATCTAAGTGGCTTCTAGGCCGCGTAACCGAAGTACACCCTGGTAAGGACGGACACACCCGTGTCGTCAGCGTTCGTCACAAGGAGGGCATCTTGAAGCGTCCAATCACAAAGCTGTGCGTTCTTCCGATTCAGGCCGAAACCGACGGCTTGAGATCGCCAGCATTCAACCCACAACCAGCATAGTCGCTCACGGCGGGCGGATCCTCGCTGCTACGGTCGTGCTAACACACGAGGCGGGCGGAATGTTCGAGATTTCAAATAATGTCAACCTGGCAACACTATTTTCTGCTTTGAATTATTGATTTTTCTAAACTAACACATGTAAAAACAAAAGAGAGGGTAGAGCTCAGTCTAGTGACCACCCTTGCCTTGAATAAACGTGAAATTAAGTATTCTGCACGGTTTATTTTTCTTGCAACCTGTTTTGCGCCTAGCGATTCCGTGTGGCTTCTAAAAGCAGAAACATTAAAGCTAACGTGTCCTGTGCGCGTAAAAAACCTAAAATCGTACTGTTACGAACATATATCGACCAGAAAAAGAAAGGAAAAAATACAAGGAAAGGCAAGTAAACAATCAAAATTTAGAAACCAAGCGCTAGAAAAGTAAGTACAACGTCTGTAAAGTAAAAAAGGTCCTGTTCTAGTTATGTTATCAGTTAAGTGCCTTCAGGGCCGCACCGGCGAAGGCACAGCTCGAAAGAAAACGTATAAAGGCGGTAAGTTACCTTAAAACAATCTTCTCCAGTTTCACCAAGTGGTCACCTTCCTTCTCGCGATGCCCCTCGATGAACATCCCCCTTGGGACGCAGCACCTCCACGGGAACCAGGAAAATAGGGAGGAGAACAGGAGCTCTTGAGGTAGGTGTAAAACGAAAAAACGCAACCCTTTCTTCTTGAAACCCAATTTTTGTTATATTGAGGTAAAATTATTAAAGCCCCCTTGTGACAGGGGCAAAGAAAAGCCCGCGTTGGCGCCCTTCCCAACTTCAGCCTTCCAGTGTAGTGTGTAGTAGCCCGGAATCCAGTCCCGCAGGTCAGTCGATATCTCCAAATACCGGGTGGAGCCGCAGGAGCACCAGTCGAAAAACCCCCCAAAAATGGAGCCACCGGAAAAACCAAGCGCTGCAGCGTCTTCTTTTGAGGTTATGGCTGATCCAAAATTTTCCGATGTAGAAATTATGTAGTTTTCGCAGCAAATCCAACAGTTCCTTCAGCGGGTATAGTACCCGATCCTCAGGGATTCCCCTTGAGCACCACTCTTGTCTTTTCACCTTCACAAATAATTAAATTCAACAAAAATCACGGACGCAGCAAGATTTTTCAGTCCGACTTCTTCTTCTTTCCTTAACGGAATGGCTGCACAAGACCTAGCCCAAAAGGGCATAAATAAACTCTTCGATAGAATGACTGGTGCAGGTATAAATAATCGCACAATTGTTAAAAGGGCTAATCCATTTACGACGTTACGCTTAACAAAGTCTCCTAAACGAAAAATACCTTCAAAACAGATAAAACGGTCTACGAAAAAAACAGCAGCGAAGAAGAAAAAGTCTATAAAAGGAAAACGCAGTTTTCGTAAACGAGCATTGGATATTTTTGATAAATAAACAAAATGTCCACGTACAGCGAGTGTATGAAATCTGAGCTAGATCTTTTCTCTACACCAGTTATTCAAAGTAATATTTTAAAAACCGAAGAAGTAGCATACAAACCTATAGCCTCATTAGATAACTCATCAGTTTTGGAATTTGTCTCGCTGGGACATGGAGATACATATCGTGACTTGTCAAGCATATACCTACGTTTAAAAGTGCAGCTGATTAAAATTAAGGATGGAAAAGAAGAACTTTATACCGGAAGATATAATAACGTAACTGCCGCAGATGGTTCCATAAAGACTGTGACTGATGATGGTCCTGGCGTTGTCAACAACGTACTTCACTCACTCTTTCGCCAGTGCACTATTTACCTAAACGGGAGGCCGGTTGTTCAAACTGACAATAATTACAATTATAGGGCATATATTGAAAACTTGTTAAATTATGGTACAGATGCGGCTTCGACACATTTAGAATCTGTTGGCTGGCATATCGATGAAAACAGTGTGGAAATTGTTCAAGATGGTGGCCAAAATGCAGGTTACTCGGTAAGAAAAAGACTTTTCGATAGGAGCAACGTTGTCGAGCTAATGGGAAAAATACATGCTGATATGTTTAATCAAAACAAATTATTAATGAATGGTGTAGATTTGCGCATTGTGTTATCACTTGAAAAACCCGAATTTTACCTTTTATCAAAAGATGAAGGCAATTCTCCACGAATTAAGATTGTAGAGGCCACAATGTACATGAATCACGCATCTATTAACCCCAGCATCATGCTGGCTCATGAAACCGTTTTACAACGAACCAATGCTGTATACCCTTACAAACGAGTCGAGGTTAAAACATATACTATACCTGCAAACACATTCACATTATCCTTAGATAATATTGTCATAGGACAGTTACCAAATTTATTGGTGTTTGGTATGGTTGATAACGACGCATATACAGGAAACCAAACAAAAAATTCCTATAATTTTAAACATAATAACATCACAAGATTTAATTTATCAGTAAATGGTGTCCAGATACCGAATCAGCCTATAGAATTTGATTATTCAAAGGAGCAACCTATTAGTACAAGAGGATACATCTCCTTGTTCAAAGGAACTGGAATACATTATTTCGATAAAAGACATCAGATTTCAAAAAAATTCTTTGACAACGGTTGTTTTCTTCTTGCTTTTGATTTAACTTCTGACCGTTCATATAACTCAACCTGCGGGAATCTATTAAATCAAGGTACGGTTAGAATTGAAGGAAGATTTAAGGAGGCTCTGAAGACAACAGTAACCTGTGTCGTCTATGCCGAATATGACGGGAGTGTGGAAATCGACAAAGACAGGAACGTATACACTAGCTTCTAAAAAAAAACTATATAAGATGATGCAATTTAGAATTAATCACAGTGCATAGACAGCGAAGCCTGCAATCATGAGTTGCCTGATTAATATCGAATACTTTTCTGGAGGCTGCTTGACCTTCCTGGCAAAAGTTTCTTTTGCGGGATTCACTGCACAAAGTAAATTATTTACAAAGGAGATTATCTTCAAATACCCTACATCAGCTCCAGGATGTATCGAGCAATCAAATAAATTGGGAAACATTGAACTTAGACGTTTAGATGAAGACTTAATAAAAACATTAGCAAAATTTACTACAATACTGCATTTTCTGCAACAATTTTCCTTCAATGATTTTAGATTTAATGATAATAAAGTCGTGAATTTATATCGCAAAATATACTTGAGAAAATTTTTAAAATATGGTGGGGGTAAATATAACCAGCTATGTATACCGGAAAATAAGAGTATAAATACGAGACGCTGGTGATGTACACTTAATGTTGAGGTATAAGTCGCCGCTTCAAGATGGAACCAGCACCTAAAGCTAAATAACCTAGACAATTAAGTGAAAAAAAAGTGCGTGCAGAAGAGTTTAAAGTGATGGATACTGTTATGATTTCTTCTTTATTTTAAGTTCATGTAATGTTGCCCTGAGCTTTAGTAATTTTAATTTGTGTATTGTCAACCGTTTTCTTTGCCTCTTGTATGTTGTCAGCCCTTTTTCTCAGTGAATTGTATATAAAGGAGGCTGTGCCAATAAAGTCTCTCTTTCGCATTTCCAACTCCAACGAAGACTTTCCTTTCGCTCCCGAGTGGCTGCCCAGTTAGTTTTACCTTTTCGAATTCAGCATCAACGAAATCCAAAAACGCTTGGATTCCTCAACATTTGGTCCTTCGAGCAGCCGGATCCAGCGTGAGGTATTTTGTTTTTTTTTTGGTGTTTCGTGAAACGACATCAGCGCGGCAGCCATTTTTTCGTGGAATCTTCGTCAGATTGGAGTAATTTTCGACGTGCACGGGTCCAAGTTTAGAAGGCCAAAACCCCATAATGGCTCCACCCGTAGAGCCCACTGCAGCAAAGGAATTAGGAGGGCTGAGGATCCAAAGGCGTACCATAAAAGGTCAACAGACCAAGTTAAAAAATATCATCGACCGAGTGGGCGAGCAAGCCAGTGAAGCCGAATTGCAAACAAGGTTAGAACTTCTAGAAGGTTATTTCGAAAAATTTAGTGTGGTGCAAACAAAAATGGATTGCTTGGATGAGGAAGAGGAAGCGAGTAGTGAACGCGAGCTTTTCGAGGAAATTTATTGTGAAATAAAAACCAAAATATTAACGCATTTATCCCGCAAAAAAGTCCGCGGTTCAATTCCAGCCGATGCAAGCTTCAACACCGCACGTAAATCAGCAGGCCGTCTTCCTAAAATTGTGCTATCAAAATTCTCAGGAAAATATAGTGAGTGGCCCGACTTCTATTCTATGTTTAAAACCCTTGTGGATGATGACGAGCATCTCAACGGCGTTGAAAAATTTCAGCATCTTCGGTCGTGCCTCACTGATGCTGCACTCCTAACTATACAATCGCTAGAAATGACGTCAGATAATTATGACATTGCTCTATCCCTGCTAAAAAGGCGCTTTGATAATAAACGACTTATATTTCAATCACATATTGATGAGTTTTTCAAGCTGAAATCTGTTGACAAGGGATCAGTGGAACAGCTCCGATCTCTTAGTGACCTTGCAAGTGTGCATATGCGTGCACTTTCTTCGATGGCTACAAAGGAGCAGATAGCCGATGGACTTCTTATACATCTTATCACCCGCAAGTTTGATAGTCAAACACAATCCAAATGGGAGGATGAAGCTCAGCTGGATGTTATACCCACGTGGGACGAGTTAGCCGAATTCATGCAGCATCGGTGTCAAACCGTGGAGAACCTAGCCCATATACAAGGATCTGAAAGGCAGGCGACGAAATCAGCAAGTACCTCGCATTCTTTATATAAAGCATCCAATATCTCACGTAAGTCTGCACTGTTAGCTAGAAATAACGCTAAGTCATGCATGTTGTGTAAAGAGGGCGATCATTATATAACCAGCTGTCCAAAATTTATGGAAAAGAATCCCGTCGAGCGCTTTAATGACGCTAAACGATTGAACTTATGCATCAACTGCCTTCGGTCAGGGCATAACGTCAAGGCATGTAAGTCGGGTAGGTGCCGTCATTGTCAGTCGAGGCATCATTCCCTATTGCGTATGTCTTCAATAGATGAGCCCTCAAAGCAGCCAGCGGCTACTCAATCTTCCTTAAGTACCTGTGCGAAAACAGGAACAACTAATGAGCCTCATCAGATATTCTTAGCCACTGCAGTAATACTAGTACAAGACCACAGCGGTTCTTTCGTACCCTGTAGAGTCCTTCTCGATTCCGCCTCTCAGTTAAATTTTATGACGGAGCGATTACGCCAGCAACTTAATTTAAAAAGGGTTCGAATAGACGCCCCGATATCTGGTATTGGTATGACCAACCTATCCGCAAAATTCAAGACGAGCCTTAGCATAAAATCGCGCCTAAATGAGTTTTCAACCAATGTCGATGCTTTAGTACTAACAACTATTGCCTCTAATCAGCTTGAAAGGTTTGTTGACATCAGCAATTGGGAAATACCTTTAAACTTAAAGTTAGCAGATCCATCATTTAATCGCCCGCAGAGAATTGACATGCTTTTGGGAGCAGGAATATTTTTTGATCTGTTGTCCGTCGGTCAAATTAAATTAAAAGAAAATCATCCCACTCTGCAAAAAACTCTGCTAGGATGGATAATCTCGGGACCGTACAGGTCTGCTAAGCTCAATCCAATATGTCATTCACTGCTCGCAAGCACAACCGAGTGTGAACCTTACTCGCAAATTGATGCACAGTTGCGTGCACTCTGGGAAGTGGAGCATCATGAAGCTCCGAATAATCAGCGTTCGTCGGAGGAAGTAGCCTGTGAGCACCATTTCGTTGAGAATTATTGCAGAACCAATGTCGGTCGCTATTCGGTTCGTCTACCATTTCGTGAGGAGCCACATGTGCTCGGAGATTCTCTGGAAGTTGCCAAACGGCGTTTTCTTCGACTAGAATACAAGCTTTCGCGCTCACCTGAGCTCAAGCGCCAGTATTGCGACTTTTTGGCTGAATATGCTAATCTCAATCACATGGAGCAGGTTGACCTCAACACCCTAGTTAAGGGTAACTTCTACTTCCTACCGCATCACTGCGTGCTCAAGCCCGAAAGTAGCACGACGAAGCTTCGGGTAGTATTTGACGCCTCCTGCAAAACTACCACTGGCCGCTCCCTCAACGACATTTTAATGATAGGACCGGTGATTCAAGATGATTTATTCACAACCTTGTTTCATTTTCGTACATATCGCTATGCAATCACCGCCGATATAACAAAGATGTATCGCCAAATGGAAGTTCAACTTCCAGATCGTAATCTTCAATGCATTCTATGGCGCAATTCAGTGGATGAACCGCTTCTAGCCTATCGACTTCGCACCATTACCTACGGCACTTCACCCGCTTCATTTTTGTCAACTCGCTGCTTAGCTCAATTAGCCCTAGATGAAGCCCAAAATTTTCCAACTGGCGCAAGAGTACTAGCAAGAGATTTTTACGTTGACGATATGCTCACTGGTGCTCACACCTTGGAAGATGCCATCAAGATACGCACTGAAATAGAGCTCGTGCTTGAGAGGGGAGGCTGCTTACTGCGTAAATGGTGCTCTAATCATAAAGAAGTCCTGGAAACTATATCCGTTAGTGACCAGGAAAGGCTCACTCAAATTACGGGTGGCAACGTAATCAAAACACTTGGCTTGATGTGGGATCCTGGACATGATACCTTTCGTTACACGTTATCTAACGATAACTGGGACGGCGTGAAGACAAAACGGAAGGTCTTATCGAATATAGCTAGTCTATTCGACCCCTTGGGATTACTTAATCCGATCATTGTAAGTGCTAAGGTTTTTATGCAGCAACTTTGGAAATTAGGGTTGGATTGGGATGAGTCTCTTCCCATGGAGCTTCATACCAATTGGGCCAAGTTTTGCAATCAGCTCCCGGACATCAAGGAAATCGCTATACCCAGATGCATCGTGACGTCCCAAGATCACATCGAACTTCATGGTTTCGCTGATGCTAGCGCTGCTGCTTATGGAGCCTGCATATATTTAAGATGCAAAGATGACCACCATGTAGCTGTCAGACTTATCTGCTCAAAATCCAGAGTCGCCCCCGTTAAAGTGATTTCGATTCCTAGGTTGGAATTGTGTGCCGCTTTGCTACTTTCGGAACTCATTAATAGAGTGCATCACTCTATCAACTTGACAATATGCAACGTTTTTTGCTGGTCGGACTCCTCCATAGTGTTATCGTGGATAGCAGCCTCGCCTTCAAACTGGAATACCTTCGTCGCTAACAGGACTTCCAAAATTCAAAATTTAACAGCTGCGTACCATTGGAGGCACGTTCCCACCGCTTCAAATCCTGCTGATCTCATCAGCAGAGGTTGCACACCGTATGAGCTTTTGAAATCGACCATCTGGTTCAATGGCCCAGCCTTTCTCTATCAGCCTCAGCCTAATTGGCCAGAATTGCCAAAGGTGTCCAACAAAAATCTTCCTGAGGAAAAGGTGAAGAAATCGAGTTTCGTAGCTAGTAGTACTCCAGACCTCGTTAGCTCAAGCAAATATGTCAACTCCTATGATAGCCTTATTAGAACTTTCGCTTATGCTCATCGCTTCTTCCACAATGCACGCAACAGGAACTCCCGATTCAGCGATTCGCCAACTAAGGATGAACTAAACAATGGATTAATATGGATAACACGCATTGTTCAAAGGTCGGAATTCACTGATGAGTTCAAAAGGCTTTCAAACAGCCAACCGCTAAGCAAAGGCAGTCACCTGCGAACTCTCAATCCTTTCTTAGACCGCGACGGTATCTTGCGCGTCGGCGGGCGACTTCAGAATTCGTTGCTCGATTTCGACAGCAAGCACCCTATAATAGTGCCAAAGGCTCCTGCATTTACAAGGACTCTCATGACTCATTATCATAACCACAATTTGCATGCAAATCCGCAAACGCTATTGTCGATTGTTCGAACCAAGTTTTGGCCCATCGCTGGAAGGTGCGCAGCCAAGGCAGCACAATGAAATTGTATTCAATGTTTTCGTGCCCGGCCCAAGAATATCGAGCAACTGATGGGGTCTTTACCTGATGAAAGAGTTCAGCCAAGCCGTCCATTTTCGTGCTCAGGTGTTGATTTTTTTGGACCTCTCTATGTTACTAGCCTGGTGAGAGGTCGGCCGCCCACAAAAACATACGGCTGCATATTCATTTGCTTCGCAACAAAGGCAGTGCACATAGAGCTTGTCTCTAACCTGACATCTGAGGCCTTCCTGGGTGCCTTGAATCGCTTTATAGCTCGCCGAGGAAAGGTCTCAACAATCTTTTCTGACAATGCGACTAATTTCACTGGAGCGCGCAATGAGCTTGAGGCCCTACGCACACTTTTTCTATTGGAGCATCATCGAGATTCCCTGGAAAAGGCGTGTCAGGAGCATGGATTATCGTGGAAATTTATCCCACCCCGCTCTCCTCATTTTGGCGGGTTGTGGGAAAGTGCAGTTAAGTCCGCTAAGTATCACATTCGACGTGTAATTGGCAATACATTGCTTACATACGAGGAGCTACATACATTGCTTTGCCTAACTGAAGCTGTGATCAACTCTAGGCCTTTAACTCCGTTATCAGATAACCCTGACGACCTCAATGCTCTCACACCGGGGCACTTTCTTATTGGTGCCCCCCTAGTGTCGCTTCAAGAGCCTAACATTTCTGACTTAAACATTAATACTTTGACTCGTTGGCAGAGAGTTAGAGCAATGCATCAACGATTCTGGAAACTATGGAACCAGGAATACTTGCAATCTCTACAGCAGAGGGCTAAATGGTTTCGGCCCTTTCCAAACATCGCTCTTGGCTCGCTGGTCTTGCTGAAGGAAGACAAAGTGCCTCCACTCCAATGGAAGCTTGGAAGAGTCATTGAAGTGCATCCGGGATCAGACAACCACCTCCGAGTCGTCAGTCTCAAAACATCCACCGGAATCTTCAAGCGCGCTGCAGCAACCATCTGCCCATTACCCATGGAGGCTAATAAGCAGACCTGTGAATTGGCGGTCAAGCCCCCCAAGGCGGGCGGCATGTTATGATTTCTTCTTTATTTTAAGTTCATGTAATGTTGCCCTGAGCTTTAGTAATTTTAATTTGTGTATTGTCAACCGTTTTCTTTGCCTCTTGTATGTTGTCAGCCCTTTTTCTCAGTGAATTGTATATAAAGGAGGCTGTGCCAATAAAGTCTCTCTTTCGCATTTCCAACTCCAACGAAGACTTTCCTTTCGCTCCCGAGTGGCTGCCCAGTTAGTTTTACCTTTTCGAATTCAGCATCAACGAAATCCAAAAACGCTTGGATTCCTCAACAGATACAAAACCCAAAAAGCAAAAACTTCGGTCCATACGGAAAAGAGGTAAAAATCAATCAGAGGCCCCGGGCGAAAATCTTTTGCTAAACTATACGTATCATCTGGACCATCACCATAATCAGAAAGTTGTCCTTGGATTTGATCCGATCTTGTTTGAGGCAAAGATAGTCTTTCACCGTCATGGACATGGGCCTGTCTCAACATTTTACCTTGGATGGTTGGAAGTTTACAAACATCTGGCCAAACTAAAAGACGAGGTATTCCAGACATGTTCCCGCCAAACCAAGAGGAGCTTCAGACGAAATACACAATTCCCGTTGGTACAGGAAATATTGAGCTGACCCTTAATGAGCTCTACAAATTAATTGATATGCAGGATTTCTTCAAGATTGTAATGTTCCACAATAACAATGCTGCCGAAAGTGCGAAGGAGTACTATAAGAAATATTGTGAAAAGTGTAGAAGTAAAAATTTAATTTTTTTACCTGAAGAAGACTTTTTTATACCGTCTAGAACCTCTTACGTGCATCTGAATTATTCTAGACTTTTCTTTGAGATACCTTTGTACTGCACTACCAATATTTTGTTTGATATAATAAGCATTTAATAAATTTTTTAAATAAAATACATAAGGTTTTTTCGATTTCAATTTATAATTTTATTAATTAACATATACAGGTACATATTTACACAGTTTTGCCTAGCACAGCGAATAAAAGATATATTATTGTGGATTTTACAAGGAAATTGATAATTTGTAAGTTCACTTAGTCTAGGTATTTCTCCAAGCTCGATGACTTCTGAAGTCGGTGTGTATTTCCTGACAAACGCAGCCTTGATTTCGCCTTTTACATACACTGTTGTGTTTTTAAATCTTGAAAACACTTCGGGTAAGTTGTTGTAGCTGATGTCTCCGTCATTCCAGCGTAAACCATTTATATTTTGTACGTCATACTGGATCTGTCGTCTTGCCTTCGATGACAACTCCTCATATGGGTAGGGTGGCATGAAATGATAACTATCTGGGATGATTGTCCCAGCAGCAAGGATGGCAAGTTCTTTAATAAAATACTGGCCATTGTTCCCGCATACAAACTGAATGTCCAAAATGAATTTGTCCATATTACCACTTGAGGATAAAATACGGTGTGAGACAACTTCGTGCATGAACATTTATATATATATGCATAATTCAGATTTGTCATTTTAGCAAATTGTGAATTTCCTCGCTACACCTGCATCCGGAGCAGTTAATATTCTCGTGGATATTAGAGTCCATAAACTCTTCAGAGTCCTTGTAACGATGCATGTAATACTTTTCAAAAGCAATCTCCTCAGGTAGAAAATGTCTTAGGTCCCAGAGATAAGCGTGCAGCTTGATGCACAAGAACAAATCACAAAAAAGTTCCGATTTTGCCATCAAGATATAGTCCGCATATTATAAGTCCGCGGCGAGATTTCTCCTTTCCTGCTTCATTTAAAGGCCTCCAACCCATGTCGTTTGCAAGATAAGTTATACATCTATCTTGATCAATTTTAAGTTCGCATACTATGCCCTTAATAAAGCTTTTTAAATCAGGATAGACATCACAAAGATTTTCAACGTGTCGCATCCACATTATTTAGCTGCCTGTCTTTTTCGGTACTCCGTGACAGAATAATTGCTTTGTCACTCTTGACACTGGTATCTAAAGTAGGTTCAATAATTCTTATAACAAGATATTTTAATAATCTATACTAACCAATTTCTTAAAAATTTCCTGAATTTAGACTATATTTAAAAATACATACATTAAATTCTTGGAATACGGCCTAAGTGTTTAACAAAAAGTACAACAAGCTTTGAAACGATTTATATACAGTATGGAGCAACTTAATCACTGATTTTCCGCTTTTTGAAACCGTATGGGTAAGAAAAGTAGTTTTCGTTAACTACGCGCTTATCAAAGGTAAATGACAAATGTTTTTTTTCCAGTGAAGTTATGATAATTCCCGGTCGTTTTCGTTTGATTTTTTTATTATTTGTCACGCATACTCTATCTTGAAAACTCACCTCAGTCACCAGTGATTTTAAACACTCGAAATTGACAATTTTAGAATTCTCGAAGTTAATTGTAATACCCTTGCATTTTGTAATGTAGTCGGGACCTTTTTCAGTTTCAATTTTAAGGCTGTAAGTTTTCGGACCAGTACTTACAAATTCTGAAATAAAGGCATTAGCTCCGAAACATTCAACCTCGTCCGTTAGATCGCCCAAAAAGTCGGAAATAGTAAATGAAAAAGGTTTTGCTTTATTATCCACAAATATCAAACTATCGGTATCACAATATATTTAAAATATTTTCCCCTACTTTGTCTAACACCTCGTAAAGTTTAAGTCTAGCAAAGGCTGTTGTATAAGCGGCAATAGGGATATTTACATGGGGGAGAGTATTAAGGTTTTCTTGAATATAAATATATCCATGTTACCCACATGGTGTTTTTATTAATTGGATGTAAGGAGCAAATTTCAATTCCTGGAGATTGTATAAAGTCACAGAATTCTTTAAAGTTATTGAAAACCTTGGTATAGCTTCTATCTTCTCTTTGGGCAAATTTACCCCAAAAAGAATTTAAACAAATTTTTGCTGTGTTACGTCTACCCGAATTTTTGCGAATTTTCTCTTTGTCTAAAACAATGTTTTCTCTTATCTCGTATGATTTAAGAAAATAATCTTTCTCATCTTTGGTTAAACATTTACTTCCCCATCCGCTTGCTTCTTGCTTAATTTTTAAGAAGGTGTTGACATAATCTGTAAATAGACCACCGGTCTTTGTAACCGGATCATATACAGTGTAGTCATATTTCCAGACTTCAAAAATCCTTTTTATCTGATACCCTTTCTTCACAGCTAAAGCTACTTCGGGTATAATCCATACACCGATAATCTCTCTTTCTTTTTCATCATGACAGCAAGGAGAAACTTTGTTCTCGTCTGCACATTTTTTGCAGAGGGAAAAATACAATTTGTGATTAGTTTTAAAAGGCAGCACAGGTAAAAACAAGTTAGAAGGTGGTAAGACAGAGCACATAATAAAACCGTGCATTAACAGTATTTCTGACACTGCAGGCATGTTACAGCTTCGAAATATTGTGGGGTGGCCGATAGGGTAAGGCGAATATTTATTGTGAAATCTAGATACCGTATTACCTCGTTCTCTTCTATTTTATGGTACAACTTAAAAACTTCTGTACGTCCACCAAAAACAGCGTTGCGTGGGTTAAGTGGCAGAGGGATACTTGCAACACGATCATTTAATTTTTTGTCTACATCTGGATTGGTTTTCAAAAATGTTCTGAATTCACATTCCCACATATATACCAGGTTGTAATCCAGTCCCTTAATTGTATTAATTCTTTTAAGAGTACTCTCATATCTTTGACTCATAGTCTCAATCTTTTGGGCTGTATTATTAGCTATTTCTTGGATTTTAAAACAGCTTTGGCATCCATGGTAGAAGCAACCAAAGAATTCATAAACCGTATTTGTTTTTGAATTAAACCCATCTAATTGTAATCCACCTCTTTCTAGCTTCACTTCTCCTTTATTATCTGTAGATAAAATCTCTTGATTAGCTTTTAGACTTTCCCAAATAAGCCATTTTGTAGCAATAAGCGAATGATTTTGAGATTTATAGTAACCGTTTTTAGGCATTATGCCCAAAGTGTTATTTTCAAGGTAGTTTTTCCTGAAAACAAGCATGCAGGTTGACGCAATAGTTAAAGCTTCTATAAAAGGGTTTACTTGCGTTATATCAAGAAACTCTTGCATGAATCGGGTGCATCCCAAACGCAGGATATTAACATCGTTCACACAATATTTTAGCATTTCTTCTCTGTTGTTAAAAGTTCCCTTAGACGCGGTGTTATACCAATCTAGAAACTTTTGTCTTTCCTTTAACTTCATGGCTGAGTATCCATATAATTCAGGGGGGAGATAGCTTCCAATGTATTCAATATTTTCAGCTACGTTAAAGTAATAAGGATAATAACCCTTTTCATGATCTTCAATATCGAAAACATCGGGGAATTTAGAAAGAGGTATTGCCAGAAAGTTTAAAGAATCGATAAATGTTAAATTCTCGCATGTCATTTTCATTATTTTAGAACCATTCATTATAGGCTCTATTTTTAAATTTCTATCTAATAGTTCAGAAATAATAAAATGTCCATCATAGCCCTGCAGGTTATGCGCAATGCAGTACACCTTGGGCACAAAAGGTCGGGAGCTTAGACAGTAATCTAGAAAATTTTTTACAACGTTTGTCCCATTATTGTATTTAAATACATGTTGTCTATCACCACAAACCTCACATTTTTCGCTAATATCTGGTTTTCTGTAACAGTTATGGCATATTTGTTGTGCAACAATTAAATTTACAACGTGTAGATAAGATGTGGTGCTATTTTCACATAAGGTATTTTGAGTACTTTCGCAATCAAAAAAGATTATTAAAAATTTTTTATGGATACTTCCTCTATACTTCTTAATATAGCAAAGATGTTCTTGTGGAACAATTTTAAAACAGATCTTGCAAAAGTATTCACTACAGGTATGTTCTTTTAATTCTCTCTTATTAAGCACCAGGAATTTACCACAAAGTTTGCATATTTTAAAAGTATCGCACACACTCTTATTCTGAATTTTATTTTGAGTGTGTTTCATAAGGCAAATATCGCCTCTAAACATCCGGTTACAGCTCTCACATTCTCTAACTTTTTCAACGAAATTACACGGAGGATAAGAGTGACAGTATCGACACTTTGCCTCGCATTTATGCATTTTCAGGTTTGTTAACCTGTCACAGAAAGAACAGGCATACTTTTTATTAAAAAAGCCTGTTAACGACTTAATTACATAAAAATGTTTTAGCGCCTCTGAGTAATAAAGAAAAACTTTTTTTGCTGCATCGCTTTCAATGGGTAGTTTAAAGAGAATCGAGTCTGAATCTCTCAAATCATCGAAAACAATAATCTGATAATCTTTCAAAAATTTTTGAAACTTGTAAAAATCTTTTACACTACACCCTTTGTCAGTAATAACCACCTTTGCATTTTTACACAGCGTTCGTGCTAATTTATCCAATGAGGCTATTGTAGATAAGCTACTTTGATTATTAAAATGTTCTGACGTCATTTCAATGCCATAACAAATACTTCTTGGGAGACAGTTTACATCATCATCTTTGCCAACATCTATCACGCTTGTTTTCCGAGATAAAACCACACTTTCTTCCGTCCTTCTAGGATCTATATTGCCTCCTGCAAAAGGAAAATTGACGATATTTGCATCGAGCTGCAAGACATCATCGGAAAGAAAAACAGCATTGGACTGGTTAATATTCGCGATCAATCCAATGATATATTCACCGGATAGTTGGTCGATTGGCCTAAGACTACACCAAATGGGCTTAACATGAGGCGAATTTGGGAGCAATAGCGAGAAGCTAAGCCTGCTACCTTTGGCAGAATTTGCAGTCAGATCTTTGAGCACATTGTCAAACACCTTTTCTAAAACTTTTAAGGGGTCTTGGCCAACAGCAGAAAAATCATGAAGCTGAAAAGCCATTTTTATGCCTTTTGCTTTAAATTTTTTAAAAAACGTTAGCTGTTTTGACAATAATTTATAACCACTGCCGTATTGACACACTTGATCGTGTTCAAAATTCGCGTCTGGTAGGCCTGTATTACCACTTTCACAAGCGGCAGAGTTATTTTTGTCGTTTAAATCAAACAAATCAATAGAGCTCCCGGAAGCTCCGTTGTTAATTTCAGCCACCGCGGAATTATCATTTTCACTTCCATCTAAATGATCAATGGCACTCTTTAACACACTATTTGAAAGAGGCACATTAAACAAAATTGAAAATTTTGTTAACAATCTTAAGAAACAAAATTTTTCACGGTCCGAAAATAACACGTTTTCTTTTTTCACCACCTTTATAGAGGTACTTAGAGCGGACAAAAAGATTTCGGTATTTAAACCTAGTGCACTTTTTAAATATTGAATAATTTCTTCTGACTTCATTTTTAATTTTAATTTACAAGTTCTTTAACTTAGCTAAAATATTTTTCTTGTTTAAGTACCACTCTATAAAATCCACGGTGTCTTCTTGTCCAGGATCCCTCTCTTCTCGCGCACTGGTTAAAGGTGTAGGTATCTCTGCCTCTGACTGCAGCTCTTCATCAGCGCTGGCAAACACCTTATCGTCGGGGATCACCATCAATATATGTAGGTACCCTTTAAAAGAGAAAAGGTATATTAAAATTTAAAGTGATAGGAACAGCACGGACAAGCTCGATCTTTATACACTCTTTTTATACGGAACATGCAATCCATACAAACATAAAAAGAAGATTGAGTGTGTGCTTACCTTTAAACTTCTTAAATCTTTAAAAATTTTAAACCGTACTTTTTCACCGAACACTTTAGAAGGTTTCTTTACTCACAGGCTCACAGTTTTAAAAAACCTTTTGAAAATCAGACGAGGACTGTCTCCTTGCAATTTTGCTGTAGGCTTTTATACACTTCTCGCTCGACCAAAAAAGCTAAGTAAAACGATAATATTTTCACCAAGACACATTATTCACCTTCCTTGATAAATGAGAAAAAATCGTGACTTCTCTTTTAAAATGCAACAAAGTAGTACCTGTCTACGTTATAAATTAAGAACAAGCCTTGGTCTAGACAATAAAATCACTAGAATAATAACACCACAACTTGAAAATGCTTCCCGCAGACAATTTAGGTTAGACCGCTTTGAAAATTGCAACAAAGTTGTAACCGCCGTATAAGCTAAGAAAAGGATCTAGCCCACGTATAGCCCAGCTAGACGATAAGACCATCAGAATAATAATACCGTGACGCTCCATAATTTACTTTCAGATGCATCCCGCAGGTAATTTAACTCCAAGATCGCTTTGAAAATTGCAACAAAGTTGCGACCGCCGTATAAGCTAAGAAAAGGATCTAGCCCACGTATAGCCTAGCTAGACGATAAGACCATCAGAATTATAATACCGTGACGCTCCATAATTTACTTTCAAATGCATCCCGCAGATAATTTAGCTCCAAGTTCGCTTTGAAAATTGCAACAAAGTTGCGACCGCCTTATAAACTAGGAAAAAGGTTCTGCCCACGTCACGATATTGCTGGGCAAACCGCTTCGAAAGTATTTTACGGCTTTGCAGCAAGACTAGGGTCTGTCTTATAGATAATTAATAACGCTTATTTTAAATTAGAATTTTAATGCTGTACATAAATAACTTTCTGCCTCTTCATAGTAACACATTTATCTTTTAACCGTGTCGGTTCAAAAGTATCGAGGGCTCAAACAGTATATAAACCCTTGCCTTTCCTAGCCGATCTCAAACAGTTTCTAGCATTAACAACTTCACCTCACTCTGAAGGACAACATTTTTCAAGCAATGGTAAGTACCAGAAATACTCTTTATTATAGTAAACGATTTTTATTAAAACCTAATTTTTCACAGAATACATTTGAACTGCTACAGAGTGTGTCGGAAAACAGCTACGACACTCTGCTACCAATCACGAGTCTAGAGATTGGAAAGGAGTACCAGGTCAAGGGATTTAAATTATTAAAAACCCAATACGGTCTTCGCGTCGCAACACATTTTGTTGATAACACATATGTGTTCTTGCCGCCTCGTTTTTCTGAGAAAATTAAAACCCAGCAGCAGATTGAGGATCTTAACCAACAGCATGCAGGATGTTTCCTAACTTTCGAGGGAAAAGATGACTCTAGAGGAGGCTTCTTAAAAATTAAATTTTCAAAACAGGATTAAAATAACCCAAGTTTGTATCCGTAGAAATAAAAATATTTTAACCCAGCCGAATTCGTTTTTCATTCATGCAACCCGTCTTACCTTCACCCACATTTCGTGGCAGCCACAACACCAGGTTCACTGACTACGGCCGGTCATCTTCCCTTAATCTTTTTGCAGCTCTTTATCACACGCTGCATATGCATTGAACACGGCACATGAAGCCAAGACCACGTGCATAACAGCATCAGAACTTGTTCTTTATCAAGCTGCGCCGGCCAGCAGCTTTTTTTCTCTTTATCTTTATTTTCAAGCGGCTTATTCACCTTCTGCCCGAGGCACGCGGCAGCCTCACGACTTTTTGCCCTTGTTTTCGTTTTCTCAAGCTACTTATCCACTCCTTCGCCCGATCATTTCACAGGCACGATCACCTTGCCCGCTCGGCCTCCCAACTTTTTGCTCTTGCCCCCAGAAACCCCTACAGCATACCTGCTTGCACACACTAGGCTCAACCATCCTATCGACTGGCTCTTTCCAAAACCAGTTCTTATCACCCGTCCTCCCCACAGACAACACCAGCTCTCCCCTTCCAACCAGCCAACTACAATTACACAGATCGACGTCGACTTTATTTTTTATTTTTACCTCCCAATGCTTCGAACAGGGACTTGTCTTTCCCACTCCCGCCTCAACCACTTGTTATCAGCCGGTGCGAACCGTCTTGCAGAAAACCCCACCGGTGGAATGCCTTCCGATCTTCAGGTAGCTTGTCCCTTATGCGCATAATGCTAAAGTACCCGGGAGGTGGTACCCTTACTACTTCCCTGGCATGCCCGCTAGTGATCTGCCTTCTCTCGCTAGGAAACGTATCCCTTTTATACTACCTTTTAGGTGCATAATTTTACAATATTTGCATACTCCTTGCAGTTTATCACCACGCTAATGCATGGCGCGCCAGAGCAATTAAACCCTTGGTCCTGCCTAATATTCATGCGCAATTGTCTCGACCGTTCATTACGCCCTTATACCCTTCCTAGCGAGGTTTATTATCACCCATGCCAGGGAGAAGACAATCGGAACCAGATGTTTAATTGTCTTGTTTACGCCAGGTCGGCGGGTTTTCCCGTCTCATGCGCTACATATTGATTAAAAATGCATAACTTTTTTTTATACTTTTACTTTACTTAGTCTTACAATAATAACATACAACAAAGCTTCCAATAAATTCATCAAAATGGTATTAAACAAATATCGTAATGCATTCGTATCGTAATTCGTTATCGTATTTGGCCATTACGATGTATTCGTCATTCGTATTGGTATCGTAATAGCCGTATTGTAGCGTGAATACTCAAAATTCCGGTTAGGTGAGAGAAGCAAACACTAAATTAGACTAATAGACGAATAAACTTTAATAAGAGAAAAACACAACAGCTTAGAGATAGTTACAGAGCGAAGAATCAATTCAGGAACAAAACACAATTAATTAAATGACACATTTTCCAAAGGAGCCGGGTTGCTGAGACGAACGGGTTGCTCAACCGATTCTTTTCTTTTTTTTTCACAGTTGATTACTCAACATTCTCCCCCCCTTTGGCAACAGCGTTGACAAATGAATTTTCAAGAGCGGAGACTGGTAGAACACAAAGTTTAGCGATTGGCCTTGTCAACGTAGATGTAGCGGTCTTGATAGTCACCACCCTGGTAAGCCCATCCTTGCCAGGATGTAGAGCGAGTACTCGAGCGAGAGGCCACTTAGTTGGAGGTAGTCGTTCATCAGTTAGCAGTACCATGGAGCCGACTTTAATCTCATTAGAGGGGTGATGCCATTTTGATATCGACTGGTAGCGATGTAGACACTCAGCGGACCATCTCTTCCAAAAGTGTTCGGTTCTCTGTTGTATAAGCTGCCACTTAGAGAGTCTCGTCTCAGCGATCTCACTCAGCGAAGGTGAAGGAAGAGAGGTTAGCGGCTCACCGATAAGAAAATGACCTGGCGTAAGCGCTGCTAGGTCTGCAGGATCTTCAGAAAGCGGTGCCATGGGCCGAGAGTTCAAAACTGCTTCGACTTGGTTCAGAAGTGTAGTCATCTCCTCATAGGTTAAGAGGGTTTCACCAATGACTCGTTGTAGGTGGAACTTCAGCGATTTTACCGCGGCTTCCCATTTACCACCAAAGTGGGGTGCTCCAGGTGGGTTGAAGGCCCAGTTGGTGCCGTCAGTAGAGAGGAGCGTAGCGAGTTGTCCCAGTTCTTTCGATCCCATCTTGAAGAGGCGTTTTAGAGTCGCATCTGCCCCAGCGAAATTGGTACCACAATCACTGTAAAGCGTATGGCAGATGCCTCGACGGCTAGCGAATCTTCTATACGCAGCGATGAAAGCGTCCGAAGAATAGTCGGTAACGACTTCCAAATGCACAGCTGATGTAGCGAAGCACACAAACACTGCAATCCATCCCTTGTGCGTTTTGGAACCACGGCCCTTCCAAGTTTTCAAGGTAATTGGACCAGCATAGTCTATACCAGTATGAAGAAAAGCACGTGCAGGCGTTATTCTTGCAGCGGGCAGTTGCCCCATCAACTGTTGAGCTCGTAACCCTCGGTGGCGAGTGCAAGTGACGCAGCGAAGAATGAATGATCGTACCGGTGCTCGACCACCAATAATCCAGTACGAACGTCTTAGATAAGCGAGTGTCAATTGAGTGCCGCCATGTAGAGTGCGGTGATGAGCATCAGCTATCAAGAGAGAAGTTAAAGGCGATTCTCGAGGCAAAATAGCGGGGTGCTTCTGTTCAGAATCAAGCAGCGAATGTTTCAAGCGTCCGCCAACTCGTAGGACACCGTGATGATCAAGGAATGGTGTCAGCTTGATTAGATGACTCGATTTAGCGAGCTGATTGCCTTTTGATAGCGTTCTCAACTCCTCAGCGAAAAAAGATTTTTGTGTTATCTTGATGATCAACACTCTAGCGGTTTCCAGGTCAGCGGTAGTCAGCGGTGTGGTCAGCGAAGGGTGTGGTACCTTTTGCAAGCGAGCGATGAAGCGTAAACAGATGGCTAACGTTCGTAGTAGGCGTGGCAGTGACGAGTAGCGAGTAATAAGTTCCCAGAGAGGATGCTGATCTGTTTCTATAGCGACATTGAAGAAAAGACCTGGTTTTTCTTCAAGGTGAGCGGTTGTTGTAGCGGGAGGATCAAATGTGGGCCATTCTTCACAAGGTTGTAATAGCCAAGAGGGCCCATGCCACCAGAGTGAATGCTGCTTCAGTTTCAGAGTACAGAGTCCTCGAGAAGCACAATCAGCGGGATTTTGCTTCCCAGCAATGAACCGCCACTTAGCTGAGGGTTGAAGGTCTTGAATTTTCTGTACTCGATTGCAGACGTACTCCTTCCAACGAGATGGATGACTTCTGATCCATGTAAGAGCGACAGCGGAGTCTGTCCAGAGAACGGTGGGAACGTCACCAAGCTCAAGCGTAGTCTGGACGTAGCGAGTAAGCCTAGAGAGAATTACTGCAGCGTTGAGCTCTAATCTCGGAATAGTGAGATGCTTAAGTGGAGCAACTTGCGTTTTTGCGCACACAAACGAAGTCGTAGAGCTGCCATCAGGAGCGAAGACTTTGAGGAAAACTACTGCAGCCATAGCGAGTTGTGAGGCGTCAGCGAAGCCGTGTATCTCGACGGTAGACGCAGAGGTTAAGTGCAGCCAGCGAGGTATCTCAAGCGATTCTATGTGCAGTAAGTCTTCCCTGAAGAGTTGCCATTTGTGTGAAAGTACAGGTGAAAGAGGCTCATCCCAGCCGAGTTTCTCTAGCCACAGTTCTTGAAGCAGCATCTTGGCTCGTATCACTAGCGGAGCGAGGAATCCTAGTGGATCAAATAGTCGAGCAGTTTCGGAGAGAATGGATCGTTTGGTGACTGTCTTCTCTATAGATGATGAATAAGTAAACTTAAACTTATCTTGTGTTGGGTGCCAGGTCAGACCAAGCACCTTGATGGTAGATTCCTCGAAGCTGATAGGGTCGGCAGTTGTGAGAGCAGCTGGTGATACCTGAGCGAGAAGTTCAGCGGAGTTACTGGCCCACTTAGCAAGCGGAAAACCTCCAGCGGAGCAAATAGCTGTGAGTTGTTGAGCAATCAAAGTAGCCTCGGGAATAGAATCAGCTCCTCCATAGATGTCGTCGACATAACGACCCTTGGTGAGCGGGTCAACAGCGAGTGGGAAGCGATGCCCTTCATCTTTGACTAGTTGGAGGAGGGAACGGACAGCTAGAAACGGAGCACAGCGGGTCCCATAGGTCACAGTAGTGAGTTGATATGGGGCGACCTGTTGGTGTTGGTCGACCCAGAGGATTCGCTGTAAATCCCAGTCGAGCGGGTGAACCTTGATCTGACGGTACATCTTAGTGATGTCCGTGGCGAAGACGAAGCGATGACGGCGAGCCCAGAGGAGTACATCGGACAGATCAATCTGGATCTTGGGTCCAGGATGGAGGATGTCGTTGAGCGAAACCCCAGAAGAGGTGTTACTGGAGCCATTGAAAACGACCCTTAGCTTCGTAGTGATGCTCTGCTCCTTCAGCACGCCATGATGAGGTAAATAGTATGCAGGTAGAGATTCTGAACCTATAGAAGGTGCTACCCTCATGTGGTCAAGCTGTTCATACTCACTCATAAAGTTGTTGTAGAGTGTACTGAAGGAGGGATTAGAGGCTAAACGTCGGAGAGTGCTTTGAAGGCAGCGACGAGCGGTCGAGAGCGAATTACCCAGTTGTGTGGCAGGAGAATTGAGCGGAAGCCTTACTATGTAGCGACCTGAGGCGTCCCTGGAGTGCGTGTTGATGAAGTACTGTTCACACTCTTCATCAGCAGGGCTGAGGGGTGGAGCTGCCAAGGTAGGCGTCTCTTCTTGCGACCAAAACTGTGAGAGGAGGTCATGGAGATCCTGATCAGCGGAGACATGGTGACCGTACCCGACAGCGGTTGAACTCACCAAGTCGGCTGTTCCAAAAATAATCCACCCAAACATGGTGGCCTGAGCGACTGGGGTGTTACTCGATCCTTTGATCACTCCAGGCCGGATAATCAGACCGGTTGGAGCAGCCCCAAGCACCATGTCCACGGGTCCAGGTATCAGAAAGCCTGGATCAGCGAATTGCAACCCGTCTAGATGAGGCCAGTGTGGATCTTCCATAGCGAATGACGGTAGGTGAGCGGTAAGAACTGGAAGAATATATGCTTGAAGCTGAATTTTCTCATCGGAGTATAAAGATTGGAGCTCCAGAGAACAAGTTCCACGAGTGTAGCCAGCGGATGTGTTGCCTATGCCACGAAGAGAGACGGCGGTAGGCTGTCTCAAGACGCCCAGCTTATTGGCGAGCTTCTCAGTGATGAAGGAAACTTCAGCGCCTTGGTCAACAAGGACTCGAGCGGTTAGCGAATGACAGTTTGGAGCGGATACTGAAACCTTGCAAGTAGCGAGTAAGACAGTCGGTTTAGAGGGGTTACCAGTTATGCCATAAGATGCAGCAATAGCAGTGGCAGTAGCGACAGGACGAGTAGAGCCTGCAGGTAGATCATCAGCGAATGTAACTCTCTTAAGCGAAAAACCACTAGGTGCAGAGGTGGAGCATGTATGTCTCTTGTAAGTGAAACCAGCCGTAGTAGAGGTAGGACTCGTAGCGGAAGATGACGTAACGAGTCAGTGCTGAGGTTGTTTCTCTGGAGCGTCAGCAGCGGTTTGTGTAGCGGCAGAAGACATTGAGCCGATGGAAGTGGCTCGCCTGAGAGGAGTCTCACGTAACTGGGAATCACGAAAATGCCGGTCAGCGTGAATCGAAGTGTGGTGGTGCTCACCACACTTCTGACAAGTGTTCTTGGTTCTGCAGTCAGCGATGCGATGTCTTCCCAAACAATTGAAGCAAAGGCGGTAATGCCTCACTGCCTCGATACGCTCTTCAATAGATTTTGCCCGATAAGTAGGACAAAACAGCACGAAATGCTTCTCGGAACAAATGGCACAACGTCTCGGAGCATCTGTTGCATCAGCGACTGACGAGAGGTTCACGGAAGCGGATGACCTTGAAGAGGTTGACCTTATAGCGGAAGATCGTAAAGCATAAGTTGGCTTAGCTGGGATTTGTCTACGTTCAGATGGTGCAGCAGTGGTGACTTCAATTGTCTCCATGGCCCTAGCTCGACCAGTCAGAAAGGTCTGAAGCTCTGCGTACGACGGCATGGAGTTGGATGATCCCAGTCTGTTTTCCCAGCTCTCCCTCAGTCGATCATCTAGACGGCTGACTGTCAGGTGAACTAGCAATGGGTCCCAGGAAGCGGTGGGAACATTGAGAGCCTGGATAGCGTCCAAGGCCTTCTTATTTGAGCGGAGCAAGTCGTCAAGTGCTTTGGCAGAGCGTGGAGCGATTTTCTCTCGAGCCAGGAGCTTATCCAGATGAGCGAATAACAGGCGGCGTGGATTGTCGTAGCGGGTGACAAGAAGGTCCCACGCGGTAGCGAATGCCTCTCCGGTAATCGGCAGATTAGCGACAACATCAGCGGCTTCCCCCTTCAGTGATGTTCTTAAATAGTGCATTTTTACGACGGGGGTAACAGCCTCGTTTGTCCCAATAAGCGACGTGAACATTTCATGAAAATGTGTCCACTCCAAGTAGTCGCCACTAAATGTGGGTAGCGGAACTTCTGGAAGCTTCTGCAGCAGCGAACCTCCCAGTTGAGCGAATGAAGTCTCGAGCATTGTGGCACCTGTAGGTATGTCTCGTGTGCCTTCAAGTTCCTCCTTGCGTTCCAACAGAGCGACCTTGGCCTCATTATACTGATTGAACGTCAAGATGTACATGTCCTCTTTCACGTAGGCAGTGTCTAGAAGTCCATCGAATTTTCCATCAAATAGCGAAAGGTGAAGAACGTCAAACGAGTTCCATGTCGTGTCTAGCGCCCCCATCTTGAAGGCGAGTGCCGAGCGGTTAAGAGAGGCGAATAAACCAGCCTTACCTTCAGCAGCGATATTTTTTATCGCAGTGGAGCGAATCTCCTGCAGCTTAAGCCGTTGCTCGAGCTTTTGGTTGACAGGAGGGGTCGGTGCTGGCACAGACATTTTTTAGCAATTTCACTTGCTCACACACGAAAAAAGTCAGATGATCTCCGTCGCAACACAACGTCCAGGGTGTTCCGCAATGCGACGAGATGAGATCCTCAAGCGAAAAACCAAAGAAAACTGCACTTAATTTTCTCTCACCTATCCGGCCACGAAGGACCAATAAATGTAGCGTGAATACTCAAAATTCCGGTTAGGTGAGAGAAGCAAACACTAAATTAGACTAATAGACGAATAAACTTTAATAAGAGAAAAACACAACAGCTTAGAGATAGTTACAGAGCGAAGAATCAATTCAGGAACAAAACACAATTAATTAAATGACACATTTTCCAAAGGAGCCGGGTTGCTCAACCGATTCTTTTCTTTTTTTTTCACAGTTGATTACTCAACACGTATCGTTGCATCCCTACTTTCTACAATTGACGCCTTTAAAGAACTGTAGGTTGAATAATGATTAACATCATATTTTTCCATCAAGCGTTTGAACGACTTGTTATAGAACTCTTTTCCATCACCTGTTTGCAAGTTTCTTGGAATACGACCCTGATTGAAAATTAGTTGCATTGCTTTAGTGACTCCCATCCCGCTTTTGTCTTTAATTGGTAAAGCCCATGCATACTTAGAAAATGTGTCAATAACAGTTAGCAAAAAACGAAAGTGCTGATTTTCTGTCGCATATGAACTCATATCAACTAAGTCGGCTTGCCACAGGTCATCTTTACCTTTAATCGTTACACGACGGCGCTTAAAGTTTTTGCGGGCAGGTCTGTGTAGTTCGTTAATAATTTGTCTTCTGCTCATTCTTGAAAAAAGTATATAAGTATACTTTTTGCAAGATGTGAGGTTTATATACAAAAAAGGTTGTTGTCAAGAGTTTTTGTTTTTGTGGTAAAAATGATTGCATTCAAACACCCATTTACAATGATCGTGGCAGGACCTTCTGGATGCGGAAAGACTACGTTTATTAAAAATCTTATGAATGATGCCTCGTTAATACAGCCGGAAATTACTAGAATTATATGGTGTAATGCGGAACGTGAAGCTCTGCCAGTAGATATTACGCCTACAAACATAGAATATATAAACAGTGTACCCGACGAGTTTATAAATTACACAAATGAACCCACCCTAATTGTTATAGATGATATGATGTTAAATGCTTTCAGTAAGCAAGTGTGTGAGCTTTTTACTAAGGGATCACATCATCGTAATTTTTCAGTGATTCTTGTAACGCAAAATGTGTTTCATCAGGGAAAGTTCTGCAGAGATATATCGCTAAACTGTAAGTACCTTGTCGTTTTTAAAAATCCCCGAGATAAAAGTCAATTCGTGCATTTAGCGAGAAAAATTTATCCGGAAGATAGTTTAGGACTTCTAAAAATATATAAAGAGACCACTCACGAGCCTTACGGGTGCTTACTGATAGATCTTACTCAGGAGATTAACGACACATTAAGATTCCGAACGGATATATTTAACAAAGATTTCGCAACTTGTTTTTGTCCACATAGTTCTCTGAATAGTGAAAATGGTGTCAAAAGTGAAACGATTAAAGGACAACAAGCATATGCTCTATGTGCTTCAAAAATCTAAATCAAACTTGAGAAATGCCATCATTAAAAATGCAGATCCCGAAGTTATAAAAACACTTTGTGAAATCACACTTAACACGCTAAAAGGAAATCATATGCCTCATGGTAAAATATATAATTCGCTGTGCAAGTATAAAAAGGATATGCGAAAATTAGTTGACGCAAAAGGATCTGTAGCAAGACAACGTAAAATACTAGTACAACGCGGAGGATTTTTACCAGTTTTATTAGGAAGTGTACTATCGGGTGTAATAGGTTCGCTAATTGCAAAATATGCATAAAACTAATAACCTTAACAAAATGCTGCTTCTTTCACCGGAAGTTTATAATACTTTAAAGAATGAAATTGAGTAATCTGCAAATCTGTCATTATTTGATAAATCAATGGATAAGATATTAAAAAGTAAAAATCTGTCTGACAAAGAGAAATGGTACAATTATAGGAATGAATTAATAAAGTTTTTTAATGTAAAACGTAAAATTAAAGAAAAAAAACATTTTTAAAAACAATCTTTTTAAATGCTCTAAAAAGAAGAAAATAAAATTTTCCTTTAAAATTTTAACTATCAACTTATAACCTCATTATACACAATTTATATGATCATAAAAGCTTGTCGCGAGGTTTGCGTAAGTACCTATAAGTATTTAATTAAATTGAAATTTACTCGCGACAAGCTTTTATGATCATATAAATTGTGTATAATGAGGTTATAAGTTGATAGTTAAAATTTTAAAGGAAAATTTTATTTTCTTCTTTTTAGAGCATTTAAAAAGATTGTTTTTAAAAATGTTTTTTTATTTAATTTATTTTTTGACTAAAAAACGCTTATCAAGCCCTTTCATTTGATACCCATATCATAGGGGTTACTATGAAAATTATAAATCGCCATTTTGTGACGTCCGCCATATTGGATTTAGAAATGGCGTTACCATTGTTTCCTACTCTTCAAGCTCTTTCATTTGATACCCATATTAAGGGGGTCGACCAAAAATACATGGTCCACCATCTTGTGGCGGCGGCCATTTTAAAGATATTGCAATTTTGAGTATTGCATATTGCATTGTCACCAGAACTAAAGGTGTATGCAAAATTTCAGCCCTATAGCTTCATTGGAAGTGGGTGAAATATTGACTGCAAAATTCCACGGCCCACCATCTCGTGGCGGCGGCCATTTTAAAGATATTGCAATTTTGAGTATTGCATATTGCATTGTCACCAGAACTAAAGTTGTATGCAAAATTTCAGCTCAATCGGTTGAAGATATCTGCTTCAAAATTGAGTAGCAAGATTCCACCCGCACAAACATACATACATTGCAAGCTAATAAAAAGCTTGTAAAAAGGCACAAGTTTTCGAAAAAAGGAAACCTAAGATTCCCATTCAAGAAAATTTACCAGTTAAACATAAGAGTTTGAGAGATAGTTCTACTCAGACAAAATATATTTTTAAAAAAGATGAATCAACACAAGCCTCGCCGATAAAGTAGAATATATTTGAAAAGGCACCTTTCGAGATAGAAGAATTTATTTTTGAGGAGCCGCGTGAAAAAACACCACCAAGGAGGTCTTTATCAGATTTTATTTTTGAGGAGCCGCGCGAAAAAACTCCGCCGAGGAGGTCTTTATCTCCAGCTGCTAAACGACGTTTATCAGCTAGTGGGATAGCAAAAAGTCTTAAGCCACCGGCGAAAGTACCAAAAGTTGAAGATAAAGACTATAGAGTAATAACTGGTAGTGACGGTATAACACAGTATACTGTACCTACGAATATGAGTGTTGACGAAGTTGCTAGCTTTATAGAGGAGTTAGAACAAGACGCTCCCAAAGAGAAGGTCCGGACTAAAGAGCCTATATTAAGGCCGTCACCACTAGATCCTGGCCAATACGAGCTTGCATTCCCAGCGAAAAAAGGACTGCGGCAAAGTGAACGCTTAAAAGGTAAAAAAGAGCGAAGTTCGAGTGTACCAGACGTAACTTGGGTTAGGTTTTAAAATATAAAAATGCCTGTAGATATAGTAAATAACGACTTTTACGTGTGTCTTTTAAGCAACAATTCTATGCAATTTTATCCTGAAAACACTCTGTCAGCTTTTACAAATGCACTTGCCAGCCCATGTAAATTTTCTAATAGCTGGTGTGTTGGAGTAACTGAAATCGCATTACCAAATTACGACATAAATGAAGAAAAGAGTTTAAAGCGCAATGTAGCTGATGCAATAAATGATAATAGTATTAAAAGAGTGAGGCGCGAAACCCCTAATAACCAATTAAAAGAAATAAGAGAACAGCAAAAAGCAGAATTGAAATCGTTGACCGTGAAAATAAATGACAATGTTAAACTTGAGTGGACAAAAGAAAGTCTTGAACAAGCTAGCTATAGAGCAGGGCAGGTAAATTTTTCAGCATTTCTATTAACATTTTACAATGCAGTCAGCCCTTCTTGGTATACTATGTTTTTGGACGACGTTAAAAAAGCAATGTGGGATCGGCTGGAAGCTGACTTTTTGGATAATGTGATACCTGACATAAGCTACACACAAGAGCCGGAAGAGTTTATGCTACACATTTATCAAGGGAAAAAAACTTCGGAAAATGTCGTCTTAAAGTATAAGGACTATGAGTCAGTTGAGGCATTTGTTGACGACTTTATTGGGCAGATCCCTAGAAGAAAAAGAAAGCATATTGTCATACAGAATGAGTAGTAAGTATCCCACCTCCGAACACTTTTGTATTATGCGCGCAAGGGTGACCCACCAGGGTGTTGTATGGAGTTGCTACCATGGGTTTTTCTGCTAAGCGGTACCCACCGGCTGGTATCTGGTACCTTAGGCTGGTGCGGGAAAGACTAGTCCTTGTTCGAAGCATTGGGAGGTAAAAGATAAAAATAAAGTCGCCGTCGATCTGTGCTATTGCAGGTGACTGGCTGGAAGGAGAGAGCTGGTGTTGTGTGTGGGGGGGACGGGGGGTAAGAACCGGTTTTGGAAAGAGCCAGTCGATAGGATGGCTAAGCCTAGTGCGGGGAAGCAGGTATGCTCTACCGGGTTTTTGATAGCAAGAGCAAAAAATCGCGGGGCCGAGCAGAGCCAGTCGATAGGATGGCCGAGCCTAGTGCGGGGAAGCAGGTATGCTCTAGTGGGTTTTTTGATAACAAGACAAAAAAATCGCGGGGCCGGGTAAGCAAAATGCGTAAGCTAGAAATAAAGGTAAAAGGTCCGTGAAGCTGTCTAGTGCGGGGAAGCAGGTATGCTCTACCGGGTTTTTTGATAGCAAGAGCGAAAAAATCGCGATGCCGAACAAGCCGCCTGCAAATAAGTGCAAAAAAGCTGCTGGCGCGAAGAATCAGGTTCTGATGCTGTTATGCCGGCACACACGTGGCCCTCTTGGGGCCACGACCGATGCATCTGCGGGTAAACAAAATGCGAAATAAAGGTAAAAGATCCGTGAAGCTGTCTCGGGGAGAAGGTAAACAAGACGCCTGAAAATAAAGGTGAAAAAGCAAAAGCTGTTGGCCGGAGCAGCTCGATGAAGAGCCAGGTTCTATAATCTTATGTCATCATCATGATACACACGTGGTCCCTTGGGCCACGGCCGATGCATTTGCGGGTAAGCAAAATGCGAAAGCTAGAAATCAAGGTAAAATGGTCCGTGAAGCTGCCTCGGGGAGAAGGTAAACAAGACGCCTGAAAATAGAGGTGAAAAACAAAAAGACTGCTGGTCGGAGCAGCTCGATGAAGAACCAGGTTCTATAATCTTATGTCATCATCATGATGCACACGTGGTCCCGTGTCCCGCTCAATAAGCACATGGCAGCGTATGATAAAGAAAAAACAAAGATTATGTGAAGATGATCGGCCGCAGTCAGTGAGCCGGGCGTTGTGGATGACACGAAATGTGGGTGAAGGTAAGAGAATAGAAACGGGTTACATGTGAATAAAAAACGAATTCGGTGGGTGGGTTAAAATATGTGTATTGCAAGTAAAATCGTTCAGCAGAGATAGTATGTCTGTGCGACGGGTGTAGAATGGGGGTCAAAACTATGCTACATTGATAAATACGCGTCTTAAATCTGTATCGGTCCAGCGCATCAATTTCCCATGACCCTTTCCGGGCGTTTCGGTAGGCATAACTCCAGACATATAGATATTTAATTTCCGGCAGTTTTTGGAAGCTCACTTGCTTTTTCATTTTCGTGTAAAGTGTTCGTAAAAATAATACATCTCACAACCTAGGCCGAACAAAATGAACGATCCTCCTAGAACTTTAAAAGTGTTTAGGAGCCAGCTCGCGAATTTTGATGGCGTCTTTCGATTTTTGTACGGTCCACACACATCCTTACCGTTTGCATAGATACAGTTAGGTGAACGTAGAGGGAACGGCACGATATCCCCCATTTCAAAATCCCCCAGGGACAAAATCCCCCAACGACAAAATCCCCCATTTTATTCGCGACAGAATCATCCGTGACAAAATCCCTCCCTGCTAAAATCCCCCACGACAAAATCCCCCATGGTGGAATCCGTAATGACAGAATCCACTACGACAAAATCCCCCACGACAAAATACCCTTTTTTGAATTTGGGGGATTTTTGGGGGATTTTGCGTTTTCGAATAGCCCATACTCTGCTGTACCAGAACCACGACGAGGACGTGGTGGGCTGCGGTTCCATTTTTTTTTTACTTTTTTTTTGTAGTTTTAGTTTTTTTTTTTGTTTTATATTTTTATGTTTTTTTGTGTTTTTTATATTTTTATGCTTTTTTTCTCAGTTTTTAGTTTTTTATCCTTTTTTTGTAATTTTTTTGTTTTTTCTATAGTTCAGAATTTTTTTAAATAGGTTTTGGAAAGAAATGCTTCAAAACAAAAACGGACTTCAATAAAAAAAAAAAAAAAAAAACAAATGAAGTTCAATTTAAAACTGCAAATTGTATGCGATTCCTCGCAAAAAGTCAAGTTGATCGGTTTCAGAACGATTTATTAATGCCTTCTTTATTCTGTCATACTTTTCTTTATTTTTCTTGTTGGTGGAAATATGCTTTCCACTACAAATACTTTCGATTTTAACTTTCACCATAATTACTTCTTTTCTTATTTGTTCAATCATAAAGTATAAACCTGCATTATTCTTCCCAACTACAACTTTAAGGCGGCGATGCCAAGCTTCAACAGTATTCGTAGTCCGTGGAAAATGCTCATTTATATCATCAGCAACACACCAGAAGTTAGGCTGATATCTAGGTTTTTGTTTTTTACTTAATCCAATATAGTTTTTTTTAAACCAGAAAGCTATTTTTTTGGCATCTTCATCAAGAATACCATAAAGAATATTGAAATACACATTCACTTGATCACTTTTAACAAAAGCTAGGCTTTTTAACATGCGAATATGAAGATTAAATACTTCATCTCTCCCGTAACGAGTAGACAAACCTTCGTTTTGAACTTTGCGCCACAAGATTTGGCTAAGGTGGAACAAACATCCTTTGTAACTCGCATTTGGAATAAATTGTTTTAGACAATTTCCAATCGCTTTTTCAAAATCAGTAAGGACTCTGTCAGGATTGAGACAAACATTGAGTTTGCAAGCTATCGAAAAGAGTTCAAAGAAAGCTTCATAATATGCCTCCTCGGATTTTGAACTCATAAACACAAAAACTAATGGTATTACTTGTTCATGAATTACACCATGAATAGTAAAAAGTTGTCGCATTATAGAAGGAACAACAAAAAAAGTACCATCCATTAGCCAGCATTTGGCTTTACCTAAAGTTTTTATTGTGGTAGGCGTTCCCATAATAATAATTTTGTTGCCATTAAACTCTTTTTCTGATAGAATGAATTGTTCACCTTCCAGATACTTTAAAGAATTCGGGATATCAATACTTTCTAAAGTATCAGGTTCTTTATAATGATTGGCCCTTATTCTTTGAATTTTCCTCTTCTGCGCGTCTTTTTCAGGCAAGTATACTCTACAAGGCTCAGGACAACTTGCAGTGGAATCGCGAATAATTACAGACGGGGGAATATTCCTATCATTCGCTCTGTCTTTCAAAACTTGATTGGTATTGTGAACATGAACCATGCTACTTTTAGGCTCATGGGAATGCATTCCAGGTTTCTTATGTATCGTATGTTTAATATCCCGTTTTATAGTAATAAGTTGGGACGTACAAGAACATAGTTTTCTTTCCTGGCATGACCATGTATAAACGTCACCTTTTTTGCGTTTAAAATGGTATCCAAAGCCATTCATAAAAAGCTTCTCCCCACCCTTATTTGATTTGACAATATTTATCTCAGTACTATCCATTTTTAATCAACTCTAAACAAATACACACTTTTTAGAAGTATAACACTCTGCTGCTGACCTATTCTGCTCTGCAGACTGAAAGCAAATGTGCCTCCGCACCCTTGAAATTAACCAGATGGCCTTCTTGAATAACAACATGGCTGCTCTTGGCTGGTAATATGGCCACCCTTGAAATTAACCAGATGGCCTTCTTGAATAACAACATGGCTGCTCTTGGCTGGTAATATGGCCACCCTTGAAATTAACCAGATGGCCTTCTTGAATAACAACATGGCTGCTCTTGGCTGGTAATATGGCCACCCTTGAAATTAACCAGATGGCCTTCTTGAATAACAACATGGCTGCTCTTGGCTGGTAATATGGCCACCCTTGAAATTAACCAGATGGCCTTCTTGAATAACAACATGGCTGCTCTTGGCTGGTAATATGGCCACCCTTGAAATTAACCAGATGGCCTTCTTGAATAACAACATGGCTGCTCTTGGCTGGTAATATGGCCACCCTTGAAATAAACCAGATGGCCTTCCGCTCTTCACTGGTAATTCTAGTGGTGGCCATATTGTTTATTCGAGGGCGGTGGTGTGGAAAACTTATACATAATATTTAATTTTGTTTATTAAATTTTAGAGTTGATTGCGTCATGATAACCAACTCGGCTGCTCGACTGAACCCGTCTGGGGGGGGCACGTGCCCCTGTGCCCCCCCCCTAAATCCGCCCTAGCCTCCGCAGTCGGTAGTTCAATTGGATGGATCAATGGATGGAATCGATCCCACTGACTCCCTCACTGGCAAACGGGGGTGGAGGGAGTAGGGGAAGGTCCAAGGTCCTTTATAAATGGTTTTTGGATATATTCTATGTAAAGAGTGCAAATATGAATTCATAAGGGCTCACATACCTAATTTCACTCACACATGCACACATATGATACACACATACAGACAGGCACACACACACATACATGCAGGCACACACACACACAAACGCGCGGCTAATACTAATTCCCCTTTGGGAAATATTTAAAACGCGAAAATCGAATTGAAGAATACTTCAATCTTCCTTCTAATTGATGTATATTTTATTTATTATTTACATACAATAAAAATAAAATTACATTTGTTTCCTAATGTTTGACAAAATTGAGTATCTAATGGTAAAAAGTCCAACGTTATCGATTTTGATGAATTCAAATCTGTAAAATTAAATTCGGATCCATCTCTTTATTTATAATACTGGTGAATATTTTTTAAATCGTTATATATACTGTACTGGTGAATATTTTTTACATCGTTCCAATTCTTCGGGAACATTTAATTTTCCGAATCATGCCTTTTTTAAGTTGGATATAGGGGGAAAAACAATGAAAAAGGAAACTTTAGAGGTTCAAATTTAGTCCTGAATTGATTTTCCTCCTCTGTCGAACCTAGAGAAAGTATGTTTCAGAAAATTAAAAGTTTCCGAAACATTGAAGTGGCCCTAAAAATGTTCACAGTACTGTATTTGTTAAACGTATTCAATTTTCATATTCTTTGCACATTAAGATTTTTTATATTAATTTTTGAAAAGGTTGATTTGGAAAGATGCAATCGACAAATAATAATTATTTTCTTTTGTATTAATTCTGCAATCAGCTTATTTATGTTTAGTGCACTTATTTTTGATTACAAAGAAAATTACTTCAAAAAGGGCAAAACAAGTCCGCGAATGCGACCATATGAAAGCCAAAGTTCATTTTAATGGAAATCAGGTAGAAATCTCAATTACACGGTCAAATAAATTAAATCTTACACGTCGACAAAATTTGCGCAACATGTAAATAGCTGTGACTGTAAGAGAAATGATAACCCACATCCAGTCAACAACCTACTGCCAATTTAATTTTGAAAATCACGTAAAAAGCGTGATGGTTTGTTTTGCCTCAAAATAACTCTTATGCAATATAGCAAAAGAGGAAATTGGTAATCGACCTCAGCTTTCGTTTACGGATTCTCTAGCATCAATGTCTGTTTTACTTTCCTGTTTCGGTTACATACTTCCGAAACTTAAAGGAAGTGTCTGGAGACCTCTGTGAACCTCAATTTCCGATGTACTCGTATATCAATTTCTTCAAGCAGTATGCGCGCACTCTGCTCATAATTTTTCACGAAACCTACTATGCCCAAAAAAGTATGTATAGGTAATTGAGACCTCTTAGGAGGAACTCAATTTTGTATGGATTTCAACAGTGCCTTCAATTAACAAACTGTCTAGCTGCAATCATTTAGTCCACTCAACTATGAAAATCGTTCAAATTCCTGACCGCCGATCAGTAGTGGCATAGGCCAGATTTTTCACTTTTCTTCCAGCCATGTGCTGGCCGTGTTGTACCTTTTATGCAATGTGTTTACCAGAGTAAAGTTGCCCACTTGAGACTACTATGGAGGGTAAGATTGAAACCATTCCTAACTATGTACTTACTACCTACCGGGTAAGAATGGTGCAAGAGGCGGCAATTCTATCTTATCGTATATTTGGACTGGATTTGCAAGACTGGTACTTAGCCACCATTTAAAGATAGTTATATGCGAATTTGGAAGCAAATGAGTTTTTCTCTAGTCAGAAGCTCTATCCTAAATAAATTGGAAGCAATTTCGTTTTCATAAGCATACTCGGTCATGCTCTATTGAACCCAGTCCTAATCCCCTCTTTACTTACTCGTACTCACCTATCGACAGGTATGAGGTTTCGATTTTTAACTGAAAAAGATTTTCATTTTCAGCAATTTTAAATTTAATTGTGCAATAGAAAAACACTCCAGGCGATTTATGAGACTGTTTTATCACTATCACAGCACAGACAAAACAATTCCCTTTCTGTGATGTTAAATCCGACCACTATAGAGATCTTAAAAGCAGATTTCTATCAAAGAATGGATATGCTACTTTTTGAAGCTTCTTTGTTTTGTACATTTATGTATTTAGGTATGTAAGTATGCTTTGTTTTAAACAATTTGCTTTTCCTTTTTGCGAAAGATTCATTTCGTTTGAATGTCATAACCGGGTTTATACCTTTATTTTCTGCTCATCGATTATTTTGTGTAAAACATATTTAATGCTTTAATACTTTCATCTTATTGTATTATTTTTAAAAGTACTTAAGTCTGTAAATGTTTTCGTAAAACTTGCTTCATTTCCTGGAATAGAATGCAATCGTAAAGGTTACGAATGAGAGTAAATAATGTATTATATTAGAAACCAACATTTAATCTTTGTAATTGCGTAAAAGTCATAATGAGTTTCTTTCAATATCGTTTTTATTAAAATAAATGGAACGAGTAAGCTATTAATTATTTTAATTTGAAAAATAAATCACATATTCTTCAAACATTACTCTATAATATTTTTATTTGATATATGGGTCGTTATTTTTGAAAGTGATATAAATCCACACGATAAGATTTAATTAGAGAAGTTGTTAAAATGATATGTTGAAAAAGTGGACTTATATCATTTTCAAAAACAAGGTCAAGTCTACTGAAAATCGACTTGTAGAATAGGATCATGTAAAACATTGTTGTAAATATTAGTAGAATCTTAAAGAGCCTCTTATAGTTATATACACATGTATCTTTTACTGATCGATAGTTTAAGGTCTAAACTAATAAAGAGCAAAAGAATTGATTGTCTTATCTTACGATATTCTGCAATATTTCTACTTATAAATCTTTACAATAAAAAATTACCAATTCTTTAAATAGATTTGCATTAATGTATTAAAATTTAAATTAATTACTTACCTCATTGCTCAACTTTTTTGTTTAATATACAGTAGATGAAGGTCAGTAAAATTAAAACGTTGAAATTCTCAAAAGTAATGAAGGTTAAATCTTAGCGTATGTATGTATATATGTACATTCACAACAATTTTTTAAAACAAAATACCAAAAAGGAATTTTGAAATACATATGTAGTTATAACAGTAAAAGGTTTGATAAAAACACTACATAATTTTAAATGTTTTATATTTTGATATCATTAGTTTGCATGTTCCTGAAAGATAATATTGTTAAAGAAATAGTAACTAATTTGTTCAGGAACCTAGCTGGCTACAAAACGAACGATTTTACTCTTACCTCAGATCGTCAATGCAGGGAGTGTCCCACAATATGTTGAATCGAAGTGATAGTATGTATTATGAAAGCAACCTGCAGTCTACTCTACGGAATGTGACAACAGAGCAATTAAATTATATTAGGTATGAAAATAAGAAAGAAAAAAACTATTGTACCTGGTAACTCACTTCACTATAAAACAACGATACCATCGATCTTGCTGAGATGAAGTCATGATCGAAGAAATAAGATGCCGCTTGAATGGTACATGGATATCTCATGTAGCCACGGTTACTGGCATGCCGTTGACCTTGCTATGATTCTTTCATTTACCTTCTGCACTGCTCCATTACTCCGTCCCGTTGTAGCGAAAAGCCACTATGCACTTATATCAATGCAGGTGTGATTGGGTTAGCAAGCGTTCATAATAAAAATACAAATGATCCAGTTCCGATTCAAGTGAAACTGAAATTTTTTAAAAAAATAAAATCGAAAGTGGTTTGGCTGGATCGAGAGGATTTGTATTGGATCTTCGTTATCTTAGCGAATAATTGAGGCCTCCCGTGGTACCATTTCCTCGTTATTCTCTTTTGGTGTCAACGCAGCAAAATTTCTAGTGCGTAAAATGCAAGGCTAACCACTTTGCTCAGTTTGATACTTCCAGACTGCAGAAAACTTGTCTCGTGGCATTTATACGACGTTACATAAAAAGAGGTATATGGGTGGCACACCGTCGAGGTATAAATTATGAAGGATTAATACCTACACTACAGTCTCTTTGCATATAAAAACTGGGCGCTTATCCGCATCATTTTAAGACTCACACCAATTGTGAGCAATTATGCAAAAGTTCCCCAAATTGCTACTATTGTCTCAGGGAAAGGTGCATAAGAAACAATGATGGACGGAGGAGTCGATTCACGAATTTAAAGCGCATTTTCAATTTCAATAGGTGGAGCAAAAAACCACATAGAGGCGGTAAAGCATATTGCACCACAAAGTAACATTACCATCAGCACAAATGCGGTTTTAGGAGTATGTTATTATTTTACCTAATGTCAGTTATTTTATTGGGTTTTGTTCCAATTCGGTTTTGAGATTATGAAAATGTATGTCATTACAAGAATTGGACAAGGACCAATAAATGGTTGGGTATCCAAAAATCATTCACTTATTACTTAGTTTTAAGCATGATTACAAATACAAAAAACTTTTCAAAATTTAAATTTAACTTTCGAATACTTGAACACATATGAAGGGATTATGTTTAGCTAGAAAAGATAGTGTCCTTTAAATTCTAAACATATGCCGATTCATTGCAAGGACTTACGATCAGTTAAAAGATTAAATATAGTCAGGGACAGCAAAAAATTTATATTCAGTAAAAATTTAATTGAAATAAATAAATTTTCCTATATCGCATTTCACAGCATGAACATTACCCCAAATTGTTTGTTATTATGCTATAAGTGTTTGGGCTTGTTGGTGGATTCAATTGAACTAAAATTATTGCTTAAATAACAAATTTACTTTCTCCTTCAACTCGTCTTGCGTCTTTGGTCTATATAATTAAATAAAACAGTGTCGTTGGAATATATAGAGGTAACTGTGTATGTAGAGCAGATAGAAGGGAGTTTTATATTTATTCTTCACTGCATTGATTATATGAATTACTGAGGAAATTTTTAACCTATTTATTTTCCGAGCGTCCTGAATATTTTCACAAATATTTATAGAATAGGTAGTTAAATTGTATGTAATTTTTTTTAAAGGGTATAAATCATATAGTGGTTCTTTTAACATAAGTACAATTGCGTTTCTTCCGTTGAATTCTCCGGTATTAAGTTCTCCAAAAAGAACACCAAAATTACAAATAATAGTTATGAATATAGTTCTTTATTTCCTTTATATATTTTCAGATATTCGTATTGATAGTTTGTGTAGTCCAACTGGCATCATCCCAAGATGGTCCTATACCACCAAGATTAGCGATACCCGGAGCAATTGCTATTCCAATTAAGGGTCAAAAGCAAGGTGGTCCAGTTCGTGTTCGAAGACCTTTATTTCGTCCACAAGGAGGAAATATTTCCCCTGCCCCAGTTCGACTTCCTGAAGAAGCAAAACCAGTCACAGAAGAACCGGAAGATGATATAACTGAACCGTTTATTCCACAAATAATTCAACAGCAGAATCAGCAGCAACAACCCCAGGCACAAGCTCTATTTCAAGAACAAAACTCTATTCAACAAGAACAAGTGAATGAAGAGCCTCAAATTTCTCTTCCACGTTTTGCCCCACAAGAAAGGCCGGCACCACAACGACTTCAGGATATTCAAAATAGTGTCGGTGCTCAAAGATTTCAGGTTAGTGAACGTCCCAAGGTAAGACCAAGGCCAGCGCAACGAGAAGTACGTCCTCAATATGAACAGGAGCCAGTTCAGTACAGACAAAGTGCCCAACGCCCGCACCTCCCGAGACCCGTTCAACCCGTCGTAAACGCTGTTCACGATCATGAGGTGAGAGTACGAAGGCCGGTACCACAAATTGTCAGAAAATATCAGGAGGAAAACGAGGACGGCAGCATCACTTGGGGATATGAGAATGACGATGGCTCATGGAAAGAGGAAACCATCGGAAATGACTGCGTCACAAGGTAAACAGATTTTACCTGTTTTTTTTTTTTTTTTTTTTTTTAGAGATAGTAATGAAGTAAAACATTGCAGAGGTCGTTATGGATATGTCGACCCAGATGGCTTGAAACGAGAGTATAACTACGAGACTGGCATTTTGTGTGACCCAAATAAGCGAAACCAGCCCGAAGAACTCGAGCAGTCCGGATTCATTGACTACGAGGGGCAACGCGCTATCCTGCCCAATGGAGTCGAAATAAACCTTGCAAGTATGGGTAAGAAGAAATCAAAGAGGCCGGGAGCTGTACTGCAGCAGCCCCAGCAATATTACAGAAATTAGAGAAACGCAAAAATTCTCAGCCATAGGCGTATATAGGAATTAAGAAATAAAAACAAAATAAATACTGATCAATGATTTTTGTATTCATTTCATTATTAAAAGCCGTTTAAGTCTGTAACTAAGTGAAAAATTTTAAATAGAATCGAAAATTCAAATTATCTAGAATGGTCTAGGTCGTCTCATTGGAGGAGGTAATCTATTTGGTGGAGTAATGTTGATATCCATGTAATCACCAATACAAAATTTAGCTAGTGCAAGAGTTTTTGCGTCATCGGCTCCTTTTTGTCCAGAACAAGTTACCCCAATTTCCCTCATTCGGTAGCCTGTGGATCGCGGCTCTGGGTAAACAATTGCGAAGTCAAAATAAGTGCCCTTTTTCCGTGTTTCTGGATTCACATCACGTACAAGCGATGTTAGTTCACGTAATGTTGCATCTTGCCAGGTGTATATCTGCAATTCATTGCTCGGCACGTTTCCATGCATATACTCAGCCGCCGAGTGATGTCGGCCCGTTGAACAGAAGACACGTAAAAGAAGTGGACAAGTCTAGAGATAAAAATGAGAAATGGTAATCGCTGAAATTATTTTCAATTTTTTTCTTTTCTACAGAAGAAATTTGTTTTAATGGAAAATGAGGGAGAAGACCAACAAAATGATTAAGGATCAATGGTGATAATTGCGTTCCCACAGATTGTGGGAACAAATTATAGTTTACTGTGTATGACCGATGGAAAACATTTTTACAATCGCGGGTATATGAAGAAAAGAAGCGAAAATTAATTAGTTTTGGATACACTTCATTCCCAAAATGAACTCATTCAAGACAACATGCGAATAAATCTCTCATTGAGCTGAGTAGTAATTTCAAGAATTTCAGAATTTATTTCTTTGTTTTTACAGCTTTCAACTTTGTATATACCGTTTTCGAGATAAACAAAAAACTAATTTGTGGTTGTGCGTGATTGTGACTAAAGATCTCTCTTATAAAAGTTATTTTATTGACTGGAGATTTACCTTATACAAGTTATTTTATTATAATTCTGGTCCAGTATTTTAAAGCTGTTCAATAAATCTTACGTAGCATCTTACCTCGCTATTCTAAATAGTTTTACATTTTGCAGGTTACGCGGCGCGATTGAGTATTAAATCTTTTAACATTTATGCCCGTTTTTCCCCTCTTTTTACATGCAATTTTGTATTTTTTTAATAATAATTATATTTATTTCGTCAATCAAACACTTGAATTTTTACAGACTACTGCGTAAGGTTCCAAAACATTCGTAGCGTGTAATTCGAACTAGGTAATGAATTGTAGTAACCATAAATTTTTTGTTTAATTCTGACGTCTCATTTTTTCCAAATAGTCATATAATTCTTCATAAGTGCAATAGAATCAGTGAAATAACAATCTCTTTTCAAAAACCCACCAGCATCGAGCAAATAAACGTAATATTCGTAATATTCAATATTAGAAGGGTCTTTTCTTTCATAAAGAGGTAAGTGTATAAAGAAAATTACAACTAAACCAAAAATTTAACAAAATATTTACGAAAAATGGCACAAAAAATTTCTCGAAATTACTTAACCTAAAATTGAATATCTTTAAAAAAAAAACAACCTTCTCTCTGTCCACTTGCTTCGGCGGTGGCGGCTTTTCTTCCACAATCATTGATTCTACATTGGCCATTTTAAAACTGCACCTTTAATTATGAATTTCCTTAATAAAACGACTATGAAGGAAACTGTTTACCGAATTTTTCGCATGCAAGAAGCCGAACAAAATGTCACCAGCAGCAATGCTGACAACATACGCGAAACGAAATCTTTGAGGAGGGAACTAAAGGAGGCGACATCCCATAGTAAAATGTATGTATGACAGCGTAGCCAAAACCTTCGCCATCTTGACTCTTCAAAGATTTTGATAGGTCCCTTGACTGTCACTTTTTGTAAACAAAGAGGAACTTGGCGCAGAAGCGTAGTCAAAAAAAGGTATAATCTACTTTTTGTAGGGTACCTCGAGATGAAATTTTAAGAAGGAAATGGTTAATGGCCATTGGACTAAGTGAAAGTGATACAAAGAAAAGCAATTGTATATGCTCGAGCCATTTCCTCTTCAAGGATCTTTTTTCTTTTGAAAATAAAACAGCCATCAACAATTTTTAACGCCGCCTCTGACTTTTTAGAAAATCAAGAAGAAGAACGAAAGTTGCCACGGTTTTTTCATCACATGTCGCCTCCTTTAGTTCCCTCCTCAAAGAACGAAATGCAGATTCTGTATTCCGAGTGAAATTAAATTGAAAAGAATTTGTAAAACTCTTTTTCATTTGAAATTCTTCATAAAATCATTTCAGTAACATTTAATATCAATTAAATTTTTTCATATAAAGTTTTGAAATAATTCGATTAGAAAAATCCAGTCGAAATATTTTGAAGTTTTTGTGGAAAAACGAATTGAAAATGTAAGCGTTTTCACTCGGAATACAGAAAATGGGCGACTTTTAAGAATTTTATAATAAATAAACCATTTCCGACTGTAGTAAAACAATTAAAAATTTAACATCATTGAAAAAATATATTATATTTTGGGTGGCTTTGCACTTTATATTCTCTAATATGAAGGATCTTTAAACGAAGCATTGTAAACCGCCCCTCCATGCTGTCCAACTACCAAATGGAAAAGACGAAAAATTTTGCGATGGCTTTTGACATTTAGTGCTTCGCTTTTAAAGGCGAGTGAGGTTTTTGGTGTGTATATTACCGGGGAAAACTAAGGATTTTCTCCCAGTTGAATAAAAATTCCGAAAATCAGTTCGTAATAATAAACATATTAGTTTTACAATAAATGTGTTGGGTGAAACGGAGTGCACTAGTGGCAAGTTTAATTTAGTGTGATTAAAAGAAAATTTTTAAGAAAAATTCAGAGGGTTGAAAAGGTGTTGTGGTTTTTGTTTGTCCTTGAATTTTGACTAATTTGCATGCAGACAACACCTTAACTGCTGTTCCGAGAAAAACATCTTTCCAGCTGCCTAGGATTTAGGGTGCCAGGAGCTCCTCGAGTCAGAGGGAATCTCAAGGAGGTGAGTTGTGCGACAGCAGGTGCATGCCAATTGTCAACCCCTATTTGCTTATGTAACTACAGCCCCCTCACGGCAATTGTTTATTTGCGGCTTTAAATAATAATGTTTGCTTGAGAGGGCCCTCGTTGCCAAATTCTTCGTCGGCGTTATAAGCTTGATCATGATCTTTTATTTTGAGTCAGCCGGGAGCGGCTCTGCTGTGCAGAGATGATTTTATGCGATGCATTATCTCGTATTTTTACCTTTGTACATTTTTCTATTCCCCTGAGTCTTAAGCGCAATAATATTTACGATTTTTATGGTTACACTTTTCATTTGAATATCAGCTGTTACCTCACACAATTTAGCCCATTTCTACGAAGTAGCGGAAGTACTTAAAAAGGCAGTTATACCAAAGTTGCTTTGTGACCTTCACAGTTTTAGGGCTGAAGTAAGAAGGGATGGTCCCCGAGATGGTAATTACCTGAAATTGCTTTGAAAGCGCTCAAAGTTCACATTTCTATAAATTTTCACGGCAAACTTCTAGAATCACAGACTTTAAGCGTTGAGTTTTATCGCTTTATTCATTGTGTGCTTGGCACGGAGTGTACATTCAATTTACAAATAAAATTCCTTTAATCGACATTAGGCCAAAGATTAGTTTGCTGCAGGTGACTTAAAGATGAAAAAGTCGGAGCGAGATTCGCTGCCAAATTCTGTGCACAACGGATAAGTACCAGAAAATAAGCCCTGAATAGCATTTATTCCGAGATTTCTTTAGAAATTACTTTAAGTAATATGAATTCAATCTGTAATCAGTGATTGCGGCGGTACTTCCGACTAAATACGACTAATCTAGATATCAAGGATCCCATTTACAAGCAAACCCGTAAAAATTATAGTTGTATGGCAGTAACCATACCTGGGGTTGCGTTCACCAACTAAATTTTGAATGTTTACAGCCAACTGTTCTAAAAATATTCTATTCCTTTGCGCTTTCGATCTCCATAGACTGGTTAATTGCATATTCTGTTTATCTATGCACATATTTTTAAAATGCTATTTACAGAAAACATTAAATCGTTCGTTTCTTTGCTATTTTGCGTATTAACTGTTTCGACAAACTGTGTTGCCTATTCTAAAAACTGATCTGGTAATTTTTGCAAACAGACCGTAATACGCTCTCAATCTACTCTTCATCTTAATCTTGATGCCAGAATAAAGAATACTAGCAATAATTTAAGAATACAATTGCCCCTTCCTATTTCCTCCAGAGCAGTGGTCTTAAAATTATTCTTAATATGCATAAGTGATTATAATCTGAATAGCTATTAGAGGATTTTTTTGATTTGTTTAGTGATATGTAATCACTAACGTGGAGTTCGCTTGTTTCCTTCACGTCTCATATTTGAGAAAAGAAGGATGAAAACTAAAACAAATCGTATTTTGAGCATATTTGAAAATTTAATTAAAAATTAATGCAACTTGAGAAGCGCTCATAATATGGGTCAAATGAAAGCCTAAATCCTTATCAAGATTTAGGAAATACAAAAAATTCTATAGTTCTTACTAAACGAATTATGGAAGTATTTTTTCATGGCGTGCGCCACTTGTGATTTTTATTTACCTTTCAATTGTAGTAATTCATTCAGAGAGAATATTTAAATTCATAGAGTATTTCAGAGAATCTTAAAGACTTTATTATCTTAATATAATAGTTAAAGATTCAATCTTTTATTTGACCTATATTACAAGTTCGTATAATAATTCGTTATCTTGTTACGAGAGCAAAAAATAACGAACATCACGATTGGATATTATCACTAAGACTCATCACTGGGAATATTAGACACATATAAAAATTTTCTTAAAATAACGCAGACTGTTTGTGAAAGAATCAACAATTTGTATTTTTGTTATCAAGAATTGATTTGTGTAATTTATGCAAACAAATTTAATTAAACTTTATTATTAAAAAGAAATACGAAAATACGATAAATTTTGTGACTTGTTTTAATATTCAAATAAACATTCACATAAATTTATGAATAGTTAGAAATAATTGAAAAATTTTAAATTTCAACATTTCATTTTTACTTTGCACAACATGAAACTCCGTTGAGTCATCAAATTCGATCATAATGTGGGGGTTCAAGGATATGTACATGAAATATTTGTCTTTATAGAATTTTTTATGGAATATTGAATTTTACTGCACAAAAAAGTCCTTGGGGCAATATCTTGTTACGAGCCAGTACCAGAGTTGGTTCGATCATAATGTGGGGGTTCAAGGATATGTACATGAAATATTTGTCTTTATAGAATTTTTTATGGAATATTGAATTTTACTGCACAAAAAAGTCCTTGGGGCAATATCTTGTTACGAGCCAGTACCAGAGTTGGTTCAATTGTTGTAAAATTTAGAGCGCCGCGCGTTTGTGTGTGTGTGTGCCTGCATGTATGTGTGTGTGTGCCTGTCTGTATGTGTGTATCATATGTGTGCATGTGTGAGTGAAATTAGGTATGTGAGCCCTTATGAATTCATATTTGCACTCTTTACATAGAATATATTCAAAAACCAGGGATTATGTCGTTGAGAATTTTGTCGTGGGGGATTCTGTCGTGGGGGATTTTGTCGCAGTGGATTCTGTCGTAGCGGATTTCGCCATGGGGATTTTGTCTTGGGGGGATTTTGTCGTAGAGGATTTTGGAATTGTGGATTTTGTCGTTGTGGATTATAAAATGGGGGATTTTGTCGTGGGAGATTTTGTCGTGGGGGATTATGAAATGGGGGATTTCGTACCCAACCCAGGTGTTCTGCCTCAACATCGTCAGGTGAGTTTAAGGCAGTCATTTCCATACAGCAAAAGTAGCATTTTACTATATCTTTCAGGTTGGTGTAAAAGAATCCACTTCTTGCTAGCTTGTATGATTTCCTGTCATCCAAAGGTAGATTCTTAAATGTTTTTATTCGGTCAGATTCACGCTTTAAGATCAGCATTGTGACTGTAATAAAAACTACTTACAAAACGTCTTTTATATTGATCCATGTGTTGTGCTTTTGTGGAAATCCGAGCCATTTAACATAAACTTTATCCCCTCGGCGTTTTAAAATTTTCTCTACAAGGTAGACGTCGGGATATTTGACTGGGCTTAGTTCAAGCTGGTAAAAAGCACCTTGTATTATATTTCCTTGATAGTCTTCAAGAATGTAAGTTACCGGATGAGTGTCTTTTACCTCTTTTATTTTAAAAATTTCAGTAGACCAGTTTGGGGTGTAGCCTTTTTCAAAAACATGTTTAAATCTACTTATCCGAACAAAATCTCCTACTTTGTACTTTGGACTTGGTCTTGTTTTTGGCTTTTTATACACCGTTAGCAACAAACGAACCTCATTAGCGGGACCTACGTCTATAGGTCTCATCTTAATAGTTCGATGTTTTGTTCTGTTATATTTTTCTGTTAACTTGTCCAGCATACTTAGCCAATGATAATTACCATTCATACTAAATTCCTTCCACATAATGTTTTTTAACGTTCTATTAAATCTTTCTACAATTGACGCCTTTAAAGAACTGTAAGTTGAATAATGATTAACATCATATTTTTCCATCAAGCATTTGAACGACTTGTTATAGAACTCTTTTCCATCATCTGTTTGCAAGTTTCTTGGAATACGACCCTGATTGAAAATTAGTTGCATTGCTTTAGTAACTTCCATCCCACTTTTTTCTTTAATTGGTAAAGCCCATGCATATTTAGAAAATTTATCAATGACAGTTAGCAAAAAACGAAAGTGCTGATTTTATGTCGCATATGAACTCATATCAACTAAGTCGGCTTGCCACAGGTCATCTTTACCTTTAATCGTTACACGACGGCGCTTAAAGTTTTTGCGGGCAGGTCTGTGTAGTTCGTTAATAATTTGTCTTCTGCTCATTCTTGAAAAAGTATATAAGTACTTTTTGCAAGATGTGAGGTTTATATACAAAAAGGTTGTCAAGAGTTTTTGTTTTTGTGGTAAAAATGATTGCATTCACACATCCATTTACAATGATCGTGACAGGTCCTTCTGGATGCGGAAAGACTACGTTTATTAAAAATCTTATAAATGATCCCTCGTTAATACAGCCGAAAATTACTAGGATTATATGGTGTAATGCGGAACGTGAAGCTCTGCCAGTAGATATTGTTACGGAAATAAACAAAAAGAAATGACATGGGCCAGGCGGGCAATGTTATAATGGCGAGGTGGCAACCCCATCAATATGTCAGGCGATGGCATAACGGCGAGGCGGCAACCCCATCACTATGCCAGGCGATGGCATATGCTGAAGGTGACGGTAGATGGCGACTCTACCGGAAAAAGGAGGAACTGGCGATGCAGAAGCATGATGGACGACGTGGTGGGATTGCGGTGGGAGAATACGGCGTCCATGGTGGTTCTGCATGCGCAGGAGAGTTAAAGTGTGTTGTCATTGTGAAAAACAAAATTAGTAAAAACTTATAATTAAAAACTCAGAAGTGGGATATTGTCACGAGCCTGAAGGACTAAAAGGTGAAGTAGAATTAAGGTGAAATTTTAGGCGAAAATTGAACAAATTAAGGTGAAAAAAAAAAAAAGAGAAATGGAGAAGAGGAGTTCTGGTGAGGACAAGGCGCGGAGATCGGAGGATCTGGAGCTCGATTTTGAGGCCGAAATGGAAGAAGGGCTGTTTTTGGAGGAAGACAGCGCAATGACGGGTCGTGATAGTGAGGCTGCCTTGCTGCAAATCTTAGAAAGGCGATTTTCAGGTCAAATCCAGAAAATGGTTAAGCGACAAACGGAGGAGGCCCTGGAAAAAATGATGGCGGTCAACGCAGAAAAGGGTGTAGCGACTGTGGTGGACAAGAGCAGCAGCATCCCAGGTGACTGCGTCGGAGGGCAGAGGTAGCAGCGGAGAGGCTGCGGTGGCAACAAGAGCAGGCGGCATCTTGTGTGCGAGTGAGGCCCCGGCGAGGGGACGGGGTGGAGAATTGAGAACGACGGGCGAAATGGTGGAGCCGTTCGATCCGGATGATCGATATGCCAATGTTGACAGGTGGTTGACAATGTTGGATCAGCTGGGCGAGGTACACGGATGGTCAGAATACGAGAGATCGTATTTCATGCAAATAAAGTTGCGTGGCGCAGCAAGAGCATGGTTCAACAGGCAAGAAGATTTTTCATGCTCCTGGCGCGAATGGAAGGAGAAGTTGCGTCGAGCATTTCCGAGGCAAAACGATTATGCCGTTCTCCTTGAGGAGTTAGTGGCTAGGCGCAAAATGTCATCAGAAACTATGACAAGTTACTACCATGCGAAGCTGGCGTTATGTGGGCAGTGCAACATAACGGGAACTAGGGCCGTCTCTTGCATAATTAGAGGGCTGCCAGAGGAGCTCCGAGGAAATGCATTTGGCGCAACATGCATCACACCGGAGGAGCTGTATAGTAAATTCCTGGTGGGAATGGAGGGATATCGGTCTCCAATGGCGAAGGAGGCTCCAAGAGGGCGATTGGATTGTGGAGGCGCCACATCCAAGGTCAGGCCGAGTCCTGTAAAGTTAGCGGCAGGACGATTGCCTACCCAGGCGGAAGGGGCAAGGTGCTTTAATTGCCAAAAACTGGGGCATTATAGCATCAATTGTAAAGAGGAGCGTGTTGATCGGTGTCGTCAGTGCTTTCAGGCGGGGCACAGGAGGGCTGAATGCTCTAGGCGGCATGATGAGCAGGGTGGCGAAGTAAGGAGCGGCGGCTCAACAGATAGAGGCAGCGGAGTGAAAAGAGGAGGAGGTAGTGGCACAGGAAGGCGACCTGTGAACGTTCGGGTGATTAAGTTAGACCTTGATCAGACATACAAGAGGCTGGCAGATGTACAAGGCAAGTACATAAAGGTATACCTTGATACAGGATGTCAGCACAATCTACTGGCGGCTACTTGTGCTGAGCGACTTGGGCTGGAGGTAAAGCCAACAAAGGTATCACTTCAGGGCTTTGGGGGTGGTACAGGAGAGGCGTATGGGATAGTTAATTTCCCGATGAAAATAGATGGCATTATGCTAGATATTGAAGCGTTGGTAACCAGGTGTGATATTACCAATGCTGATCTAGTATTGGGACAAACGGCGATAGGGACAGACGGCGTGTCTCTAGTAGTCCACGGAGGCAAGGCGAAGCTTTTCAAATGCAACAGCATCATCGAAGAGCTGAGGAACATCACCTTGCAGGAAGATGATGCTAGGCGGCGAGTCGTGCTTAAGCAGGACATGATTTTGGAGCCTGGCATAACTAAGATGGTAGGCGTATACATCCAAAATGCACTCCCAGGCGAAGAAGTGTTTATGGATGTCAAGCTTTTTGGCGACGGCGGACCAGACACGGCGGTGGCAATACCTAGTGGTATTTTGCGTCAGGGCAAAAACGTGGAGATTGCCATCACTAACTTGGGTGACAAGCCACTCAAGTGGAAAGCTGGAAAACTGATATCAAGGGCAGATCGATGTACTCAGGCAGCGAAGGGAGAGGTTCCTGCGGATAATGATTATCGGGTGAGTACAATTAAGCAATTTGATATGGGTAAATTAGATATGGGAAATATTTCAATTACTGAAAAAGATAAATTAATAGAACTGATTAGAAGTAGGGCGAGTTGCTTCTCACAGAACGCACAGGATTTAGGTTTGACCCATTTAGGAGAAATGGAAATCAAGATTAGTCGTGACGCTAATGTTTATTATCGCCCTTATCGCCTGGCGTATGCAGAAAGGGTAGAAGTAAGAAAGAAAATACAGGAGTTAATAGATAGTGGCGTTATTCGAGAGTCGAATTCAAACTTTGCGAGCCCCATTGTTCTTATTTCCAAAAAGGATGGTGGTATCCGATTATGTGTAGATTATAGGGCGTTAAATGCTATGACAGTAAAAGATAGGTATCCCTTACCTTTGATATCAGATCAACTGGATAGACTGGCGGGAAAGAAGGTTTTTACAACATTGGACATGGCTCAGGGATATCACCAGGTGCCTATGCATCCAAATTCAATTAGTAAAACAGCATTCATTACGCCAGATGGGCAGTATGAATACCTTAGGGTTCCTTTTGGTTTGGCGAATTCTCCTGCGGTTTTTCAGAGAATTGTGAATAAAATGTTGGGTGGAATACAACATGATAAAATTCTGGCGTATATGGATGACTTGCTTATTCCCACAGAAACTGTAGAGGAGGGTTTACAGCTTTTGGCGCATGTACTCACATTAATTGAACAGGCGGGGTTTAAGTTGAACCTGGCGAAGTGTTCTTTCTTAAAGAATACTTTAGATTACTTAGGTCATGAAATAAGTAAAGATGGCATTAGACCGGGCATAAGAAAAGTTACGGCGGTGACTCAGTTTCCCATTCCTCAGAATGTACATAATGTCAGACAATACATTGGCTTAACAAGCTACTTTAGAAAATTTATCAAAAACTTCGCAACAATAATAAGACCACTTACCCGGCTAACAATGAAAAATGTTGATTGGTGTTGGAATGAGGAGCAACAAAAATCATTTGACACCCTTAAGCAACTCCTGGCGAATAGGCCTATTCTGGCATTATATAATCATCAGGCGTCTACAGAATTGCATACTGATGCAAGTAAAGTGGGTATAGGTGGTATTCTATTTCAAAAACAAGAAACCGGCGAGTTGAAAGCTATCTCTTATTTCAGTAGAACTACTACAACAGCTGAAGCAGCATATCACAGCTATGAGCTGGAAACTTTGGCGGTAGTAGATTCTATTAGGCGATTTAGAGTTTATCTCATAGGAGTACATTTCAAGGTGGTGACTGATTGTTCGGCTGTTAGGGCGACATGGCTTAAAAGAGATTTGGTACCTCGTATAGCACGATGGTGGCTATCCATACAGGCGTATGATATGGAAATAGAGTACAGGTCGGGCGATAGAATGAAGCATGTTGATGCTCTCAGTAGAAATCCGGTGCAATGTGGCGTTATTGGTATTAATGAAGCAGATTGGTTTCTGACAGTTCAGATGCAGGATGATAAGGCGGAAACTATCATGAAGTCATTGTCTAGTGGCGGAACTGAGAAAGACATTAAACAAGATTTTAAACTAAAAGATGGTAGGTTATGGCGAAAAACGGAATCAGGCGATCGACTATATGTCCCTGCTATGGCGAAATTTACCTTGGTGAAAAGGCATCATGATGACATTGGTCACCCTGGGTTTGAAAGGTGCTTTGAACTCATACGGCGAGATTACTGGTTTCCTAAGATGAGGCGATTCATTAAAAAGTATGTCAAGGCGTGTATGCAATGTGCATTTTCCAAAGGTAATTATGGAAAAGGCGAGGGGTTTTTGCATCCAATTGAAAAGCGGGCGATTCCCTTTGACACGGTGCATGTGGACCATTTAGGTCCTTTTGTTAAAAGCATTCGACGAAATAGCTACATTTTAATGGTAATAGATGGGTTCACCAAGTTCACAATAGCTAAACCTACTCGAACGTTAAGCTCAGCTGAAGTGATAGAAAAACTAAGGTGGATTTTTGGCGAATTTGGATATCCAAGGCGTATTATCTCCGACAGGGGATTGGCGTTTACTAGTAAGGCGTTTAATAACTTTTTGGCGGGAAAAAGTATCAAGCATGTGACAAATGCTATAGCCACTCCTAGGGCGAATGGACAAGTGGAAAGGGCAAATCGCACTATAATTGCGGCGATAAGTGCTAGTACTGAAACTGAGGCTAGATGGGATGAACAATTGCCGGAGATAGTATGGGGTATTAATCATACAAAGAATGCAAGTACTCGGTTTTCTCCGGCAGACTTAATGTTCTCCTATACGAATGGGTTAATGGCAAACCTGACAGGCGATTCTCAGGATACAGCTCATAAAGGCGAAGCGAAACTGCTAGCAGCACGGCGACAAGCTAAGAGGCGTCTTGACGAAACCTCCAGGCGAATGAAGGAGAGGTATGACAAAAGGCGTAAGGTTGCAACCAAATACAAGGTGGGCGATTTGGTATTATGGCGCAAGGCGGCTACATGCCTAGGTGGGCAAGGCATTAATACAAAAATTTCAAACAAATATGATGGGCCATATAGGATTGCCAAGGTGTTAGGCAATGATAGATACGAACTTGCTTCTATTCAGGGAGTTAGAGGGTATAAGCGATTTAGGGCGGTGGTGGCAGTAGATGCTCTGAGGCGTTATCAGAGTGGAGTTTTGTCAGACGACAAAGAGTTAGGCGACGACTCTGGCGATAGCGAGGTTGACATTGCGGGGCGACAAGATCTAATTGATTTATTAGAAGGCTGAGTATTAATGAGGACATTAATCTTTTCAGGATGGCCGAATGTTACGGAAATAAACAAAAAGAAATGACATGGGCCAGGCGGGCAATGTTATAATGGCGAGGTGGCAACCCCATCAATATGTCAGGCGATGGCATAACGGCGAGGCGGCAACCCCATCACTATGCCAGGCGATGGCATATGCTGAAGGTGACGGTAGATGGCGACTCTACCGGAAAAAGGAGGAACTGGCGATGCAGAAGCATGATGGACGACGTGGTGGGATTGCGGTGGGAGAATACGGCGTCCATGGTGGTTCTGCATGCGCAGGAGAGTTAAAGTGTGTTGTCATTGTGAAAAATAAAATTAGTAAAAACTTATAATTAAAAATATTGTGTCCACAAACATAGAATATATAGATAGTGTACCCGATGAGTTTATAAATTACACAAATGAACCCACACTAATTGTTATAGATCATATGATGTTAAATGCCTTCAGTAAGCAAGTCTGTGAGCTTTTTACTAAAGGATCACATCATCGTAATTTTTCAGTGATTCTTGTAACGCAAAACGTGTTTCATCAGGGAAAGTTCTGCAGAGATATATCGCTAAACTGTAAGTACCTTGTCGTTTTTAAAAATCCCCGAGATAAAAGTCAATTCGTGCATTTAGCGGGACAAATTTATCCGGAAGATAGTTTAGAGCTTCTAAAAATATATAAAGAGACCACTCAGGAGCCTTACGGGTGCTTACTGATAGATCTTACTCAGGAGATTAACGACACGTTAAGATTCCGAACGGATATATTTAACAAAGATTTCGCAACTTGTTTTTGTCCACATAGTTCTCTGAATAGTGAAAATGGTGTCAAGAGTGAAACGATTAAAGGACAACAAGCTGTTGTGGTCAGGGCCAAACATTGGCCCCGATTCTCTGTTCTGAAAACCATAAAACATCATTTCTATTTCACGCCGCCTATGGCTGGCGAAAAATTTTATCGTCGGCAGCTCAACCAAAATTTTACGGCGCCCGTTGGCGGGTACCGCAAGAGGGCTGTCTCTCGGACTGCGAACGCAGAGTTTTGGAGCTAAAAATAGCACCAAAACTCGGCGCTCGCAGCTCGAGGGACAGTTAAAGCGAAGAAAAATTGCGGCGCGGACCTGGCGATCGAGGCAAAATGTGCACCTCGAGCCCGGTCCCACAGAAAAATTGCCGCGACCGAGAAGCTCGAGCTGGCGCAAAAGTGCACGGTGCACCCAGCTGCCTCGAGCCAGGCCCCAGCCACAGCGAGAAGCGTAGCTCGATCCCGTTGGCATCGACTCGCACATCGGCGGTAAGCGCGTGATTGGCTGGCGCGGCGATGTGTGAGTGGATGGCAGCGGGATCGGCAACGGCACGCGCTGGAGGCACGCGGACGGCCGGCCGGCAGATCGCGAGCGTGGCGTCGGTTTTTCGAGAGTCAGTTTTGGTTTTGGGAAGAGGCAAGTCGTGGTTCAGCGAAAGTTAAAAAGAAAAAGTCGGAAAATTTAATTTTGAGGACGAGAAGTCGGTGAAGTAGCGTGGAAGTTGATCGCGTTGTGATAAAGCCGCCGAATGAAGTTTTTTTGTTAAATGTACGGGAAAAGTTGGGTGATAAGAAAATTAAGGCGGTGATTGAGGGAAGCGTGATTTTAAAGTGCGGTTTATCGGACAAATAAACTAACTAAAAAACAAACAAGAAAAAATTGAAAACGACTTAAGGTAAAAAGGGAAATCTGTAAGCAACGCGTACCACGAAGGTTCCTCACGTGCCGACTCTGACAATATTAAAATAAAGAAAATCAAATAAAAAGACTCGATCCGAATAAGAATTATTTATTGTAAAATTGATTTTATAACAAATATATGCTGTGCCCAGTGTAATAGCCCTGAAAAGAAAAGAACTGTAAAAGAAAGTTAAGTTAAGATAACGGAAACAATTATAAAAGGCAAGGAAAATGTGGAAATTACCGTTCGATTTTTTTTTTGTGGTTTTGAGGCTTGAGAGTAATGAAAGGAACATTGTACTTAATGAAATGATTTAGGCCCTGATAAAGTGATTAATTATAGTAAACAGATGTAAAAATTCCCGTAGGTGGGAAATTAAATCATATGGCAATCAACGAAAAATAAACCTACTGGACAAATAGAATTAAGTTTAAATTAACGTTAAAACTAACTAAATCTAATATATGAAAAGAACTAATGGAACAGATAAGTTAAATTACTGAAATAAATAATAGAAAAGTTTTTTTTAAATTATAAAGAAATATCTAACTAAGAAATTCCATTAAAAGGAAAATATAGTAACAAAATTACAGTGATGTTTATGTAACAATTGATTAATTAAGTGATGCAATGGACACTAAATTGACTAAACTAGTGAATACGAACTACTTAAAGGAAGACTTAGGTGCATACGTAAATAAATAAACGAATAGTTAGGTGCTGTGGCTAGAGGAGACAATAAATAAGAACATAACCAAATAAACAATACTGTGACCACCAATAACATAAGTGAGTAACGAAAGGAAAAACCCAGACGATAATAACCTAAAATAAGTGAACTTCGACCTAAGCAGTTAAATAAATATTAGAGACCGACGTAGACACCCAAGAAAATTTTTTTTTTTAATTATCAGTGGTGCAAAAACTTCATGAAACTAAGTGGATCTAAAAGAAGTATAATTATAAGTGCTGGTCAAATTTCAAACAACCTGAAATAAATACAGGGACAGAGCATTAAAAGGATCAATAAATAAATAAATCACAAAAAAAAAAAAATAAAATAAATCAATAAATAAATAAATAACAATATGAGAAATACAACAAATCAATAAATAGATAACACTATAAGAAATAAAAAAAGAAATCAATAAGTTCAAAACCAAAAAAGACTCACCTGATGACCGGGTTCCTGACGCAGCTGGGACACACCGACACCACGTCGGGGCCAAAAGAAGAGGCAGGGTGTCGGGCGGCGGCAACAGCAACGTCATCGGCAGCAGTTCATCAGCAGCTTCATCAGCAGCTTCAGTAGCAGCAAGGCGCCCACCGTTAAAGCTAAGATTGTAATATGATTGTAGATAAGAAGAAAAAATAATATCAGGTATGTTTACTTATCTCTAAATTTTTCTCTTGGTCCTCCTTCTCCGCTCACTTTCGGCCATCGTGGGTAGTGGTGATGATCTCGGTCACGATGATTTAAGGTAAATTCTAAAATTTTTTTTAAGGGACCTCCCCATAATTTTTGAATGGCCAAGGGGAGGTCAAAGGGTGGTTGGGGCATAGGCCAGTGGGGGTTCATCTCGACCCGAACCCCCCGTCAGAGTCAACCACAGGCAGTTGCAAGGATTCGGCCTGCACTGTCCTTTTCCGCCCCTCTCGATTTTTTCGTTCCGTCGCGGGAGAAAATTTCGTTGTTGGTGGGCCGTTCCGGGTGGCGCAGCGCGGCCTTTCGGCAAACCCCCCCACACTACCGCATAATGCTAGCCTGCCAGCTCCCGCAGCCGCACACCCCCGGACGAGGAACTTAGCCGGGTCCTCGAGGCACCAACCCGCAACAAATATGGCGCCCAACGTTGTGGGACTATCCCAGGAGTGCAATCACGTTGGCGCCTGTAACAAATATGGCGCCCAACGTGGGGCCATCCTAATCCCTTCCTATTGAGCCTAGGGCTCCCAATTTTCACTTACCTTCCCATTCATCCTTCGAGGCCCTATTGGTGACTCCCGTGGCTGGGGGCTCCAGGAGGCCTTTTGAGAATTGAGGATGCTGGCTTCATCAGCCAGCACGCCTACTCGAGGTCTCCGGGAGTCTCCATCCTAGGGAGAAACTGGTAGTGGGGGGGCCTTACCAGCAGACCCTGTCGGGGCTGCGTGGTGGAGACTTCTAAAGTCCTCCCTGGAATTGCAGGGGCTGGCTGGTGTACAAGCCAACCACCTGACCGGGAGGATACTTTGGTCGTTCCCTGCCTCGCAGTCCCTACAGGTGAAACTGGTAAGGCTCCTTCCCTCACCACATCCCATCGTAGGCTGAATGCTCGGTGGCTTGTGGTTGACTCTGGAAATTAATTTAACGTAATGGCATCTCACTTACCTTCGTATATGCTGAAAGAGAGAAGGAGAGGTGGGACCAGAGAAGTTTTGAAGTCAGTAGTAAACTTAATATATTTCATTCAAACTATCCATTCAGACAAAAAGTAAAGGAAAAATAATAAATAACAAAAATAAATAATAAGAAACATTTAACAACCTGTACTAACTTTGTATATGTATTTGCAGAAAAAGAAAAATATAATATCATGAGAAATTAACAAAAAAACTAATATGCAAATGAAATACTTTCTTATATATTTGTGAATTTTAATAAACTTCAGTAAATTTTAACAGAAATTAATAGGAGAACATAAGGAAACTTTGATGTAGTAACTTGATAAATGTTATCGGACAACTCAAGAGGAAAACTTGGCAAGCTATTGTATCAACAAATATCTGATACCATTTTTTGACATAATATTTGAAAAAGAAAGAAAAGATTTTGTAATAATAATTGTAACGAAAATTGTAATTCCCTGGCACTCACATTTCAAGGTAGAGAATTTTTTTTTTCCAACGGTATTTCATGTTCGGATCGCGAACCTAAATATCGGCTGCGCGTCCGTTAGTATCATCAAATTTAAACTTCGTTATCTTCCTGATCACGCGGTTGAAAATAAAAATGGCGAAGAATCCCTACAATACGCGGTTATCGGCGCGACAATTATTTCCGCCTGAAGGGTTGGAGGGCGTTAACGACGACACGCCGCGGGCCGAACCGCCTCCCATAGAACAGCTGCGCAACACCGAAATCGAGACAGCCGAGCAGGAGCCGCCTCTCAGCTTGGGTGATCCGCCAGCGGTGTCGCACCAGCCCCTAAAACTAGCAAAGAAACCGCATACCACCAAACCTGGCCCTGATGATTCAGGGTGGGTTTCCACCCAAACATTGCTTGAGAGCCTTACTCAGCAAATTTCGGGGATTGTCAAGAAAGAGGTTGCCAAAGGCTTGAAGGACCTTCGGGAAGAACTCTCCATGGGGACTCCTAAGCCAAGTTTTACTACCTCGGTTCCCTCGTCAACCCATCCGGCTCCGCCTTTAGGCAGAGTAGAAGTACCCCCGCCGCTCTACCCCGTACCACCACCACCGGTGTTAGATCCTCATGGATCAAATTCCCATCACAAACGATGCAGTAGCCCAATGCGCAATTGGAAGCTGCAGTACGACGGGGACAACAAGAAACTCAGCTTGGAGGAATTCATCTTCCGGGCCGAGTTGTTAACCCATAACACCCTTCGGAGTGATTTTTCGCTCCTGGTCAGGAATTTTCACCTGTTGTTGAGCGACTCGCTCCTTAGTTGGTACTGGACCTTTTTACGGGGCACGCCTACTCCTACCTGGCATCAAATCAAAAATGCCTTAAAAGCTGATTGGGGTGGTCTCACCCTGGACGCCGACATCCACCGGCAGATGCTGGGCAGGCGACAGCAACCTGGCGAAACTTTTGCCATGTATTACCAGGCTTTGATTAGTCTGCGTAATCAACTCAAATTTCCCATGCCCGAACCCGAGTTTGTGCAGAGAGTACGGACGGGATTACTCCCGGATATCCAAGATAAATTATGTCTGCACCGTACAGACACTATCGGTCAGTTGAGGGCTTTAGTAAAGGAAATACAAGCCACGAAAGAACGATCCAGAGCTATGTTGCCGTCGTCTGCTCAACCTCGTGCCCGGGTTGAAGAAATTATGCCTTGGGGTACAGAGCCTGTAGACGTTGTCGAGCCATATGTCGACGCTGTAGGGGTCGTGGCAAAATACCAGCCACCTAAACCCAAATGTTGGAATTGCGATGCCGAAGGGCATTACTATCACGATTGTGACAGGGAGCCAACGGGCTTCTTTTGTTACGGTTGCGGCAGGAAGGGGACAGTCAAACCCCGCTGCCCCAACTGCTCTCAAAAAAACAAGACTCGGGTCGAGAGCAGCAACACCAGCTCTCGACCTCAACGAGCGATATTGTCAGCTGCGGAGGCGGGCGAGACTCTTCCCTCCCGTCCGCAGCCGTAACTCGAAGCCCTGAGGTTACCTCTCGTCCAGATGAGTTACTTACCTTTTCGGAAAAGCCTACTTTACCTGATGTGTCCTTGCCACCTAAACCAAATGTCGTAGACGTTGTCACCATCGAAGATGTTCTTGAGTCAGAATTTGAAGATGAGACGCCATGTATCACTCCCTGTCGAGCCGTTACGATTCTAGCGAGGCCAGAACAGCCCGCTAAGATTCAGGATACCGTTCCGCTTGTTTACCCTCGTAAACCACTCCATCAGCGGTTAAAGGAGTATCGAGCTGCTCGGGAGAGAATTTTCATGTCGACTCTAACACCCTCAAAATGTTCTGAAACCCGGGTACGACAAAGTACAAAAACCAAACGCTCGTCAGTACGTTTACGTGCCTTTTGGCGACGCGTTATTTCAAACCGACGTAAATTAGCCACGGCATTCGTGACAGTGCAAAAGGACGTAAGACCTTATGCCGAAGTTCAGATATTGGGAACTAAGTTGACTGGCTTACTAGACACTGGAGCTAGTGTGAGCGTCCTTGGTCAAGGATCTGAAAAATTGTTGTCCGATAAGAAAGTCGATTGGGCAAAATATCGATCCACGATCGAGGTAGCCAACGGGGCCAAGCCCGAAGTACACGGTCATGCTGACCTTTCGTGTCCAAAGCAAGTCACTCCGTTTTTATCTTGTTCCCAGTCTGACACAACCTTTATATTTGGGAGTCGATTTCTGGAAGACTTTTGGTTTAGCGCCAGATGTCCTAGGGTCGTTGGCCTCGTTGGATGCCCCGATCGCGGAATCGATTGATTCCCAACAACATATCCTGCCACCTGCTGAACAACGCAGGCTAGACTACGTCAAATCTCTTTTTCCATCTTTTGCTACCTTGGGTTTAGGAAAAACCAATCTTTTGGAACATGTGATTGATGTCGGTGAAGCCGCCCCGATTAAACAACGTTTTTACCCGGTATCGCCAGCTGTCCAGAAATTGCTGGATGCCGAGCTGAGCCGAATGCGCTCGCTTGGAGTGATCGAGGAGAGCCAGAGCCCGTGGAGCTCCCCAGTGGTACTCGTGCGGAAGCCCGGAAAGGTCAGGCTGTGTTTCGACGCCCGGAAAGTGAACTCGGTAACCAAAAAGGATGCTTATCCTTTGCCACACATAGATGGTATACTGAGTCGCATTCCGTCGGCTAAATTTATAACCAGCCTGGACCTGAAGGACGCTTTCTGGCAAATACCACTGGAGGAACGCTCCAGAGAGAAGACCGCTTTTACGGTGCCTGGCCATCCCCTCTATCACTTCACAGTGATGCCATTCGGTCTCTGCAACGCTCCGCAAACAATGTGCAGACTGATGGACAAAGTGATACCGTATACTCTCCGCGAAAATGTCTTGGTGTATCTTGATGACCTTTTGGTTTTGTCCGAAAACTTTGATACCCACTTAGAACTCCTGTCTCAAGTGGCCAGTTGTCTCAAAAAGGCAGGCCTGACAATAAATGTCGAAAAAAGCAAATTTTGCTTGAAAGAGACTAAGTACTTGGGGTACATAGTTGGAGAAGGGGGCATTAAGACAGACCCAGACAAAATCGCAGCAATAGTAAATTACCCGTCGCCTAAAACGCTCAAGCAGGCTCGTCGTTTTCTTGGCATGGCCGGTTGGTATCGAAAGTTCATTCCAAATTTCGCAGATCTGAGCGCTCCAATTACAGAAAAAATCTACTAAATATACGTGGACTGACGAAGCTCAGGTTGCTTTCGAAGAATTAAAGAAATTACTTACCACCGCTCCATTGTTGTCGAGTCCTGACTTTAATAAACCTTTCATTATTCAGTGCGACGCGAGTAGTCAAGGTGTCGGAGGCGTGCTTTTACAATTAGACGACGAAGGAAAAGAAAAACCAATCGCATATGTTTCTCAGAAGCTCAATTCTGCTCAAAGAAATTATACAGTGACCGAATTAGAATGTCTTGCGGCCATTATAAGTCTTAAAAAATTCCGTGCTTATGTCGAATTAATGCCATTCAAGATCATAACTGATCACGCTAGCCTGCAGTGGCTCATGAATCAAAAAGACCTTAGTGGTCGTCTGGCCCGATGGAGCCTAAAATTACAGGGTTTCAACTTCAGTATTGAACACCGTAAAGGAACACTGAATGTTGTGCCAGACGCCCTGTCACGAATTCACTGCGACCAAATAAATGCTAGCTCTTCAGAAGACCCTGGTCCTGAAATTGATCTTGATTCACCACACTTCCAATCTTCTGAATATACCGAACTTAAAGAACGTATTGAGAAAAATAAAGACCGTTTCCCGGATTTAATAGTTCGTGATGAATACGTTTACATACGAACTCAACCACGATCAGGTGATCCCGTTCAGGAAGAAGAAGCGTGGAAGTTATGGGTTCCTAGTGCATTAACTAAGGACGTTATATCTCGAGCGCATGATCCACCTTTAGCAGCTCACGGCGGAATTGGTAAAACCTTAGCAAGACTTCGCAGACATTTCTATTGGCCAGGTATGACAGTTGAGACACGTGAATACATACTGTCTTGCGACATTTGTAAAGAGGTGAAACCATCTAACACCACCTTAAGACCACCCATGGGCACACAAGTTAAGACCGAACGACCTTGGCAACGAGTTTATCTCGATCTCCTGGGTCCTTATCCTAGAACAAAGAAAGGAAAAGTCTGTATATTGATCGCTTTAGATCACTTTTCTAAATACCCTTTACTTGAACCTCTTCGAAAAGCCAGTACCTCGAACATCTGCACCTATGTCGAAGAAAAAATTTTCCATCACTTTGGAGTCCCTGAAACAGTGGTGACTGACAATGGGACACAATTTCGTTCAGCTCAATTTCAGAATCTTTTGAAAAGATATGGCGTGCATCATTTTCGCACTGCGGTATACTCGCCTCAAGCCAACGCCTCTGAGCGTATAAATCAATCTATTTTGTCTGGCATTCGGGCATACCTAAAAGAGGAGCACACCAAATGGGATGAGAAATTGAGCTGTATTGCCAGTTCATTACGTAGTTCAGTTCACCAAGCCACAAAATTCTCTCCTTATAAAATTCTGTTCGGTAATAACATGATTGAACATGGCTCTGCCTATGCATTATTACGACAACTATCAGGGGTGAATGAACCTATTGATGTGGATACCTCCGACAAACTTCGACTAATTCGTGGACAGGTAAAAGATAATTTAGACAAGGCTTTTGACAGAGGCGCCAAGCAGTACAATCTTCGATCGAAACCCGTAGAGTTCAAGGTAGGACAAGAAGTAGTCAGAAGAAACTTCCAGTTGAGTAATTTCGGGAAAGGCTTCAACGCCAAACTTGGAAAGAAGTTCGTCAAATGCCGAGTTAGAGCTAGAAAAGGTAATTCACTGTATGAGTTGGAAACCCTTCAAGGCAAGTTAATTGGCACTTTCCATGCCAAAGATATCAAACCGTGACTTCCTATTAATCTGTCCTGTAAATTTAATTATCAATTCTAAAAATATTTTGATTCCGTTATAAATTGGGAAACTCCACCGCGGCAATCCGTAATGGAGCTTCTCCTTCTATCCATATGTTTTTTCGGTAGCCCTAAGAAGGTATCCGACCAGCCTAACTGGTAGCGTGTGTGTGTCCAGAAGCCGCCTCTGCTCGCTTATGCGGTGGACACACCCTTTTTAAACCCCCTTTCTCCCATCCCAGTTAGCGTTCCTCATCCCTAATCATATCCTATCCCATACCCCTCCTTTAAATTTTAGTCAGTTTTACTCCCACCTTCTGAGTCAAGAGGCCCGGCCTGCAACCCTCGGGGTTGATGGTGACCCGGAACCTCTTGAGAATTGAGGATGTTGGCTTCGTCAGCCAGCAAGCCTACTCGGGGTTTCGGGGATCTCTTCACCTCGAGGGAAACAAGTCGGGAGGGGCTTTGCTTGCCCACTCTGCGGAACTGGCATCCGGGAACGTCGGGAGGACTCCCCGGAATTGCAGGGGTTGGCTTTTTGGTGTGCCAGCCACCTGACCGGGAGTTCCCTCCCGTCGTCGCCGGCTGCTGGCCTCTCGCGGAGTGGGTCGGTAAGGCTACCTTTCCTCGAAACTCTTCTCTTCCCCATTCGGGGTAGCTGGAAGTTCATCGCCAGCTATTCCTATACTCAATCATTTTACCCTTTGCTGAATTACCCGCAGATATGATGGTTTAACCGCCATCATCGCAGAATAAATAACATCACAACTCAACCAATTTTGTCGTATCGATTTTACTAGCCTGATCTATTCTTGCTCTATTTAGATAGTTTTCAATTTTCTGGAAAATCATTCCAACTTTCAATTTTGTTTTCACCACCCTTGCCTGCAACCTGCGTGCTTGCCCTTGGGTGGTCTCATGGTTTCATGGTCTCATGATCTTACGTTCCAATGCATAACGAAAAGTATCGAGACATCTCAGCATTGTACAATTCTGACCTTCAGGGTTCATACGTCTCGGCACATCACAGGTCTCTTTCCAATGTGGTAAAACTCGATTTTGCCTGGTTTTCGAACCACAATTTTCCAATGTTTCGAACGACCAAGTAGTGGTCACCGCAGATAATTCTGCTCTATCATCTTAGTTTTCTTTTCATTTTGGTAAATTTCAATTCCCTGTTACGCCCAATTTTTACCCCACCCATTTTATCACAACCCCTATAATTTCTTTAGTATTTTCGATTTGAAGTCCGGCACTTCAACTTGTCCCATACCTTAGCAAAGACTGCATTACAAGGGATCTGGCAGGAGATCACCTTTTCATAGGTTAAGTTTTTTCATCGCAAATTTTATGACAACCCCCACCTCCGGACTCCCGTGAACAGCAGCGCCCTATCGTTGGAGTCTGGAGGGAGTCGGATCCGAAGAACGGATGTTCATCTTGGGTCTGGGATGACCGCGAGGGGTTGGGTTACAGCCACCACCCTTACCATCTGTTTGTTCTGTGAACAACAAGCCTTTAGGTCCTCACGCTTCGGGCTGGTCCGAGATGAGATAGCAGCTCTCTCTTACTGACAGGGAGACCCGCCTCTCATTAGGGCAGGCTCTCTCTGCCAGTACGAGAGAGTGGCCAAGTTGGTGCAGGACCGAGCTGACCTCTCATTAGGGTACAGGGAGGTCCAGCATTAATTTTGGCCGGCTAGCTCAGTCTCGGGCTAGACTCGGGTCGTGGGTCGTACCACATGTTGGGCACCCGTACATTCCCTGACCTTTTTTTCAGCTCCTTTGATCTCGGGGGCCGAGCTCAAAGTACCTGATGGTGTTGTGGTCAGGGCCAAACATTGGCCCCGATTCTCTGTTCTGAAAACCATAAAACATCATTTCTATTTCACGCCGCCTATGGCTGGCGAAAAATTTTATCGTCGGCAGCTCAACCAAAATTTTACGGCGCCCGTTGGCGGGTACCGCAAGAGGGCTGTCTCTCGGACTGCGAACGCAGAGTTTTGGAGCTAAAAATAGCACCAAAACTCGGCGCTCGCAGCTCGAGGGACAGTTAAAGCGAAGAAAAATTGCGGCGCGGACCTGGCGATCGAGGCAAAATGTGCACCTCGAGCCCGGTCCCACAGAAAAATTGCCGCGACCGAGAAGCTCGAGCTGGCGCAAAAGTGCACGGTGCACCCAGCTGCCTCGAGCCAGGCCCCAGCCACAGCGAGAAGCGTAGCTCGATCCCGTTGGCATCGACTCGCACATCGGCGGTAAGCGCGTGATTGGCTGGCGCGGCGATGTGTGAGTGGATGGCAGTGGGATCGGCAACGGCACGCGCTGGAGGCACGCGGACGGCCGGCCGGCAGATCGCGAGCGTGGCGTCGGTTTTTCGAGAGTCAGTTTTGGTTTTGGGAAGAGGCAAGTCGTGGTTCAGCGAAAGTTCGAAAGAAAAAGTCGGAAAATTTAATTTTGAGGACGAGAAGTCGGTGAAGTAGCGTGGAAGTTGATCGCGTTGTGATAAAGCCGCCGAATGAAGTTTTTTTGATAAATGTACGGGAAAAGTTGGGTGATAAGAAAATTAAGGCGGTGATTGAGGGAAGCGTGATTTTAAAGTGCGGTTTATCGGACAAATAAACTAACTAAAAAACAAACAAGAAAAAATTGAAAACGACTTAAGGTAAAAAGGGAAATCTGTAAGCAACGCGTACCACGCAGGTTCCTCACGTGCCGACTCTGACAATATTAAAATAAAGAAAATCAAATAAAAAGACTCGATCCGAATAAGAATTATTTATTGTAAAATTGATTTTATAACAAATATATGCTGTGCCCAGTGTAATAGCCCTGAAAAGAAAAGAACTGTAAAAGAAAGTTAAGTTAAGATAACGGAAACAATTATAAAAGGCAAGGAAAATGTGGAAATTACCGTTCGATTTTTTTTTGTGGTTTTGAGGCTTGAGAGTAATGAAAGGAACATTGTACTTAATGAAATGATTTAGGCCCTGATAAAGTGATTAATTATAGTAAACAGATGTAAAAATTCCCGTAGGTGGGAAATTAAATCATATGGCAATCAACGAAAAATAAACCTACTGGACAAATAGAATTAAGTTTAAATTAACGTTAAAACTAACTAAATCTAATATATGAAAAGAACTAATGGAACAGATAAGTTAAATTACTGAAATAAATAATAGAAAAGTTTTTTTTAAATTATAAAGAAATATCTAACTAAGAAATTCCATTAAAAGGAAAATATAGTAACAAAATTACAGTGATGTTTATGTAACAATTGATTAATTAAGTGATGCAATGGACACTAAATTGACTAAACTAGTGAATACGAACTACTTAAAGGAAGACTTAGGTGCATACGTAAATAAATAAACGAATAGTTAGGTGCTGTGGCTAGAGGAGACAATAAATAAGAACATAACCAAATAAACAATACTGTGACCACCAATAACATAAGTGAGTAACGAAAGGAAAAACCCAGACGATAATAACCTAAATTAAGTGAACTTCGACCTAAGCAGTTAAATAAATATTAGAGACCGACGTAGACACCCAAGAAAATTTTTTTTTTTAATTATCAGTGGTGCAAAAACTTCATGAAACTAAGTGGATCTAAAAGAAGTATAATTATAAGTGCTGGTCAAATTTCAAACAACCTGAAATAAATACAGGGACAGAGCATTAAAAGGATCAATAAATAAATAAATCACAACAAAAAAAAAATAAAATAAATCAATAAATAAATAAATAACAATATGAGAAATACAACAAATCAATAAATAGATAACACTATAAGAAATAAAAAAAGAAATCAATAAGTTCAAAACCAAAAAAGACTCACCTGATGACCGGGTTCCTGACGCAGCTGGGACACACCGACACCACGTCGGGGCCAAAAGAAGAGGCAGGGTGTCGGGCGGCGGCAACAGCAACGTCATCGGCAGCAGCTCATCAGCAGCCTCAACAGCAGTTCATCAGCAGCTTCATCAGCAGCTTCAGTAGCAGCAAGGCGCCCACCGTTAAAGCTAAGATTGTAATATGATTGTAGATAAGAAGAAAAAATAATATCAGGTATGTTTACTTATCTCTAAATTTTTCTCTTGGTCCTCCTTCTCCGCTCACTTTCGGCCATCGTGGGTAGTGGTGATGATCTCGGTCACGATGATTTAAGGTAAATTCTAAAATTTTTTTTAAGGGACCTCCCCATAATTTTTGAATGGCCAAGGGGAGGTCAAAGGGTGGTTGGGGCATAGGCCAGTGGGGGTTCATCTCGACCCGAACCCCCCGTCAGAGTCAACCACAGGCAGTTGCAGGGATTCGGCCTGCACTGTCCTTTTCCGCCCCTCTCGATTGTTTCGTTCCGTCGCGGGAGAAAATTTCGTTGTTGGTGGGCCGTTCCGGGTGGCGCAGCGCGGCCTTTCGGCAAACCCCCCCACACTACCGCATAATGCTAGCCTGCCAGCTCCCGCAGCCGCACACCCCCGGACGAGGAACTTAGCCGGGTCCTCGAGGCACCAACCCGCAACAAAGCATATGCTCTATGTGCTTCAAAAATCTAAACCAAACTTAAGAAATGCCATCATTAAAAATGCAGATCCCGAGGTTATAAAAACACTTTGTGAAATCACGCTTAACACTCTAAAAGGAAATCATATGCCTCATGGCAAAATATATAATTCGCTGTGCAGGTATAAAAAGGATATGCGAAAATTAGTTGACGCAAAAGGCTCTGTAGCAAGACAGCGCAAATTACTAGTACAACGCGGAGGATTTTTACCAGTTTTATTAGGAAGTGTACTATCGGGTGTAATAGGTTCGTTAATTGAAAAATATGCATAAAGCTAACAGCCTTAACAAAATGCTGCTTCTTTCACCAGAAGTGTATAATACTTTAAAGAATAACATTGAGCAATCTGCAAATCTATCATTATTTGATAAATCAATGGATAAGATATTAAAAAGTAAAGATCTGTCTGACAAAGAGAAATGGTATAATTACAGGAATGAATTAATAAAGTTTTTCAATGTAAAACGTAAAAAGACACAAGTTTTCGAAAGAAGGAAAACTGAAATCCCCGTTCAAGAAAATTTGCCAGTTAAACATAAGAGTTTGAGAGATAGTTCTACTCAAACAAAAATTATTTTTAAAAAAGATGAATCAACACAAGCCTCACCGGTAAAGGAAAATATATTTGAAAAGACACCTTTCGAGATAGAAGAATTTATTTTTGAGGAGCCGCGTGAAAAAACACCGCCAAGGAGGTCTTTATCAGACTTTATTTTTGAGGAGCCGCGCGAAAAAACACCGCCAAGGAGGTCTTTATCTCCAGCTGCTAAGCGACGTTTATCGGCTAGTGGGATAGCAAAAAGTCTTAAGCCTCCTGCAAAAGTACCAAAAGTTCAAGATAAAGACTATAGAGTAATAACTGGCACTGACGGTATAACACAGTATACTGTACCTACGGATATGAGTGTTGACGAAGTTGCTAGTTTTATAGAGGAGTTAGAACAAGACGCTCCCAAAGAGAAGCCCCCGACTAAACAGCCTATATTAAGGCCATCGCCACTAGATCCCGGCCAATACGAGCTTGCATTCCCAGTGAAAAAATGACTGCGGCAAAGTGAGCGCTTAAAAGGTAAAAAAGAGCGAAGTTCGAGCGTACCAGACGTACCTTGGGTTAGGTTTTAAAATATAAAAATGCCTGTGGATATAGTAAATAACGACTTTTACGTATGTCTTTTAAGCAACAATTCTATGCAATTTTATCCTGAAAACACTCTGTCAGCTTTTACAAATGCACTTGCTAGCCCATGCAAGTTTTCTAATAGCTGGTGCGTTGGAGTAACTGAAATTTCATTACCAAATTATGACATAAATGAAGAGAAGAAGATGAAGCGCAATGTAGCTGATGCAATAAATGATAACAGCTTTAAAAGAGTGAGGCGCGAAACACCTAACAACCAGTTAAAAGAAATAAGAGAGCAACAAAAAACAGAACTGAAATCATTGACAGTGAAAATAAATGACAATGTTAAACTTGAGTGGACAAAAGAAAGTCTTGAACAAGCTAGCTATAGAGCTGGGCAGGTGAATTTTTCAGCATTTCTACTAACATTTTACCATGCAGTCAGCCCTTCTTGGTATACTATGTTTTTGGACGACGTCAAAAAAGCAATGTGGGATCGACTGGAAGCTGACTTTTTGGATAATGTGATACCTTAAATAAGCTACACACAAGAGCCGGAAGAGTTTATACTACACATTTATCAAGGGAAAAAAACTTCGGAAAATGTCGTTTTAAAGTATAAGGACTATGAGTCAGTTGAGGCATTTGTTGACGACTTTATTGGGCAGATTCCTAGAAGGAAAAGAAAGCATATTGTCATACAGAATGCAATCGATAATTACACACATCCTGCTCTTAGCATTAAAAAGGCCCGAGAAAAAGCAATAAAAGGTACCGCTAAAAAGGTGCATGACATGTTTGAACTACGGTTAGAAGACTTGGAAGTGACAATAAGGATAAAAAAACCATTACCATCACACCTTAATGTTAAAGATCTTGTCACGCTTTTAATATCAGATGTGCATTTTGACGATCCGACAATTAGCGAACAAGAAAAGCAGAAAAAGATTATTCAGATTAAAGATACAATTTTCGGTATTCTAAATAGGCTAAAAAAAGATTCAATAACTGCAAAAGCAACCGATCAGCGACAAATTACTAAAGATAGTGATGTTTTGGATGTACCATACGAAAAGCAAAGTTCAGGAGAATACTTGACAACGCCAGTGCCTATTAATACAAATATAAACAATTTGTCGGATTTCTTTACGGATATATTTCTTCAGACGCCTGAAGAAAAGCGTAAACCTGATGCAATACTTTCGGAAATAAAAGAATCATTCAACACTGCGGGACTACGTCAAGAGCATATGACAATCATTGACAAAATTAATGGTCTGGAGAGTACTGTCAATGAATTAATACAAAGATTCCCCCGAGAATCTATGGAAATATCAAAAAGATGTCATGATAAAAATTTGATTTTCATCTACACCGACATTATTAAACCGAGAATTATTGGCGATAAATCGTGTGAGGGTGTACTAAGATTTGAACATGTAGAATACTGTCCTATCGAGAAAACATTTATAGAAGGTATTTCTATAAAAATAACTGACAGCCAGGGCGAATTGATTAATTTTAAACCAAGCTATATCCCGACTTATGTGATGCTCCATTTTAAAACACAATAAACTATAAATATATGTGCATCCCCAGACAGTTTTCAATTTGATAGCACTTTGCCTGACTTTAAGCCCTTAAGAAAAATGAATTCGTATTATACGCGATACTACTTACTGCAAAGTGGTGGTAACTTGTCGGATATAGGTGAGCTGTACCGAGCGCCGCTTACTTATCAGCAAGGAAGAGGTATTGGCGGTTTCTTCAGCGGACTATTTCGCTATTTACAGCCATTAGTTGCTTCAGGCGCTAAAGTTATAAAACAGCAAGCACTGAAAACTGGGAAGGCAATACTGCAAGAAATTGGCAGTAAGCCGGTTAAGGAAATTTTAAAAGACCAGGGAAAAGCTGCTGTACAAGACCTAGCCCAAAAAGGTATAAATAAACTCTTCGATAGCATGGGCGGCGCAGGTATAAATAATCGCACAATTATTAAAAGAGCTAATCCATTTACGACATTACGCTTAACCAAGTCTCCTAAACGAAAAACACCTTCAGAACAAACAAAACGGGATACGAAAAAAACAGCAAGCAAGAAGAAAAAGTCTATAAAAGGCAAACGAGGTTTTTGTAAACGAGCATTGGATATTTTTGATAAATAAACAAAATGTCTACGTATAACGAGTGCATGAAATCTGAGCTAGATCTTTTCTCTACACCAGTTATTCAAAGTAATATTTTAAAAACCGAAGAAGTAGCATACAAACCTATAGCCTCATTAGATAACTCATCAGTTTTGGAATTTGTCTCGCTGGGACATGGAGATACATATCGTGACTTGTCAAGTATATACCTACGTTTAAAAGTGCAACTGATTAAAATTAAGGATGGAAAAGAAGAACTTTATACCGGAAGAGATAGTAACGTAACTGCCGCAGATGGTTCCATAAAGACTGTGACTGATGATGGTCCTGGCGTTGTCAACAACGTGCTTCACTCGCTCTTTCGCCAGTGCACTATTTACCTAAACGGGAGACCGGTTGTTCAAACTTGGTAATGTGTTCCCGGGATTCACAGTAAATGAAAACATCATGCTACATTTCATCGCTGCCCGAACGGCTTATATTGTCTTAATCTGTGTGATCTCTAAATTGGAGGCCCCCTTATCCTCTTATTACTATTGGTCTGAAGAGTTACTACTCACTTCTATATGTAAGATTGCTTAAAACTAAACTACTAGAAAAGGCTATCACTTAACTTAAATTTCCCGCGATGTTTGCTGATGATGTTGGAGGGTTGTGTGTGCTGGGCGTATATGTTGGTCTGCTGATGCTCGTGCTGATGTTGGGTTATGCGGTTATGTGTGTGTTTGGGTGCCGTGAAGCTCCGCGGTGATATGCTGATACGTGTATGTTGTAATGCTTGTTGTCTTGTGGCGATGAGTTTATGGTGTATGATGTGTGTGTGTTGTTATGCGTGATGTGTTCGTGGTGCTATGTTGAGAAATATGTTGCGATGCGTGATGTTACGTTGATGAATATGTTGTGCCTGATTCTCGAGAAGATCCAGTATAGCTCGCCTGAACTGGTGACGATGTAGGCGGTAAGCCAGCTATAGGCCGTGCTTTCGGATTTCGGGGGAAGTCCAGAGCTTGATCCCTCCCTTCAAAATTTCATACATAATTCAGGTTTTATATAATCAATCCTGGAATCACTCACCTTCCCTCCTCACTAGACTGACTTTCTGCACCTTTTTGTTTTCCTTTTTATAACTCCCGACTTGTTTTGTATTTGCGCACTCTTAATTTTTCCACTACTTATTTTGCTCGTGTCTTCACTGTCGGGTGTCTCCTTCCAAAAAGAACGTGGACAAGAGCCGGAAGCAATGGGTGGCCATGTCACTTACGTGTGGCCCACCCAAGTGGGTGCCGAGTATAAGGCTGTTTCCTGAGCAGCTTCTCTGGCGCCATTCGGCTTTTGCATATTTTTTTTTTTTTATTGCCTTCAATTTTACCATTGTCGCAACATTGTCCTAATTTCATCGTCCTCCCCGCTGCTTTCCTTTCCACAATGCTCTTTATGAGGCGAATATTGTTTACTAGTGCCGTGTGAATTGATCCCTTGGAGAGTTTGTGACCTGGGGTTTGCGCGCTGGGTGATATTCCTGAGAATGACCAGAGCATGTATCGCAGACTTAATCCCACAGATGGCGTTGCGGCTCCATTGTTACCTAACGACCTACGTGACTACGTCATGATGGCACTTACATTTTGTTCCTAACCTCACATCGGTCTCGGGAACACATTACAAACTGACAATAATTACAATTATAGGGCATATATTGAAAACTTGTTAAATTATGGCAAAGATGCGGCTTCGACACATTTAGAATCTGTTGGCTGGTATATCGATGAAAACAGTGTGGAAATTGTTCAAGATGGTGGCCAAAATACAGGTTACACGGTAAGAAAAAGACTTTTCGATAGGAGCAACGTTGTCGAGCTAATGGGAAAAATACATGCTGATATGTTTAACCAAGATAAATTATTAATGAACGGTGTAGATCTACGCATTGTGTTATCACTTGAAAAACCCGAATTTTACCTTTTGTCAAAAGATGATGGCAATTCTCCACGAATTAAGATTGTAGAGGCCACAATGTACATGAATCACGCATCTATTAGCCCCAGCATCATGCTGGCTCATGAAACCGTTTTACAACGAACCAATGCTGTATACCCATACAAACGAGTCGAGGTTAAAACATATACTATACCTGCAAACACATTCACATTATCCTTAGATAATATTGTCATAGGACAGTTACCAAACTTGTTGGTGTTTGGTATGGTTGATAACGACGCATATACAGGAAACCAAACAAAAAATTCCTATAATTTTAAACATAATAACATCACAAGATTTAATTTATCAGTAAATGGTGTCCAGATACCGAATCAGCCTATAGAATTTGATTATTCAAAGGAGCAACCTATTAGTACAAGAGGATACATCTCCTTGTTCAAAGGAACTGGAATACATTATTTCGATAAAGGACATCAGATTTCAAAGAAATTCTTTGACAACGGTTGTTTTCTTCTTGCTTTTGATTTAACTTCTGACCGTTCATATAATTCAACCTGTGGGAATCTATTAAACCAAGGTACGGTTAGAATTGAAGGAAGATTTAAGGAGGCTCTGAAGACAACAGTGACCTGTGTCGTCTATGCCGAATATGACGGGAGTGTGGAAATCGACAAAGATAGGAACGTATACACTAGCTTCTAAAAACCTATATAAGATGATGCAATTTAGAATTAATCACAGTGCATAGACAGTGAAGCCAGCTATCATGAGTTGCCTGATAAATGTCGAATACTTTTCTGGAGGTTGCTTGACCTTCTTGAAAAAGGTTTCTTTTGCGGGATTCACTGCACAAAGTAAATTATTTACAAAGGAAATTATCTTCAAATACCCTACATCAACTCCAGGATGTATCGAGCAGTCAAATAAGTTGGGAAACATTGAACTTAGACGTTTAGATGAAGACTTAATAAAAACATTAGCAAAATTTACTACAATACTTGTTTGTGACGCATCAACCAAGGAGTTTATAAATAACTATGTTACATCCTATACCAAGGTTATTGACGTAGGGACAGCGACCCTGGATTCGGAACAAGAATGAACACGATCGATCTTACAAAGTTACTAGCAAATAACCCTATTACAAAAAGGTTTTTTAGAGGTGTATTTGCTTGTGACCGTCTGCCAAAAGAAATAAAAAAACCCGCATGCGTCATAGCTAATACGGACCCTGCACGAAAGAGCGGCACTCACTGGGTTGCGTTTTTCATTCCAGAAAAAGGCCCTGCAGAATACTTTGACTCGTATGGTAAACCCCCCAGTAACAGGCTTTTTCGCAACTTCTTACATACAAATTCAGATGTGTTTGTAAATAGTAAAAAACGATTACAAGGTGCACTTTCATCTACCTGTGGTCATTATTGCTGTGTGTATCTGTATTTTCGGTGTAAAGGAAAAAGTTTAAAGCATTTTCTGCAACAATTTTCCTTCAATGATTTTAGACTAAATGATAATAAAGTCGTGAATTTATATCGCAAAATATACTTGAGAAAATTTTTAAAATATGGCGGGGGTAAATATAACCAGTTATGTATACCGGAAAATAAGAGTATAAATACGAAACGCTGGTGATGTACATTTAATGTTGAGGTATAAGCCTCCGCTTCAAGATGGAGCCAGCATCTAAAGCTAAAAAACCTAAACAATTAAGTGCAAAAAATGTGTGTGCAGAAGAGTTTAAAGTGATGGAAACAAAATCCAAAAAACAAAAACTTCGTCCGATACGGAAAAGAGGTAAAAATCAATCAGAGATCCCGGGCGAAAATCTTTTGCTAAACTATACGTATCATCTGGACCATCACCATAATCAGAAAGTTGTCCTCGGATTTGATCCGATCTCGTTTGAGGCAAAGATAGTCTTTCACCGTCATGGCTCAGCGCCTGTCTCAACATTTTACTCTGGATGGCTGGAAGTTTTCAAACATCTAACCAAACTAAAAGACGAGGTTATTCCAGACATGTTCCCGCCAAACCAAGAGGAGCTTCAGACGAAATACACAATCCCTGTTGGTACAGGAAATATTGAGCTGACCCTTAATGAACTCTACAGATTTATTGATATGCAGGATTTCTTCAAGATTGTAATGTTCCACAATAACAATGCTGCCGAAAGTGCGAAGGAGTACTATAGGAAATATTGCGAAAAGTGTAGAAGTAAAAATTTAATTTTGCTACCTGAAGAAGACTTTTTTATACCGTCTAGAACCTCTTATGTACATCTGAATTATTCTAGACTCTTCTTTGAGATACCTTTGTATTGCAGTACCAACATTCTGTTTGATATAATAAACATTTAATAAATTTTTAAATAAAATACATGAGGTTTTTTACTTCAATTTATAATTTTATTGATTAACATATACAGGTACATATTTACACAGTTTTGCCGAGCGCAACGAATAAAAGATACATTATTGTGGTTTTTACAAGGAAATTGATAATTTGTAAGTTCACTTAGTCTAGGTATTTCACCAAGCTCGATGATTTCTGAAGTCGGTGTGTATTTCCTGACAAATGAAGCCTTGATTTCGCCTTTTACATACACTCTTGTATCTTTAAATCTTGAAAACACTTCGGGTAAATTGTTGTAGCTGATGTCTCCGTCATTCCAACGTAGACCATTTATATTCTGCACGTCATGCAGGACTTGTCGTCTTGCCTTCGATGACAGCTCCTGGTATGGGTAGGGAGGCAGGAAATGATAAGCATCTGGGATGATTTTTCCAACAGCAAGGACGGCAAGTTCTTTAACAAAATACTGGCCATTGTTTCCGCACACAAACTGGATGTCCAAAATAAATTTGTCCATATTATCGGTTGGAACATAAATTCGGTATGAGCTAGAATCAAACGCGCATGATTATATATGTTTTTTCACTCAGGCGTCTTGTTTACCTTCTCCCCGAGGCAGCTTCACGGACCATTTTACCTTGATTTCTAGCTTTCGCATTTTGCTTACCCGCAAATGCATCGGCCGTGGCCCAAGGGACCACGTGTGTATCATGATGATGACATAAGATTATAGAACCTGGCTCTTCATCGAGCTGCTCCGGCCAACAGCTTTTGCTTTTTCACCTTTATTTTCAGGCGTCTTGTTTACCTTCTCCCCGAGACAGCTTCACGGATCTTTAACCTTTATTTCGCATTTTGTTTACCCGCAGATGCATCGGTCGTGGCCCCAAGAGGGCCACGTGTGTGCCGGCATAACAGCATCAGAACCTGATTCTTCGCGCCAGCAGCTTTTTTGCACTTATTTGCAGGCGGCTTGTTCGGCATCGCGATTTTTTCGCTCTTGCTATCAAAAAACCCGGTAGAGCATACCTGCTTCCCCGCACTAGACAGCTTCACGGACCTTTTACCTTTATTTCTAGCTTACGCATTTTGCTTACCCGCAAATGCATCGGCCGTGGCCCCAAGAGAGCCACGTGTGTGCCGACATAACAGCATCAGAACCTGATTCTTCCTCAAACGCCAGCAGCTTTTTTTCTTCTTTGTACTTATTTGCAGGCGGCTTGTTCGGCCCCGCGATTTTTTTGTCTTGTTATCAAAAAACCCGCTAGAGCATACCTGCTTCCCCGCACTAGGCTCGGCCATCCTATCGACTGGCTCTGCTCGGCCCCGCGATTTTTTGCTCTTGCTATCAAAAACCCGGTAGAGCATACCTGCTTCCCCGCACTAGGCTTAGCCATCCTATCGACTGGCTCTTTCCAAAACCGGTTCTTACCCCCCGTCCCCCCCACACACAACACCAGCTCTCTCCTTCCAGCCAGTCACCTGCAATAGCACAGATCGACGGCGACTTTATTTTTATCTTTTACCTCCCAATGCTTCGAACAAGGACTAGTCTTTCCCGCACCAGCCTAAGGTACCAGATACCAGCCGGTGGGTACCGCTTAGCAGAAAAACCCATGGTAGCAACTCCATACAACACCCTGGTGGGTCACCCTTGCGCGCATAATACAAAAGTGTTCGGAGGTGGGATACTTACTACTAGAATGCAATCGATAATTACACACATCCTGCTCTTAGCATTAAAAAAGCCAAAGAAAAGGCAGTAAAAGGTACCGCCAAAAAAGTACATCAAATGTTTGAACTACGGCTAGAAGACTTGGAAGTGACAATAAGGATAAAAAAACCATTACCGTCACACCTTAATGTTAAAGATCTTGTCACGCTTTTAATATCAAATGTGCATTTTGACGATCAGACAATTAGCGAGCAAGAAAAGCAGAAAAAGATTATTCAGATTAAAGATACAATTTTCGGTATTCTAAATAGGTTGAAAAAAGATTCAATAACTGCAAAAGCTCCTAATCAGCGACAAATTACTAAAGATAGTGATGTTTTGGATGTACCGTACGAAAAACAGAGTTCAGGAGAATACTTGACAACGCCAGTGCCTATTAATACAAATATAAACAATTTGTCGGATTTCTTTACGGATATATTTCTTCAGACACCTGAAGAAAAGCGTAAACCTGATGCAATACTTTCGGAAATAAAAGAATCATTCAACACTGCTGGACTACGTCAAGAGCATATGACAATCATTGACAAAATTAATGGTCTGGAAAGCACAGTCAATGAATTAATACAAAGATTCCCCCGAGAGTCTATGGAAATATCAAAAAGATGTCATGATAAAAACTTGATTTTCATTTACACCGATATTATTTGTTGTAGTTGGGGGGAAGAAAGTTATAGGTGACGGGAATAAAATGCACTTTTCCACTATTGACTTTCACTTTAATGGTGTTCTGTGCTATCGCTACAAATTATACGGTGGCTTGCTGACTGCGCTATTCCGCTGGCTCCTGGCTGATGCGTGTGGCTCGAGTCGCTGGTACCAAGTGCCCGATCGTAATTAGCTGCCCGTTCTCTGTACCCAAGAGAGCGGTGTGATGTTAATTAGATGGCGTGGGATGTTGTGCTTGCTCCATATTCTCTTTATTGAAGAGGATATGTGATGCGTAGAGTACTCCTTGCAGCATCGTCGAAAATATGGCTAGACGAGAGTAGATGAGGCGATCGTCCGTGGTCAGTGTTACCGTGCGTTTAGATTCCTTGGAACTTGAACATTCTGGCCCGCCTTGAAATCTCCCAGATTTCAATAAAAGTGCAGGATGGTCCGGTAGAATTGGGCGTTATTGATGAAATGGTAAATTAGTCATTAACTTCTTGCAGCAATGCGTAATATATGATGTGGATGCGTTATAGTCAGCATTTAAACTTGTCAGTGTAAGTGCAAAGGATGGGATAGGTACAGTAATGTAGAACAAATTAAGTGAGGTTACCAATTGCACATTTAACCATTAGTAAATTCAAATTCAAATTCAAAATTCAAAATTCAAAATTCAAGGAAAGAAACGGACAAACATTTCAAATAATAAGGAAATTCCTCGCGTTCATAACTCATACATAATGCAAACATTTTAATTTTTTTTTTTTTTGTTTTTTTTTTTTTTTTTTTTTTATTCGAGAGGAAGATCCTGGGATTTATCTAAATTATCGCTGGAGGTATTTATCGGTAATAAGCAGAGTTTTGTTATGGGCCGTCTCAATATACCCCTTTGCGTTTTTAATGTTACGACGCGAACGAGGTGGTCGCTGCCAGGATGGAGTTCAATTACTCTTCCCAAAGCCCATTGATTGGACGGGAGACACTAATTTTTAATAAGGACTAAATCGCCGATTTCCAAATTTTTTGAAGCTCTTAGCCATTTCGGACGTTGCTGAAGGCGTGATAAATAATCTCGACTCCATGCTTTCCAAAAATTTTGTTTTATCTGCTGAAGCAAATTCCATCTGGTGAGTGCATTAACCCTTGAATTTGTAAAGTCTTGTTCAGGTGGGGCCAAGAGAGAATCGCCTATTAGAAAGTGGCCGGGAGTAAGAATTCCAAGGTCATTGGGGTCATCGTGAAGTGGACACAAAGGGCGCGAGTTTAAACATGATTCTATCTGAGAAAGAACAGTGGACATTTCCTCATAGGTGAGCGGGACGTTTCCTATAATTCTCTTTAAATGATATTTAATGGATTTCACTCCAGCCTCCCATAAACCCCCAAAATGAGGAGAGGCTGGAGGAATAAAATGCTAATCGATTCCATTAATGCTGACCAGTTTCGATGCTTGTCGAGTACCTTCATTATAAGCCCTTCTTATTTCTTGGTCAAGCTGATTCCTTGCTCCTATAAAGGTAGTACCACAATCTGAGTAAATATTTCGACACAAACCTCGCCTGGAAATGAAACGTTTTAAACAAGCTAAAAATGCTTCAGTTGTGAGATCACTCACAACTTCGATATGCACAGCTTTCGTGCATAAACATACAAAAATGACCACGTACCCCTTGTAAGTTTTACCTCCTCGCGTGCGAGAGGTTCTAAGCTGAAAAGGTCCTGCGTAATCAAGACCAACATTTGAGAAGGGGCGAGATGGGCGAACTCGAGGGGGTGGTAAAGCTCCCATGAGCTGATTCCTGGTCTTACATGAATTTTTAAAGCATATGACACATTTGCCGATAATATTTTTGACCGCCCTTTTTCCATTTACAATCCATGTAGTTCTCCTTAAAATAGAAAGAGTTAATGTAACGCCGCCGTGTAAGCAAAGTCTGTGTGTGTAATCGATAAACAATCTAGTTAAATGGCTTTCGGAGTGAAGAATTAAGGGGTGCTTCTCAAAATATGCCAGCGAAGAATATTCAAGTCTTCCTCCTACCCTTAACAGGCCCTCATGATCTAAGAACGGGTTGAGCGAAATTATTTTGCTATTTTTATTGAGCGGCTTATTAGAAGCGAGAAAAGTTATTTCTTCTGAAAAGAATCTACTTTGCTCATGCATTACCCAAAACGAGCGGGCTTTGTCTAATTCAGCTGAGGAAATCCAAGTTGAATCCTTGGGCATTTCGATTCGACGCAGTTTATTAATAAATCTTTGAGCCAAAGCTGTGACTCGGAGGAGACGGGAAAAAGAGGAGAATCTGTCTAAAACCTTTGTAAAATAAGTGTGATCTTTATTTGAACCTTGTCCTACGAATGACTTTACGTGTTTAATTTCCAATAGTTCGGGAATTGAATCAGGAATTGGATGTGAGGGCCATGCTTGCCTTGATCTGAGGAGCCAATCAGGTCCTTTCCACCATAGCTTATCATTTATTTTGTCTATTTTCGAAATGCCTCGACTGGCTAAATCGGCGGGATTTTCTTCAGATTTTACATGTCCCCACGAAATTTGAAATGGATCGAGATAAGTAAGAATTTGGGATATCCTATTACGGACAAATGTTTTAAAGTGGGACGGATGTCGATTAATCCACGAGAGAACAATTGTGGAGTCTGTCCACAGAAAGGTTTTGATTTCCTTTGAAGCAATGGAAGGGAGAAAATTTTTTACTAGCCTGGAAAGTAAAACAGCTCCGCAGAGTTCCAACCTTGGTATAGTGAGAGCCTTTGATGGAGTTACTTTAGTTTTTGCTACGAGAAGATTTACTTCAATATTTTGACCGTTTTGTACTCGGAGGTAAAGCACAGCCCCATAAGCCTCTTCCGACGCATCACAGAAGCCGTGAAGCTGTACTTCGCTAGTAGGTTCTGTACTAACGTATCTATTTATCTTAATAGTGTCTAATTTGTTGAGCAAACCGACGATATCACACCATTGTTTGGATAAATTTTCAGGGATGGGTTCATCCTAAGAAAGGCCTTCTTTCCACAACAACTTCATGAATATTTTCATCGTGACGGTAATAGGGGCTAACCACCCTAAGGGATCATAAATTCGGGAAATTTCGGCAAGAATTTTTCGTTTTGAGTGCGGGTTTTCGTGATATTTTGGTTGAAACACGTACGAGAAAAAATCTTCGGAAGGAGTCCAGCGCAGTCCTAATGTTTTTATTACGCTATCAGTGTTGATGATTAGAGATGAGCCGCACGAACGATCAGAATCGGGGATGTCGGCCAAAACATCCTCAGAATTAGAGGCCCATTTCCTTAATTCAAACCCTCCGCGCCTTAAAATGGAGTCAACCTGTCTCCTACATTCGCGAGTTTTTTCCAATGTGTCGCTTCCGGAAAGAATATCATCGACATAAATGTCGTTCAAGAGTATCCTTGCCCCGAGGGGGTAACTTTGACCCTCGTCCTTAGCTAACTGTTGTAGGACACGGATAGCCAAAAACGGTGCGCTCGAAACTCCAAAAGTTACCGTCAAAAGGCGATAATCAGAGGGACAGTCATCAGAGCTTGAACGCCAGATTAATCTTTGAAAGTCCTTTTCGGACGGATGTATCAAAATTTGTCGATACATTTTAGCTACATCAGCTGTGAAAACGAATTTGTGCTGTCTCCATGTTGTTATTAAAAGAGATATGTCACGCTGCAACGGAGGGCCACATAATAAACGATCGTTTAATGAGTAGCCGTTGGAGGACTTACAGCTGGCATCAAAAACTACTCTAGTTTTTGTGGTTAGACTTTCAATCTTCAAAACAGCGTGGTGGGGGAGGTAAAAAACTTGATCTGAAGTACGATTTATCTCTGAAAGCGGAACCCTTTCCATGTGCCCTTCAATTAAATATCCTTCCAAACATTTGTTGTACTCATCTTTCAACTGCTCGTTTGCCTTGAGACGTGCCTCTAAAGATTGAAACCGTTTCAACGCGATTTGTCTGGAATCACCGAATCTGGGCTCATTTCCTGGTAGGGTTGTAAAGGGGAGATGAACAATATATCTGCCCGCCTTATTTCTCGAATGAGAATCTACGAAAAATTGCTCGCACTGAACATCTTCTGGAGTCATTTTATGTTGATCGTCGGAAATATCCTCGATTTCCCAAAACCGGGTAATAGAATTGCATTCTTTAACTTGAGAGCAAAAATTGTGAGAAACATTTTTGAGATTATCTCCTGAGCACAAGGCAGCATGACTGGACGAGGAGATTGAGACTTCTCCGAACAGGATCCAGCCAAAAGAAGTCCTTTGGGCTGTTGGTGCGCCTGAATTACCACGAATTAAGCCTTCTTCGAGGATTTTGGCGTAAATATCAGCTCCAAGGACAATGTCTATTTTACCTGGATGGTCAAATGAAGGATCGGCGAGGGTTAAGTCTTGGAGAAACTTTAATTGTGGGGTCGATAGTTGCCTGGAAGGCAGTGAATCGGTTAGGGACTCGAGCACCGCTGCTTTCACTTCAATTGTGGGGCTCGTCTTAAAGTGGGGTTGAATCATGAAACTGGCAGAGGAGTGTGCTCGGGCGGTTATAGTATTTCCCAAACCGGCAACTTCGACTGTTGAACGGCGAAGCTTTGCGTGGAGAAGTTGAATGGCCCTCCTTGTAACAAAGCTTGTCTGGGAGCCGGGATCAATTAATGCTCTTAGGAAAACAGGGCTTTTGTCTACGGAAAATGCTTTAATGCGAACAGTTGACAATAGCACGAATTTATTTTCGCGGGCAAAATAAGACGTCACCTTGTTGCTCGGGACGGCCTCCGGGCTTTGTTGTGGTTGGTCTCGAGAACTACCTTCTTCCCTTTTCCCGAGAGATGAGTTTGAGACCTCAGTGACATGTAGAAGGGAATGATGTCTTCTTTGACAATATATACAATTGTTTCCACTAGAACAATCTTTAACTAAATGGCTTTGAGCAAAGCAATTAAAACAGATAGACTGAGAGGAAACGAACTTAGCTCTTTCATGAGGGTTTAGTTTTAGGAACTTAAAGCATTTAATAAGCGCGTGTGTCCCTTTGCACAAAGGGCAGTGAAATTTCGCTGCGTGATAAGATCGAGTTTTACGTTCAGTTGAACCTGAGGCTATTTTTTGATTTGGTTTCTGCGAATTAAGCGTTTCTAAGGTGCGGAAACGACTTTCAAGAAATTCTGTAAGCTCCTTTAAATTCGCCAGAGAGGTAGAAGTCCCTTGGTTCTGTTCCCACAATTCCCTAGTCTCAGAAGGTAACCTTTCTAATATTAAGAAATTAATAATCGGATCCCAATCATCAATTTTAACACACTTTTATTAGCTTCACTTGTAACTATGTAAACAAATCTTGGAAGTTAAATTTGACCCACTTGCCGGTTTCCGATTGAGCTAAAATTTTGCACACACGTTTAGTTTGGATGACAATGCATGATTAGCTAAGTGGCGTCATTCTAAGTCCAATATGGTGGACTGTGGAGCGCTTTTTTGGTAATGTGTAAACAAATCTTGGAAGTTAAATTTGATCCACTTGCCGGTTTCCGATTGAGCTAAAATTTTGCACACACGTTTAGTTTGGATGACAATGCATGATAAGCTAAGTGGCGTAATTCTAAGTCCAATAAGGCGGACTGTGGAGCGCTTTTTGGTTATGTGTAAAGGTATCTTGGAAGTTAAATTTGACCCACTTCCCGGTTTCCGATTGAGCTGAAATTTTGCACACACGTTTAGTTTGGATGACAATGCATGATAAGCTAAGTGGCGTAATTCTAAGTCCAATATGGCGGACTGTGGAGCCCTTTTTTGGTTATTTTTGGTTATGCGTAAACAAATCTTGGAAGTTAAATTTGACCCACTTGCCGGTTTCCGATTGAGCTGAAATTTTGCATACACGTTTGGTTTGGATGACAATGCATGATAAGCTAAGTGGCGTAATTCTAAGTCTAATATGGCGGACTGTGGAGCGCTTTTTGGTTATGTGTAAACAAATCTTGGAAGTTAAATTTGACCCACTTGCCGGTTTCCGATTGAGCTGAAATTTTGCATACACGTTTAGTTTGGATGACAATGCATGATAAGCTAAGTGGCGTAATTCTAAGTCCAATATGGCGGACTGTGGAACCCTTTTTTGGTTATTTTTGGTTATGCGTAAACAAATCTTGGAAGTTTTTGACCCACTTACCGGTTTCCAATTGAGCGGACATTTTGCATACACGTTTAGTTTGGATGACAATGCATGATAAGCTAAGTGACGTCATTCTAAGTCCAATGTGGCGGACTGTGGAGCGCTTTTTAGTTATGTGTAAAGGAATCTTGGGAGTTAAATTTGACCCAATTCCCGGTTTCCGATTGAGCTGAAATTTTGCATACACGTTTAGTTTGGATGACAATGCATGATTAGCTAAGTGACGTCATTCTAAGTCCAATATGGCGGACTGTGGAGCGCTTTTTAGTTATGTGTAAAGGAATCTTGGGAGTTAAATTTGACCCACTTCCCGGTTTACGATTGAGCTGAAATTTTGCATACACGTTTAGTTTGGATGACAATGCCATGATTAGCATGTTAAAGTCATTTTAAGACTGAAAAGTATAAAATAAAATATTATAATTTAAAAAAACTAAAAAACACACTTTTATCGCGCACTAAAAGGTATAAAATAATTAAATTAAATAAACTTTAATTTGTTACGATATATGCATGTTACCCTTCCCAATATTTTAACTTTATTGTAGGGTTAACGCAAACATATATTTTTTTATTCAATATGTGACGGATGATAGATATGCTAGGTAGTTATTAGTAAACTTATCACTTCTTTTATGTCCAATGAGTAATTCAAAAAGTGTGGAGCGCTTTGTCTAAATTAATTAAAAGTACACATAACCAAAAAGCGCTCCACACTTTTTGAATTACTCATTGGACATAAAAGAAGTGATAAGTTTACTAATAACTACCTAGCATATCTATCATCCGTCACATATTGAATAAAAAAATATATGTTTGCGTTAACCCTACAATAAAGTTAAAATATTGGGAAGGGTAACATGCATATATCGTAACAAATTAAAGTTTATTTAATTTAATTATTTTATACCTTTTAGTGCGCGATAAAAGTGTGTTTTTTAGTTTTTTTAAATTATAATATTTTACTTTCAAATTCGTTAACGTAGCTAAACACTCATGTGTGACATCGAGAATTCGACGAATTTGGGGAGCAGATTCTACGGAAATTGTGGATTGTGAAAACAATCTTTTAAGGATATTATTTACGAGAGCTCTTGTGTTTTGGTACCTTTTGATTAAGTTCTCCCATGCGATAGCATAGTTATCATTAGTCACATTCAGATGACGAACAATACTTGAGGCTTCGCCAACAAGGGATGCCTTTAGATAATGCATTTTTTGAACAGGCGACAACTTAGGGTTCGAATGCACCATTGAATCGAAAATGTCATAAAATGAGAGCCACGAGTTATAGTCCCCTGTAAAGGTGGGAATAGTGATGCGGGGCAATTTAATTTCATTCGAAGTTACAGTAACTCGTGGCACAGACTCATCTAACACTGTTATATCGCCGTTATCATTTTCACTTACACTTTCCTGTACCGTTTGCGAATTATTTGCTAGATCAGCCAATTTATCCTTCAGAATTCCCTGATATTCAAAATAAATATCCATGAACTTATCATATATATTCCCAGTGAAATATTCATGATCCCGAACTCTAGTAATTTTATAAATTTCCTTATCGTTAGTATCAAATTCCTGATTAAGACTCTGCAAAGATTCCAAACGACCCTCAATGTACCCACTACTTTCCAACCTTTCTTTTGGCGATTTTTTAAAATTTTTTACGAACCGTTCTAGTCTCTCATAATTAGCGATTTGATTTGCGACTAAATCTTCTAAAGTAGCCATTCTACACTGTAATTGCTTTAAGGTATAATTTGATTCAGGGTGAGATAAATCCTTTTAGCCTTAATAGAGATTAGGGAATAATTCGATGGCGCAGTTAGCAGGAATACGTACTAAATTTTGGGGAATGAAAATGGGAATAAAAAACCAAAGAAGAGGAAGCTACTTCTAGCGGAACAATAAAATAATCACTCTTCGCATACACTAAATCACCGAATGTGAATTTGCTTCCGAACTTATTGCACAACTTGAAAGTGCAATTGCTTCAAATTTTAATGCTTAAAATGTCGTAAATATTATTAATTTCGCACCAGCAGGCCCAAAATTTAGAAGAACATCAAATAGCGAGAACAAATAACGCTAATAGAAACTGTTGAGCAATGTTCTAATCCCAGCAGCGATCACCGTTATCACTTAGCACTAACTGTAAGCGGTACCGAACAAATGCTCTCCACGTGTTACCGGTAAATACGCAATCCTTCCGAATTCAATTATATTGGCACTTAGTATGAGCTAAATTAAGTGATCCAATTAATATTTGCCTTTCCCTTTCCGCGAATAATGATATCAAATGATATCAATGATCAATTAAGTAATTGAACTAAATGTGTGCAATTAGCGGTACTCACCCAAACTTTCCAGGGATGCTGAATCCGGCTCGAAGGACCAATGTTGTAGTTGGCGGGAAGAAAGTTATAGGTGACGGGAATAAAATGCACTTTTCCACTATTGACTTTCACTTTAATGGTGTTCTGTGCTATCGCTACAAATTATACGGTGGCTTGCTGACTGCGCTATTCCGCTGGCTCCTGGCTGATGCGTGTGGCTCGAGTCGCTGGTACCAAGTGCCCGATCGTAATTAGCTGCCCGTTCTCTGTACCCAAGAGAGCGGTGTGATGTTAATTAGATGGCGTGGGATGTTGTGCTTGCTCCATATTCTCTTTATTGAAGAGGATATGTGATGCGTAGAGTACTCCTTGCAGCATCGTCGAAAATATGGCTAGACGAGAGTAGATGAGGCGATCGTCCGTGGTCAGTGTTACCGTGCGTTTAGATTCCTTGGAACTTGAACATTCTGGCCCGCCTTGAAATCTCCCAGATTTCAATAAAAGTGCAGGATGGTCCGGTAGAATTGGGCGTTATTGATGAAATGGTAAATTAGTTATTAACTTCTTGCAGCAATGCGTAATATATGATGTGGATGCGTTATAGTCAGCATTTAAACTTGTCAGTGTAAGTGCAAAGGATGGGATAGGTACAGTAATGTAGAACAAATTAAGTGAGGTTACCAATTGCACATTTAACCATTAGTAAATTCAAATTCAAATTCAAAATTCAAAATTCAAAATTCAAGGAAAGAAACGGACAAACATTTCAAATAATAAGGAAATTCCTCGCGTTCATAACTCATACATAATGCAAACATTTTAATTTTTTTTTTTTTTTTTTTTTTTTTTTTATTCGAGAGGAAGATCCTGGGATTTATCTAAATTATCGCTGGAGGTATTTATCGGTAATAAGCAGAGTTTTGTTATGGGTCGTCTCAATATACCCCTTTGCGTTTTTAATGTTACGACGCGAACGAGGTGGTCGCTGCCAGGATGGAGTTCAATTACTCTTCCCAAAGCCCATTGATTGGACGGGAGACACTCATTTTTAATAAGGACTAAATCGCCGATTTCCAAATTTTTTGAAGCTCTTAGCCATTTCGGACGTTGCTGAAGGCGTGATAAATAATCTCGACTCCATGCTTTCCAAAAATTTTGTTTTATCTGCTGAAGCAAATTCCATCTGGTGAGTGCATTAACCCTTGAATTTGTAAAGTCTTGTTCAGGTGGGGCCAAGAGAGAATCGCCTATTAGAAAGTGGCCGGGAGTAAGAATTCCAAGGTCATTGGGGTCATCGTGAAGTGGACACAAAGGGCGCGAGTTTAAACATGATTCTATCTGAGAAAGAACAGTGGACATTTCCTCATAGGTGAGCGGGACGTTTCCTATAATTCTCTTTAAATGATATTTAATGGATTTCACTCCAGCCTCCCATAAACCCCCAAAATGAGGAGAGGCTGGAGGAATAAAATGCCAATCGATTCCATTAATGCTGACCAGTTTCGATGCTTGTCGAGTACCTTCATTATAAGCCCTTCTTATTTCTTGGTCAAGCTGATTCCTTGCTCCTATAAAGGTAGTACCACAATCTGAGTAAATATTTCGACACAAACCTCGCCTGGAAATGAAACGTTTTAAACAAGCTAAAAATGCTTCAGTTGTGAGATCACTCACAACTTCGATATGCACAGCTTTCGTGCATAAACATACAAAAATGACCACGTACCCCTTGTAAGTTTTACCTCCTCGCGTGCGAGAGGTTCTAAGCTGAAAAGGTCCTGCGTAATCAAGACCAACATTTGAGAAGGGGCGAGATGGGCGAACTCGAGGGGGTGGTAAAGCTCCCATGAGCTGATTCCTGGTCTTACATGAATTTTTAAAGCATATGACACATTTGCCGATAATATTTTTGACCGCCCTTTTTCCATTTACAATCCATGTAGTTCTCCTTAAAATAGAAAGAGTTAATGTAACGCCGCCGTGTAAGCAAAGTCTGTGTGTGTAATCGATAAACAATCTAGTTAAATGGCTTTCGGAGTGAAGAATTAAGGGGTGCTTCTCAAAATATGCCAGCGAAGAATATTCAAGTCTTCCTCCTACCCTTAACAGGCCCTCATGATCTAAGAACGGGTTGAGCGAAATTATTTTGCTATTTTTATTGAGCGGCTTATTAGAAGCGAGAAAAGTTATTTCTTCTGAAAAGAATCTACTTTGCTCATGCATTACCCAAAACGAGCGGGCTTTGTCTAATTCAGCTGAGGAAATCCAAGTTGAATCCTTGGGCATTTCGATTCGACGCAGTTTATTAATAAATCTTTGAGCCAAAGCTGTGACTCGGAGGAGACGGGAAAAAGAGGAGAATCTGTCTAAAACCTTTGTAAAATAAGTGTGATCTTTATTTGAACCTTGTCCTACGAATGACTTTACGTGTTTAATTTCCAATAGTTCGGGAATTGAATCAGGAATTGGATGTGAGGGCCATGCTTGCCTTGATCTGAGGAGCCAATCAGGTCCTTTCCACCATAGCTTATCATTTATTTTGTCTATTTTCGAAATGCCTCGACTGGCTAAATCGGCGGGATTTTCTTCAGATTTTACATGTCCCCACGAAATTTGAAATGGATCGAGATAAGTAAGAATTTGGGATATCCTATTACGGACAAATGTTTTAAAGTGGGACGGATGTCGATTAATCCACGAGAGAACAATTGTGGAGTCTGTCCACAGAAAGGTTTTGATTTCCTTTGAAGCAATGGAAGGGAGAAAATTTTTTACTAGCCTGGAAAGTAAAACAGCTCCGCAGAGTTCCAACCTTGGTATAGTGAGAGCCTTTGATGGAGTTACTTTAGTTTTTGCTACGAGAAGATTTACTTCAATATTTTGACCGTTTTGTACTCGGAGGTAAAGCACAGCCCCATAAGCCTCTTCCGACGCATCACAGAAGCCGTGAAGCTGTACTTCGCTAGTAGGTTCTGTACTAACGTATCTATTTATCTTAATAGTGTCTAATTTGTTGAGCAAACCGACGATATCACACCATTGTTTGGATAAATTTTCAGGGATGGGTTCATCCCAAGAAAGGCCTTCTTTCCACAACAACTTCATGAATATTTTCATCGTGACGGTAATAGGGGCTAACCACCCTAAGGGATCATAAATTCGGGAAATTTCGGCAAGAATTTTTCGTTTTGAGTGCGGGTTTTCGTGATATTTTGGTTGAAACACGTACGAGAAAAAATCTTCGGAAGGAGTCCAGCGCAGTCCTAATGTTTTTATTACGCTATCAGTGTTGATGATTAGAGATGAGCCGCACGAACGATCAGAATCGGGGATGTCGGCCAAAACATCCTCAGAATTAGAGGCCCATTTTCTTAATTCAAACCCTCCGCGCCTTAAAATGGAGTCAACCTGTCTCCTACATTCGCGAGTTTTTTCCAATGTGTCGCTTCCGGAAAGAATATCATCGACATAAATGTCGTTCAAGAGTATCCTTGCCCCGAGGGGGTAACTTTGACCCTCGTCCTTAGCTAACTGTTGTAGGACACGGATAGCCAAAAACGGTGCGCTCGAAACTCCAAAAGTTACCGTCAAAAGGCGATAATCAGAGGGACAGTCATCAGAGCTTGAACGCCAGATTAATCTTTGAAAGTCCTTTTCGGACGGATGTATCAAAATTTGTCGATACATTTTAGCTACATCAGCTGTGAAAACGAATTTGTGCTGTCTCCATGTTGTTATTAAAAGAGATATGTCACGCTGCAACGGAGGGCCACATAATAAACGATCGTTTAATGAGTAGCCGTTGGAGGACTTACAGCTGGCATCAAAAACTACTCTAGTTTTTGTGGTTAGACTTTCAGTCTTCAAAACAGCGTGGTGGGGGAGGTAAAAAACTTGATCTGAAGTACGATTTATCTCTGAAAGCGGAACCCTTTCCATGTGCCCTTCAATTAAATATCCTTCCAAACATTTGTTGTACTCATCTTTCAACTGCTCGTTTGCCTTGAGACGTGCCTCTAAAGATTGAAACCGTTTCAACGCGATTTGTCTGGAATCACCGAATCTGGGCTCATTTCCTGGTAGGGTTGTAAAGGGGAGATGAACAATATATCTGCCCGCCTTATTTCTCGAATGAGAATCTACGAAAAATTGCTCGCACTGAACATCTTCTGGAGTCATTTTATGTTGATCGTCGGAAATATCCTCGATTTCCCAAAACCGGGTAATAGAATTGCATTCTTTAACTTGAGAGCAAAAATTGTGAGAAACATTTTTGAGATTATCTCCTGAGCACAAGGCAGCATGACTGGACGAGGAGATTGAGACTTCTCTGAACAGGATCCAGCCAAAAGAAGTCCTTTGGGCTGTTGGTGCGCCTGAATTACCACGAATTAAGCCTTCTTCGAGGATTTTGGCGTAAATATCAGCTCCAAGGACAATGTCTATTTTACCTGGATGGTCAAATGAAGGATCGGCGAGGGTTAAGTCTTGGAGAAACTTTAATTGTGGGGTCGATAGTTGCCTGGAAGGCAGTGAATCGGTTAGGGACTCGAGCACCGCTGCTTTCACTTCAATTGTGGGGCTCGTCTTAAAGTGGGGTTGAATCATGAAACTGGCAGAGGAGTGTGCTCGGGCGGTTATAGTATTTCCCAAACCGGCAACTTCGACTGTTGAACGGCGAAGCTTTGCGTGGAGAAGTTGAATGGCCCTCCTTGTAACAAAGCTTGTCTGGGAGCCGGGATCAATTAATGCTCTTAGGAAAACAGGGCTTTTGTCTACGGAAAATGCTTTAATGCGAACAGTTGACAATAGCACGAATTTATTTTCGCGGGCAAAATAAGACGTCACCTTGTTGCTCGGGACGGCCTCCGGGCTTTGTTGTGGTTGGTCTCGAGAACTACCTTCTTCCCTTTTCCCGAGAGATGAGTTTGAGACCTCAGTGACATGTAGAAGGGAATGATGTCTTCTTTGACAATATCTACAATTGTTTCCACTAGAACAATCTTTAACTAAATGGCTTTGAGCAAAGCAATTAAAACAGATAGACTGAGAGGAAACGAACTTAGCTCTTTCATGAGGGTTTAGTTTTAGGAACTTAAAGCATTTAATAAGCGCGTGTGTCCCTTTGCACAAAGGGCAGTGAAATTTCGCTGCGTGATAAGATCGAGTTTTACGTTCAGTTGAACCTGAGGCTATTTTTTGATTTGGTTTCTGCGAATTAAGCGTTTCTAAGGTGCGGAAACGACTTTCAAGAAATTCTGTAAGCTCCTTTAAATTCGCCAGAGAGGTAGAAGTCCCTTGTTTCTGTTCCCACAATTCCCTAGTCTCAGAAGGTAACCTTTCTAATATTAAGAAATTAATAATCGGATCCCAATCATCAATTTTTACTTTCAAATTCGTTAACGTAGCTAAACACTCATGTGTGACATCGAGAATTCGACGAATTTGGGGAGCAGATTCTACGGAAATTGTGGATTGTGAAAACAATCTTTTAAGGATATTATTTACGAGAGCTCTTGTGTTTTGGTACCTTTTGATTAAGTTCTCCCATGCGATAGCATAGTTATCATTAGTCACATTCAGATGACGAACAATACTTGAGGCTTCGCCAACAAGGGATGCCTTTAGATAATGCATTTTTTGAACAGGCGACAACTTAGGGTTCGAATGCACCATTGAATCGAAAATGTCATAAAATGAGAGCCACGAGTTATAGTCCCCTGTAAAGGTGGGAATAGTGATGCGGGGCAATTTAATTTCATTCGAAGTTACAGTAACTCGTGGCACAGACTCATCTAACACTGTTATATCGCCGTTATCATTTTCACTTACACTTTCCTGTACCGTTTGCGAATTATTTGCTAGATCAGCCAATTTATCCTTCAGAATTCCCTGATATTCAAAATAAATATCCATGAACTTATCATATATATTCCCAGTGAAATATTCATGATCCCGAACTCTAGTAATTTTATAAATTTCCTTATCGTTAGTATCAAATTCCTGATTAAGACTCTGCAAAGATTCCAAACGACCCTCAATGTACCCACTACTTTCCAACCTTTCTTTTGGCGATTTTTTAAAATTTTTTACGAACCGTTCTAGTCTCTCATAATTAGCGATTTGATTTGCGACTAAATCTTCTAAAGTAGCCATTCTACACTGTAATTGCTTTAAGGTATAATTTGATTCAGGGTGAGATAAATCCTTTTAGCCTTAATAGAGATTAGGGAATAATTCGATGGCGCAGTTAGCAGGAATACGTACTAAATTTTGGGGAATGAAAATGGGAATAAAAAACCAAAGAAGAGGAAGCTACTTCTAGCGGAACAATAAAATAATCACTCTTCGCATACACTAAATCACCGAATGTGAATTTGCTTCCGAACTTATTGCACAACTTGAAAGTGCAATTGCTTCAAATTTTAATGCTTAAAATGTCGTAAATATTATTAATTTCGCACCAGCAGGCCCAAAATTTAGAAGAACATCAAATAGCGAGAACAAATAACGCTAATAGAAACTGTTGAGCAATGTTCTAATCCCAGCAGCGATCACCGTTATCACTTAGCACTAACTGTAAGCGGTACCGAACAAATGCACTCCACGTGTTACCGGTAAATACGCAATCCTTCCGAATTCAATTATATTGGCACTTAATATGAGCTAAATTAAGTGATCCAATTAATATTTGCCTTTCCCTTTCCGCGAATAATGATATCAAATGATATCAATGATCAATTAAGTAATTGAACTAAATGTGTGCAATTAGCGGTACTCACCCAAACTTTCCAGGGATGCTGAATCCGGCTCGAAGGACCAATGTTGTAGTTGGCGGGAAGAAAGTTATAGGTGACGGGAATAAAATGCACTTTTCCACTATTGACTTTCACTTTAATGGTGTTCTGTGCTATCGCTACAAATTATACGGTGGCTTGCTGACTGCGCTATTCCGCTGGCTCCTGGCTGATGCGTGTGGCTCGAGTCGCTGGTACCAAGTGCCCGATCGTAATTAGCTGCCCGTTCTCTGTACCCAAGAGAGCGGTGTGATGTTAATTAGATGGCGTGGGATGTTGTGCTTGCTCCATATTCTCTTTATTGAAGAGGATATGTGATGCGTAGAGTACTCCTTGCAGCATCGTCGAAAATATGGCTAGACGAGAGTAGATGAGACGATCGTCCGTGGTCAGTGTTACCGTGCGTTTAGATTCCTTGGAACTTGAACATTATTAAACCGAGAATTATTGGTAATAAATTAGCTCGATACTTACGAGTCATACCGACACAATTGTGCGAGGGTGTACTTAGATTTGAACATGTAGAATACTGTCCTATCGAGAAAACATTTATAGAAGGTATTTCTATAAAAATAACTGATAGCCAGGGGGAATTGATTAATTTTAAACCAAGTTATATCCCAACTTATGTGATGCTTCATTTTAAGACACAATAAACTATAAATATATGTACACCTCCAGGCATTTTTCAATTTGATAGCACTTTGCTTGACTTTAGCCCTTAATAAAAAATGAATTCGTATTATACACGATACTACTTACTACAAAGTGGCGGTAACTTGTCGGATATAGGAGAATTGTACCGAGCACCGCTTACTTACCAGCAGGGAAGAGGTATTGGTAGTTTCTTCAGCGGACTATTTCGTTATTTACAGCCATTAGTTGCTTCAGGGGCTAAAGTTATAAAACAGCAAGCGCTGAAAACTGGAAAGACAATACTGCAAGAAATTGGTAGCAAGCCGGTTAAGGATATTTTAAAAGACCAGGGGAAAGCTGCTGCACAAGACCTAGCCCAAAAGGGTATAAATAAACTCTTCGATAGAATGACTGGTGCAGGTATAAATAATCGCACAATTGTTAAAAGGGCTAATCCATTTACGACGTTACGCTTAACAAAGTCTCCTAAACGAAAAATACCTTCAAAACAGATAAAACGGTCTACGAAAAAAACAGCAGCGAAGAAGAAAAAGTCTATAAAAGGAAAACGCAGTTTTCGTAAACGAGCATTGGATATTTTTGATAAATAAACAAAATGTCCACGTACAGCGAGTGTATGAAATCTGAGCTAGATCTTTTCTCTACACCAGTTATTCAAAGTAATATTTTAAAAACCGAAGAAGTAGCATACAAACCTATAGCCTCATTAGATAACTCATCAGTTTTGGAATTTGTCTCGCTGGGACATGGAGATACATATCGTGACTTGTCAAGTATATACCTATGTTTAAAAGTGCAGCTGATTAAAATTAAGGATGGAAAAGAAGAACTTTATACCGGAAGATATAGTAACGTAACTGCCGCAGATGGTTCCATAAAGACTGTGACTGATGATGGTCCTGGCGTTGTCAACAACGTACTTCACTCACTCTTTCGCCAGTGCACTATTTACCTAAACGGGAGGCCGGTTGTTCAAACTGACAATAATTACAATTATAGAGCATATATTGAAAACTTGTTAAATTATGGTACAGATGCGGCTTCGACACATTTAGAATCTGTTGGCTGGCATATCGATGAAAACAGTGTGGAAATTGTTCAAGATGGTGGCCAAAATGCAGGTTACTCGGTAAGAAAAAGACTTTTCGATAGGAGCAACGTTGTCGAGCTAATGGGAAAAATACATGCTGATATGTTTAATCAAAACAAATTATTAATGAATGGTGTAGATTTGCGCATTGTGTATCACTTGAAAAACCCGAATTTTACCTTTTATCAAAAGATGAAGGCAATTCTCCACGAATTAAGATTGTAGAGGCCACAATGTACATGAATCACGCATCTATTAACCCCAGCATCATGCTGGCTCATGAAACCGTTTTACAACGAACCAATGCTGTATACCCTTACAAACGAGTCGAGGTTAAAACATATACTATACCTGCAAACACATTCACATTATCCTTAGATAATATTGTCATAGGACAGTTACCAAATTTATTGGTGTTTGGTATGGTTGATAACGACGCATATACAGGAAACCAAACAAAAAATTCCTATAATTTTAAACATAATAACATCACAAGATTTAATTTATCAGTAAATGGTGTCCAGATACCGAATCAGCCTATAGAATTTGATTATTCAAAGGAGCAACCTATTAGTACAAGAGGATACATCTCCTTGTTCAAAGGAACTGGAATACATTATTTCGATAAAGGACATCAGATTTCAAAAAAATTCTTTGACAACGGTTGTTTTCTTCTTGCTTTTGATTTAACTTCTGACCGTTCATATAACTCAACCTGCGGGAATCTATTAAATCAAGGTACGGTTAGAATTGAAGGAAGATTTAAGGAGGCTCTGAAGACAACAGTAACCTGTGTCGTCTATGCCGAATATGACGGGAGTGTGGAAATCGACAAAGACAGGAACGTATACACTAGTATAGGAATTATAAATTATAGTATAGAGGAGGCAGGAGGGTGTTGTACACAATAAAATAACACAGAACACACATGTTGGCACATCTTAGTTTTATTGTGGGCTCTTATACACACTTGAGGTGCTCTCGCTTTGCGTGAGCACTAGGGACTGACTCGAGGTGACGCGCACGATAAGTTCACGCCTCGATGTATATAAGTAGTGGGAGATGGTGTTGAGTCACCATGTATAATATTCGGCAAAGCTATTCCTTACACTCCCTCCCTTTGTCGATTATACATGAATTGCCAAAATAAAATTTTTATATAAAAGTCTGAACAAATTAATAAATTTACAAGAGAAGTTAATGATATCAATTTTGGTACATTTGAATCTATTAGACTAAACGTTTTCCTCTCCTTGTTTGGTGCTCAGCCTTTACTATTCTGAAAACAAAAAGCATAAAAAACATTTTATATTAGTAATGTTGAATCATCATTCAAACTTTGTAATAATACTAATAATCTTATTTTAATCTTAATCAAGAGCTTTCACATTGGTGATTTTATTTGTCAAGTAAACATGAGTAGATTGAGGTAATGGTTTTGTCATGATATCTGCCAAGTTCTCTTCAGTAGATATCCATCTTACTTTTACTTTTCCTTCATCAACACATTGTTTCACAAAATCACCATGTGTATCGGCCATATGTTTTCTATTACCAGTATCTTCTCGTACTTTTAATTCTTTTCTAATTTCGTCTAAAGTGTGATCAAAAGTTTTCAACTTGTGACTGCCATCCATTTCAGTGCAATCTCTAGCGGATCTATTATCACACCAAATTGTTACTGGAAATAGTGTTTTGCCGATCATGTATCTAATTGATCTATCTAATGATATTAATTCTTGACAAGCATCGCTCATGGCGAGATATTCAGCCTGACAAGTGGATAATGTCACATAAGATTGTTTGTGACTCCTCCAAGCAATAACATCACCAAACAATTCAATAATAAAACCACTAGTAGATGTCGAGTCTTGACAATCTCGGAAACTTGCGTCTGTAAAAGCTTCCAAATTTTCACAATTAGCTGTAAATTTTAATCCCAGCGTAACTGTACCTCGTAAATATCTGAATACTCTTTTTACGTCATTCCAATCATCTTCACTAGGATTGACTTGTTTCCTTGCTAGATAATTCACTGCATATGCTATATCGGGTCTAGTAGCATTTGCGAGATACATTAGGCTGCCTATAGCTTCTCTATATGGCACTCGTTTTATTTCATGATTATTATTCTGATCATCTTCGCTTTTATTCTTTTTATTTCTGTTACTGACTTGCCTAGTCACCATTGGTGTTTTCTGAGGCTTGCAGTCTTTCATATTAAATTTTTCTAACATCTTCTCGGTGTAATTAACTTGATGTACAATAATTTCTCTCTTATTTACATCACGCTCAATAGACATTCCTAGAAAATTCTTAGGTTCTCCCATATCTTTCATCTGGAATACATTACTCAGATGCTCTTTTATTTGCTTTAATTTTTCTAAGCAGTTGCTCGCTATAATCATATCATCAACATATAAAATGACGAATGCAACTTTACTTATTTTTCTCCAAGTAAACAAACATGGGTCATGTAAATCATTTTGCAAGTTAAGTTTCTTTATTTCCTCAGAAAATTTTCTGTTCCACTTCTTAGGACTTACTTTCAAACCGTATAATGATTTTTCCAACTTGCAAACTTGAATATGTTTTATCTCATGTGTAACTTCTAATCCATCAGGAATTTCCATGAAAACTTCTTCATCTAATTTTCCATTCAAGAAAGCAGTTTTCACATCCATTTGACACATATGTAAATTTTCACGATTCACGATTGATAAAGCTGCTCTTATCAATGACAATCGCGAAACAGGTGCATAAGTTTCTTTAAGTTCATAAATATTCTTATCTTTGAAACCTCGAGTAACAAGTCTAGCTTTGTACCTGATAGTCCCATCGTTTTCAATTTTCTTTTTAAAAACCCATTTAGAATCTATTATATTGGGCTTCTTCTCGTTAGCTTTTGGTTGCGGCCTTTGAACCAACTTCCAAACATCATTCTCTTTCATTGAATCCAACTCATCTTTGATAGCTTGCTTCCATTGTTCTTTATCATTGGAATTCATAGCTTCAGCAAAGCTTGTTGGATCTTTATGTACTGAGGCCAATAAAATATGACCTAATTCATCATCCCGTATCTCTTTAATTTCAGAGACTTGAGTCCATTGTGCAAAACTCGTATCTTCTATCCTTTTAGTTTTGCTTCTCGTCATTGGACCAGTATTGGAATTTCTTTCTACATTAGTATTCTTTGAAATTTTCAGCTTTTTCGATCTGCCTCTTTTTGATAATACAGGTTTATCTGTATTGCAGATTTCTGAAGTTTCTTTCTCATTACTTTGAATGTTCTTTGTTTTCTCATCATCAATTTTGAAATGAATACACTCGTTGTGTCTTTCATTTTCATCAATAGAATCATTCAAATTTTCTTTCTTATAAACATCTTTATATACATATTTTTCAGAAAATCTTACATGTCGAGATTCTAAAAATTTCCTCGTACTCGGATGCCAAAGAATATAACCGGTAGATCGAAAACCAACAAGTACCGTTTTGATTGCTACGTTACTAAATTTCGATTCTGTTTTCGGTAATTTTACATATGCAATACATCCAAATCTCTTAACATATTCATAATTACATTTCGCGTTTGGCGTGAATTTTAATAACGGAACGTCGTATTCAATAGATTTGTGCGGAGTAATATTATAAATTTGAACTGCCGCTTCTGCAGCTAATCCCCACATACTTGCAGGTAAACCTGATTCTGCCATAAGAGCGCGTATAGTCCTTTGAATCGTTTTATTAAATCTTTCCGCTACTCCATTTAATTCAGGAGTATATGGAGGACCGTAATCAGACTCTATTTTTTCTCTTGATAATATTTCCGCAAATTTTCCGCCTAAATACTCGGTTCCCCTATCACTTCTTAAACGACAAACTTTTACATCTTTCCCAAGTTCATTTCGCGTTGTTATTAAATAATTTTCTAAAGCATTTCCCGCTTCATCTTTAGATTTTAAACAATATATTTTGGCTAGTCTCGAAAAGTCATCGATAAATGTAATTATATATCGTTTAGACCCTGGCCATGAAACTGGTTTAATTGTACCCATTATATCAGAATGAATTATTTGTAATTGTCTTTCTGCTCTTCTTCTAGTTTGTTTGAATGGTAATTTCTCCATTTTAGATAAGATACAAATCTCACAGTCTTTAATCGAGTCATCAAATTTTACTTTTTCTAATTTTTTATCAACTTGCTGTAGCTTTTTCAAATAAATTAATGACGCATGGCCTAATCTAACATGCCATAGCATTCCTTCTTTTTGAATATTTTCCGACATTTCAAAAGGACTTTTTACAAACAATTCTTGTATATCATCAAATTTTTCTAATTTATCAACATCAATAGTTTTTAAATAATTCATTGCGATATAATTTTCTGACTCATTCATACTTAAAATGGATTCTTCTGAATTCTCCCTCCCAATTGCAGATTTCTCATTATTAATATACACATTTGATTTTGAATTTTCTCCCTCCGAATTCAACAAACCTATATCATCATTTAATGTCCGCAATTGATCTGAAGAATCATTTTTAGCGATACAGGCTTTGCAACTATAATTATAATATTCGTCTGAAGAATCTTTACTATTTTTAGGCTTAAAAACTTCAAATTTAACAATCCAATTAGGTCTTTCATATGTACCTTCAAGAATTGTTTTATTCGTGCTTTTGTTATACACTCGAAAAATTTTATCATCAAGATACATTCCAAAACCTGCTTCAGCTAATTTTCTTAACGATAATAAGTTGTCAGACATATCTTTCGCTGCGATCACATTCGTTAATTTAATTATATTATTAGTCAAAGTGTTTTTAACAAAAAGATTTCCTCTTCCATCTATTGTTATATCTGCGAAACTATTCTTATTCGCACTCTTAATTACACCATTTTGAGACTTTTTAAAATCAGATAAAATAAAACTTTTATCAACGAAGTGATCTGTTGCAGCAGAGTCTGCATTAAATTCAATTAACATCTTATTTACATGAATATTAGAGTCATTCTTACCTTCTTCGTATTGTTCATCATCAACAATTTCTCCGTCTTCAACGTACTCTGTTTTACGAGCCGACGGTTTAGCACTGGAACCTCGTCCTCTGTGCGACTGGCCTCTGGAACCTCGTCCTCGGCCACGTCCACGGTTTCCAGCACCATCTCGATTCCCTTGGCTGTTGCTTGCTGCTCTGTTGTTGCCAGAGCCTCTATTACTTCCTCGACCTCTCTTTGCCGGAGGTTGTTGAGCATCAGTGGAATCTTCTTGCTGTCTCTTTCCTTGATATTTACTATCCTCGTAGCATTCATCACCTCGATGATTAGCGATAGAGTTACATCGATAGCAATACCAAAAATCGGTGTCCTTCAACTGACAGCTTTTCTGATGATGACCTTTCTTGTTGCATCTATAGCAAATAATATTGCTGGTCTTTTTAAATTGATGAGCCTTTGATGCAGACGGCTGGTTAACATCTGTTGCCTTTGTAGCGTCGTTATCCATTTGAATTCGGATCATTGATTGTCTCAAAAGCTCCATTGACATCTCTTGATTTGTCGCTGTCACCACTGCAGATTCAATTCTCCGAATTTCTGGCATGGCTCCAATGATTGATTGGTAAAACATTGAGCGCTTTTCTTGATCAGACAACTTCATTGGATCTTCGCTCAGCTCATGCTCTCTGATAATGCTGTCAAATCGCTCGAAAAATTTGTGAGCTCGCTCACCTTTTTCCATTCTTAGATTATAGAGCTTTGTCCTCATTGTTGTTGGAGTTGAGCTGACCTCGCCTTTTCTGCATTCCCTCAATTTTTTGATGATCTCATGAGGCTCAGTGATATGAAGAATCTTCTTGTGATATTCTTCATCTATATGATTAATAATAATATTTCTTACAAAGTTCTTTCTCTTCAAAATCATAGCAGTAGAAATATTAGTTGGTCCACTAACATTTAAATCAATCAAGTCCTGCAATTCCCAATTGATTAATTCAGTTTTCAGACTGTCAATCCAAACCGAGAAACTCGATTTAGATGTCAGCTTGTAATTGTTAAAATTACTAAATGCAGGCGGTAAAGGACCATTCATACTCGGAAAAGAGAAATTTCCGCGTATCAAATTATCAGCGTTCCATGTTTGCGATTCCGCTGGTTGTTGAATTGGCTGAGGAACTTGCTGACTCTGAGGTGGAACACTGCTCTCACTCATTTGCTGTTGCAAACGTTGAAGTCTCAACTTCTCTGACTCAAGCAGTTTTTTATTCAGTGAAGAGAGTTTTTCCACAACTTCTTTCATCAAATTCATCGTTGCAACATCAGTTTTCCCACTCTGCATAATGTGAGATGACAAAGCTTGAGAACTGGATATTGCATCTTGCATGAACTTCATATTCAATACAGGAGCAGATGTATTCATCATCGGAGTACTTCAGGTGGTACTTGTACTCGTTGATGTACTTGCGGAATTCATCGTACTTCCAACAGATGATACGATTATGCTGCTCGTATTCGTTAATACGCCTGTTGTGGTCCCATTTTCAGAATTAACAGCAGTACTATACTGCGATGTTATAGTTACTGTAAAATCGAATTATAAATTAATTATCTGGCTTTAATAAATGAGAATTAATCAGATCTGACAATAAACATCTTATAATACATCATAATCTTCTTCTTTCGAAGAACTCTTTACTCGTAAATTTTCTGTTGAATTTTAATTCACAGCAATCGTATTTTTCATTCATTATTGAATGGCCAATCATATTTGAAAATTATAAAACTCACCATCTTTATTCATGGAATCATTAAAATTACCACTTCCAATATCAGAACCCTGTCCGTTCTGAGTTGAATTTTCTCCTTGATCAGCCATCTGTTCCAGGATTACAAGACAAACTTCATTAGTATATATATATATTTTTTTATTAATTGTTGATATACATAAATTCGTTTAACTTCAATTTCATAATTCTCTTTCAGAATATGAAATTACAAAAAAAATAAATCACTACAACTGTATTTTAATTCTTACTTTTTCAATAAAAATGTAATCAGTACCAGATAATATTCTTGATATCAAATGAAGCAGTCTTGTGCCTCTGAACTAAATAAATTTAATTAGAGGCGAGAAATTAAATTCCCGAGCCTCGCATACTGCACATACACACCTCTCTCACGACATTTTACTCAACAAATTATTGCAGAAGTAAGTCGGATTTGGGTTGTACACGCATATGTGCAGAGCAGACAAGTTCATTCAAAATCTCTAGTCACTGCATGAATTTCCCTGAACACAAGTTCCATTCAAGCAATTGACCCCAGAACTTTAAATTTATGCTTAAAAAAATATTAAAAATCAAGTCTCTCTGCAGTATGTGCCCTGCAAAACGATTCCATTGAAAGTAGGCAGTCTCGATTCGATTGCAAGGCAAATCAAAATTTTGACACCAAATTATTTTTTTTTTTTTTTTTTTAAAAATCAATTTTCATTTATATTTACAATTATTGTACATACATAAAATTCACCGTTAGCATAAATTTTTCATTGAATGAATTCACAAAAAAAACTTATTGAATTAGAACTTCTATTGATATTAATTTTAGCAGCATTCTAATATTTGAAATCTTACTTTTTATGTAATCTCTTAAAAATGAATGGGACCTTCATAAGTTATATAAAATGCACATCAACTTATATACATTCATGAAATCGTTAAAACTCCCTCCGTTTTGTGCAAATTTTATTCGTTAAATTTTTAGAAACGAATGACAACACTGTCGATCATTTGATTCAAGGAATCAATAATCAGACACGAAAAGCCACAGTACTTTCAGACACAAGGTGTCCAATTGCACCATAAAAAACCCCGCCAACACGCGTACGCACACAAGAGAAAAAGCCAAGACTCACTACCAAGCCAATCTGTGCAAGCAAAAAAAACTTTCGTGAAGAGAGTCCAAAGAGAGAAGAGTATTAGTATCTTATGTGAACGAGAAATAATTAAAAAAAAAAAAATATATACTCGTTTTGGCGCCAATAGCCCGCACTTACTCGGCCGGCATGATCCCAGCCCCCTCCCCCACACGCAGCACACGCGCCAGCAAAGCATTGCTTGCCCTCTCTTTGCGCCACATTCGCCCGAACTTCATGAACGCCTTCATTGCTCGAATTATCGATACTCTTTCTGTTTCTACTACGTATAATTCTTTGGAATTCTTGTTCGATCTCAATTCCCGTGCACTATAGATTTACATTAAAACAAAAATTCACAACAACTCGAACAATTTACAACATTGGAGAAAAGTATGCTATGCACATAATGTGCAATTCTTTAAAAATCGTTCAACTTAGCTCGTTGATTAATCATGCTTCTTTGTACTTACAGTTTTTCCTTGGAAATTTTAGCACGTAAACTTTTCACTGCACTTGCACGGAAACTCGAAAAACACAACGATGTTGCTGCCTCGACTGCTAGTACGAAAATGCGCTGCACAGACGCAGCCGCAGCCACCGAACCCCAAGAACTTTCCAAAACGCATATGTACTGGAAAACTCCCACGTGCGCAGACCGAGTCTTTGCGGATGTACGTGTACCCTTTGCTTAAACAACATGCACACACTGCAAGAAAAATGCACTATTCCGCAATGCACGCTTTTCCTCTTTTTCCCATCGATACTTCGACTCGGAATATGTCTAAAAAAAATTTCCGGTCGCTCCTGCCTCCGTGTTCGGAACCACGCTCTGCTACCATATAGGAATTATAAATTATAGTATAGAGGAGGCAGGAGGGTGTTGTACACAATAAAATAACACAGAACACACATGTTGGCACATCTTAGTTTTATTGTGGGCTCTTATACACACTTGAGGTGCTCTCGCTTTGCGTGAGCACTAGGGACTGACTCGAGGTGACGCGCACGATAAGTTCACGCCTCGATGTATATAAGTAGTGGGAGATGGTGTTGAGTCACCATGTATAATATTCGGCAAAGCTATTCCTTACAACTAGCTTCTAAAAAAAAACTATATAAGATGATGCAATTTAGAATTAATCACAGTGCATAGACAGCGAAGCCTGCAATCATGAGTTGCCTGATTAATATCGAATACTTTTCTGGAGGCTGCTTGACCTTCCTGGCAAAAGTTTCTTTTGCGGGATTCACTGCACAAAGTAAATTATTTACAAAGGAGATTATCTTCAAATACCTTACATCAGCTCCAGGATGTATCGAGCAATCAAATAAATTGGGAAACATTGAACTTAGACGTTTAGATGAAGACTTAATAAAAACATTAGCAAAATTTACTACAATACTTGTTTGTGATGCCTCAACCAGGGAGTTTATAAATAACTATGTTACATCCTATACCAAGGTTATTGACGTAGGGACAGCGACCCTGGATTCGGAAC